>CM062819.1:1312716491-1313416617 GCA_031772625.1 Pinus tabuliformis
CAGTGACGTTTTGGACCGTTTCAGGGCCATTTCAATGTTTCAGGGCATTTCAGGTGATGGTAAGGCAGCTAGAAGCCCCCTAGGGGCAACTCAATTGGCAATGGCCATGAAAATGAAGTGTTATGTGCAAGGAGTTCGAGGTTCAAATCCCCGATTCACCAGTGCCTGCAGAAGGGGCATACGTAGGCACCTAGAGGTTATAGTGGTAGTAGTTGGAATCAACCCCTGTCATGCGAGTATGAGACCAGCCCAGCTGCTGATTCCTCTGAACAAAAAAAAGGTACAGCAGCTACGTAGGCATTTCCTGCAACATACCTTCACGTTTACACTCTGCTGAATGCACAGTATTCAACCACAATACTAACACGGGTCTGTGACCTTCCTGTGAACTGATGAGCAAATAAATGTGGGGTGCAGGAACAAAACAGCCTGTGAACTCTGTGAAAACTCCTCTGATAACCTCAGACTCGAACAAATAGAACTCCAGCTCACCCATCCACTGGAGCAGCCTCCCAAAATCGTGTGAAGAGTTTCCCTTTCTCCCTGAGCACCAAAGGTTCCGATCATTATTGCTATAGGTCCAGGGTATGGAGGTTTCTGTGGCAGCGCTCCTTCAACACAGGTTTGGAAATTATGTCAACACTGTAATTAGCCCACACTAGAATGTATCTTAAAAGGCAGCGAGAAGCTTTAGCAACTTCAAGTTCTGCTCAGGGTATGGCACAGTCTCTCAAATTTGGTATAAATTTCAGAGTAGTGAAGCTTCATTTGCAATGAAACCTGTGACTTGGACTTGTATCCTGTCATTTTTATCACCATCCACACTAACACCTAAAGTAGCCCTGCCAGATCCAGAAGGATCAGGATTTCTAGGCCATGCAACATTCTGAGGAAATAATCCTTCAAAATAATCCTGTAGCAGCATACCATCGTTGCTATAGGTAATTCAAGGTAAGTGTCAGATGACAGCTGACACACTTCTCACAGTCATTTGAAGTCAAAATTTCTTCAAATTCCCAACAAAGTTACCCACCAAATGATGGGTAACACGATTCCAATACAGAAGTATACATCTCATAGATAGAAAGCACTGATTTTATTCCAACTTTTAGAAGATTTCCACCTCATGAACATGCAATAAATCAGAAACTAATTCAATCCTTGAAATTTAGCAATGTAGTTTATATTTATAGTCATTTTAAGATTTGATTTAACGTTACCAGGATTTTGAGAGATTTTTTTTGGGTCTATGAGTCAACCGGCATCAAGGACATGACCTATATTATCAAAGACTGAAAAATATGTTGACTATACTGTATCCATACTGTACAGAAAATTCACAGATTTTATAGCACTGCCGAATGTCAACCCAGCAAAACCCAATATAGATGAAGCTTACTGATATAACAAAAACTAGGATACCTTACAGTCAATATTTCATTCATGCACCTCGAATACAATGTCTAGCATTCTTTCCCTTGTATTTCTTATCTAATGGTTAGTGGTAAAAAAAGCATGTTCATACAAACAAGTTATTTTAAGAACAAGAAGTACATTGTAACACTAGTTAAAGAGAGTCTCAAAACTCCACGGCTCAAAGCTCAACATGGGCTGCAATCCAAATCTACACTTAACAATGCCCTGACCACACCTTCTAGAAGTCTTCTATTTGGAAACATGCATTAAAAATGTCGAAATAAATAGCACACATACTCATTCTTATCGGACTGAAAGGCTTCCTTCCTCACACAAGCCCAATCTTTGGCTTCACCTTCATCCTGGTTCACTATTTGAATAACTTGCAATGCAGCATCTATCACCATTTCTGCAATTCTGGTAACCTCCAAATTAAGTAAATTCTTTCGACATATATTTGTATCAGATGTTCAAGTGAGGGACTTCCTGCTTCAGCATATGCAAAATGACGATGCTTTAATTTGTTTCCATGCTGCATCCTTTAAAGGTGCCCTGTCAACTATTTTCTTCAAGGCTAGCGGGTGAAGCATGAGTGCCTGCTTCAGAAGCTCACTGGATGATACAGTGTCTGTTTGAGGAGTTTCACTGGATGATACAGTGTCTGTTGGAGGAGTTTGCTTTATTGGTGCGTCACGCTCAAGGTAGAAGCGTGCAATTGCCAGAGAAAATGAAAAAATTTGGAAGAAGAAAAAGTGAGTTGTCACTTCCATATTGATCAGCAAACAACTCTAGCCATTCATACTGCTGTGTCCTTAGAGAAAAATAGTCAATGCAGAAAAGGGCCCCAACAGGATCATCAGAATCCAATGAAAGTAACATTTTACAACTTCAAGAGCAGACCGACAACAACCTCTCCGGTCCAAGTTTTGCATATGTCGACGAAGAGCTAAAAATAATGGCTTATTGGCATCACATCTATAGTCCAGTCTACAGTTCCACGCACTGGGTTAAATAATGGATGCCATGCACATTCCAAGGCATATAAACATTTATCAATTGCGTCAACAGACCTCTGGTGATCTCCAGCATACTTGAATGCTCTTGCAAGAGCCAAAAGTGATTCCACATGGTAGGGATGTTGAGCCAATACAAAGGCAATACCATTTAGATCATACATGTTCTTTGCTTCTTCAAACTTCTTTAGTGCCTCCAAATATGAGGATGAAATGTGTGTACCTGACCAATGAAAATATTAATGTCAAAAGATAGGAGTATACAAAAAAAAAAAAAAATATGATTGAACAGAGAAAATCTAACATTAAAATTAAAAGGGAAAAAGCATAGTTTTACAAAATAAAACATTCCTCGAATCCACAATAATCATAATAGTTATAAAAAAACAAGCATATCTACCTAGAATAGCATATATATGAAAGACATGCATGCACAACCACATGCCCATCACAGATATAGCTATGAAACATAACTGAGATGAATAAATGAACAGTTCAATGGATAGCTGATTATAGGTATGGCAGTTTTGGTAGGTGCTGAATGCACACTTTACACGGTCTATGCTTGTTACAAACCAAACTATATCCCAAAAATAAACACAAGAGTGCCAATAAGTAGAATTCTTAGGACTCGGATATTGCAAATGACAGATTGTTGCAGAAACAAAGTGCGGGAATATCAGTAACATGCAGCCTAAAATAGTGCATTCAGAACATACAGTTTGTTCTAAAGCACACTAAAGAACTTGAAGTACTTAAATCACAATGTGTACTTACAATTATGTCAGGAATAACCCGATTATTCCTCTAAAACTCACAACAGAAAATATATCATTCAGAAGTCCTCGAACCTCATCTATTTTTCAGATTGTTTCAATACTAGTAGACATGATCAACCCACTATCACCTCCCTCGGGAATGAGATGATTGATAACAGTCTGTTATATGGAAGGTGACAAAGTTTGGTGATGTCTCTTGTAAACAAATTGCACACATATAAAAACTCAAATTTCCTAAATCCAGGCAAGTTATGGTTGTCAATGCCACTGTGTACCACCATTGAAGATCAATTTAGTTTTAAGTTGTTTTGTAAATCAATGTTTCAAAATTCAAATACACAATAAAAATATAATCTTAGCTTCTCAGTAAGATAGGAATTCAGAACCTGCCAATGGACCTTCTCACGCACAATTCAGATTATTTTTGCAAGGAAAGTCTGTTACCTGAAAAAATGCAATCCCTCTTTAGTTTCTACAAGTTCCATGGACAAGCTTCCATCCCAGCGTGGCCAGTAGTCTAAAGGAACAACAAGAATTGTCCTTCTAGTATGGAAGTTGCGTGGTCCACGCCTTAATCCCTGCTTCCTCCTCTGATTCTCACTGTTACTGCTATTTCTCACGTGCATTAATTACTTTGGAACCAAAAATCCGTTTAAGCTCATCTTCTGCTCTTAAGAATTTTGGATCTACTGATAATATTTCGGATGTACATTTTGCTGAAATATACTTGCCTCCCATCCCACTGTTTGTAAGTGGTGCTGTTTTTCCTGAATGGGCATCCAAAGGGTCGTGATCGGAAGTACATTCAGTCCCTGTGACATTTAATCTCTCCAAGAGCAGGTCAGCAGATGTATCCTTTTTTGGCTCAAAGCTAGATATCTTTGCTTTATTTTTCTTGTTTTTCTTTTTCTTGTTCTTAGGTTTAGCAGATGTAGACACATGTGAATAGTCTTCCCCAGCAGGGCCTGGTTTGCTATCTTCTTGATTGCTATCCACATCATTTAGCTCATAGGTATCTTCCTGTAGAAAGAGACAATGAATATCTAAATCATAAATGTAGGAACAGGCTAAAATAAAATCTGTGTGAGAGGTGAGAGAGAGAGACAAGCATCCCATAAATGTAGGCACAAGCTAAAATAAAACCAAAATTATTTCAAACTGATCTGATCTGCATGTGATTTTAAATTTAGAACTGAACTGAACTGAAGATCTAACTTTAAAAGTGAATTGAACTGAGCTGCAGTCAGAAATAACAACTCTACGATCTATCTATGGATGGCACATGTGTGCATTTGCTTTCATTGTCGTATCCTTAAACACTGCTGCATCCTTCAGCTTCTACTACAGACTCCAACAAGTATGTTGCTGCTAGAGGCTGCCACAGGTATGCTACAAGGAAATTTCGGAGCAACTGTAGTGCAACCAGTCCAAGCCTCCCCGTTTTTTATCAAAATGTAATCAACCTGTGAATTTGAAGGAATATACTTATCGGTCTGAACTCTATCCCTGATAAAATGGTACCAGATATCAATATGCTTGAAATAATCACGAAACACTGGATTCTCTGAGAGCCTGATGTAACTCTGATTATCACAGTAAAGCACTATAGGCTCCAACATTAAATCAGTCAATTCTGCAATCAACTTGCAAAGCAAGATTGCCTCACAACTAGCAGAACTGGCTGCATATACTATGCCTCTGCTGAACTAAGTCTTCCTGTTGCATGCTTCCTGCTGAACCAGGATATCATACCTGAACCCAAACTGAAACCAAACCCTCAAGCAAAGTCGCATGGTTCAGGTTCGAGTTCAGGTTAGGAAATGATTAGCTTTGGTTCAAGTTTGAATTTTTTTATGAGGTTTGAATGAAGTTCATATATATATATATATATATATATATTTTATAAACTTTAATAAAATATAGCACAAAATAGAAAGGAATCAACATCAATAAACATAAAAAATACTATCATGGACATGGAAACTGCAAGGCTTAAGCTGTGACATGAGGTTATAAGGTTGAGCTATGGACTTGGTCAATGGCCACAAGGTTCGATGAAGTTCACTGAACCTGAAAAATACTTTTAGGTTCATCAAATTGCAAACCTCAAGGTTAAAATTCAGTGAACCTTGTGACATATCCCTAAAGTACTCTTCATGCCACCTACATCTCCAGCCCGATTAAAATCCACAAAACCATGCAACATCAAATCACCACCTCCTCCGTACCTCAGACCATGATGGATTGTGCCCTTCAAGTAACAGAGCACATGCTTTGCAGCAACCCAGTGAATCTACATACTTCCAACTTCAACCATATACTAGCTCAATGCATTGACTACAAAACTAATATCGGGTCTGGCATTTACCAAATACATGAAGGCAACTACACCTCAAGGCTCAGGCTGATGGATTCTGCCTTAAGTGATGGAGAACATGCTTTGCAGCAACCTGGCGAATCTACTCAGCTCAATGTTATCAAAACCGAACCGGTGATCGAACTGAAAAACCTTGTGGACCATGAACCAGTTGAAATTGGTAAAAACAGGGACGAAAAAAATTTTAAAAAAAAAAATATATATTATATATATTTTATTACCAAAAACACAAAATATTCATATTTTAAAGAAAAACATATATATTCATATGAATCCAAACCATGTATACACAAATATGCAAAAGTTCTCATTTACAAAGCATGTAAAGGTTGCACATACCCAAAATAGCATGAGTGCAATCCATTTTTGAACGAAAACACATCAACAAATAGGCTCTAGAGTCTAGATGGCCTCTAGCATCCAAAAAAAAATCATGTTACAACAAACGCCTACATATCATCAAAATCATTGTCTATATTGTGGTTTTCGTCATCAATATAACCATTTAGGCATTAACATTGTCTATGAGAATGTCACTTTTACTTTAAGAATTTAACATTGCCATGAATTGCACGTCAATACTAGGGCCGTAGGCTTGATTATTAGGTTGAGGGCCATAGGCTTGAATATTAGGCTAGCCTAGGGGAGAATTAGAAGTGGGCCAACCAACTGAAAAAACAAAAAAATAAAAAAGGCATTTTTTTAATGTTGGTCTGCATAGGTACAAACTGCATGGAACCGTCTTGAACTGGCCGATTCGGTGAAGTAGGCCGGTTCGTTACCAAACCAGCCTATTCCAATTCGGAGGCCAGGTTCGGACCGGTTTTGAGCCAAAAATGGCCGGACCGGCCAATTCCACCTATTTCGGTCTAGTTCAGATAACACTGCCTCAACTCAACCATAGAATAGCTCAATGTGTTTATTACAAAACTAATATCAGGATTGGCCTTTACCAAATGCATAAGGGAAACTATCAATTGTTTATACATTGATGGATTAACCAAAGATGTGTAATGTACTCTCCAAATTGAGGGCTTATGGAGGACGTAATAGCCTATCCAAGCTTGTAGGCCATAGTCTTGTTAAAGGGGCAAAAACCCAATTTTTCCTATATTGGGGCAACGTTGGGTAAAAATTGGGTCAGCTAGGGCAAAATTAGGGGTTGCACACACAAGTCCTCACATTGTTGGAGCCCATGGAAAACTATAAATAGAAGAGGATTGAGATCAAATGAGGCATCATCATTGTGGATTAGTTCATTTGTTTCTTGAGCATTAGCTCCAAGGGTTTTAATAGCCTTTTTCTTGTCATTTCGGTGGTGAAAGATCCCACTCTCGTTGACACCATTCTATATTTTCTTTCTGTTCTGGCACAAAAAGACTACCTAGAAGGCAGCAAAATTTTGTTGATTCTTGATCCTTGTTTTGCACAAGAATACCAATCTAGAATGGCAGCGAAATTCAGTTTAATTCTTTGTTCTAGCACAGGACAATCACCTGGAGGCAGTGAAGTTCTCCTATCTTGTTCCCCTATTTTGGACACAGAAACTCACTTAGCTAAAACAATGAAATTTGTAGCAGCCTGGCTTAGGCCTTGGAGAAGGACGAAAAGGGTCATGTGAGTGACGTTGGATCAAATCAAGGTGTTGTGAGGGAAAACAAGTTGGATCAAGCTGAACGCAGTCTCTAAGGATGAGCCAGAACCATTTGCAAGGATTAGAAACCTTTCACAAAAGCATCCTATTCGACATCCTGTAGGGCCGAGTCACCCTAAGCACCTCGAGAGGCACTAGACTGTGGTTTTCTGAAGGAGCGAAGGTGCCTAAGACGAAGAGAGATGGAATAAAGTGTGGTGGAGCCCTCATAGAAGGTGAAGTAAGGGCTTGAAGTGTTCAGTCAAGCTGATAAACAACATGGAGTTACCCTAATTTAGTTTACAGGAGGAGTCAAGTTGATAAACAACCTTTCACAAAAGCATCCTATTCGACATCCTGTAGGGCCGAGTCACCCTAAGCACCTCGAGAGGAGGCACTAGACTGTGGTTTTCTGAAGGAGCGAAGGTGCCTAACATGAAGAGAGATGGAATAAAGTGTGGGCCCTCATAGAAGGTGAAGTTAGGGCTTGAAGTGTTCAATCAAGCTGATAAACAACCTAGAGTTACCCTAATTTAGTTTACAGGAGGAGTGTGAAGATCATGTGATGGAACAAAACCGAAATTTTTTGAAGTATCAAGTCAAATCATTGATGTATTTATTGATTTCATTAGGTGTGGTTGTGGATTATATTGGTCACATTCTCCTGTTGAATTTCAAACTTAAGAATTTATATTGGACTGGTTGATTTATCGAATATCGTTGGTTGATCTGTAATATTGTGCTATATTGCGAATTGTGGATGTTAAAGTGTATAATTGCACTAGAGTGTACCTTGTGAATAGGAATGAAAACTGTCAAATAAAAAACCTTATTTGTTCAAGAAATAGTAATTGATTTGATTAGATACCCTAGAGAAGAAAAACTATTGCTACAGGATAAAATTGCCCTAGTACGTTACAGTGGTATCAGAGCACAAGCATCTTGCCAGCTTGTGAGTTCATGAGCCTTGTATGCTTCCAACAAACACTAACAATGTCACAATAAGAAAGAAAAGGAACACATAGTGTTAAACCATGGAGGAAAGAGAAGGGCGAGGATAACAAGATCCTGGAATCTTTTTATATGCAATACTCCAGGGGCAGCAGCAAATGACAAATATATCAATGCAAGGAAAGAAATAAGGACAACAATTGATTCAAGGCCAGCAGGAGATAGCTCGGGTATTAGCTCAAGGACAACAACAATTCAATCAACTAATGGCTCAACTCCTAGGTAACCAAAACATTGTTGGCAACAACAGGACCACCACTGAAGGTAGCAGTAACCATAATCTTGGTCCTCCTATACGCACTAATGTCAGGGCAACCAGCAACAGGTATTCAAGACCATTACTTCCTCAATTTATAAATATCAAGCAACGACAGTCCCAAAAGCCAAAGCAAAGCCAATAGACTCTTTGATGACTATTTTCGGGAGTATGCAACATTGGAAGAAAACACTTGAGCGGCCTAACTTTTCGGGAGTATAGCAATATCAGATTCCAGAATAGACCCAGGGAGCAACGAAATTTTGATCTAATGTGCAAGGTAAGTAAACTTTCTCTCCCCTCATTTGATGGATCATCTAAATGTTCAGCAAGGGCTTGGGTGCAAAAATTGGACACCTACTTCAGACTTAACCCTATGTTAGAAGTGGACACCATCCAATTCGTGGCACTACACCTAGAAGGAGATGCACATGATTGGTGGTATCATGGACTGGTCACTTTGGGACATGCAAACATCACTTCTTATGTAGACTTTACACAGAGGTTGATAGATAGATTTGATCAGAAGAACCCAAACATACACTTCAGAGAATTGGCACAACTCAAACAAACCGGATTGCACAAAGAATTTATTGCAAAATTTGAACGAATTGCAGTCATGGTGACAGACATATTGGAAGAACGATTAGTCATGCTCTTTATAGAGGCATTAGCCAAGCCCCTACAAGGTTGGGTCAAGGCATTCAATCCCGCAACCCTTCAAGATGCCATCAAGAAGACTCGAGACATGGGAAATGCGGCAACTAAAGCTAAGGCTCTGTCCAAGCCTCCCATCCCTCAAAAAGATAAGGAGAAGAAACCCTTTCAAAGAGATTGGCCCAGAAGAGACAGGTTGGATGAGGAAACTCGAAGCGAACTAAGGCAGAAGAAGCTATGCTTCAATTGCAAGGAACCATGGGAACCAGGACATCATTGCTTAGGCAAGGGAAAGATTCACTACATCGAAGTGGTCTCTGATGACGAGGATGGAGAAGAACCCACTTCAAATGATAAAGAACCCGCTCCTAATGTCGAGCCTAGCAGTCCAAAAGGTGAGCCGCCGCAGAAGGAATCCCTACATGATTGGGTCAAGGCATTCAATCCCGCAACCCTTCAAGATGCCATTAAAAAGACTCAAGACATGGAGCATTACTCTGTCTCTCACTACAACTCTAGATCTGGGTATGGCTGATTTAAGCTCTAGGCTCAGGGTGTGGCTCAGGCTCACTCAATTTGGCTTCAAATCTAGTAACTGACCATCAATTCCCCCTTGTCAGATACAAGGTGAGAAAATAAAGAAATCTCAGCTGCAAGACATGTCAATACTTGGGAACAAATTTTGTGGCATAAATGAAATATCTTCTTGGTCATTGAAGCCCATTGCCAAGAAGCGATCCATTCAAGGTGAATCCTTTTTTTTGTAAGAGGCTTGTTTTTGGAACATCTATTTGCATGATCAGTATGTTTATCACAATGCTCACACGAAGAAAATCAAAACACTGATCTTTAACATGGCCAACTTTGTCATAATGTTAGCATCTACAAACCCGTGTGTTGGGTCCCTATAATACTAGTGATTACCCCATTACTATTGTAGTTATACCCCTTATTAATATTGTTGTGCCCCTATTGCCCCCATATTGTTATTATTGTGCCCCATAGAATCCCTCTATTGTTATTTTTGTGGCTTTATATTATTATTGTTAGGTCGGCTGGGTTATATGTGACTCCTTCGACTCTTATATATAGAAAGGAGGTTTTGTCATTTGAATCATCCAAGAATTGTTCATTTATGTAATGTAAAGGAGGTTGCCCCCTCGAAGAGGCTGAATTCTAAGGCGTTGATCTATCTTTTCTTGAACTGGTTTCATAACATTTGGTATCAGAGCTTTGGATTCTAGGGTTTCGCTGCTCCAAACAGCTCATCGTAGAATTTTCGCTATAACTTTTTTTCTGCAATGTTTCAGAAGCTAAAAAAAACCCATTTGAGAAGACATCGCGCTGAATCTCGGGTCCGAATTTCAGAGCTTTTTGCGCTATATTTGCGGAGATATGATCTGAGGAAGTTGGTCTTTTTGCAGACTCCTGAATTACATTCCAAAAAGGTGACCTGGGGAAAATCATCATAACTTTTCCCTGAGCATTGGATTGAAATTTAGTAAAAAGGTGTAGAAAGAGGACGGATTGTAGTTTCTTGTATATATTTTTCATAGCCAAAGGACGAAACAGTGACTCGTGGCACGTCGTACAAGTTCGCTCTACTGAACTAGTCTATAATCAGGTCACTGTGGGAGATTTCACATAACTCTTCCTTGGAGAATCCAAATTGGATCAGACTGGTGGCATTGGAAAGAGGACACAAAGGGCTACCACAAGTTGCAATTTCAGAACTGGATGATTTGAAAATACAGAGATACATCAGAGGCAATATCGAGCTCCTACAAAGTGAAAAAAAGGTGTGTAGATTCTTTTAAATTTTTTGCTTAAGAGTGGTTTAAAAATTTTATTTTGAAGGAATTCAAAGGGCTAGTAGAGCATTATTATCGGTAACTGATGCCCCGAGGAAAGAAAATGCAAACACCTAGTAAGGAACTTGAAAGCTCTAGCATGACTCATGAAGAAGAAGAAGAAATGATATATGTTATATCAAAATTACAAGAACAAGTGCAACAAGTGTCACTTGCACAAAAAGCAACAGAATCTAAGATGGATGGTTTAAGGAAAGATGTAGAAGCTAAGATGGATGGTTTAAAGAAAGGTGTAGAAGCTAAGATGGATTGTTTAAAGAAAGGCGTAGAAGCTAAGATGGATGGCATGGAAGCTAAGGTGAATGGCATGGACGCTAAAATTGATGGCATAGGTGATAAGATGGAAGAATTGAAGATAAATATGAATAAGTTGCTACAAGAAATGGTCACTAATGGTGAAAGGGTACTAAAGGAAACTCATGATGAGAACAAAAGAAATGTTAATCATGATTCCATAGACTCTAATGTTGGATCGAAGACTCACCATATTCCAAAAATCGATATGAGGAAGTTTGATGGCAAGGATCCCCCCACATGGATATTACAGATGGAGCAATTCTTCGATCTCAATAATGTGCAAAACACACAAAAGGTACGTATGGCAACTTTATATTTGGAGCCAAATCAGTTTGTATGGTATCAATGGCTTTGCTCTCGTAAACAATTTATCACTTGAGCAATTTTTACGGAAGAATTGATAGCACATTATGAGGATACAAAAAGCAACACTTTTTTTAGCCAATTGATAAGTCTCAAACAAAAGGGTTCAATAATGGAGCACATTGAGGAGTTCCAAAAATTGAACATAAGGGTAAAAGATATTCCAGAGAAGCATAGGATTGATGTGTTCATAGGGTCTTTAAAGGATAATATTCAACATGATGTTCGCCTTTGGGAACCTGATTCATTAGAGAAGGCATTCAAGTTAGCAAGAAAAATGGAAAGCAAAATTATGACAACCATGAAGCATACAACTCACAACTATAAAGACGGAAGTGTTGTTGCCCCTAGTCTTCCACAACCTATAAGGTTGACACCACAACAATTGGAAGAAAAAAGAGCAAAAGGGCTTTGTTACAGTTGTGATAGCAAATACACTAAAGGTCATAAGTGTGCTGAGAAGAAATTATTCTACATAGATTGTCAAGAGGAAGAAGAAAAAGAGCAAGAAAGGTCAAAAAAAGAGGATATACTCCAGGAACAAAGCCTAGATGAAGAACAAATAAATCCAACTATATCTTGTAATGCATTGGCGGGAATTACCACTCCTCAAACCATCAAGATAGAAGGAAAAATCAAGAAGAAAAAGGTAATAGTGTTGATTGATTCAGGAAGCACCCACAATTTTTTTCATTGTAAGGTAGCAAAAGAATTAAATTGCTTCAGATATCCAGCACCAGAGTGTCAAGTGATGATTGCAAATGGAGGAACAATAAATTGCTCTGGAAAGTGTCATAATATCAAGTTATCCATGGGAGAATATGTATTGACTAGCCCAATGCTTTCCATTCCAATGGGAGGTGTTGATGTTGTACTAGGAGTCCAATGGCTACAATCCTTGGGTACAATAGCTTTTAATTTTCAAGAACTTTTCATCAAATTTTCTACGGAAGGAAAGGAAGTTGAATTAAGGGGCATTGCAGGGAAACCAGGAAAGATAATTAGCTCTAAGGGTATGACAAAGCTTCTAAAAAAGGAGCAAAGAGGTGTAATTGCACAATTATGTTTGCTAGATGTTTCCACATCGGAATCATCTATTTCTCCAGATCTCCAAAAAGTCCTGGACAATCATTCCAAGGTATTTGAGACTCCCAAAGGTCTCCCACCTATGTGTGATCATGATCATGCTATTCATCTGATTCCAGGAAGTGTTCCTCCAAACATCAGGCCGTACAGATATCCCTATGTCCAAAAGAGTGAAATTGAACGTATGGTTGCAGAAATGCTAGAGGCTGGTATAATTCAACCGAGTCAAAGTTCTTTCTCTGCTCCAGTAGTATTGGTGCACAATAAGGATGGATCATGGTGCATGTGTCCGGATTATAAGGAGCTCAACAGGCTCACTATTAAAGATAAGTTCCCCATTCTTGTCATTGATGAATTACTGGATGAATTGCATGGATCAATTTACTTCACCAAGTTGGATCTTCGTTCAGGATATCATCAAATCAGAATGAACACTGAAGACATTCCGAAAACAGCATTTAGAACTCATGAGGGTGATTATGAATTTTTGGTCATGCCTTTTGGCCTTACCAATGCACCTTCAACATTTCAAGGTTTGATGAATTCAATTCTCAAACCATTCCTTAGAAAATTTGTGTTAGTATTTTTTGATGATATACTAATCTACAGCAAGTCTCGGAAGGATCATGTTGAACATGTTGACAGGGTGCTACAAATATTGGAGGAGAAACAATTATATGCAAAAAGATCCAAATGTTTCTTTGGAGTCCAGGAGGTGGAATATCTGGGTCATATTATATCTCATGAAGGAGTTAAGGTAGACCCTAGCAAAATTAAAGCCATTAAGGAATGGAAAATCCCCACATTTATAAAGCATCTGCGAGGATTTCTCGATTTGACAGGGTATTATCGCAAGTTTGTTAAGAATTATGGGAGAATAGCAGCACCTCTAACAACATTATTAAAGAAAGATGCATTTTCATGGACTCTGGAAGCAACAAAGGCCTTTGAACATCTTAAAGAGGCAATGTGCCAAGCACTGGTCTTAGCTACACCGGACTTCACAAAAACCTTTATTGTGGAATGTGATGCTTCAGGAAATGGAATTGGCGCTGTTCTAATGCAAGATGAAAGACCCATTGCTTTTGAAAGTCGTCCAATCAAGGGAAAGTTTTTAAGCAAAGCTATTTATGAGAAGGAAATGCTGGCAATACTCCATGCACTTAAAAAGTGGTGACCCTACCTAATGGGAAGACACTTCAAGGTAAAAATGGATCATGATAGCCTTAAATACTTTTTAGAACAAAGATTATCCTCTTAAGAGAAACAAGAGTGGGTCACAAAGATGTTGGGTTATGACTTTGAAATCATCTACAAAAAAGGGAAGCAAAATGTGGTGGCAGATGCACTCTCAAGAAAGGATGAGGATGTGGAAGCATTGTTGTGCGCCATTTCTATTATCCAACCAGATTGGATAAACGAAGCAAGGGAGGAATGGAAGAATGACAAAGAAGTGTGGGCACTTATTCGAAAGTTACAACAAGATTCCAGTACGTCTGATACATTTAGCTGGCAAAATGATTCGTTATGGTACAAAGATCACTTATACCTCTGTAAGAATTCTCAGCTAAAACAAAAGATTCTTATGGAATTGCACACTTCTCCCTTAGGAGGGCACTCAGGATTTTTAAAAACTTACCACAGGGTTAAGAAGGAATTTTTTTGGGATGGCCTTAAATCAGATATTCAAAAGTTTGTGGCGGAATGTTTGGTTTGCCAACAAAATAAAGTTGAAACAATTAAGACACCGGGTCTATTACAACCTTTATCCATTCCAAGCCAACGTTGGGAGGAGGTTTCAATGGATTTTATCACAGGTTTACCCAAGTCTGAGGCAAAGAGTGTCATCATGGTGGTAGTTGACAGACTTACCAAGTGATCTATCTTTTCTATCTTTTCTTGAGCTGGTTTCATAACACTATGGTTATGGAAGAGGAGCAGGATGTGGAATAGGTGAAGATGAACAATTCTTACTAAACCCGGCACTTTGAAACTTGATGGGTTTAGAATAGTCTAGAATATAAAAGGATGCATCCTTGTATATCCAAAAATGGTTTTGTTCCTGTTGTTGACAACTTCTTCCCAAGGTCTGATGATACGCTTAGGAAGAGCAAGTTGAACTTCTGCATGTTCATTTGAAACTGCTCCTGAAATGGGCACTTGATGTGAATCAACCTCAATGTCCATTGATTTGATCAATTTTTGGATGCTGATGGGAGTCAACTTCAGAGTAAAAAAGGGAGTTGTTCTAAACAAAAAATTAGTTCAGAATGATAACTCCTCTGTCATAACTCATCTATTATAGTTGTGACTCAAGCTGCAAAAATTCAATCTTTTCTTGTGCATTTTGCAAACATGTTCGAATGTTAGAGAGAAATGGAAATCAACAATGGAATGTATTAGGGTATTCAATAACTCTAATACATCACCAACTTTAGCCATTTTTCAAACAACAGAAGATTTACTTACAAGAAAAGAGTACTGAAGCAACTCTGCTTTTCATACGCTGGAGAGAAATGGAAATTAATAAGAGTGGCTTGGGCAAAATCCTTTACACTGTCAAAATTTGTGGGGATGGGACAATGTCTCTCGCCCTAGCTTCACACGTTCAAGTCTCCACACCAACATTGTTGCCCTAACACTTGATGTGAGCAGCCTAAACAACTGAATGGGTGGTAATAGTAACTCCAATGCTCTGCTTAGAATCCAGTGCACTAAATTTTTATTATGAGAACTTCAAAGCTTGCAATGTGTGTATTGATGATGTTCAACTTTTCCCATTCACATGATGCATATGTCAAACAATTTGTTAAGAGTTAAAACTTAGCAATTGATAAGAAGCATGGTTGTAAGTATTTTTGTCAGCGCAAATACAGTGACAGAAGATTCCACAACCATCAAATCACATATTTTTTTATGCCAAATTCTACCAAGCGTAAAAAGGATTGCATAAGGAAAACATGTGTTACTTGTGGATGCTCACTTGTATGAAGTATTTGAGGGCTCTCCGAGTGGCTTGTTAGTCTTTATTTTGTGGTAGTCGAGGCACACACTTTACTAATCCCGGTCAAGTGAACGCAATTCAGCATATGGTGTGAAGGGAATGCAATACCACACCTAGACTCACCACAACACCAGCTCAATCTACCAAATGTTAGATTTAGACACAAGCTAGACAAATTTGTTTTTTGACATCATCAACAACTCTGGCAATCAGGTCTCAAGCATGGCAGGCAAGGGTTCGGATGTTGTTGCAAGTTGTATGGGCAAGTATACCATATATATACACCATACTATATAGTATGCTCGTCATTACGCATGAGGATACATGTTTGGTATTCTTTATACGCACAAACCATTCCCCTCGATATTCTTGTACGCACACTCAAACTGGAGTTTTTAGGTATGAGTTAAGCTCACAATAGAAAAGAAAAGATTCCACTACAGAGGCCCATTCAATTTAGGGTTACAGCAGTAGGATTCTTCGGTGAATTCAATATCTGTAGGAATCCTAACAATAGATCAGGTTGAGAGCTTTGATATGCATTTGCAAAAGATCTAAGAGGGGAGAATAGATGCAACCTCCTTGCAGGGATAACCTTTCCCTTGGCGAATAAGAACTCGTACAAAATCATAAACCAATGGAGTTTGGATTGTTGTATCCTCAAGGGTTTTTTATTGTTGAAGGTGATTCAATTGATGAAATTGTTGAGTTAGGGGAAACGTTAACGTCAAGCTAACACTACAATCATTCTGCATGAATTCGCTCATTAACCAGAGAACGAATACATTGTTACCACAATGAAGGCATCCTGCAAAGGCAAGGAATCGACGGAGGGACAAGTTAAGAAATGAGCAAATGGAAGAGTTGTTACTGACAAGTCCGGACACACTAATAGAAGCTCCAACAAGGTTAACATACTATAGATTTCAGAATAAAGTTGGGATTTCATATGAAATCAACGTGAATTCGACAAAGGAAAATGGTTGATCTGAGAGAGAGAAACCTGACAAACAAGGAGACAGGTTTGGAATTGAAACGCCCAAAATCGCTAGACCACAAAACTAGTATTAGGTAAGGCCAAACACTGTGGCTCGGACTTCAGGGCAGGAATACGTCTACACTGATACCATGTTAAACTCACAAAAAATAATGGACAAAATTAAGATAAACTCGTGAGATGCTTATTATTGTTGCACCTAATCATAGGGATTGGGTGAACAACTGTAATTAGTGTAAATAAATAATAGAGGAAATGGAGAGTCATCGAGAGATGAACTGAACAGTCACTCCCTCTTGTATATAATAATGAACAACCTGAATGAATAATACGATTACATTTGAGGAGTTACCTCCTCGCCTGACATGGTATCAGAGCCAGCGCCATTTTTGGCTTCCCTCTCTGCTTTGTAACTCCCTTTTGCCTATTCTGGCCTATGTTCTACCTATTTTGCAAAACTAACACCTTTGTCATGCTCTAGAGGCCTAAATAGTGCACTATCATATGCGTTTCTCCCAGGCTCCTCCACTTTCATGCGCTGCTCTCCCATACCTCTCCCAGCTACATATTACGCTGATGAAAAAAAATATATAGTTTTGCTTTGAACTTCTTCTGGTTCACACTTTGATTGATGGAGCCCTCTCATGCAGCGGAGCGAGCCCTCTGGCATTGTGAGTAAGCAGTTACTATTTCTCTGTTGGGTGGAAGACATGTTTTTGTGCAACCGTTGCTTTGGTCAATTTTGGATTAGTTTGATAATACTTCCCTTAGGCAATGGTCATGATTTTATGGGTGTGGTGCCCTCGACTCTTCTGATTCTCAAGGCTGTAACTTCTTAAGCGTCCTTTTACATAGTTTATGGAATAGTCTTATTTTATGGGTATTGTTGTAATGTTGCTTAAGGGGCTCTAGGATTCTACATAAGCGCTCCATAAACACTGCTCCAGGCTTTGGTTACACTGGCTCCTAAACGTTGGCAGCTCCACGTTGTTCCACATATATTACATGCGCTGCTCCCTCATGTATGTAAACGTTGGCTCCTAAACGCTGGCAGCTCCACGTTGTTCCACATATATAACATGCTGTCTCCATATTTATAAGCGTTGTTTTCATGTTGTCTCCATATATAACATGCTGTTCCACATATATAACATGTTGTCTCCATATTTATAAGCGTTGTTTTCATGTTGTCTCCATATTTATAAGCGTTGTTTTCATGTTGTCTCCATATATAATGTTGTCTCCCCATATATAACGTTGGTATATATACAACGTTGTTTGGCTTCCACGCTATCCACCTCCCCCAAAATAATACCTCTGTTTTTAATATATCAGAGTGCAATTTTTAACCACCAGAAGTGCATTTTTTATATATTGGCAACAGGGTACATTTTTAAAAAAATGCATTCATTGATATCTATTGTGGGAGTGGTTCTCACCGAGAAGGAGAACTATCCAGAATGGTTGCGGAAAATCAAACACACTCTCATTTTTAATGAGTTGTGGAAAGGAGTGTGTTTTGGAAACGGAGACAAAGAGCCAGAACAGCCTACCTCAAACAAGGAATTCGCCATTTGGGAAAATAAGAACAACAAGGCTTATGCATTGATTGCAACATCAGTAAATGAAGAGGTGAGTCGCCATATTTCGTCATTTTCAAATGCTTTCGAAGCCTTACAAAAACTGAAGGAACTCTATGACTCACACTCTGCACTTGAAGTTGTTCAACTCATGATTAAATTGTTCACCCTTGAATTACAAAATGATGATCCTCTTGCTCTTGCATCAGAAGTAAAATCTATTATGCATGATATCAAAGTCACTAATGTTGAACTAGACATTCCTCTGATAGCTTTTCTCAAGGCACTTTATCCCACTTATTCAAATTATCTTGAATCATTGCAAGCAAATGGAAACCTCAAAGATATTACCTTTGACTCCCTTGTGAAAAAATTTGTTGAAAGAGAGAAAGCTTTTGGGAAGAAGACAGCTCCTCAGTCTTCTGAAGAGGTTGTGTGCCTTGCACATAGAGAGAAGAATCTTGCTCAAGATTCTTCCAGAGGAAGAGGTGGTCGAAGACAAAGAGGAAGAAATTTCAAAGGCAGGGGGGGCAGACACTCTCAAGGAGAAAAGTCAGATTTGCATTGCATATGCTGCAAAAGAGATGGATCACATGATGCATCCACATGCAAGTTGCCTTGGGACAAAATTGAGCATGAAAGAAACCAACCCAAAGGTAAAACTAATGACAGAGAAAGGTAAAGCACCTGAATCCACTCACTATGTTGTGGCACACTGTAATATTGGAGTAAATGAAGACTTCTTTAATGCTTCGCTTGCTTCTTGGAAAAACGATTAGTTGCTTGATTCAGGAGCAACTTGCCACATGGCTTTTAGAAAATATTTTTCTGAAGAATTTACTGACAATGTTGATGGAGCAGTATACTTTGCAGACAAATCAAAACTCAAGCCATCAGGGCTTGGTACAATTAGGGTTAAATTGCCTGGTCTTCCATACTTTCTTCTGCATCATGTTTTATATCTCCCACAGCTGAGGAGAAACTTGTTGTCCTTGGTCCACATCCGCCAGCAAGGACACTCCATTCATATGTTTGATGGCAAGCTTGAGGTGAGAAAAGCATCAGACCACTCACTTGTCATGACGAGGATAAAAGAAGAAAGGCTTCTCAAGCTGCAGGGTACCTCTGCTCGTGCACAAAATTTCTCATACAATTCTCATTATGAAGAAGGTACATTTCCATCAAGTTTATTATGGCATGCTAGATTTGGACACTTGAACTATGACAGCCTCCGCTTGTTGAAGAAAAATGGTGTTACTAGTTTGCCTACAATTCCTAGGAAACTTAAGCAATGTGATGCCTGCATTCTAGGAAAGCATAGCAAACAGTTTTTTCATGATTCACATTCTAGAGCACATAGAAAACTTGAACTCATTCATTCAGATTTATGTGGTCCAATGCTTGTTCCTTTTGCAAATGGAAATAAACATATGATGACATTTATTGATAACTACACCAGAATGTGTTGGGTTTATTTATTGAAGAACAAATCTGATGCTTTTCAAACATTCAAGAACTTTCATACATGGATTGAAAATGATGCACAATCTCATATTGGCTCTATTCGCATTGATAATGGAAAAGAATACACTTCAACTGAATTTGAAAACTATCTTGCCAAAATGGGATCAAACATCAAACAATTGTGCCTTATAATCCCCAACAGAACGGAGTCGCTGAAAGAATGAATAGGACAATCTTAAATATGGTGCGTTCCATGATGTTTTTCAAAAATGTAAAATTGATGTTTTGCGTTGATGCAGTTCTATGTGTTGTATATGTAAAGAATAGATGTCCATCTAATGCTATTAGAAACAAGACTCCTTATGAAATGTGGTATGGGCACATTCCTTCGATAAAGCATCTCAGGGTCTTTGGTTCCACATGTTATGCCTTGATACCAAAGGTACATAGAAACAAACTTGGTGCAAGAAGTCGTAAGTGTATCTTCCTGGGGTATGCAAACACCTCTAAAGCATATCATCTCTATGATGAAGTCAATAAAAAGTTTGTTGTATCTAGAGATGTAATCTTTCTTGAATCATCCAAAATTGACAATGTTGTTGAGCAGCAACTTGATCGCTTGGATAGATTCGCAAATGCAAAATCATTTCAAGAATTTGATAATCAGATTCCACATCTTGAAGGGGGGATTCCTATACTAGATCAACCTGTGGAATCTTCTTCTGAAGCACTCTCTCCCCCGCATGAAACTCCAACAACGGATGATACTTTGAGTGATGTGATTGACAGAATTGGGAGACTCAATCTTGATTCAGTCCCAACTCAATCAACGGAGCAGCCTAGACCATCTCAAAAAGGTCCCCCAAAGTGGTTGACAAAGACACTTGAAAGTGTTCATCTTGATGAGGTTGGAAAGACAGGAACTAGAAATTCAACCCAGCAAAATGGAGGTGATGTAGATGACTCTGATTCCCCTGTTGACATGGATGATTCTTATGATTGTGAATTGAATTAGTCTATAGATTTTGAACCAACTTCCTTCAAAGAAGTTGCTTCTCATGATGAATGGAAAGAAGCAATGCAAAAGGAGTATGATGCCTTGATAAAGAATGGCACTTGGAAGCTGGTTGATCCTCCATTGGGAACCAAACCAATTGGTTGCAAGTGGGTCTACAAGAACAAGTATAAAGCTGATGGCTCACTTGACAAGCACAAAGCCAGGGTTGTGGCAAAAGGTTTTGCACAGAAGGAAGGGGTCGATTATGAGGAGACTTTTCCACCACAACAAAATGGGCTACCATCCAGACACTCTTTGCCCTAGCAGCTTAGAACGGTTGGAAAGTCCATCAAATGGATGTAAAAATTGCTTTCTTAAATGGAAATCTAAAAGAGAATGTTTTTATGTCCCAACCTGAAGGATTTGTTGTAAAAGGACATGAACATAAAGTATGCAAACTTGTGAAATCCTTGTATGGCCTCAAACAAGCACCGCGAGCCTGGTATGAAAAACTAACTGAGCATCTTCTGAAACTGAATTTCAAACATTATGATCTTGGTGATGCAACTTTGTTTGTCAAGAAGGTTGGCAAAACAATTGTATAACTTGTGGTATATGTAGATGATCTTTTGATGACAGGGAACAATGAGAGTTACATTGCATCCATAGAAAAGGAATTGAGGAAAGGTTTTGAAATGACTGATTTGGGCTATGTTCATTACTATCTTGGTATTGAAGTAACTCAACATCCGAAGTCCATATTCCTTTCTCAAAAGAAGTACATTGGAGATCTGTTGAACAGGTTTGGCATGACTGAATGCAATCCTCTGACTACTCCAATGGAACAAAACTTTAAGCTCACATCCATTGAAGGAAAAGAATTTGAGGATGCAACAAAGTATAGACAGCTTGTAGGAAGTCTCAACTACCTAACTACTACCAAACCAGAAATTTCGTTTGCTATTGGAATCCTCTCCAGGTTTATGCAAAAGCCTTGTGAGGGACATTGGTCTGTTGCAAAAAGAGTTCTAAAGTACTTGAAAGGAACTCAAGACTTTGGAATCAAGTATACACAAGTGGGCGACTTCAGCTTGATTGGATACTCTGATTCAAACTTCGATGGAGACAAAGAAACTGGGGTATCTACTTCGGGTTATGCTATGAGTCTTGGATCAGGAGCTATCTCCTAGAGATCACACAAACAATCAGTTCCAGCAGATTCCACAACAGAGGCAGAATATGTGGCAGCAGCTGAGGCAACAAAAGAAATTGTGTGGCTCAGGAAAATTCTAGAAGATTTGCAGGTAAAACAAGTACAATCAACTCCACTCATGATTGACAATACCTCGGCAATAAAGTTGGCCAAGAACCCAAAGTTCCATGATCGAACGAAGCACATCAATACAAAATATCCTTTGATTCGGCATCATGTTGAGGCCAAAACAATCCATCTTCGCCATTGTTCCACTAATGAGCAGATTGCAGACATCTTCACCAAAGTGCTTGGAAGAAAAAAGCTTGAAAGATTTAGAACGATGCTTGGACTCACCAACATCCCTTCAGATTAAGGGGGGGAATGTTGACACTTAATCATAGGGATTAGGTGAACAACTGTAATTAGTGTAAATAAATAATGGAGGAAATGGAGAGTCATCGAGAGATGAACTGAACAGTCACTCTCTCTTGTATATAACAATGAACAACCTGAATGAATAATACGATTACATTTGAGGAGTTACCTCCTGGGCTGACAATTATTCAAAAAGATGTACATATTAATTTGTGTTTTCTAAACCCTTGGTTTCATATTTCAAAAGGTCGTTTGGAATCTGATGATTGTTCACATTCCACACCATAACCCTTGGCGGATTAGGTTTCCAACACACATGATTCGTGTAGCAGGTCAAGAGGGCAACAAGTCCGGAGAGTTGATCCAAGGAATTTTGGTGAGTTGTACAAGCTAAATAGGTGCCCATTAAAAATCAAAGTTTTTGTTGTAGCTTGCGTTTATTTTCTATCGGCCATTTTCCCTATAAGTAGCCCTTGTATGCTTTGATATTATTTAAATCAAAAGTATATTTGAAGGACAAAAATATTTTGTGTGCATGTGCGAAATTAGTTTCATTTGCTTCCACAGTAAAAAGAATTACCAATTAAAAATGCCAGTGTGTGCATTTTATTATATGAGTTGTATTAAATTTCAGTAGCAAGGAAATCACAATGAAATAATTTGTCAAGTTCTGAGGTTAGGAGAATTTAACATGTATCACAACTAACACTCTGGGAGGGAGGTCGATTTTAAGTTAGCACGGTAGTTTGCACATGGAGCACACTTCAAAGGGAGAGAGGGAGGCCATGCTAGTCAAGTTGACTAGCAAAGGATCTAGTAGTTTGCAGTAGATCTATTAGATCTACAAGGAGATCCTAGCAAATCTACAAATAGTAGCAAAATTCTTATGGGTGTTTGAAGTAATAAGCACAAAGCAATTTTTGTTTAGATCTAGAAATGGCAACAGCAAGTCTAAGGTTTGAAGAAAAGCTAGATGGAGCTTTAAACTCTGTGCCCTAGAAGGCAACAGTCATCTTGCTTTTCAAGGAAAATGACCTTTCAGAGATTGTTGACAAGGTAATTCCTACACCGATAGATCTGCAACAATTAGCAGCTCATGAGAATGACATCAAAGCCCAACAAGTAATCATGGATGCAATGAAGGATCATTTGATCCCTCGCTTGTCTAAGAAGCAGTCGACCATAGAAATGTTCAAGGCTTTAGTGAATTTATTCTAGAGTGATAACATGAACAGGAAGATGATTTTTAGGAACAAGCTCAAATCCGTACATATGTCAAAATCTGATAATGTTCCCAGCTACCTCATGAAGATCACACAAATACGTGATCAACTTGCAGCGATTGGGGAGAAGGTAGATCATGTAGAACTAGTTAATTGGCAATAAATGGTTTCTCAAAGCCTTGGGAATCATTTGCCAGCAGTATTTGCACTCAAGAGAACCTTCCAAATTTTGAGAGCCTTGGGGTGACTACAAACAGGAAGAGGCTCGGGAGGAGCCCAAAGCTAACAGGGAAGAAGGTGGAGATGAGAACCTCCCTTGTCAGACAAGCAAGAAAAGGCAAAGGAAAGGGTTCTAGCGAGAAGGGTGACGGTGAGGAGTCAACCCCACAAATGAGGACAAAGAAAAACTCGAGCAAGATCAAGTGTTTCATATGCCACAAAAATGGACATAACAACAGGTAGAAGCATCGGCAAAAACTCAATTAGATAAGTTTGTTGCAAAGTTTGAAAAGAGTTTCTCGCAAGTCTCTGGCATTTCCACCAACACTATCACTAAGAGCGCATAGTACTCGAGCGTTGGTGCATCTCGTCACATGATCGAAGCACAGGAGCTGTTTAGCAATATAACAAAGAAAGATTCGAGAATTCATGTTGAGCTTGGTGATGATGCAAAGTATGCAATGAAGTGGTAGGGAACAATCTTCTTCCAACTTGAGTTAGGTTGTTCATTAAAGCTCGAGGCATGTTATATGTACCAAGATTGAGGAAGAATTTTCTCTTAGTCTCAGTTATTGAGGATAAGGGTTTCGTCACCATGTTTCAAAAAGGGCAAGTACTCATTCATCTAGAGGGATCTAGCCCTAACACAAAAGTGGTCAATGGGGATAAAGAGGGTAAGCTATACAAGTTGGATTGTAACCCAGTTCAAGCCTTGGTACATGACAATGACAACTTATGTGAGTTAAGGCACATGATGATGGGACACTACACTACAAGGTGTTGTCGCGTCTAAAGGAGATTGTCACTGGTCTCTCAGATTTCAGTATTGAGCATCAGGGTGTGTGTAGAGGGTGTGCACTTCGCAAGAATACGAAGGCTACTTTTCCAAGTAGCAAGAGTAGGTCCAAGGGTATCTTCAATCTCATTCATTCAGATGTGAGTGGGCCAATGTCAGTCACATCAGTCCAAGGAGAACCACAGTCCGCACTACATGACATTCATTGATGATTACTCTAGGAAGAGTGGATCTACTTCACGAAGACCAAGGATGAGGTCTTTAGTCAATTTCAAGAGTTCAAGGCTCTT
The DNA here is from genome assembly GCA_031772625.1 of Pinus tabuliformis. NCBI lineage: Eukaryota > Viridiplantae > Streptophyta > Pinopsida > Pinales > Pinaceae > Pinus > Pinus tabuliformis. Next base: position 1,312,741,391 of record CM062819.1, read on the forward strand.
ATGAAAAGCAAACAGAAAGAATATCAAGGTCTCAAGGTTAGAAAATGGGGGTAAAAAGACTTCCAATGACTTCAAGGATTTCTACAAGAAGGCAAGGGTCAAGAGGGAATTCACAGTCTCCTACAACCCACAACAAATTTGGGTGGCAGAGAGAAATAATCAGTCCATCATCAAAGTTGCCAAGGCTATGATTCATGACTAGGATCTACCTATGTTTCTTTGGGAAAAGGCATGCAATACAGCAGTTTATATTCAGAGCAAGAGTTCTCACAAGCTATTGGCGGACAACATTCCAAAGGAAGCATTCACTGGGGTGAAGCAAGAGATAGAACATTTGAGGATCTTTGGTTGTCCAATATACATTCATGTGCCTGTGGACAAGAGGTCAAAGCTAGGGCCTTCAGGAGAGAAGCACATATTTGTGGGAAACAACAAGACTTCAAAGGCTTACAGAATCTTCATTCCAATGCAGAGGAAGACAGCTGTGAGTAGATATGTGAAGTTCACGGAGAACTTGGCATCTAGGAATTCTCATCAACCACTACCAGTGACAGAGGATGAGAAGTAGGAGGCTACAAATGATGAACAGTGTTGAGTAGCTTCCAGTTCAGGGAGCCAAACTTCAGCTGTGGAGGACAAGTCAATAGCCCCTTCCAACTCTGCCAAGAGATGCAAGTGGATCACACAGACATTGAAGGGATACTAAAGAGCATGTTCAGGCTACTACGAGCACATTCAGTGAGAGAAGGCCTCCAGAGAATTTTCCAAACTACATTGCATTAATGAGTAGCATCATTGAAGAGGCAACAGAACAGCAGGTTTGGAGGAATGCCATGGTGTAGGATGATGTGTGGAACATTGTGCCAAGACCAAAGGGGAAGACAGTTGCAGGTCAGCATCTTATGATTGCACACAAAACTTATGAAAAACTTATGATATTTGCCCTCAATCATAAGTTTTGATAGTTTTGACAGTGGAAATGTACAGGCGTTGCACAAGGTTCGTGCAACAGATTGAGAGGTCAGCAAGTCTGGAGGGTTGATCCAAGACATTCTGGTTGGCCATATAGGCTCTACAGGTGCCCAATAAAAATCAGAATTTTTGTTGTAACTTGTAGCTTGCATTTATTTTCTGCGGGCCATTTCCTAGCAAGGGAGACCTCATATTCTTTGATCTTATTTTAATGAGAAGCAGATTTGAAAGGTAGAAATAATTTGTGTGCATGTGTGAAATTGGTTTCATTTGCTTCTACTATAATTTTTATTTACCAGTTAGAAATACAAGAGTGTGCATTCATTCTGTGAGTTGTATTTAATTTCAACAATAAGGAAATCACAAGGAAATAATTTGTCAAGTTCTAGGGTTAGGAAAATTTAACAATTATCGCAATAATTTCAAAATTATTGCTCTATTTTTGTCAATATTACCTTACGACCAAATTATTGGTCATTTACCCTCATTTTTTTAAATTGAGTTAAGGGATTGGATTTTAAGGATACTGTGACAATTTTCCATCAAACAAAGACGAGAAAATATATTGTTTCCATCTACCATGATTCATTTGGTGCTATTTTGGTTATAGGCACCCTTACTTTCTATGTACATGAGAAACATTGTGTATTTGTGTATAAGGGTTTAAACATATCGATGCACGTGAATATAAATGGTTTTTTTTTCAAAATTTGAATATTTTATGTATTTTCTGATTGACTAGTCTTTTGATCCAATGTTTTCCAGTTTTGGTTCAATCAAGCTTTTAGGGTTGACCAATCCAGTTCTAATAACATTTTTTTTGTAAGTAGTTGTAATAACATGTTGAAAATGCTATGACCATTTTCCATCAAGCAAACAAAGGGCAAACTGCTGTTTTCATTGACATGATTCACCTCATGAAATATATTTAATCTTTTTTGATATAATTTTGTATCATACTATCAAAACTTATGATTGAGGATAAATATCATATTTCATTATTGATACATGTTGTACCATTTGATATCATATATATCAGTTTTCTTTTCATATTTATGTATCAATGTGTTTGTTTAATGTTGATGTTGCTTTAGAAGCATAAAAAATTGAGAAAATTATTATTTTTGTATTTTTTTAAGCTTCCCAATAATTTTCGATATTTTCATTGATATTGCCCATAATTTAAATTTCACACCGCCAGCAACAAATTCCCAATAAGGATAAAAGTAACAATACGAGGAATGCCTCACCTACACTTTGCCAAACCTCAATATGGAAGAAATGATGCATAAGGTTGATGTTCTTGCTATCCAATTCACCTGTGAGTTTCTTCTTGCATCATATTATGAGATTTTATGAACTCCCTGTCAAGACTAAGTCAACTACATAGAACACTCAGGTAAGTAGACCAGATTTATCAAACAGAGAATACAGGGCCAAGCCACAGGGCCAGGACGCAGGACCAAAGTTGGCCGCAGCAATTTGTCTACAATTCGGTTTTTCTTAGGCTACTTAGGGTAACAGCGGGTACCCCTTTTTCATCTGTCTGAGATTAAGGGAACTGTGAAGACCAATGTGCAACAATACAGGTAGTGGATTTGCAGCAATAGAATCCTCCAGACAGAACGAATAATATTCAAGGCAGCAGATCAATTCATCAGCCTATCGGTCAGCATATTCGGTGGAAGGATCTGTAGCAGCAAGGGCCCTCTTAGTCTATATGTTGGGCAGTGAATAATTAGACTTCACTCTGGCTGTGGGTACCCTCAGAAAAAGGCAGCTAGATCCTGTTGTCTAGGTCTGGAAATCATCTTCAGGGTAGTCAGACTCCTGGCATTAAGCTAGAGTAGCACAGTAGGTATTAGATTTATAAAGCTGAATTTGATTTAATAAGCATAGATACAGTGTATCTGGGTTTCTAAAGTGCTGACCGTGCAAATCAGCACTGTATTGCTGAATTATTGACTGGATACATTCATTGTTGTTGGGCAGTCAGCCCTAAGTTGTGCTTTGACTGAAGTATCATATTGCTGTGGAAAACCTCACATTTATGCATATATTATATGGTAGTTGAAGTTCCCTATATTCATGCATATCTACTGTTTATGAAATTGTACTACTGTAGAGATCTATTGAAGAAACCCTAGCCAGAACAGAAGACCCTAAGGGTAAAATTACCCTAGGACATTACACCTCCATGTAAGCATCCAAGCTACCCATGTTGTCTAAAGGCTCAACGCTCTTTTCATGAGTGCCAAATGCTCATCCTCCAATGCAGGGCATTCTCCAAGCAAGCAACTTCCTCTGTGTGGCGTGTTCGTAGAATGCCACCCAGCTATCTGAAGGCCTCCAACGTCCTAAGCAATAATGTCATGCAAACATCCAAGTAAGCTCAAGCAACCATTGAGTAAAACATCTCCAATCTGCATATCCATCATGAACTATCCAGGGGCTAATCATATACCATGTACCCCAAATCTCATGAAGCAACCCAAACACGGTGTGAACACTTTTAGAGTAATATTGAAAACTCGCAATAAAATGCCACATACTCCATGCTCCACAAGGAAATTCTTGAGACACGGTAAAAATGAAGCATAAACCTTTAAGGAAATAAACAACTCTGATCAATTAAATGCCAACATGCAAATAAGGTTTAGTATGGACACTGAGCACAGACCCACATGTCTAATAAAATTACATTAGCTATTTCCAGGCAGATTAAATGACAATAACAAAATATAAAATCTTTAACTGGGCCATTGAATGCTTTAGGCAAAGCTAAAAAAGAACATGTTTTAATTCAATTATGATTAACACTGTATAATCGCCTGACAGAATCCTGTCCAAGGAGAGCGACAACTTGAGTGAATCTATCAACTAATGAGCAGTACAAGGGCAAGCACACGACCTCTACACGCATTCAAACTTTTTCAGAAAATCAGGCCATATTGATATAGTATATACTGACCAGACAATGCCCTCTTCCTGCTTAAATCTTCTCTTACTAGCTCAGGATTATAAAGCAATGGTCTACGACAGGGAAAAATAAGTGTTGCGCATGATCAGCAAGTGGCACTGGCCAGCATGTTGTCATGAGGTTACTAACGATGGAAGTCATTGATGCACAAACAAGATAAAACACCAGCAATGTGACAGCTGAATGAAGGGCGAGATAGAAAGGCTTGCAACAACAAATAACAAACAATTTTGCATGTTGATGACTTATTTACGCAAGCTGCTAGTTCTTGGGTATATTTACTTTATGCGTTTTTTTTAGCGTAAGTAAAAAAATGTTTGATTAGTTAGTTTCGTTTAAACAAATCAGCTGTATCTCCAGATTAGTTGGAGGACCGAGTAATTACAAATTACTTTTTCAACAGACCCGCCGCTGCCTGACTCATAAACAATCATTTGACAAGATAATCCAATCCTCATTTTATATGCACCACCTGAGTGAAATCTTAAGCAGAAGAACTATTATGAATGAAAGTGCATAAGCAGCTGGTGCAGACCTCCAAACCAGTGTTCAAAATTGAACACAGCACAGCCCTTCAAAGGGCCTCTAGCACGTCAGAGAAGTGCTACGGTAAAATTACCTGTCAAAAGAAATTTAAATTTTGATTTTTACAAGTTTTTTTAAAAATTTGAATAATATTATAAAATGTCGTGTGAAGGGTTGCTGGACATTTTTGGAAATTCAAGGATATTTATTATCCTGGAAGAAGATTTTTCCCATTTCAAAATGGGTAAATTATGGCTATTAAAGATAAAACTAGATGAACGGCCATGGGAGCACCAGGCCGCCAACAATGGCGTCTTGCAATGGGAGGGAGTGAGAAATGCACAAACCCGTAACAACATGAAGGCCATGAATGATGGTGACCTATGCTTTTTCTACTACAACATGAAGGCCATGAATGTTGGTGAAGGACGTGTCTTTATTTGAAAAGCATGTAACCCTCGCACAAATCAAGTAGCATAAGGAGCTTAAGGACTTTGTCATGATAAAGCAGCCTCATCTCTCTGTTGTCCCAGTCACCAACAAGATATGGGCACAAGATATGGGCACGTTTATGCCAGCTAGAAGGATGTGATGACATCATAAGTTGAGCACTAGTTGTTTTCATATTTTTGGAATTTTGTGCACTCTCTCTTACCAATTTCAGTTTTGGTTTTTCAATGTGGTGTACTGATTTCCACCTACTCAATGGTTTGTATGCTATATTATGGTTACAGATAGCCATTGTGGTGTTCTCTCTCATGTATCTATTATCTCTCCACTTTAGAGGCTGGAAGTTGGAACTGGAAGCCTGGACCCCCGGGGGCTGGCCCCAGGCCCTAGTTGCAAGTCATAACGCCGCTCTCCCATGGTTTGCTAAAGAAGAAGTTCGTGTAATCCTTTCATCAATTCTTTCCTGCATCACCTTCTCATGCTTCTTCTTCTAGAGAAGGCATCTCTTCCAACAACCTTCCAACGATGTTCCATGTTAGGATACAAAACTCCTACAAAGACTCTGGATCTCGATTTGGATACAATAATACACTATATATTTCATCTTTTGAAATTCGTCAACAAGGTAAGGCGAATCCTAATTTTTCATATCTATTTTCTTTGAATATTTTTTTCAAATTAAAAAAATCATTTACATATGAAAGATTGATCCACTTCTTTTTCCTATTTTATTTTCAAAATTCAACTATTATTTATTTTTTTCACTATCAATGTTAGTATAAATTTACATGTCAGAGTTTCAAGGACATAGTTCTTCCATGCCTAGGGTTTTATAAGGCTTCTGAACCACACCTAGGAGTTTCCAAGGTGTCTGAAGTGACCCAAAACCTTGAAAATTTCAGAACCTGTTTATAATTATGTTCTTTTCTTAGAATTACTTACTCCACCAGATTCTGGTCACAATGAAATTCTCTAGACTGTTTTGGATAATCCATATGATATGCCACCTTTGTATACGATAAAGATTATCCAAAACTACCCATCTACAGATTTTGCTATCAAATTCGTGCCAAAATTTAAATGCTTGGTACATGTTGAAATGCAGAGATCCAAAGACATAGTTACTTTACACCGCAAGGGTTTTCAAGACCTCTAAAACCCTCTATAACCTTGAAATATCCAGAAGCGACCCAGATCTATATCTTCTGTGAAATTTTTACTTCATCAGATCTCGGTGACAATGAGATTTTCTGAGATGTATTGGATGACCCATATTATTTATATGCCACCTTTGTGATGAATAAAAAATACCCAAAACTATCTATGCAGAAATTGAGATCCCAGGTGTAGGTTTATGGGTCAAAGTTTAAAAAGCATAGTTCTTCCACACCCCAATTGATTTTCAAGGATTTTGAGGCCTTTGAAGTGACCCCAAACCTTCAAAAATATTGAAATGGCATAGATCTATACAACCTTCTATAAAAAAACATACTATGTCAAAATCCAGCCACAATGAAATTTTCTAAGCTGTTATGGACAACCAACATAAGATACCCTCCACCTCTTGGTGTCCTAGTTTTGACTAAGAGACTATGTTGGATTTTTTTTTGTCATGGTCTTCATTTTAATTTCAATTCACCCCTTGGTTTTTCACTAAGAGACTATGCTGGATATTTTTTTTCTCTGGTCTTCATTTTAATTTCAATCCACCCTGAATAAAACCTTTGACCATAATTCTATTATGTGAAAAAACATAGGCGTATTGTTAATTTTGTTATTCGATGAAACTGAATGTATTTCTAGTTTAGGATGGAATAAACTTTGCTTCCCCGATTAACTTTTAAAATTTTTTGATAACATTGTGAAATTATTAATACGAAATATAAGTTATTCCCCTGTTTACGCCTTTTCACTGAAAGATATCATTCCTGATCACTGATATATTGTTAATTTGTGTTATCAGATGAAATTGAATATATTTTCATTTTTTGTGAGAAAAAATCATCACAACAAACCGTAGATTGAACAATATTAGCCTAGAAGCTCATCAGGGTTATTGAAATTAAAAGAGTTATTGTAGGAGGGAACAAACTTTGTTTCTGCATCAAAAAAATTTAATCAAATTAAAAGTGAATTAAATTTTAAATTTTCTAATAGCATTGTGAAAATTTTCATATGAAATATAATTTTTTTAAGGTGTTTGGAAGAAAGATATATTTCCAAATCAGTGTTCTAATTCAGTAAAGACGATCAATTAGAATCCTTGAATGAAATAGGGCATGCACACTAGGTGACTATAGGGCTTCTTGTGGCTCCAAACATTTTGCAAAGATTCCAAATGAATGGATTAGTGGAATATTTTCAGCATCCTACTGGACAATCTGGATTAAGGAAAATGATGGAAAATAAAATTAGAGAAGCCATCTAGTTGATAGTGGAAGCTTCTCTAATGTTTTAACTTTTTCCCTCAAATTGAATCTTCTAAATTTACAAGGTGAATACAAAACACTAATCTAGACTAAAACAATTTGTATGGATTGTTTAAAATTATAAGGGGAAGCATTATAAACATGGCTGAAAATTATGATAACAAATTTAAAAACATAAAATTTGGGTTTTATTTTTGTTTTTCATACTTCTAAACTATTTAAACAAATTTATAATCTTTTTTTTAATGGTGTTTAAACTAGAACCATGTTTCCCCTCATCACTTATCGTTACAAAATCATAATGACAATTCTTTGATTTGTTTTAGGATTAGCTATTATGAAATTTTCCATATATACAAGATGAACGTTAATGTCATTGGTAATTTTCAACTCCAATAAGCAAAGACAAATTGGATAAATTTGGAAGTGTACACGCAGATGAATATATTATTATATATTATGAAATGAATTATTATTAATTTTATTTGAAATAAAGTTATTAGTATTCATTTATTATTAATAAAATCACTAATAATTATAATATATTATGTAATAAATTCTTATTAATTTTATTTGAAATGAGTTTATTATTATTTATTTATTATAAAGAAAATCACTAATAGTTATAGTTTTTATTATTGTTGAAACCATTGGAATTGAGGAGTCATTGAAAGAAGTTATTAATCTTTTGGAATGGGAAAGTGAAAAAATATGTGTGCCAATTATCTTACATAATTCTTGCGCAATGAGTGAAACTATAATTCTAAATGTTTCCCTTTCATGAATTAACATAGAAGGATGTAAATATTCCATGCTTGGGGTTTTGGAGAATAAAGATTGTACTCCAAAGATAATGGAGCTGTATAAATTCATATTAACAGCCTATTCCAAATATCTAAAATTATAAAAATGGAGAGCTAGAGTTGGGCATCACATTATAAAAAGTGCATGCCTTCATTTACATTGATAATGTTTTTTTTTTGCCAAGATGAGTTACAACATCTTTTACCAAAAGATGTGAAAATAAAAAAAATAAAGTAAAATTGCTTCTTCTTGCTCGTGACATAGACGTCAGCCAACATTTATTAACATTGATAATGTTTTGTTCCAAGATGAAGTTGAACGTCTTCTGTAAGAAGATATGAAAACAGTGAACACTAAGAGCTTGCTTCTTAGTGCTCGTGACACAGATGTATGTAGAGAGTGCAAAATGTAAATAGATGTATATGAAATAAAAGACATCCTCTTTTAAATAAGGAAATGAACGATGGGACATATGACAAAGTGGACCAAATAAATTCCACTTCTGTAAGAAGATATGAAAACACTAAGAGCTTGCTTCTTAGTGCTCGTGACACAGATGCATGTAGAGAGTGCAAAATGTAAAAGATGTATATGAAATAAAAGACATCCTCTTTTAAATAAGGAAATGAACGATGGGACACATGACAAAGTGGACCAAATAAATTCCAGCAAATAGCAACAGCCCTAGAGAGATATGTTGTGGAGTTTCAAAACTCATTTGGTGGTGTTTAAAACACTTGGCAGAGAATCATAAGTTGCGAAGAGGACAAGAAAACGCTTACTTTCAAGTGATGGAAGAGAACAAGGTCAACTTATTATACATCTATGTTGTGACATATGTATTTTTCCCTGGCAGATATTTACTTTCAGGTGATGGAAGAGAACAAGATTAACCTATTATACATCTAACTTTTAACATATGTATTTTTCCCTGGCAGATCTTATGGGATTTCCTTTTTTGTCATACATGATGGAAGTCATTGTCTGATGGAAGCTTAGTATTTAGGTGTGATCTTCATACAAAGGTATTCATTTATACATAGGACTCGTGTTTACATGCTACTACTATCACATGGAGAAGGAAAGTAAGATTATGTAATAAAGAGGGAAAGTCAGATTATGTTCTAATATTTTTTCAAATCATAGGGAGACATATTGCTTATCGAATTAGATGGATAGAGATCACTATTTTATGAGTAACCTAATCTTAGGGAATGAGGTTAATAATAAGCATTGTTCATTTTGCACGAGGACCACCTCCATGGATTATTTAATTATTAATCATTAATTATATCTAATACTTTTTAGAACAAATGACCGCATATTGGTCCTTTTTAACTCTAGAACTAGCCTCTTCTACAAAGGTCAAAATTGCATCTGTGACAAAAGAGAAACACTGAATAGTCAAATTTCTACTTCATTCCATAATATAAACCTGCTAAATACAAAAATGAAGATATTCATTACCATCAAATATGTTAGATGGGATAAAGCCAGCTTCCTAACCTTGGCGCCTCACCGCCTCTTCTACTTAGATGCCCTAGACTTGGCACTGGTTACAGAGACATCAAACTCTGGTAGTTCCCCTGTTGGATGAGATCAATTTTTTGAAAATCCCAAATAGGCAATAACCTTGAAGAGACCAGCTGTGTACGAAAGGGGCTAGTTCAAGATGCGATTTAAATAGACATGGGCAGTGAAACACGAGGCCCTACCACTCTTTAAATTTTTAAGATTTTTTTAAATTTAAAAAGGCACTATTTCATTTTGGTATTTCATTTTTATGAAGGGTTTATTTAATATACAGACGTACAATTTTTTTATAATCTTTTATCTTCAAAAAATTATATAAATATATACCCTTCCAAAATAAATTAAGATCGACCCTTCAAATTTGAATACTGCTCCAAACCACCGTGAGGATCAAAGTCATTAGGATGCCAGTTTTATAAAATTATAAATATATATCTAAAAGCCAATGGGCTTGGTTCACTGGCGAGATAGATAATGGAGCGTTGAGCTGTCCAGAAGGGTTTCAATCTCGTTGTAGTCAGTCCCCACCCGTATTGAATGTTTTTCAAAGGGATGAGGTAATGGCACGTCCTGGGCAATTTTAGTTGAATAGTACAAAAACAAAAAAAACAGAAAAAAAACTGCACATTTAATTCTTTCTTTAAGAATTGTCAGAATTTGAGCGATATGCACCATGCAGAATACCTGCCCGGAACCTTGCAAGTGTGCACCCACTGCCTGTGACATCATAGTTCCGGGAAGAAAGTCTGCCCGGTGCATATCAAATTGGGAATCCCAAATTCAATCCACAATCAATCAAATTCATGGGATAATAAATCAAACGCGGTCTTAATCTCCCCCAATCGACATGAATAATGATAACATTAATGCCCGTAAAATACGAAGTACACCATTGATATCATGGTAGGTTAACAGATACTGAAGGTACATATATATTTAATGTAGAAACTTCGGGGAAATTACCCTACCTCTGCCTGTGTATCGAGAAGATCGAAACGATTTACAGGAGGAGAAGAGCGAGCAGGCTCACTAGAATCATTTGAATCGGCGTCGTCCTCGTCATTTGATTGAAATTGAGAAGATACCGTCAGTTTTTCCTGCTCCCTAAGTGCCTTTCTGAGCATGCGGCCAGACATTTTGGCTCCCCTGCTTTGTTTTACCCCGGATTTCTGCAATTTTGATGTCTAACCCCAGACTCTGTGGCAGGAGTTATCAGCGACCTATTACTATGAAACAAGGACAGCCCTTTGTCCCCTTATTCGGGTTAATCGTTATTATCCTATATATTTGACCACGTAAGTGTTTTCTTAATAATATGTAACATCAGGCTTTTTACCCTTGCGGAAACTTTCTCCTCAAATTCCCTAAAATTTTGATTATGATTTAAATTTTTAATAATTAAGATGGTTTTAAAATGGAAAATTTTTATAAATGTAAAGTTTTATGGCTAAAATTTTTATTAACTATTGAAATTATTTTGGTAAAAATCACGTAAGAATTTTTAGTGTCTATTTATTAATTTTTTATATAAGATATTCCTTATTTATATTATAATTAGAGATCTTGTTGTATTAATTGTCAAGTTATGATGGTAACTAATACATTTCATTAAGATAAGTGTAGTTATATACAAACATGATGGTGACCCTTGGGATTCACTCAAATTCTTGTTGGCCTTCTAGTGATTCTGGTGATTCTCTATGGTTGTGAACTATGAATGAGCAGTGCATCCGACATACAGTGGAGACAATTTGAGAAAATTCAGAAGCGTTTGATTACAAAAAAAAATCAAGATTAAAAGTGCAGTTTTTTATGTTATCTTGTTAAGTGAAACAGGGACTGCTCCTATTGAAGCAATTGCTATGGTGCGAGTCATAAGGTATTTAAAAAAAATTGAGCAAATGGAAAAGGGTAGATGGCCTAAGGTTGTCTTTAATGACAGATTGTGCAAGAGAAAAAATCATTGGATGCAACAAAATAACAAATGGTTTAGTAAATGGGATATTTGCTTGAACGCGTGTCCCATAAATAGCAAAGAGATAAAAGCTTTTGTTATGGAAAAGTTCCACAAGTGTACTTGGGATAAGGAGCTAGGAAGAAAGAAAAAGTACTATATTGAAGTGTTTAATCCCACTCATAGTCATCAACCAAAAGCATACATAGAGGCCAATATCTCTTGGAGAGCCAAAATTCTTATTGCTTAGTTAAGGACTAATTCTCATCAACTTCCTCTTGAAACAGGGCGCTGGAAAAGGCCAAAAGAAGTGTGGGAGGAAAGAGTATGCATTTTTTGTTCTTCTGGAAAAGTGGAAACAGAAAAACATTTCATTTTAGAATGTGAGGCCTTCAAAGACAACAGAGAAAATTATGCAAATATGCTAGCAGCTAGCTCTTGGGATAATATATTTAGCGAGGGGTTTGTCGAGAAGCTGGGAGCATTTATTTTGCAGCTTCATAGAAAAGGGTCGAATACATCAAGCAAATGAAGAAGCAGTATGTTCCATAGGCTATCTTTAGCCTCGCGGACGTTAAAATAATTTTTTTGTTTCTATTATAGGGTCTTTTCCTATTCTAATTTTCTATTTACATGTTTACAATATTTTTCCTAGTCCTAGGGATTAAGTGTCCAACATTCTCCACCTTCATCTAAAGGGATGTTTGTAAGTCCAAGCATCATTCTAAATCTTACAAACTTTTCTTTTCCAAGCACTTTGGTGAAGATGTCTGCAATTTGCTCATTTGTGGAATAATTTAATAAGTGAATAGTCATGGCCTCTACATGATGTCAAATCAAATGATACTTTACATTTATATGTTTGGTTTGACCATGGAATTTTGGGTTCCTAGCCAATTTAATTATGGAAGTACTGTCAATTAGAAGAGGAATAGAGTGCACTTGTTTCTCCTGCAAATCTTCAAGAATTTTCTTGAGCCACACAATCTCTTTGGTTGCTACTACAGTTGCCACATATTCTGCCTCTATTGTGGAATCTGCTAAAACTAATTGTTTGCATGTTCTCTAAGGGACGGCTCATATTCCAAGACTCATAACATAACCTAAAGTAGATACTCCATTTTCCTTATCTCCATCAAAGTTTGAATCAGAATATCCAATCAAGTTGAAGTCATCCACCTGTGTATATTTGAGTCCAAAGTTTTGAGTTCCTTTCAAGTACTTTAAAACTCTTTTTGTAGCAAACCAATGTCCTTCACAAGGCTTTTGCATAAACCTAGAAAGGATTCCAACAGCAAATGAAATATTTGGTTTGGTAGTGGTGAGGTAGATAAGACTTCCTACAAGTTGTCTATACTTAGTTGCATCCTCAAATTCATTTCCTTCTTTAGATGTGAGCTTTAAATTTTGTTCCATTGGAGTGGACAAAGGATTGCATTCAGCCATGCTAAATTTGTTCAATAATTCTCCAATGTACTTCTTTTGAGAGAGGAATATATATTTCTGATGTTGGGTTACTTCAATACCCAAATAGTAGTGAAGATGTCCCAAATTTGTCATCTCAAATCCTTTCTTCAATTCTTTCTTTATGGATGCAATATAATTTTCATTGTTCCCTGTCATCAACAAATCATCTACATATACCACAAGATAGACAACAGTTTTTCCAACTTTCTTGACAAATAAAGTTGCATCAATTTTTCATACCAACCTTGTGGTGTTTATTTTAGGCCATACAAGGGTTTGTTGAGTTTACATACTTTATTCCCTTGTCCCTTTGCAACAAAACCTTTTGGTTGAGACATAAAAACATTTTCTTTCAAGTCTCCATTTAAGAAAACAGTTTTTACATCCATTTGATGGACTTTCCATCCATTATGAACTGCCAAGGCAAATAGAGTCTGGATGGTGGCCCATTTTGTTGTGTGGGCAAAAGTCTCCTCATAATTTGTTGATAAATCCTTAGGGAATCTTGTTAGGGTTTCTTTAATTTGATTTATCTTTAACATTATATTTTCTTGTGATTTCTTATTACTTCTTATTTTGTTATCAAGTTATTATCATCAAGACAATTGCCAAAATTATGAAGATCACAAAGACAAGAACATAAGATATAGGCACTTAGCCGGGGAAAAACCCCTATTCTAGGGGAAAACCCAACAAAATTTGTTTACTCTTCTTCAATAACGAAATCAAATGAGACAACCAAGACCTCTATACAACAATAGATCTTCCTCCAATCCACCAAGTCAGCCTCCCAAGAAGGTTGATCAATCTATAGTCAAGTTTTCCATTAATCAACCCAAGACAACTTTTAAAAGCAAATCAACAAGGATCTTAGCCCCTTTTTCAATTCTTAAACTTCGACTTGCAATAGATCAAACGTGCAGTAACCCTAGGTCACACGTGTGGCAGGAAAATAGAGAATTTCAACTTCCTTTTCTTAACAAGTGTCTCTCCTTCCTTTGCTTTAGTTCTTCCTTCTTTTCAAGGCTCTTTACACATCTATTTCTGCTCTTGGAATTCCAAATTGAATCAGTTGGATGGATGATCTCACAATAGGTCGAATGCATAGCTATATATAGAGTGGTTGAAGCTCCTTAATGAGGCCGACATGAAGAGAGGGCAAACCAACTTGGTGGAGAAGGCTAAACTTACAACTTTGACTCAATTACAAATTTATTTCTTGATATACAAAGCCCAAGAAGGGTCTATTACATGATGACAAGGACTATGACACATGACATAAACCCTAGAAGCACTCAATGGGTGCTTTCACCTAGAAACAAAATAAATAAATCATGAAACTCATGCTTATAAATATATATATTTTTACAATAATTTTTCTCTTTCTTTTACATCAAATATACAATATCAAGAGTGCATGAATCATTATGAATACCAAACCTAGTTACATTTGTCAAGATAATCAACCCCTTCTTTCTGTGTAAATCCTTTTGCCACGAGCCTTGCTTTGTGCTTGTCAAGTGAGCCATCTGATTATACTTGTTTTTGAAGACCCACTTGTAGCCAAATGGTTTAATTCCAAATGGGGAGTTTACCATCTTCCAGGTTCCATTCTTTATGAGAGCATCATACTCTTTATGCATTACTTCTTTCCATTCATCATGAGAAGCAACTTCTTTAAAGGAAGTTGGTTCAAAATTAGTAGACAAATTTAATTCACAATCATAAGAAACATTCATATCAATAGTTGAATCAAAATCATCTACATCACCTCCATTTTGTTTGGTGGAACTTCTAGTTCCTATCTTTCTAATGTCATCGGGATGAACACTTTCAAGTTTTTTAGTTAGCCATTTTGGAGGAGCTTTCTGAGATGGTCCAAGTTGTTTTGTTAATTGAGATGGGGACTGCATCAAGATTTAGCCTTCCAATCCTCTCAATCACATCACTCAAATTGTCTTCTTGATCTGAAGAAGTGACTAGAACTTCATGAGGGGGAGAGAGTGTTTCAGAAAGAAATTCCGCGGATTAATCCAGGATAGGGATTCCCCCTTCAAGATGTGGAATCTCATTATCAAGTTTCTGACAAGTTTTTGCGTGACTGAATTTGTCCAAATGATCAAGTTGTCGCTCAACAATGTTGCGAGTCTTGGAAGATTCAAGAAAGATCACATCTCTAGATAGTATAAACTTCTTATTTACCTCATCATAGAGATGATATGTTTTGGAGGTATCTGAGTACCCCAAGAAGATACACTTTTGACTCCTTGCACCAAGTTTGTTTCTTTGTTCCTTAGGAATCAAGGCATAGCAAGTGGAACCAAAGATCCTGAGATGCCTTACCAAAGGAATGTGGCCATACCACATTCCATAAGGAGTCTTGTTTATTAGACCATGAGATGAAAATTTGTTTTTAATATATACTGTAAAGATCCTGAGATGCCTTACCGAAGGAATGTGGCCATACCACATTCCATAAGGAGTCTTGTTTCTAAGAGCATGAGATGGACATATGTTTTTAATATATACTACACATCGAACTGCATCAATCCAAAAAATCAACTTTACATTTTTGAAAATATCATTGAACAAACCATATTTAAGATTGTCCTATTCATTTTTTCAACAACACCATTTTGTTGAGGATTGTATGGCACAGTTATTTGATGTTGAATCCCATGTTGGCAGAGATAATTTTCAAATTCATGTGAACTATATTGTTAGATCCCTATAATACTAGTGTAGCCTCCATATTGTTGTTGTTGTGCCCCATGGAAGCCCATTATTGTTACTATTATGCCTCATAGAAGCCCACTATTATTGTTGTTGTGCCATTAGATTCGTATTGTTATGTAGGCCCTAATTATATTGTGACCCCTTAGACTCCTATATATACCAAGGAGGTATTGTCATTTGAATCATCCAAGAATTGTTCATTTACGTGATGTAAAAGGAGGTTGCCCCCTCAAAGAGGCTTATTTTCAAGTCATCGATATATCTTTTCTTCTATTTTTGTGAACTAGTTACATAACATTTGGTATCAGAGCTTTGGATCCTAGGGTTTTGCTACTTCAAATAGGTCATCTTTATATTTCTGCTATAAAAAAATTATATGAGGCTTTAGAAGCTGAAAAATTTACTACATGGAGTTGAAATCTTGTTGAACTTAATGTAAAACTTTTAGGTACTGGTTCACTATATTTTCAGGGATATGGTCCAGGGAATTTAGGGTTTATGCATGCTCCAAAATTTTGTCTCAAACAGGTGTCTTGAGGAAAATTGTCATAATTTTTTTCAGGTATCCAAATTGAATTTCATAAAAATTAGTTGAAAGCGCGGAGTTTGTGTTTTCATGGCAAGGATTCGATAACATGGATACTACAAATGGAGTAATTATTTGATCTACATGATGTGCAACACACAAAGAAGGTACACACTGCATCTTATATTTATAACCCAATCAATTTGTGTGGTATCGATGGCTTTATTCTCATAAAGCACTTTTCACTTAGACATTTTACAGAGGAACTAATAGCACACTATGAGGATACAAAGAGCAACACCTTCTTTAGCCAATTGATAAAGCTCAAATAAAAGGGTTCAATGGAAGAGCACATTGAGGACTTCCAAAGATTAAATATCAAGGTAAATGATGTTCCATAGGAGCATATGATTGATGTCTTCATAGGGACTTTAAAGGATAACATCCACAATGAGGTTCGCCTTTGGGAACCTAATTCATTAGAGAAGGCATTTAGGGTGGCAAGAAAAGTTGAAAGAAAAATTATGGCAACAAGGAGGCCTACCACTCACAACTATAAAGATGGAAGCGTTGTCACTCCTAGCCTTCCACAACCTACAAGGTTGACACCACAACAACTAGAGGAAAAAAGAGCAAAATGGTTTTGTTACAGTTGTGATAACAAATACACTAAGGGTCATAAGTGTGCTAAGAATAAATTATTTTACATAGATTGTGAAGAGGAGGAAGAAAAGGAACAATAAACATCAAAATAAGAAGATATACACCAGGAGCCAACCCCCGGGACTGAAAATGAAGAAATGAATCCAATCATATCTTATAATGCATTGGCGGGAATCACCACTCCCCAAACTCTTAAGATATAAGGTTACATCAAGAAGAAAAAGGTAATAGCACTGATTGATTTGGGCAGTAACCAAAATTTTATTCATTGTAAGATAGCCAAGGATTTGAATTGCTTCTATACCCAACACCAAAGTGTTAAGTGATGGTTGCAGATGGAGGAACTATAAATTGCTCACGGAAGTGCCATAATATCAATCTAACCATGGGGGAATATGTACTGAATAGTCCAATGATTCTCATTCCAATATGTGGTGTTGATGTTGTATTAGGAGTCCAATGGTTAGGATCTTTGGGGATGATAGTTTTTAATTTTCAAGAACTCTTCTTGAAATTTTTTTGCGAAGGAAAGGAAATTAAATTAAGGGGTGTCAACGAGAGACCTGGTAAGATAATCAACTTTAATGGCATGACAAAGCTTTTGAAAAAGCAACAATCACCACAAGGAAAAAACCTTCTAGCAGAGGCTTTTACAGAAGCCCCTATAAAAATATCCCAAAAATCCGTTTGTAATGGAGGTGGGCGGGCAAATGTTTAGGTAGATGTTTTTTGGACGGTGTGTATAAAATCTACAAATGCACCTGTGCTTTACTAAAGATACAAGCATCGGTGTTTCATATAACATGGTGCACCGTGGAGAATTTATTTTTATAAAATAAAAATAAAAACATGGTGCGATAAATAAAATAATCCATCGGTGCTTTAACAGTAGATAGCACCGGTGCCATTCATGTAGAAAAACGACTACTAAGGAGCACCGTTGTAGTTTTAAATTTTAGAAAAATGCGGTGTTATTTTCCAATGATGCCCGGGTGGTAAATGTACTAAAATGCCCTGGTGCTTCTTCTAAAGAGCATCGCTGGGCGTTTTTTTTTTTTAATAGAGTGGTGTTATAGTAAAACCACAACATCGGTGTAGTACATGTATAAAAACGTCTTGGTTTGTCTTACGAAACACACAACGACATTTTTTAATTAGAAAAAAAAATGTGGTGCTTTTGGATATTTCTCGCCCCGGTGTGGTTACCTAACGCACTGAATGAGGGTTAAATAAAAAAACCCTCCCGGTCGTAATTTTCATATTTACCATCTACAGTGCGGGAGAGCTCTGAAGCACCGGTGCCACTCTTGCACATGCAAGCTCACTGATGTCAGTGCTCCTCTTACCATCTTTACGTACCATGCTTACTGTTTGAGTTTCTAATATTTTCAAATGGTGTTAAAATTTGTTTTTCTCCATTACATGTCCATAGTGCCTCTCCAACAACCAAATGTCCAAGTAATGTCTATGTTTCTTTGTAATTTAAGTTTTCAGTGGATTAGAATTGCAAATTAGGTTAATTTTGTCACTGTTTTTGAAAAAAAAATCACCGCGCAGTGTGCTCGATATATTCGGCTCACACCGAGCACAATGTGGCCTTTAAATTTACAGGGTGCACCACAAGTCAGTGCATAAACATAATGCACCACAGTGGTTGCGATACATTTTGTAAATGAAATGCACCAGGAAAGATATGATAGATTGTACATCGGTGCGTCACACCTAGTGCATTTATATTTACCAAATGCACCGTAAAAATAATATATGAAAATATAGTTGTAGCTCAGTGTGTTCAATAAACTGAATGTTCTGTACCTAAGCGAAAAGGTTATATGTGCGCATTGGTGCACAAGTGTGTTGCACCACTATCAAAAGTTAAATTTTTGAACCAACAATGATGTGTCATACTTATGTGCGCACTCGTAATTTATTTATTTTTATTGAAAGTTATGTTTCCATATTTATAAATACATGTTTCATTTAATAAAAAAATTGTATTTTATGTATGAGGCTGATGTATTTTATATATCAATCATGTAGTATAGATGCCAGTAGAGAGAGCAGTAACAGGAGTAGGAACAGCAGGCGAACCCATACAATATGTTTTGAACATGGCAAGCCAGAGAGACGGAGAGGGATTTATATCCTCACCCTATTATTACAGCGACCTGAGCACTCTTGGGGAATATAGGCCTCCTTAAGTACTACGAGGAGAGGAATATAGGCCTCCTTAAGTACTATGAGGAGGCTACATCCCTAAAGGTGCACTATGTTTTATTAGTGCATCTGATCTACCAATGGAGTGTCCAGGAGCAGGCTTTCCATGTCGGTCCGACAATGTGGTATAGGCCCACTAAGGAGGACATATACTTTATCACTGACTTATATAGGAGAGGGGAGGATTTTCCCTAGTTCCCTAATGTCCCCAATGGTGTTGCAGTTGAGAGTCCATTTGAGATATGTCGGGCCTCATGCAGTTCGTCCATCAAATTTTTAGGTATGTGGTGAACAACTAAAGATTTATTTTTTTGTTGCAGAGGAGGTTAGGTGTCTCATTATTAGTCACAACCATTGCATACTCTAGTAGTGATGGGCAACACATTAGTTGCCCTCTTTTGTATTATGTTGATTCTTTGATTCAGATGCCATGTTGCATCAGATGGTCTGCCATTTTTTTGAGGTAGTTTTGCATGCCTTTAGATAGATGTCATGCATTGAGACATGGGAGGGAGAACTTCCCTTTTGCTTTCGAGCTTTTTTGTTTATTTTTTTAGAGGTTTCCAAAGACGAGGCCTACATTTGACTGTCACCCTCCTAGGCTGATCACTAAGGTTCAGATGCACATGTGGGGGCAGATGATGCCAAAGAGGGGCTTGTTGGAGTTTTCGGCCAGGATTTCTCCCAAGGGACTGGTGCTATTGGGCAGTGAGAATGGCCACGCATTTGTCACGTTGGTGTTTTCGTATGCGGGGATTGATTGGAGAGGGTATCCCAACATCTTTTTCACAGCGACTGAGCCTCCATATGATAGAGGTAATATTAGTGTTTTAGTTAAATTAATCTAGTTTCATTTTCATGCTTTAATGAATTAGAATAAAATTTATTCCACACACTTTAACTTGTTTTTATTAAACTATTTAATGAAATTGTCTAATTATTTTTTGTATTATATATTTTGTAGACATTGGCACTTTTGATGGGGACATGCCTCCTCCCCCACCAAATGTTGGAGGGGATGAGGATATGGGTCAGGCCCAAGAGGGTGAGGCACATCCTTAGGGGGTGTGGGCGTTCGGGGTTGTAGGGATGATCTATGAGATTGGATGGACTGCTATGACAGATTGGCCAGAGTTTTGTTTGATGCGGGAGTCTGCCTTGCAAGGGCTCAAGATATCACCGCAGATCCTAGTTTCGCGGGTCTTTACAGAGACTATTCACGAGAGATGATGTCTCTTATGTGGTTTATCATCAGAGCTAGTAGGGTATTGACAACGATGAAGAATGCAAGTCAGCATCATGCAACGACATATACATCATATGAGGGGGGTGATGATGACGATGAGGGTGGTGATGATGACGATGAGGGTGATGATCATGATGTCGATGATGAGGGTGGTGATGATGATGATGAGGGTGATGATCATGATATTGATGATGAGGGTGGCGATCATGATGCTTGTGATAGTACCACCCCATTGGATCATGGTTGTTAGGGTGTCGATGATCTGTCTAGCTGTACGTCTCCTCAGTCGCCTGATGACGAGATGTCAGAGCTAGAGGATATCCCTCATGTCTCTCCTGACAGAGTAGACCAAGCACCTCCTCCTCCACCCCAGCTGAGTTTGACAGACAATGATCATGCAGTGGTTGACCATCCATCATCTTCTACTACAGACCACCTTACACTACATCTGTTTTATCAGATATTTGATTACACTTACTTGACTTTATATATATATATATATTGCATTTTTTTGTTCATGTTTACGTACTTAATTTATATGTTGGTGTTGATGTGAATGTTGTTAGGTCATGTTAGACATGTTCATTTAATGTGCTTGCAGATAGATGCGTATGTGATAGCAATTATTTAACATGAAATTTATATTTATTTGAGGATGTGTGTGGTGATGATGTTAGGTTACAATGTTTGTGTTTTGTTAGATGTGATCACGATGATGATGCCCGGTTAGATTATTAGATTTTTGTGCTAGCTAATGATGTTTATATGTGTTAGAGGTGTATATAATTAGATGATTGTAGTGAATTCGAATGTGTATCTTAGATGATGTTTATGATTGTTAGATGGTTATCACCATGATGTTTATTTTTATGAAATAATATTTATTATAGATTATGTATTTGTGAGCTTATATCAAACTTTTATATATGAAATTGCATGCAAAATGACTTACTTTAAAAAATACAAAGATATTTTTATAAATTACAAAGTTTAGTATGGTTGAAACTATGATTGTAAAATTAGTAAAATAGTTCATTGATATTCAATCTAACTTAATTAGTAAAATATTTCAATATTGACAAGGAAAAAATAATTAAAGGTAAAATAATTTAGTTAGTCTCTAATAAAACGAAAATGTGTAACTCATCCATTTTTAATATAAAATATTATTAATAATAAATTATTCAAAAATACAATTTAAATAATTCAATATTGGTTTATAAAATTCATTTTATAACATGCACCCTAGATCTATCTTAACTCGGGATCTACCAAGTGTCGAGAGAGACCAATTCTGATCTTGAGATGCAAACATCTTTTATAGTGAAAATATATTTGATCCCTCTCGGCCCTTGGTAGATCCAGAATTAAGATGGATCTAAGCTGGTATAATATATATGTAGTTGACATTGAAATATTTTATTTATAATTCACGTTCTCCACATTAAAATGTTAAAATATATGCCCCTCATATTTTTTTCGAGTATGTATACTTTTAATTATTTATATCATTAATATTTTCCTAAAATATTACATATAAAATCCATATTAAACATTGCAAAATTTACAAATATCCCTCATACATTGCATTAGAAAGCAACTATTAATGAAATAATAATTATCTCAAACTTTTTCACTGAAATTAAAATATACAAAAATTTTCAATTGAAATTACTTTACTTTTCTCTATATAAAGTATCTATAAATTTATGTTATTTAACATGGACATTGAAATATTTTACTTATCAATGAAATATTTTTTAAGCAAAGTCTTTTTTGTTATAAATATATTTATGTTTTAAATATCTCATGTAAATGGAATATAGAAAGGATTACACATAATGTAATATCAATAATACTATTTATTTTCATGTGAAAAAATTACATCTCTTCTTTATAATAAAAAATAAATTATATTTTTTTACTCATTACATTTCTTCCTCATAATAAACAAAACTATTTTTTTTGTTTACTTTCAGTTACTTTATATCTCTATATAAAGTTATATAAGATTAAGATGTAAACTGAAGTATTGTAATTATGGCCACATTTTTTTTTGTTATTACTATTTTTAATTTGTTAATTTAAATTATTATTTTACTACTTTGAAATGTAACACGTGACAACATATCTCCCATATGACAAAATTAATTTAGATTTAATATAACTTTACAAAAATCTATTTTTATAAAATTTAATTTATTACTGAAGTTATGAGATTTTTAGGCAATTTAAATTTACTATTTATAGCAATTCTTACCAATTTAAATTAGAAATTTCTCTCTCTAAAGGTGAGGCTAAATAAATATAAGACAAGGCTTCATGTGAAGTTACTTGTAGTTGAGGATTTGCTCTATTGAAGTTTTCCCTTAAAGAGGCAAGTGATTTTTTTTAAGTAATAAAGATATAACATTTTGATACTATTTTGGTTCTTTATTTGTTATTGTACTCGTTTAAATTTAACTCTTTTTAATAATAAATATGAGTTAAATAATACAAAAATGATAATATATTACATTTAAAGATTTGACAAATAATATATTTGATTATTTCTTAATGAACAACTAAAAAACTATTATCTTTTCCACATAATTATCATGAGATAGTCACTAAAATTCATATTTTTCATATTTCTCCTAGCTAATATTACATCATGTTCAAAATGATAAAGACATGTCTACTTTAAATAATTTAGTTATAAATACATAAAAAATAGATATTTATTTCACATAATCTAAATAGGAAACAAAAATGCATCACTAAGTCTATTTGAAAGTCAAACAAATGTCTCTTAATCACCATCACAAATTCGGTGCGCTTGATATGTTCCTCTCGCACTGGTGCAAATATCAAACACACCGCACAAATAATATTTAAACATATAGTTATAGCTCTGTGCGTTCGATAACGTGAACTTTCTGTATCAGTGCTAAAATGTTATACGTGCACACCGGTGCATAAGTGTGACGCACCGTTACGAAAAATTAAATTTGTGAACTAACAGTGGTACATCAAAGGTATTTGTGCACTGATTCTGGTGTGGTTGTGTTTTAAAGCGCACCGGCTCCGGTGCATGACTGTGTTTTGGGTGCACTGATGATTTTTTTTTTAATTGAAAGTTATGTTTCTATATTAATAAATACATTTTTCATTTAATAAAAAAAATTGTGAATCTTACCAATTATATTAAAAAATTGCAACAAGACAAATAAAAAAACAATATAATTAGTGAAATAATGACAACAAAAACACACAACAATAGTATAAATGATGAAATAACACAAGTAAATATCACTTGCCATTGTCATCACCCTCATTATCTTCCTCCCTTGGCATGATAACACTGTTCTCAAAATTATGTTTTGATCTAAGGTCATGTCTTAATACAAACCACCAATCTCTATCCAACACATATGGGCAAAAAAAACACCTAGTTACAGTGTTTTGGGAAAACATAAGGCTCCCTAACTTCATGCCAAATCTTTCTAGAGTTGATAGATATCAACCCACTATCGCAATCTTCCTTTACAATATCCTGATCAAAGGTGTCCCACCACTTGCACATAAAAATAACACATTGGAATGAAGAGAAGCTCACTGAGCGATTGTATCTGTCCAATGTAACTTAATATCCCTTGCATTAGGTTTTGATTGTGGTGGTTGGCATGACTAGATTGTTCGAACTTGAATTCCACTCCACAGTCTTGTGTTAGGCATTCATCATCGGCATCCTCCGTGCGAAAATGATGTCCATATGCCCACATAGATGGGAACAAATGCACTAATAAAAAAAGTGAAAAAATCACAATGTCAAGTGTCTAATAACCCGAACATAATTAAAAATACAAAAATATGTATAGATGTTACAATTCAAAGGTGTAGTATGAAGTTAAAATTGTACAAAAAGAGAATGTAATTACCAAGTTGTTGCACCCAATCCCTATGTTTAGCGCATCCTCTTCAACATGCAGGTAACAACCAGATGCATTGTATTTTTCTCTCACTTGATCAACAACCCAATTGTTAGGGCATGTCATTGACTTGTTTTCTTTTAAATGATTAGGATGAGGCACATTTCTACCATTCAACCATTTAAATCCTTTCCTACCACTCTCCCATTTCCTCCTTTTCTCTTTGTACAATGCGACCCATGGTTGTGTCGCTTCCATATTGTAAAGAATGAATTTGTTGATGGCTTCAATTTCTGAATTCGTTGATGATCAAATCACACACACACACACACACACACACACACATATGAGATCAAAATATGCATTAATATGAAGTTCAATGTGAATAGTTATTGTGTAGTAATTTGACAAATGATAAGCATGCACTTACTCTTTATCATGCACCTCTTTCCATTTGTTTCAAGAAGCTCCCCTTCTCTTTTGTCTTCATCCCTTTCATCATCCCAAATTGTCACACTTGGTGTGTTGTTGATCTGCTTGATGTACTCATTGGCATAATAGAAAGACTCATATGATATATACCCCTTTGCCATAGACCCCTCGGGTTTTGCTCTTTGTCGAACAAAACCTTTCAATTTCTTCATGTACCTCTCTAAGAAGAACATCCAACGACAAGAAACAACCTCAACTAATTCAACCTCATCTACTAGGTGAATTAGAAGATGAATCTACAAGTCCATGAAACTCGTCAGCAACTCCTTCTCAAACATACAAACAATCTCAGCTATCTCTTGGCGCCACCATGGAATGTTAGACATGATCTCCTTTGATGTGATCCAACATACAAATGCAGATAATTTAGATATGGCACTTCATAATGCTTGGGGGAAATCATGGTTCACACACCCACGCATGAGCAGAGGATAATGACATTGCACAGTAAATAATACATTTATAAAAATTAATTATAAAATATCCTACTACATCATATATATATATCATGTTTTTGACATACATACTCTTAGAGGGTTCAAATGGTCATGTGATTTCAACCTCGACAAATGATCTTCCACGGTGAAGAAACATTGTAGTGAAGACCCATATAAAGAAGGCACCCTCACACTCATTATAATTTCCTTTGCCAAAGAAATATCATATTTATTTAAAATCCATGGGACATCACCTTCTTTGAAAGACCAAGAGGGACCAACCTCTCCTCTAGTTTCTTGTCTTGGCCAATGTTTTTTTTTTAGTTTTTGAAGAAAAAATATCTCTCCTAACAACCATTGTGTCACTTTATTTCGATGATATGTGCCTCTATAAAAAAGATGCAACAATTTTAAATATATGCATGGGATCTAGTAAGTGGGAAATCTTAAGATGCTCCCAATATGGGAGCTCATAAA
This sequence comes from Pinus tabuliformis, assembly GCA_031772625.1. Lineage (NCBI taxonomy): Eukaryota > Viridiplantae > Streptophyta > Pinopsida > Pinales > Pinaceae > Pinus > Pinus tabuliformis. Next base: position 1,312,767,210 of record CM062819.1, read on the forward strand.
AGACAAATTTCCTTTTCATCCCAATGGGCAATTTCTCAACATAGGTGTCAAATAATTTTGGATCATCGAACATAGGCTCCCCATTTGAATCGAACATTTCTACAAAATCCTTCTCCTTCTCTCTCTCATATGCTCTAAGCCATTCAACTGGTGTCATTATTGCAGGCCTTTGGGTTCTCTCTGGTTTACCATTGAAAGTGGATGTTGCTCTTCTGTAAGGGTGTTCTTCTAGGAGGAATACCCTAGAGCAATCATACACTGGCTTTTGTAGGTGGTCAGACCACCTAGCCTTCAGAGAAGGTCCACAACATTTACATCCATGATACCCTTTTGTTACAAGACCTACGAAATTATTGTATATAGGTTGACACGTTAGCGACCATGAAGATCTGAACAATTGCAATGAATTAAATTAATATGCAAAACAATATTGTTAATAAACAAATAAATAAGAATGTAATTTACCAGAGAAAACTCCTAAGCTTGGATAATCATGTATGGTGTAAGCACATATGCCATACAATGTAAAACTCTTCTCTGTTGCGATGAGTCTTGATACATCATACACATATATCCTTTCCCATAATTCCTTCAATTGTTCTACCAATGGTTGTAAGTGGACATCCATATTCTTCACTTGTATTCTACCAGGGACTATGAGAGCCAACATAAGATGTTCATTCTTCACAGACAACCATGGGGAGTATTGTTATTAATCACTACTACAGGCCAAACATAATAGTTGGTGTTTTAGAGGGAATATGGGTTGACACCATCCATTGCTATGATGAGTTGTAGACTTCGTACTTCATCCTTGAATTTTTCAGGCCATGTAACCTCTATATGCTTCATGGCTATTGAATCTGTTGGGATTCACATAACTCCTAACTCGCTTCTGTAATTAATAAGGTTTAATTCTACAAATTCTAGATGTTCAAACATCTAAGTCACCCATTTCTCTGGATCTCCAAAGGGTTGTTGACAATCATTCAAAGGTATTTTAGACTCCTATGGGTTTCCCACCTATTCATGCTCATGATCATGTTATTCACTTGATTCCAGGAAGTGTTCCTCCAAACATCAGACCCTACAGATATCTCTATGCCCATAAGAGTGAAATTGGACATATGGTTTCAGAAATTATAGAGGTTGGTGTAATTCAACCTAGCCAAAGTTCTTTTTCTACTCTAGTAGTATTGGTACACAAGAAGGATGGATCATGGTGTATGTGTGTGGATTATAGGGAGCTCAACAAGCTCACTATTAAAGATAAATTTCACATTCATGTCATTGTTGAATTGTTGGATGAATTACGTGGAGCAATTTACTTCACCAAGTTGGATCTTTGTTCTGGATATCATCAAATTAGAATGAAATTTGAAGACATTTTGAAAACAACATTCAAAACTCATGAATGTCATTATGAATTTTTGGCCATGCCTTTTGGCCTTACTAATGCACCTTCCACATTTCAAGGTTTGATGAATTCCATTTTCAAACCCCTCCTTAGAAAATTTGTGTTAGTACCTTTTTACAATATACTAATCTACAACAAGTCTTGGAAGGATCATGTTCTACATGTTGACAGGGTGCTCAAAATATCGGGGGAGAAACAATTGTATGCAAAAACCTCTAAATGTTTCTTTGGGGTACAGGAGATGGAATATTTTGGTCATATTGTATCTCATGAGGTTGTTAAGGTAGACCCAAACAAAATTAAAGACATTAAGGAATGGAAATCCCCGTAACCTTAAGGCATCTTCGAGGATTTCTTGGGTTGATAGGATATTATCGCAAGTTTGTTAAGAATTATGGGAAAATAGCAGCACCTCTAATGACATTACTGAGAAAGATGCATTTTCTTAAACTCTAAAAGAAACTAAGGCCTCTGAACATCTTAAAGAGAAAATGTGTCAAGCTCTGGTCTTAGCTACACCAGACTTCATAAAAACTTTTATTGTGGAATTTGATATCTCGGGAAATGGAATTGGGGTTGTTTTGATGCGAGAAGGAAGACCCATTACGTTTGAAAGTCATCCAATAAAGGGAAAGAATTTACACAAACTCATTTATGAGAAGGAAATGTTGGAAATTCTACATGCCCTGAAGCAATGGTACCCTTACCTAATTGGAAGACACTTCAAGGTAAAAATAGATCATGAGAGTTTTAAATACTTCTTGGAACAAAGATTATCTTTAGAAGAGCAGCAAAAATGGGTCACAAAGATGTTGGGTTATGAATTTGAAATCATCTACAAGAAAGGGAAGCAAAATGTTGTTGCAGATGCTCTCTCAAGAAATGAAGAGGATGTGGGGTCATTGCTATGTGCCATTTCTATTATCCAACCTGATTAGATAATTGAAGCAAGGTATGAATGGAGGAATGATGAAGAGCTTTGGACACTCATTCATAAGTTGCAGCAAGATCTTAGTGCATCTGATACTTTTATCTAGAAAAATGATTTACTATGGTATAATGATCACTTATATCTATGTAAGAATTCCAAACTCAAACAAAAATTTCTTTTGGAATAACACACCTCTCCTATAGGAGGATACTAGGGATTTTTAAAAACTTACCATAGGGTCAAGAAGGATTTTTTTTAGAATGGCCTTAAATCTGATATTTAGAAGTTTGTGTTTGAGTGTTTGGTTTGCCAACAAAATAAAGCTGAGATAATTAAAACCCGAAGACTTTTACAACCATTATCCATTCCAAGTCAATGATGGTAGGTCTCAATGGATTTTATCACAGGTCTATCCAAGTCCAAAGGAAAGAGTGTCATCATGGTGGTAGTTGATAGACTTACCAAGTATGCTTTTGTCTGTTATCTCATCCTTTCAAAGCCAATATAGTCACTACTGCATTTGTGGAAACAATTCAAAAGTTACATGGTGACCCAAAGAGCATTATAAGTGACAAAGATCCCATTTTCAGTGGAAATTTTTGGACATAAATATTTTATTGTCTTGGTACTCAATCGATTGATAGTTCATCATATCATCCTGAATCTGATGGGAAAACTAAGATAATGAACAAATGTTTGGAAGGATATATTCGTTGCTTTATATCTGATAAACAAACACAATGGGTCAAGTGGTTACCTTTGGTAGAATGGTGGTATAACACTACCTTCCATACCACAACAAAAATGACCCCATTTATGGTGCTTTATGGATATCATCCACCATTCATCACATAACCTCTAAGAGATAGTTCTAAGGTTCAAGAAGTGGAAGATGACAACAAGCATCAACAATAAGTTCTCTAACTCTTAAAAGATATTCTAACTCTAGCGCATAATTGATTAAAGTAACAAGAAGATCAACATTGCAGTGAAAGAAGTTTTGACGTGGGTGCTTGGGTATTTTTACGGCTACAACCATACAGACAAATGTCACTCAAGTAAACTAAGAAGGACAATAAATTATCACCCATGTATAATGTCCCTTATAAGGTATTGCGAAATATTGGTACTATGGCATACAAATTGGAGCTACCTGCATCTTCACTAATACACCCAGTTTTCCATGTTTCATGTTTTAAGAAGGTCATAAGTGACAAGCTTCTAGTTCAAACTACGTTGCCAAAACTTGATGAGGAAGGAAAATTCATATTAGAGCTTGAAGCAATCACGGAAACAAGAATTTGGCAGCTACAAAATCGATCAATTTCAGAGTATCTCATTAAGTGGAAGAAATTACCCACTGAAGATTCTACCTAGGAGGATGAGTATTTTATACATAAACATCTAGAACTAGTCAAGCATTGAGGACAACACTTTTTTGAAGGAGAGGGGCATGTTAGGTCCCTATAATACTAGTGTAACCCCCATATTGTTATTGTTGTGCCCCATAGAATCCCACTACTATTATTATTATGCACATAGAAGCCCACTATTGTTATTGCTGTGCCCTTACATTCTTATTGTTATGTAGGCCCTAATTATATTGTTGTTATGTGAGATTTATGACTGCAGACATAAATATCTCCCCTAGGTTTGGTGGTTAACCTAGAACAATAGAATGACAAAGGACCCAATGTTTTCCTTAAAGTGAGTAGATGAGGGGAAGAAACCTACTTAGAATTTGTCGTATGTTTTGCTCCTTTGGTTTGAATGTTCCAATCCTAGCTCCAGCTGTCAAAATTAGAACCTGCAAAACCAAACAACACAAGCCAAGAAGCTACGAGATCTATGTAGCATCATTTATCTACTTTATTCAACATATTGACATGGTATTGAAATATATGAAATAATGACATCATATATAGGAAAACAAAATAACTCTTTGTATTGATATAAATGGAGTGAGTTACAACCATAAATAGGTGTCAATCTTGTAGAAGAGCTCATCAAATTTGTTGACTCATCCTTCCTTTATCACAAAGTGTACCTCTAATCACCCTAAATACATGAAATAATCACTCTCATAATAGCAGCATAAGGGTAGAATCACTCTCCAAAAGCCAACCTCTTGCATATGGAAGGCTATAAATATATAGAGGAGTGGGGTAAGTTGGGAGTTCTTATCCTTTTACCAATATTGGGATTGAGATCCACTCTTAATGGGAGGATGAGATCTAAGGATAAGGGATGGAAACTCCAAGGTATGATAGGATAGGATTCAAAAGTTTTATCTGAGGTAAATGGTTACAACAGATCCTAGAAGCTTCTGGAAATGGAGGCTTCAAGATTCTCTCTCTTTTTCTCGAATTTCTAGAACCAACGCAAGTGCAAAGAGAGCAACTTGTAGGTGATCAACGCAGGCCACAATGGAGCAACATGTAGGTGAACATTGTCTAGCAAGAGGCCAGGGTGCGTTGGTCCTAAAACTGGCTCAGATGATGCAGTTTAGGGCAGAAACTGTGGGGAATGAGAGAGTCATGCATAGGGCTTTGTGCAATGATGATGTAAAGGGGGAATAGAATGTGAATGATCCCACTAGGAGGCTAATTGATCAGATGATACAAAATAGCCTATAATAGAGTGCTCCCTAAATCACAAAGTCAGAGACAATGACTGATGGCTGAAGTGCTTTACCTTGCGACAAGTCAGGATCAAGAACAACTGATGAGACTGTATCCTGTTACAATACATTTACATCATGACATCCTTTTACTGAGGGAGGTATACCCATACTGAACACATAAGCTAACATTACATGTATAATGATTAAAATGCATGTCCATTGATGACTGAAGGTGGACCCATAACTAGATGATTGTCAGTATGATCATAGCCATCATATATAGTGATCTCTCTATAATCTTGAAATCGCAGCGCGGATGGCGGAAACTAGATCTGGGGTCTTCTACCTCGTTCACACGACCAACCAACGTACAAGTCTAACCATGTGAATCAATGAGATGAGGTCAAACATGGTAGACACCATCTGATTACCGGACGATGATGTAAGTCATTAACAAATGCGAGAGAAACCACCGACGATGTTAATGGATCTCAAGTTACTCAAGTACAATCTGTATGGTGTGAATAAATGAGTTGATGTTGAACACCACACAGAATCTTCCGGTCGAAGGCCATTGAAGTAAACCTGCCGCCAAGAGTGAGGAAAATTGTCATTGATGTATGAAAGCACTGTTGAAAATAACAACAAGAAATGTTAAAAATAGAATCCACAAATTCCAATTTAATTTGTCCTTGAATTAAAATTGTAATTATTTTCTCATAGCAACTTGTACTAGTTAACTAAGTTAAGTTGACTTAGTTAACTTAATAATTTCGAGTTGGAAGTCTTATGGAAGTCATGTATATGTTCTCCCTACGTTTTTGGGGTCCCAGATGAGTTTAATTGTGAGTTCTAATTAGATAACTCAGTTTACTGAGTTATGTTCAGTTAAATTAGTTCTAATTGTTTGTGGAACTAATAGAGGATTAACAGTCAGTTGGTGCACTAGTACATCCACAAGTGTCACTCCAGTTAATTGAAGATTCCCTCATGAGAAACTCATGCATGTCAGTTCAGAGAAAGACCCAGTTGAGACTAGAGTGCAGGGACAATGTACTATCAGTTGTATGATTTACTGAGTTGTAAATATCATGCATGCAATCAGAGAAGGACCTAATTTTGGATTGCACAGTTATGGATGAGGAATTTCCCTTTAAATACGGGCTAATTCTCTCAAGAATTGTGCAAAGAATTAGAAGCTTGGAGGCTTAGAAATTTGGCTAAGTATTGGCCAAAGGAAGTCATCAGGCAGAGGATAGGAAATACTTGTGCAGGTTAAGCTCAAGGTTGAGCAGAGCATATTGTATTCATCTAAGTTATTTGACTAAGGGCGCAAGGAAATTGGGGCTTGGAGAGCTATGGAATTGGCTAAGTGTTAGCCAAGACCTTGCTTGTGAGCTGAAGATTGATCATACTGAGTGTTGGGATTGTTCTTGTGAGAACAAGAATTGTATTACCTATTTGATTTCTGATTTAATGCAATACATATAGTGGGGGTTTTGAGTTGTGGCTTTCCTCGGATATTTATTGTGTTATGTGCCATTGATTTGTCTTCCTCTTGCTATTATTTTTTTCATCGATCTATTGGCTTATGCTGGTTGAAAGTAGAAGTAGATTCTTGTCCCGTGCTTTAGTAAATTGCATGAGCTTGTGAATCTACAGGTTTTTCTACACCAAGGTACCAATGGGTGTTTCTAAGTCAACTTCCTAGATAATGTGTTGATGTCGACAGGAAGTGACCCGTCGCGAGAGGGCCTTGATGTATTCCCCATCAACGACACGAAATGGGTATCATGAAAGAGACAAAATGATGTCGATATGGAACTGGAACTAGATCAGGAAAGGAAAATATGGAATGAAGGCTTAAGAGTATTGTAACGGATATCAACTGAATGACTTCTCTTGAACATACCAACACTTAATGGAGTTGGCAGCATTGACCCAAAACCGAAATGGAGGCTCTGAAAAAGTATGATGAACCGAAATACGAGCAGATTATCCAACCCAATAATCACAGAGATGAAGTGGAAGAGTGTCGTGTTTAAGAGCGACTCGCTGCCATTATCAAATGGAGTACCATGTTTTCCCAATTTTCCCAACCATACTGGTCAGTACCTCTTTATTTTTAACAAGATTGAGGAGGATAACATATGCTTGATCTGTAAGTCCATCCTTTAGATGAATCCCTCTACGTATATTTAACAAACCCTGAGAAGGAGTGGCTCGATCTTATCATGTTTGACAAGTCCATCGTTGATTGATGTTTTAACGAGTCCAACAAAGGTAAAACTCAAATTCTTTTTCATGTTTAGAGAGTTTGAAAAAGAGGCGAAAAAGAAAACTCTAGATGTCCCTTTTCGTAGGTAGTCCCTTAGGTCCAAAAAGGTAGAAAACAATACCCAAGAGAACCTCTTCACCATGTTCGACCAAGGTTTTCCTTTTCGTAATTAGTCTATCTCAGCCTAGAAAAGGGTTAAACTTATACTGAGTAGATGTCTTTACATTTACTTTTACAAGTTCGAAAAGACAAGTGCTCGAAAATGTTTTCATGTTGTGGGAGTTAGACTCCAAGGGGTTCCTTTGTCGTAAGTTTAAAGAGCTCGAAAAAGAGATAAAGTGTACTCTTCAATCAAAATCACCTGTGTAAAGCACAAAAAAATCTGTTAACAATTGTCGATCTGCTCAGAATAAGACATAAAGGATTAAACATACCTGTTTTATAGTAAAAATGAATCATCACAAGGTGAAAACATTATATATGAATAAAATAATGAATAATATGACCATATATACTTGAAATAATTGTTCATTTTTACCATTTCACATTTACCTCTAACAGTGAGAGTTATGAGTACTTTTGCCCTTGATCTTCTATAGCTAATTGCAGTCAATCCAGTGGACGATTTCAAGTACTGTCGCTTCCAAGTAGGAGCTAAAACCTTTCTCTTTCTTTTAGTGGTTCCATTTTGTGATTTCAAGCAAAATTTCTGAGTTTTTGAGGGCCCTGGGGTTCCAAAATTTCACCCTAGGACCAATGCAGGCCCAGAGGGTCGAAAAGTGTGTTGCATCTAGGCAATCATGCACTGTAGACATAGGTGGAACACTCTAGTTTGCTCTGCTGGGGTGCATTGGGCACAAATCTAAAGCTTGTTTATCAATTTTCCCTCAAAATTTGACAAGTTTTTTGCATGAAAATGATCCTAATGAATCTCTTGTTGATGTTTCAGGGGTTCATCAACACAAAATGGCTTTCGTATGGAGAGAAAGAGAACACGAGGAACAATATTTAAATGCAACAAATGATCTTACTACCATCCAGGCATTAAAGAATTGTGGATTACTAAAATTCTTCTAGCTTCCTGGTATGAGGCAACAAATGGAGTTGTTGAAATACCTTGTTCATTCATGGGATGTTCAGGCACAAGCGTTCAGGTTTGGGGAACATCTACTCAAGATAAAGGTAGAGGATATATACTTTCTGACAAGAATTTCTATGAGAGGTGCCCCCATATCTCTCCTAGGTGGGAGAAGTGGTGGGGAGACAGTGAAAGATTATATCGCTACCTATTGTAGACCTTGAGCCTAGCCAACAAAGGATGGAAAAATCATTATAAAAGATGTGACCCGATTACCTTTGAGAACGATCGTATTCATTATCACAAGATTGGAAGGTAGCTCCACATTGCATGTGGCAAGCAAATCATATATGCAATATGGATTGGAGTGTTTGGAGCCAACACTCTTCAACTGGAGCAAGGGAGTTCTGGTCAATATGAAAGAACAACTGACTAAGGAAAAAGAAGGAAAACTAAAGAACTTTGGATACAGTGTGATCTTAGTTTCTTTTGCATTAGAACGGGTTCCATTACTTCAACCTCAACATATAATAATCGAGACTATTGATCCAAAGATGCCATAGATGAGGAGGTGGATAGATCGCATGTCGTGACATGCAAGGTCATTGACGATCAACTTTTCACTAGCCTCGATCAACGACTATCCTTACGTAGGCATGTATTTTCGTGATGACCCTGAGCTCGTGCTTCTTGAGGGTGAGGAATGGGGTGCTTCAGGTAAGAAATTTCGACCTTTTAAGTTTTGAGAGTTTTACATTATTTTTTTTGTGTTTTTTGATGTTTTCGAGACTAAACTATTGATGTTTCATGCAGATGTGGGACCAGTTCAACCTATTGGTGCTTCATATATCTGTCATGTAGAGGAACGATAATAGGAGGTGATAGTAGAACCAACACAGGTCACTGTGGTGGGATGGGATATGCTACAAGATCTAGATGTAGTAGAGGTCCTATAAGAGGTAGAGCACCACATGGAAGGGTTGACACATGGAATTGATGATACCATGGTCGACCAAATTCCACTACGACTTCAGCGATACACCATAGGAGTGCCTAGTCGTATCGGTCAACTACTACGCAAGATGGCTCGTGCAGTGTCATTCTATCATGAGCACCTTTGATTATGTCTACTTAGATCTTGCATGTAGTTTTTCATATGGGCGATGTATGCCATATGTGTCTTCGACACAATTTTTTGTAAAACCAAACTTATATATATATATATATATTCAGTTTTTTTTGGGTTTCTATTGTATTTTCAATATGATGTGATGTGAATTGAAAACTAATTACATTCATTGCAAATGTCTATCTAAAACATGATTAGCTAGGGCATTTGTCAATGTGTTTATATTTCTAGAAATGTGTTCATATTGTATGAAATCGAAATGTCTTTCTATAAGGTGCACTCTTAAAACCATGCGTAAGATGGTGGGACTTCTAACTGAATAGGTGCCGGCAAGTTGTAGGTCTACGAGTTGTGAGTTTAGTCAAGTCTTATGACTAAATGACAGATTCCATGTGCAATAGCATCAGACAATAGCTCAACCATTGTGTTATACTCAACGATGTTGTTGGTGGATCAACCAATGCAAATCCCTTGCAGACTCACTAACTCGCCATTTGGAGCAAAAGTAGCCCATGCTACGAAGATAGGTTCCGAGTACTACAACTAGCACCATCAGCATAACCGATAAAAGTTTCAAGAGATACCAACATGTGCAAACCAAAAATAAAAGGGAATCAACAGAAACTGTGTAAAACTTTGAAAAGACACATTGCAATCACACTCAACACGCATATAAACAATATGTACATAATGAAAACTACACTTGAGATAAAGCATACTATTTTTTTAGGTACAACCTATTTCTAGGTTGCGCCAAGGGAACTCCATCAAAATCTACTAACTCGTAGACCCCTTTTGCAAGGACTCACTTGATAATGTATGGACCTAGCCACAATGGTTGAAACTTTCCCGCGCCTAATTTATCAAACTCTTGGTCATACAGTAGGACAAGATCTCTTTCCGAGAAGACACAAGGCTTAACAATCGTGTCATAATGTGCCTTGATGTGTCTTTTATGAGCTTCGTTAGCTATGGAAACATCATGTCGGGTTTCATCTAAACGAGTCAGATGTAACAGATGCTCCTCTACGGAAGTGGCAGGAAGATGTTCAATAACTAGTTTCAATTATGGAATTTCATATTCAATTGGGAGGATAGCTTCCAAACCATACACCAACTGAAAGGGTGTGAATTCGGTAGTCGTCTTGACTGAGGTTCGTTATGCCCACAAAGCAACGTAAATAAGAAAATGTCAGTCTAATTTGTGGACCCCTACCATGCATTGAAGCATCGTCTTAAGAACTTTGTTGATGGCCTCAACTTGTCCATTAGCTTGAGGATAGTAGGGAGTGGAACTTTCATGGGAAAGTCCCAACTTAGCAGTTAGTTTGGTCATCATGTGATTCCGGAAATGTTTTCTATGATTCGTAGCTATTGCTTGCGGAACACCAAACCATATGATGACGTGGTTGAAAAATAAGCATGCAGTCGTTTTGTTGATGTTGTTGAATGTAGGAATCACCTCGAACCACTTAGTAAAGTAGTCAACAATGATAATAATATAAGCATTCCCCCCGATCGAGTGAGGGTTACATGTCATAAAGTTGATCCTCCATTTCTTAAAGGGACTAACGATGATAACAGGATGCATAGCGGGCTCGAAAAAATTAGGCAGGTATACATCAATAATAATATCCTCAATGGAATCAAGTAAGGAGGAACGATGGTGATGTTCGTCCCACGGTGCATCGTCTATCATTATGATTTCCATGATGCTTTCATCGGTAGGGAATACATGTGAGAAAGGATCAAAAGATGTACCATAGTCCAATGATCTGTCTGCCCAATTAAGCGAATCAAAAGAAGAAACCACACAAGCTGAATAAATGGTTTCGTAATTTAGCTCAATGGGGCTTAGCGGTATTCGGTTGCAAAAAATTTGGATGTTAGTTTCGTTTGGTAGAATCCATGGATCAACCAAGATAGTAGAAGAGGATATCATGTTGATATAGGCCAATGAAGATGAGTTGTCAGGAAGGAGAGGAGGAGGGAGTGAAAAGGCCCCCATAAGCAATGACTCCTTCAACAATCCAACTCTGACATGCTGATATGGCTACCAGGTTTCCACCACAAGAGGGATACTTCTTGTAACATGTGAATCAGAGGCGAAAAAGATAAGTTGGTTTAAGGCTACAATCCTACCTTTATGAGGAAAGGCGATCATACGAAGTAGGTCGAAACGATAGCAACCATAGCATAAACCCATTTGTGTCCCAATAGAAGATTGTAATCAAGAGGTCTGTCAATAACTTCGACTTCTATGGACAGAGTTTTTCCCCTCAGTTCAACTTACAGGGAGTTCAAAATCCCACAAGGTTTGTATGTTCTCCCGTCAAAGGTCTTTAATGTAGTAGGTGACTAACTCAGTTGAGGAGAAACAATCGCCTTCCAGCAAGACATGGACGTAATGCAAGTCGATGCCCCCTCATCCACGATAACATGATGGATATTGTTACTACGGATGACGACTCGGGTTATAAAAACTATTTGCGCTGGAAGTGAAGGGGTATAATTTTCATGAGAGAAAACAACAAGGTTGGAATCTAATGGATCCACACATACGATAGTTGAAAGAAAAGCGATCTTTTAGGTGGGACAATTCTGCAACACCTCAAGAGTTGACATAACTGATGGGGACTGAGCCAAGTCTTCAACTATGTTATAATTATGAGTGGCTCTTGTATGAGGTTTGAAATTTGACTTATGAATAACACCCTTTGGAGGTTTAATAGTCAATTTGGTAGGAATCGACGATGGAGTGGGATCTGACGAGGATGGTGCTGAACTGGTAGGTTGATCAGTAGCATGACCGTTCGGTAGATTCGCGTTACCATAATCCTTGTTCCGAGTAGCTACCAAAACATCAGATCTCGAATTTGAAGAGGAAAGCATCAAAACCATGTTAGAGGAAGATGGGTCCCGAGAAACCATATGAGTCTCTTAATTAGGAAACCAGTTAGTCAACACTGCAGGAGAAGTGGACTTAAGAAATTGATGCACTTCAGTGCGGTGAGGACAATCATGTGTAAAGTGCTCCTCGTTGCAAATCAAGCAAGGATATCGAGGCTTCCATTTCTCATCAAAAGACTGATTTGTTTATTTATACTGCGGAGGGGGATCTTTCTTTTTCTTAACTTTTCCTTTCTTCTTGCTTCTAGGTTGTTGTTGAGACTTGCCTTTATCAGATGAAACGACATTTATCTAAGAAGCAGAAGCTGCGAGAGGGTGGATTGAGGGTTTTGAGAAAATGTGGGTGGAGCAATACCAGATGGTTTACTCACCATCTGCATGTTGGTAGAACCAATAATGCCATCAACAACATGAGATTCCTTACTAGGCAAAGAAGGAGGAATAATATTCAAAGGTCTTAGAGCATTTGGTATCTTATCGTAGAGTGTGCCAGATTGGGTATAAACCAAATCCAAATATTGCGCACGAGAAATTACTTGCTCTTTAGTCATGACTCCACCTTTGGCCACATCTTCTGTTATAGGTGCCAACAAAGATTTGGTAAACCATTCCACGAGCAATTGATCAGGAACATAAGTTTTGACCAATCGGTGACGACGCCTCCACTCATGAATGTGATCAGAAATGTGAGTGGAATTTGATTGTTTGAAGTTGGCTAACAATTTCGTTCTAGTTTTGCATCTGGAAATGCATGAGGAAGGTTATGGCCAAGTACTGAAATCATGGAATGAAACTTTGGGTAACTCAATATACCATTTAGCAGCGGTACCCGTAAGTGTTCTTTGGAAAAGATGAAGTTGAATAGAATCATCATTAAGGGATTTTGATGAACACCATAGATGATACGTCATGACATGCGTCAACGGGTCTTCTCCTGGATTCCCATTGAATTTAGGGATATCAGAAGGAAATTTAGTAGGAATAATCGACCACCAAGGCAAATGAGTGATGGGGTCATTGGTGAGTCGAGTCAAATCTGGCAACTTGAGAGTGGCCACAAAAGGCAACTGCCGATTAAAGTCTGACAGAGGATGACCTAGATATGAAGGAATAGCCTAGGCAATAGGCACTTGCATTCCTGGATAAGGAGGGTTCTAGTAATAAGGAACCTGGTTACCAGAATAAGGAGGATTCTGATAGCCAGAATACAAGTGACCTTGTTGACCAGCCCCAGGATAACCATGAATTTGTTGGCCTTGAAAAGGCACCTAAGGAATACCCTGATAAGGTTTATACTATTTCCCGATGGGGGTTTGCATCATCCCATGATAAATAGGGTTCGATTGATGTTGTGCCATACCATACATAGTTTGTCCTACTGGAATTTGAGGAATACCTTGTGCAAGCGATTGAGATTGTAAAGGAACTTGTAAAGGTTGAGTAAGTGGGACCTGAGAGGTGCCAAATACTGAAGGAACAGGTTGAGATGCGATCATAGCCTATATAGGTTGAGTTACATGAATTTGAGCTTGTTGAGGTATAGATTAAGGAATAGGAACTTGAGATGAAGATGGCACAGGTTGGGAAGCAAGTAATGAACCCAACATCGAACCAGGTTGAATGGGCAAAGTAGGTTGCCAAATGCTAGCAACCATCCTAGGATAAGGAGGACTATAATAAGGTTGGTTACCAATTTGAGGTATACCAACAACAGGCGTCCACCCTGCAAAAGGAGGAGGGGATGATGGAGGCAATTGCCCCCCTTCCAGAGGGTACCCAACATAAGGATATTTAGGATGTTGAAGAAGACCTTGCCCACTAACATATTGGCCATCATATTGTTCAATTATCAGTGTAGGGGGAGGAGAAGGGGCAAGTTGAGAAGTACTCATAAGAGCAATGCCAGATGGAATTCCTGAAGTGCATAACATGGGGGATGTCCATAAACTGGAAGATGCACTAGAGAAGGTACCAGATAAGGACTGATAACCTAGTGGGACGGACGGGCCACCATACAGATGTGCCTCTGGTGGTGTCGAAAACATAGATGTGGAAGCGACATTTGATGTCTCAACCATAGTGGTGGACATAGGCTAGGAAGCCATATCGGTTCCAGTCATGGTCAATAATCCCAATGTGGATTGTCGCATGAAATTCGCAGGTAAGTCAAAAGAACCAGGTAAAGGAGTTTGTTCAGGAGGTGGAGGAGGAAGAAGAGGATGGGTTGGATAAAGGAAAAGTCCCTCCAAATGAGTAGAAGGACGAGGCTCTTCTTGTGGGATCTCCTCGACACTCATAAGTCTAGGTGGAAGCGGTTCAACGTTGGGGTTGAGATATATAGTAGGTGGATTTGTTTGAGACAACGAAAGAGAGGATGGAACACCTTAAGCAATAGGTAAAGATGAATGAGGCTCCTCAGGTTTAATGACCTTAGGAAATAAAGTTTCCGACTCAAGAAGGTCAGATTGTATAATCTCAGGGAACAAAGTCTTAGGTAATTCAGTATCAGTTGTGTCAGTTTCATTGACAAGAGTAGATGTAACGTTAGGTTCAGTACTTAAAGGGATAGATGATTATGGTCAATCAGATTTAAGAGGAGGACCAGAAATGGCTCCCAAAGTTCCTGATTGGGTAGTTTTCATGTTCTTATGCTTCTAACAGCGGCTAAGAGTAGCCTCTGGTGGGACAAGAAGCTTATTTTTCATTCTACGCGAACTATGGATTGGGGGATCTTGTTGTTCCACATTGGATTATAAATTTTACTAACACAAAAATAAATAAATCAAAAATAGGGTAATCTAGGCATAAATGATTACCAAGCAATCGTGAACTACAATATACACCTTAGCAAACCAAGGACTTAACGTGTAGTAGCCAATCTCCCCGAATGATGTGTTCGGTGTATCATGGTTTACACGGCGGCATACTCGGTTAACTATGGATGGATAACAACCTATTGGGGACTCCCAAAATATACATGACATTATGTGGGAGTGAAGTTTGTAGTAGTGTTGTCTAATGCATAATCGTTTGATGAGAGTGTTCCCATATACTTTACGTGCATGGAGTGCCACCAATATGCCTGAAGGTACGTGTAATATGATCCTATACACTCACATACGTGGAATGTGATTTCACCCATGGGATATAACACTATAAAACAACGACAACTCCTATGTTTAATGACGTTGGAACACGTCTCTAGCCTAGACCTCCATGTATTTGAATTAATGTTACAAATGCTCCTTAGGTTGATTCAGTAAATTTTAAGTTGATCTTCAATTAAGTTTCAGTTTTATGGCTCACCACGAATTCACCTGAATTCCCTAAATGCATGATGAAATGGAATCTTTCTCTTCAATGAAAATCTAGCTAAGGAAGGGAAGACATAAACAATATGCAACATAGAAAATGCAACAAACTAGATGCTCAATACAATTCCCTTTTCATGCAACTGTTCTGAAATCAATATAGATGCAAAACCCTAAATGCCAATGCAAATTTTCTTTTTTCTTTTCAACACACTTAATTTTCAGAATGAAGAAAACTAAGATGCAAAAGTTTAATCACTGATTCAAATGCACTTTTCAAAATGAAGATTAAAACAACAATTCATCCAAGCAACCAATGATCAAACGAAACAAGTTTGCAAGTGACCTAATGATAAGAACAAAGGAAAAATGAAACAAATTCTTACAAAAGGTAATCAAACACAAATGCAAACCAAATGGAGGCTTTAGAGAGACCACAAGACACTCAAGACTCATGGAAGGTCATTTGGAAGTAGGCTGATCAAATCAACAATGAGCAAACAAGGTAAATTTTGTGTAAAAACAAGGGTCAATGCAAGTGCAAAAGAGGCACCACTACTCTGCAATGCAAGCACAAAGAGATCCCAGGTGAGGTGCAACGCTCTGTCAGTAGACCAGAGGGTGTGTTGGTCCTGGGAAAGAGGATTTCGACACAAAAATTTCAAACAAGACTCAATGCAAACACTTCCTGGGTCTGTTCTTGGCTGTCTAAAGAAACAAAGGTCTATGATAGAGGTAAATCACACATAATGGACAAATAAACCACCAAGGGAATGAATCATTCCCCAGCGGGGTCGCCAATTTATTATGTGGGATTTATGACTACAGACATAAATATATCCCCTGGGTTTGGTGGCTAACCTAGAACAACATAATGACAAAGGACCCAATGTTTTCCTTAAAGTAAGTAGATGAGGGGAAGAAACCTACTTGGAATTTGTCGTATGCTTCGATCCTTCTTTGGCTTGAATGCTCCAATCCTAGCTCCAGTTGCCAAAATTAGAACCTGCACAACTAGACAACACAAGCCAATAAACTATGAGATCTATGTAGCATCATCTATCTACTTTATTCAACAGATTGACATGGTATTGAAATATATGAAATAACGACATCACATATAGGAAAACAAAAGAACTCTTTGTATTGATATAAATGGAGTGAGTTACAACCATAAATAGGTGTCAATCTTGTAGAAGAGCTCCTCCAAGTTGTTGACTTGTCCTTCCTTTGTCACAAAGTGTACCTCCAATCACCCTAAATGCATGAAAGAATCACTCTCACAACAACAACATAAGGGTAGAATCACTCTCCAAAAGCCAACCTCTTGCATATGGAAGGTTGTAAATATATAGAGGAGTGGGGTAAGTTGGGAGTTCTTATCCTTTTACCAATATTGGGATTGAGATCCACTCTTGATGGGAGGATGAGATCTAAGGATAAAGGATAAAAAACTCTAAGGTAGGGTAGGATAGGATTCAAAAGTTTTATCACAGGTAAATGGTTATAATAGATCTTGGAAGCTTTTGGAAATGGAGGCTTCGAGGTTCTCTCTCTTTTTCTCAAATTTCTAGAACCAACGCAGGTTCAAGGAGAGCAACATGTATGTGATCAACGCAGGCCACAATGGAGCAACCTGTAGGTGAACATTTTCCAACAAGAGGCCAAGGTGCGTTGGTCCTAAAACTAGCTCAGATGATGCAGTTCAGGGCATAAACTATGGGGAATGAGAGAGTCATGCATAGGGATTTGTGCAATGATGATGTAAAGAGAGAATAGGATGTGAATGATCCCATTAGGAGGCTAATTGATTAGATGAGAGAAAATAACCTATAACAAGTTTGACCCATTAGACTTCTATATATACCAAGGATGTCTTATCTTTTGAATCATCTAAGAATTTTTCATTTAAATGATGTAAAAGGAGGTTCCCCCTCGAAGAGGCTTATTTTCAAGTCGCTGATCTATGTTTTCTTATGTTTTTGTGAACTAGTTACATAACATATATTATTTTCCATTATCAATACAAATAGAGCCAATATGAGATTGTGCCGTCATTTTCAATCCATGCATGAAAATTCTTGAAAGTTTCAAAAGCTTGAAATTTACTTTTCAACAAATATACCCAACACATTCAGGTGTAGTCATCAATAGAAGTCATCATATATTTAGAAGGAACATGCATAGGGCCAACAGATAATAATGAATCAATTCAAGCTTTCTACACTATCTGGAAACATAACCATGAAATGGTTGTTTCCTATGTTTTCCTAGGATACAAGAATCACATTGCTTCAGTTTACTTGGAATTGTTGGCAAACTAATAACACCTTTTCTCTTCAATGTAACAGCCCTGGTGAAAATTCCATGTAATAAAAGTTAAAAACAATAACCACAATCGATGGGATATTACTAGTTGAATGTTGGGCAAGACATCCTAGGGGGTGTTCATTTGGTTGTTTATGGCTAAGGAAATTGGCAAAGGCATTAAAAGGCAAAAAGACATCTTTGGCACATTTATTTATGAAAATAATAGAAATTAGGAGAAAAAGGAGGTGAGCGGTCACAGGTTGCATGTGAGGAGGAAAAAGAAGGAAAATAATGGAAAACGAAGAAAATAGAGGCCTCATCCATAAAAAGGTATCCTTTCTTCAGTTTAGTGTTGGAGCTCTCTCTCATTATTCTCTCTCTCTATCATATTGTTGGATACTTAGATTTTTCTTGGAGCACTCTTCGAGGGTGTAGCATACTTGGATTCTTAGAGAAATAAGGCAAAGGAAGAGTAGGAAAGCACAAGAAGGCATTGGCATCAGCAGCTACATCAGATTTGCTTGCAGGTACTGAGTTGCATGTATTATTTCTTCACTAGTTTTGGCATGCATGGCATATTCATATGGTTTCTTGGTTATGATCTGTCATTGGCATGGAGGATTTCCTAGATCGAAAGTGGATTGCCTAGCCTTGCCATTTCCTAGATAACCATGGTGATTGTGGGTTTACTTTCATTGTTTGTTTTTGGTTGGTTCTCATATTTCCTTAGCTTGGGTTGAGTTATTAGTACCTGAAGTCTGGTTGAACAAATGCTCTGGAAGCCTTGTAACAACTTGGGTTGAGTTAATAGTCCTGGAAGCCTTGGTTGGAAAAATGCTTTGGAAGCCCTTGGTGGGTAGATTTACTAGTCTTGGAAGCCTTGGTTACACAAATGCTCTGGAATCCCTGTATAAGTTGTGGGTTGAGTTACTAGTTTTGGAAGCCTTGGTTGGAAAAATGCTATGGAAGCCTTGGAAGGCTTGGATGGAGAACAATCTGATGATGGTTTTGTGATGTTCGACCATGAGGTGGAATCACTATTTGATGGGTTGAGGTGGATGGCCTCTAGAAGCCCTGGATGAGTTTTGATTGATGTGTTCTATGAGATCCCACATTCATGCTTGGAATATGGCACGGGGGTGAATGGATGAAGAGAGATTTGGCTCAACCATTATATGGTAGGGTGGAACATGGTAGTCCGGTCTCCGATTGGTTTATTGCATTCATTAATGAGAAATTCATTCCCTTGATTTTCATGTGTAAAGGTACTGGTGTATATATGGATTTTGATGGTTGATATGTTTATTGTATTTATGTTCCTATTATGTTGGTTATATGCACATTTTATGACAACACCTATGTATGGCTCTCAGTATGCTTTTACTTGTATATGAATGGATAACGTGTCTATGACCTAATAGATGAATATGCAACAAATGGCATGAGGGAACATTCATAGTGATTTTTAGATAAGTATGAGATCCCTACACTTGATTATGTTGTTTACACCTAGGTTACATGTCGATGATATCTTTGACGAAATGCCTGTCATGGCTAGTAGGGGTCTAGTTAAGGTATTGTTGAGTTTATTGCTTTTGCTTCATTGTTTCCTTATAATTTTCTTGATTTGAAGATATCATTCCATTGTAGGCAGTGGCCTGGGCTTTGGGCCTGAAAAAGTGGCTTAAATCCCGGGGTCGCTGGCACAACACTGGCAATTTTGGTCCACAGTCGCTGGCAGGTAGGCCTGTGAGAGCGATTTTAGGTTGTTGGTCACTTTCTCACCCATAACATGAGAGCGACTATGGCCTAAGAGACCTAAAAAAATAGTGGGACCCAGGGACAAGTTGTCTCGGGGGCTGACTTGTCTCCTAAGGGTTTTGTTGATGACATTAGATGATTGTGTGTGATGTTCCATCGATTCCACTTCCTTGAGGTCACATAGGAGGTCGAATCTGATCATAGTAGCCTCTCGTCTCATGTTTACCCCGGTTGGCATGGTTACTTTGGGTAGGCCTGAGAGGAGGGTGTTACAGAGTGGTATCAAAGCATGGTTCAACTCTCGGACTAGATGGCTTGAATGTGTTAGTCATGCATGCATGTTAATTGCATGTGTGTCTCTTACACTTATATACTTGTTACATTTTCTTAATGATTGATTAGGGTTGTAGTATGGTTATCATGGAGGATTTGATATTGATTTCATGAAGAATAATTGTCATGAGCATGTGACTGGTTGCATATGGATTATATGTCGCTTACATGTTGATTTTATGGCGCCTACTTACATCCTTGTATGTTAGGTTACATTCTTGAATATTTGGATTACATGTATCAGTCTTGTAGGTTGATTGCAAGAAATGATCGATTATGTTTGACTACATGCATTTATGCGTATTTGTAGTCGATTAGGCATTGCTTATGCATATTGTCGGTTGCATGTAGCAATGTGTATAATGGAGTAATGGTTGTTGTCATGCATGAGGTCATAACATGCATTATTGATATGGCCTTGCATCAATGACTGGACCCTAGTTAGAGTGATGTTTATGAGATGATACATTTACTTGCGTATGTCAATATGCTGATATGATTATGTTATACATGTATCATGCTGATTTGGTGATCTTGCGGACAAGGTATCCTCCCCGAGCTATATTAAGGTATGTTGATCTATTGTGATTCGGTTTGACATATGATGCATGGCATGAAGAAATATCAAATGGCTAGCAGTATGATTGACTACATAAACTCTCCCTATGAATCCGAAGAGTAGTATGGTGTTGGGAACTCTTCCGATTTGGCAGTGACACTAAGAAGTTTAAAGGAAGAGATAAGGAGTTGTAAGGAAGATAATGATAGAATCATACAGTCATAGGAAAAGCTAGCAGAGGTAAATGCAGTAATACTTTACAGCTTGTCGGACTTGCAGTGGCAAGGGCCACTTCGGATCAGTCATGACCAGGAAGACAAAACTAATGGGGCATATGGCAGTAGATCGCATGGTGGTCACTGATCAGATAGAGAGGACACAATCCGAGATGGCAGATTGTTGGACACTCCGGAGAGGAGAAGGGATAAACATGGGTATGACTCTAGTTCTGATTCAGACAAGCACTATGATTGTCATCGTTATCATCCTTAGAAGAGGAGTGATAGGGGATACTTTCCGGATGAGTTTAAAAAAGCAAAGCCACCTAGTTTTGATGGAGAGTTAAAGAGATCATAAGATGTAGAGGCTAGGTTACTCAGTATGAAGAAGTTCTTCAGGTTGCATGACTACTCAGAGAACATGAAAGATAAAGTGGCTACTTTGAGTCTTAAAGGTAAAACAAACATCTAGTGGGAAGTTGTGAAGAAGGCCAAGGACATAAATGAGGAAGAGCTGACTTGGAGTGAATTTGAACGACTATTCAAGAAAAAGTATCTGTTGGAGAGGTACTTTGATGACAGGGAAAAATAACTCTATGAAATAAAGTTGGGATCCATGACAAATGGTGAGTACACCAGTAAGTTCTCGGAACTGTTGAGGAATGTGCCTTACGTAAAGGAGGAGAAGGCTAAGATTCAAAGATTCATTAGTGGACTACCGGTTGCATTCAAAGATAGGATTGAATTCGATGAGCCTAGATCATTGGAGGAGGCCATTCAAAAGCTAAAGCATTGCTATGAACAATCAAGGTGCATCACTGAGACTAAGCCAAGCTAGAGAGGTAATGTAAAGAACAAAGGAAAATGGGATAAAAAGCGAGCAAGGCCACAGGGTACAGATAACAAGGAGAATGTTGCAGCACCTAAGAGGTTCAATGCATCAGATAGAGGACAGGGACATCGATTTGAAGAAAAGAATAAGGACGAAGGTTGGAAGCCTATAAAGTGTTGGACTTGTGGCAAAGATCATCGTAGGAGAGTCTATCTACAGAATCAGGGTGGTAGGCCTCAGATATACAGTGCACAGGAGGCGCACACTATTATGGATGTTGGTTAGAGTATTCCATGTATCTATGCAGTCGTGGACAACATGCATGCATAACACCAAACATCTATCATTGAGATGAACGGTAAGCTTTGTGATCAAGTTATTTCTATTTTGATTGACCTTAGATCTAATTATAGCTATGTTTGTCCTGACTTGGTGGATAAGTGTGGTTTGAATAAGGAGTTTAATGCAAAGTCTTGGTTAGCACAGTTGGCTATAGGTACAAAGAAATGAGTGCATCATTGGGTAAGAGCTTGCACATTTGACTTAAATGGTATGCCTACAACAACACATTTGAATGTATTACCGTTGGGTTCATACATTATGTTATTGGGCATGGATTGGTTGTATCTACATAGAACCAATGTTGACTGCTATGATAAAGCTATTGAGTGTGTTGATGACAATGGAGAACCAAGAGTCTTACAGGGTAAGAAGAAAGCCACATCAATTAGGATGGTGACAACTATGCAAGCAAAACATAGCTACAGGAAGGGGTGCAAGCTATTTGTAGTACACATTTCTAGTGATAAGGGTAAGGAGGTTGAGGATGCAGATGTATTGAAAAAGTACCCATTTTTGCAGCAGTTTCAAGATGTATTTCTTGAGGACATTACAAAGTTGCCACCTCTCAAGGAGGTATACTTTTTTATTGAGTTAGTGCCAGGGGCAGCTCCAGCATCGAAAGCACCTTACAGGATGAGCACGCCTGAGTTGGTTGAGTTAAAATTGCAGCTAAAGGAAATGTTGGACAAGGGATACATTAGGCCAAGTGTATCACCTTGGGGCGCACTGGTCTTGTTTGTGAGGAAGAAATATGGTACCCTCAGATTATGCATTGATTACAGGTAGTTGAAAAAAGTGACTACCAAGAACATATTTCGTTTGCCGAGGATTGATGACTTGTTAGATCAGCTGAAGGGAGCAACATTGTTCTTGAAGGTTGACTTGAGATTTGGATATCATCAAGTACACATGAAAGAGGAGAACATTTACAAGACTGCGTTCTGGACTAGGTATGGGCATTATGAGTTTGTTGTTGTTCGATTTGACTTAACTAATGCTCCAACTACATTCATTTGCTTGATGAATAATGTGTTGCATCCATATTTGGATAAGTTTTTTATTGTGTTCATTGATGATATATTAGTATATTCTAAAAATGAGGAAGAGAATGCCGAGCACTTAGAAACTGTATTTAGGTTGTTGAGGGAGCATCACTGATCCAGGTGGATATTGGTGGCCACCCTCCAAGTCCACTTGGACCCCCACCATTGTTTCTTTCAACTTTTCAGTTTCCTTAATTGTAGCATAGTTTACTATTTTTAGCAGTTTTTCAGGTCGTGAACTTCTGAAGCCATTTTGAGGCCCTAAACGACGTAGTACATGTACATGTAGTGGTATAGGTGGAAGTATAGGTACAGGTAGAAGTATAGGTGCAGGTGCACAGGGCATAGACTATCGTCTTACATTAGATGGATTGGTCAGGTTTTGAGACAGGATATATGTACTGGATAACAATGAGCTCAAGAAGGTGATCTTGAGGGAGTTTCATGTGAAACCTTATTTAGGTCACCCAGGTTATCAAAAGACACTGACAACGATGAAGAAGTATTATTATTGTCTGAATCTGAAGAGGGATGTAGCAGAGTTTGTGGCTAGATGATTTGATTTTCAGCGAGTGAAGACAGAGTGTAAAAATATAGGTGGACTACTACAACTGATTGCGATTCTAGAATGGAAATGGGAGGTCATTTCCATGGACTTCATCACAAGGTTGCCGAAGACAGTGAAACAACATGATTCCATCATGGTCATTGTGGACAGGTTAACAAAGGTTGCACACTTCATTCTGGTGAAGTATACGTTCTCATCTAGTGATGTGGCATAGGTATTCATCAGAGATGTGATTAGACTACATGGTGTTTTGAAGAAGATTGTGTTAGACAGGGATGTGAAGTTCACTTCCAAGTTTTGGAAGGAGTTATTTGCAGGTTTGGGTACAGAGTTGGCCTTCAACACAACCTATCATCCGCAGATAGATGGACAAACAGAGAGGTTCAACAGGATATTAAAGAATATGTTGAGGATGTATGTGATGCATCAATGACGGAAGTGGGAAGAGTATCTCCCCTTTGTAGAGTTCGCCTATAACAACAATTATTAGGAGTCACCGAGGATGAGTCCTTTTGAGGCAATGTATGGGTGTATTTGTAACACTCCCATTAGTTGGAGTGATCCAGTTAGCAGAGCATTGATTGGACCAGATATGTTGGCAGACATGGAATGAGAGATGTAGGTGATCAAGAAGAATCTAAAGGCAACACAGGATAGGCAAAAGAGTTATGCTGACAGGAACAAGTTGTCTAAGGAGTTCCAGGTTGGGGAACAAGTGTACTTGCGCATCAAACCGAAGAAGAGATCCTTGCAGATTGGCTCATGTGCCAAGCTGGCACCACAGTTTTTGTGGACCCTTTAGTATCATTGAGAGGATTGGGCCAGTAGCCTATCGACTTGCGCTGCCTCTAACAGTGAAAGTCCACGATGTTTTCAATGTATCTTTGCTTAAGAAGTATGTTAAGGATGTTGCTCATGTAATTGATTGGTCTGTATTGCAGGTGGAACTAGATGGAGAATTCCAACGGAAGCCTAAGTGTATATTGCAAAAAAAGGTGGTCATGCACTGGAACCGAGCAGTTGAGCAAGTTAAAGTGCAATGGAAGCACTTTGGGCCCGATGAAGCTACATGGGAGATGACGGATCTAATGCGGTCTATGTATCCTTCCTTGTTTGTCAGTTGAGGAAAAGCAACTTGATATGGTGGTTTGGTATTTGCTTATGGTGGTTTGATATTTGCTTTATGGTGGTTTGGTATTTGCTTCATGATGGTTTGGTATTTGCTTTATGTTGGTTGATATATTATTTATGATGGTTTGATATATTCTATATGATGTTTTGATATATACTTAGACATGGTTTTTAGTATATGTTTTCATATCTGCTTTGGTATATGATTTGGCATATGTTTTGGTATCTATATTTTAGTGATGTTGCTATATGTACACCCATGTATGAATGTAAATACCGTAACGATCTATGTTATAAAGCTCCACTATGCGGTATGGGTGTCATGTTATTATGCTATCATGTGGTTATGTTATCGCGATGTAATGATGTTATATGAGTTGGAACTTGGCAGGATGATCATTGTAAATACCGTAATGAGATGTGTTATAAAGCTCCATTATGCGGTATGTTGTCATGTTGTCACGATGTTTTTCTCTTGAGCAGATCTTTCATTGCAAATACTACATCGAGCTGTGTTATAAAATTCCATGAGCAGTATGTCTTCTTTCAACAAGTTGTTGAGGTATATGTGTGATTGAATACCGAGGATGTTGTCCCCCAAGGGGGAGGATTTTGTAATAGCCCTGGTGAAAATTCCATGTAATAAAAGTTAAAAACAATAACCACGATCAATGGGACACTTATTCCAAGCCCAATGTTGGGCAAGACATCCTAGGAGGTGTTCATTTAGTTGTTTGTGGCTAAGGAAATTGGAAAAGGCAATGGCTAAGGCACATTTATTTATGAAAATAATGGAAATTAGGAGAAAAAGGAGGTGAAAGGTCACATGTTTCATGTGAGGAGGAAAATGAAGAAAATAGAGGCTTCATCCATAAAAAGTCTTATGAGGATCAATTGGTAACCTTTGGTCAGTTCAGTGTTGGAGCTCTCTCTCATTATTCTCTCTCTCTATCATACTCTTGGATACTTAGTTTTCTTGGAGCACTCTTGGAGGGTGTGGCATACTTGGATTCTTGGAGCAAGAAGGCAAAGGAAGAGCAGGAAAGTGCAAGAAGGCATCGACATCAGCAACTACATCAAATTTTCTTACAGGTACTGAGTTGCATGTATGATTTCTTCACTAGTTTTGGCATGCATGGCATATGCATGTGGTTTCTTGGTTATGATATGTCATTGACATGGAGGATTGCCTAGATCGACAATGGATTGCCTAGCCTTTCCATTTCCTGGATAGGCATGGTGATTGTGGGTTTACTTTCATTGTTTTTTTTTGGTTGGTTCTCATGTTTCCTTAGCTTGGTTTGAGTTATTAGTCCTGGAAGTCTGGTTGAACAAATGCTCTGGAAGCCCTGTAGTAGCTTGGGTTTAGTTACTAGTCCTGGAAGCCTTGGTAGGACAAATGCTCTGGAAGACCTTGGTGGGTTGAGTTACTAGTCTTGGAAGCCTTGGTTGAACAAATGCTCTGGAAGCCCTGTATAAGTTGTGGGTTGAGTTACTAGATTTGGAAGCCTTGGTTGGACAAACACTCTAGAAGCCCTCGAAGGCTTGGATGGAGACCAATCTGATGATGCTTTTGTGATGTCTAACTGTGAGGTGGAATCATTGTTTGATGGGTTGAGGTGGATAGCCTCTGGAAGCCCTGGATGAGTTTTGATTGATGTGTTCTATGAGATCCCACATTCATGATTAGAATATAGCACGAGGGTGAATGGTTGAAATGAGATTTGGCTCAGCCATTCTATGGTAGGCTAGAACGTGGTAGTCCCATCTCCGGTTGGTTTATTGCATTCATTAATGAGAAATTCATTTCCTTGATTTTCATGTGTAAAGGTACTGATGTATATATGGTTTTTGATGGCTGATATGTTTATTGTATTTATGTTCCTATTATGTTGGCTATATGCACATTTTATGACAACAACTATGTATGGCTCTCAGCATGTTTTTACTTGTATATGAATGGATAATGTGTCTATGACCTAATAGATGAATATGCAACAAATGGCATGAGGGAACAATGGTTCATAACAATTATTAGATAAGTATGAGATCCCTACACTTAATTCTATTGTTTACACCTGTAGGTTACACGTGGATGATATTTTTGACGAAATGCCTGTCATGGCTAGTAGGGGTCTGTTTAAGGTCTTGTTGAGTTTATTTCTTTTGATTCATTATTTCCCTGTAATTTTCTTGATTTCAAGCTATCATTTCATTTTGGGTAGTGGCCTGGGCTCTATGCTTGAAAAAGTGTCTTAAATATCGGGGTCGTTGGCAAGCAGTCCAGTGAGAGCGAATTTAGGTTGCTGGTTGCTTTCTTTCACATAAAATGAGAGCGACTATAGCCTAAGAGACCTAAAATAACAGTGGGACCCAGAGATAGGGTGTTTGAGGGGCTAACTTGTCTCCTGAGGGTTTTGTTGATGATGTTGGATGACTGTTGTGATGTTCTGTCGATTCCACTTCCTTGAGGTTAGATAGGAGGTCGAATCTGATCATAGTAGCCTCTCGTCTCGTGTGTACCCCAGTTGGCATGGTTACTTTGGGTAGGCCTGAGAGGAGGGTGTTACATCAATAAACAAAGACTATCATAATTCAAATTTCCAAATCTTGCATGCCATAAAAGACTCGATGACAATGTACCTTCATTATACTGAGAATTGTATGCATAGAAGACATTCCTTGTAGGTTCACGAGTCTTTCTCCATCTATTCCAGTCTTGAAAACTATGTTTTCTAATGCTTTTGTCACCTCAAATTTTCCATCAACCATGTGAATGGAGTGCCCTTATCGGGAAAATGTGAACAAGGGACAAGATGTTTCTCAACAACTCTGGGAGGTAGAGAACATTATGCATGACAAATCCAGGGAGTCTAGGAAGCTTTATTCTAATGGTGCCAAGTCTGGATGGCTTGATTTTTGACTTTTCTACAAAGTATACAACTCCATCTACATTATCATTGATGTCTTCAAAAAATCTTTCCAAAAGGTCATGTGACATGTTGCACCTTTATCAAGTAGGCATGCATATTTCCAAGAAGCAAATGGAGTATGAAACATATATTCAATTACTCCAATATTGCAATGTGCCACAATGTAATGAGCATATTAATGTGTTTTACCTTTCCATGGATCTAACATTTACCTTTCTTTTCATTTTGTTCTTACGGATTTTGTCCCAAGAGAGCTTGCATGTGGATGCATCATGCCCATTTATGTTGCAGCGAATACAATGGAGATCAGATTTTCCTCCTTGATGACATTTACCCCCGTGCCTCTCTTATTCTTATTTCCACGTCCTCTTCTACCCCTCTTCCTCTAGAAGAATTTTGTGTCTGATTCCTCCATTTTTGTGCAAGGCACACAACTTCTTCAGAGACTGAGCAATTGTCTTCCTCTTCCCAAAATATTTCTCCCTTTTTGAAAACTTCTCCACAAGGGTGTCAAAATTAATATTCTTAAGTTGGGAACTAGCTTGTAAGGATTCAAGATAGCGAGAATATGTGGGATATAGAGCCTTGACGAAAGTTGTGAGAGGAATGTCCATTTTAACTCTAGTGGCTTCTACATCATGCATAATAGTTCTAATTTATGAGGTTAGGACCAGGGGATCATCATCCTTTAACTCCAGGTTGAAAAGTTTGATCATCAACTAGACTACCTCGAGCTCTGAGTGTGAGTCATATAAATATTTCAACTTATTTAATGCATCAAAAGAAATGGTAATTGGAATTATATGACAACTCACCTCTTCATTTACAAAATCTGCAACCAAGGCATAGGACTTGTTGTTCTTGTTCACCCATATGATGAGATCTTTATTTGATGTGGGCTTGGTAGGTTGATTGTCACCTTCTCCTTCACATACACCTTTCCATAAGTCATTAAAGATAACTGCGTGCCTGATCTTTCTTGACAATTTATGGTAGTCCTCTTTCCCAATAAGCACAACACCAACATTAGAGATAAGAGAATGCATCTTCAATATTATCTTAGAGAAATTTAGGCTACTGCAATAATAATTTCTATTGAAGAGATCTAAGACATCTCTTTGTTCGCTAAAAAATTGCAGCAATGTGACTTTCACTACGTCAAGTAGCACTCTCAATCTAATTTATATACATGTCAATCTTGTTAAAAATAAGCTCCTCAAATATTAAATGAGATTCAATAACAAATATATTTTTACAACCATAATTCAACTTTTATGCATAATAGAAATACATTATGCAACTTACATATATACTTGGAGCAGTTTGCAACATAGTACCCCACAAAATTATATCTTTCCAAAATCTAAGTGTTTACAACATAAAAATTTGTTTCACAGGTTGAACTGACCTATGTCAAATATAATATAAGAGCAGAGCTCTGGAGTGGTCCTACACACACAACCTTCAATTTAGACTTGTCCACAACTCTTGGCCAACAACTAGCACCATGCCACGATTGTTCAACTCGTTGCACCACTCATTTTAATTAGAGATACAACTTGTACTAGCCGTGATTGTTCAAACTGGCACAATAATTGTTCCGCTTTGCAGTTGCACTACACAACACCACGTGCCATAGTTCTAGTAACTCGCACACCATTGGGAAGTCACCAAGAAAGATTGCGACAAATGCTTTATGGTGACTGGTGCAATGAGGGAAGGAGGTTGCCAAGAGATATTACTAAGAGACATTATTCCATTGTGAAAACACTATGAAATTGTTACGAACTGTCAAGCTAGACTATTAATATATGAGCATGGACTTAACCATATGATAGGTAACATGTTGAAAATAGCAACCAGAAATGCTAAAAATAACACTGCTATAAATAGCATTTCAGGATACCTTCCTATTTTAGTTAGTCCCTGAACTAAAACAGAGAAGTAAAATTTGAATTTGTGCTTAGCAATTGTTTGATTAATAATTAATTAATTCATCTTGAGTTAATTAGTTGGAGAAAATCAAACATGAAGGCTATGTGAGGACATGCAACAGTTATCCCATTGATTGAGGAATTTATCCCTTAGTTAAAGAGATAAGGGTGAGTTGTAATTAGTTAGCTCAATTAACTGAGCTAAGTCCAGTTAGATTAGTTCAAATAGTTTGTTGAACTAATTGTGAGTTTAGTTAGTTAATGCATGCATGCATGTAACTGCTGCACTTCAGATAACTAAATATTCTCTCATAAATAACTCATGCATGTCAGTTCAGACAGAGACCCAGTTGAGATTAGATGATGAGACAGTGTACTATCAGTTACAGGAATATTCCATGGAGGATGTCTCTTGCATGTAGAGGGAATTCATTCCTTGGAGATTGCGCAGTTACTTTTGTGTTTGGTGAGTGTGTGATGAGGCCAATTCACACAGGTGGTAGCAAGGAAATAGGAGGCTTGGAGGGTTGAGGGAAGGAATATCTTGTGTCTATTCAGTCAGTGAGTTGTATTGTTGGATTGTAATGAGAACATGATAGCTTGTGAGCTGATTCTTTGTGTAATTTGAACATATTTCCACTTGTATGATAATACAGAGATTAGGGTTTTTAGCTGAGGCTTTCCCCAGAGTATTCTTCTGTGTTCTTATGTGATTGATTTCTCATTCTCAGTTATATGTGTTCTATTTGATCTTCCTCAAATTTGATTAAGCTTCCGTAAGTTTGTTGTAGAAGTAGATCTTATATTTTATTTTAGTATATTGCATAATCTGTTGATCTACAATGGGAATTTCTACATGGTATCAGAGCAAAGGTGATCAAAGCGAAGAACAATATACAAGAAGGGAGAAGTTTGAAGTTTTAGGTTCCTAAATATAGAAATCAAGTTCTTATCACATCTCAATTTCACCAATGGCATTCAACAATTTAAGACTCGAGTATGCCCTTGGTGGCAGCTCCAATTATATAGCTTGGAAGGATCACATGGAAGTAGTATTAGAGGATAACGGTCTAAAGGACTTCATTGATCAAGAAGTTCCCAATCCGGCAGCGGCTAATGCTATAGAGTTGGCAGAATGGAAGAAATGTGTGGCTAGAGCAAGGAGAATCCTTCTGGAGGGAGTTCAAGACCACATAGTCTCGAGTCTCCATGGGAAGGAGACACAATTTTCGATGTGGAAAACATTGAAAGATCTATATAAAACAACAACGATCAGAGGAAGCTGGCGCTGAAAGACAAGCTTCGGAAAATCAAGTGTGAAAAGGGCGACACGATCTCTACATATCTGAACAAGCTCACCACCTGCAGGTATGAGCTTGGAAGTGTAGGGATCACGACAGCCAATGATGACATGTTGAGTCTTGTGCTCCTCGATCTTCCTAAGAGCTGGCATAGCTACGAAGACTCGGTCAATGGAAGAGAAAAACTGCCAGATTGGGAACGACTTTGGTCAGATCTGATGTAGGAGGAAATAAGAAGAAGCACCAGAGATGGATCCTCATCAAAGCAAGATGATGAGGAAAATCTAGCCTTAGCGAGTAAGGCAAGGAAGGGGAAAGGGAAGGCGTCCCATTCCAAATCCAGTTCTTCCCATGGTGGGAAGAAGTTTGACAAATTAAAAGTGCGATGCTTTCATTGTCATGAAGTGGGCCATTATGCTACGAATTGTCCACAGAAGAAATCCAAGAAGGGATCCTCTTATCGAGTTGGATTTCTCTCTTATCGTATGCATGGTTTCATCCATGGTGGGATGTGTTTGGTACCTGGATAGTGGAGCCTCTTTCCACATGTCCGACGACAAGAATCTTTTCAGTACTCTGGAGGAGAAGGATCTCCAGATGCAGATAGAGATGGGTGATGATGGAAAGTACCATGTTTCAGGTGAAGGTATAGTTTTGTTTCAGAGGGAGCATGGAGCTCCTCTCACCCTGATGTAAAGTATGTACCGGGTCTGAAGAAGAATCTTGTGTTTGTCGCTATGCTAGAAGATAAAGGCTATGGTGTATTCTTTAGCAAAGGAAAGATATTCCTGAGGCATATCGATACTGGATAGACCAAGAGGATTGGGATTCGAGTAAAGAATCTCTACAAGCTGGAGGTAGATGACTGTGTTGCATTGAGTTCCAAAGTTGAGATGGTGAAGAGCCAAGATGTTGGCGAGCTATGGCATAGAAGATTGGGTCACGTGCACCATGGGGCCTTGAAGATCATGCAACAGATTTCTACTGGACTTCCCAAGGGAAAACTGGAGCGGACAGATACATGCAAAGGTTGTACATTGGGTAAGTATGTGAAATCTTCCTTTCAGGATCGAGACAGTAGAGCTGGAGCAATCCTAGAGTGAGTTCACTCAGATGTTTGTGGACCATTCTTTACAGCCTCCACCGCTAAAGAAAGGTACTATGTTATTTTTATTGATGATTTTTCTCGTAGATGCTGAATCTACTTTATGCAAAAGAAGGATCAGACCTTCTTGAGGTTTTGTGAGTTTAAGCCTTGGCATAGAAAGAATCTGGAAAGAAAATAAAAGCCTTGCGTAGCGACAATGGTGGAGAGTATGTCTCCCAACAATTTAAGGACTTCTGCGTTGCAAAGGGAATTAAACAGGAGTTGACGGCACCCAATAACCCACAACAGAATGGGGTGGATGAAAGGAAGAACAGATCAATTGTGGGAGTAGCTCGAGTGATGTTGCATGACCAAAGCCTACCACTTCATTTGTGGGCTGAGGCATGCAATACAATAGTATACTTGTAGAATAGAAGCCTGCACTGTATACTGGGAATGAAGACACCTATGGAGGCCTTTTCTGGGAAGCGACCATATGTGAGTCACTTCAGGATATTTGGATCATCGGTTTATTGCCATGTGACCAAAGATGCTCGAAGGAAGCTAGATCCAACAACTGAGTTGGGGATACTTGTGGGGTACACTGATACAACCCACAACTATCGGGTGTACCTGCATACCAGTCAGAGGACAGTGGTATGTAGATATCTGAAGTTCGACGAGCAGAAAGCCATGCGTGTATCACTTGAGAGGGAGCTCAAGTTGCATGCAGAGGAGGAACTTTCAGTTCTTAAGGAGGAGGATCCTTAGATTGATGCGGAGCATCCGCTTGCAGAGGATTCGGGAGTGGAGACATCCACTCATGCTGAGTCTTCCATAGATGGGTGGAAACGCTCAAGGGAAGCTGACAGGTTGATGCTAGATGCACAGGAGAATGTGGGACAACCATCTTCTTAGCGCAGACAGAGGAGGTCGCCTGAGCGATACACTGGTTACATGGCCCTAGTTGGGGAGTGTGTAGAGTCCAAACCTTCTTCATTCGAGGAGGCAATGCAACAACCAGTCTGGGTTGATGCAATGGTAGAGGAGTACGACTCTATCATTCGGAACAGTGTGTGGGATGTTGTCCAAAGACCTCAGGACAAGTCAGTGGTTTGTTCCAGATGGCTTTACAAGGAAAAGCAGGTAGCCGATGGCAGTGTTGAGAAACATAAGGCGAGGTTTGTTGCCCGTGGTTTCTCACAGGTCGAGGGGATTGACTACGATGAGGCCTTTGCTCTTGTAGCAAGGTACTCATTTATCAGATCGATGCTGGCACTGTCAGCTCAGTTGGGTTGGAAGATCCATCAGATGGATGTGAAGACCGCGTTCCTCAATGGGAAGATTGAGGAGGAGGTGTACATTACAGAAGGTTTCGAGACCTTTGATCATGAGTCACATGTTTGCCGACTCAAGAGGGCTTTGTATGGGCTGAAGCAAGCACCTCGTGCTTGGTACACCAGGATCGATAGCTATTTCACCGGGTTGGGCTTCACTAAGAGTAAAGCAGATGCAAACCTTTACCACATCATGGTAAAAGGTAAGCCATTGATCATTGTTCTTTATGTGGATGATCTGATTTTGACAGGTGATGATCAGTTGATCAAGTCTTGCAAGGAGGACCTTGCAAGAGAGTTCAAGATGAAAGACATGGGTCTTATGCACTACTTTCTAGGCATGGAGACGTGGCAAAAAGATGGGGAAGCATTTGTGTCTCAAGGCAAGTATGCCAAAGAGATACTCAGTCGCTTTCACATGGAGAATTGCAAGCCCATGCAGACTCCTCTAGCTAGGAACTGGAGGAAGGAGGATGCTACTTCAGGTGAGGTAGTGGCTGCTACTGTTTATTGGCAGCTTGTGGGTTCACTTATGTATCTAGTGAACACACGACTAGACTTATGCTTTGCGGTGAACCAATTGAGTCAAGCTATGGTTCAGCCTACCAAGCTGTTTTGGAAGGTAGTGAAGCATGTGCTGAGATACCTCAGAGCCACATTTCAGTATGGTTTGTGGTACAGATGGACAGAGGGAGTGAAGCTTCAGGGCTTCACAGATGCAGATTGGGCAGGGAGTCCATCAGACCGGAAGAGCACTTATGGAGGAATCCTCAACCTTGGTTCAGCAACAGTTTCTTGGTACAGCAGGAAACAGAGGTCAGTTGCACATAGCTCAGCAAAGGCTGAATACATGGTTGCCAATGAGGCAGCATGTGAGGCCATTTGGATGCGGAAGATTCTAGTGGGATTGTTTGGTCAGCAGATGGATCCCACTGTTATCTACTGAGATAACTAGAGTTGTATCAAACTCTCCGAGAATCCAGTTTTTCATGACAGGTCCAAGCACATTGATATCCGGTATCACCATCTTCGAGACTGTGTGGTCAAGAGGATCATGTTGTTGCTGTATGTTTCGACCGAGGAACAGGATGCAGATATTTTGACTAAGGCATTGTCAAAATGCAAGTTCGAGTTCCACAAAGACAGGATTGGGGTTACTGATAATCCCTTTCTTGTTGAGAGGGAGTGTTGAAAATAGCAACAAGAAATGCTAAATATAGAAGTGCTAAAAATAGCACTGCCATAAATAGCATTTCGGGATACCTTCCTATTTTAGTTAATCCCTAAACTAAAATAGAGAAGTAAAGTTTGAATTTTTTCTTAGCAGCTGTTTGATTAGTAATTAATTAATTCATCTTGAGTTAATTAGTTGGAGAAAATCAAACATGAAATCTATGTGAGGACATGCAACAATTATCCTATTGATTGAGGAATTTATCCCTTAGTTAAAGAGATAAGGGTGAGTTGTAATTTGAGTTGTAATTAGTTAGCTCAGTTAACTGAGTTAAGTCCAGTTAGATTAGTTCAAATAGTTTTTTGAACTAACTGTGAGTTCAGTTTGTTAATGCATGCATGCTGTTAGCACCTAAATTTGCCTTAGGCTGAAGGAAGGCAAAAATTAGGGTAACCACAAACCACGCTCAGTCTGGTAGCTAGCCCTACCGGAGCAGGAGAGGGCTCTCTCCGAATCACGCTCAGTGAATAGATAATCGAAAACAGTCTGATATGACTTACAATGAAGTATTGATCTTAGGCTAGTAAGTGAATAGGGATACAAGAAACAATTTCTATGAATGACTGAGCTTCTGGGATGGTATGGGACCAACGGTCAGCAAAGAACAGAGAATTTAATACAAAGGCACAGATTATTCTGTGAGGCAAGGTAGGCGGAAAATGTAACAATTTAGTTTGAGGTGCCGCGGCATGAATAGATTGCTGAAGAAAGTGAAAAGGGCATATTGACATGAATCCTTTTCAACAGAAGAATAACACTGAACATGAAATTTTCCCACAGGCAGAGCAATAAAATTGAATTCTACCTAATCTCACTTAGAAAATTTCACTGGAAATGAACATGAATTGAATTATGAAACATAACGAAATACATATGAAAACATAAGAGACACATTTGCTACACTCACGACCACAAGAATCTCATGAAATGGAGTTGCTACCTTTCATTAATTCTCTGTCAAAAATACACAGTGAAGAAACAAAGTTTCTTTCCCACAGTCTCCCAGAAGTTACAAGCCAACCAACCCTCTACAAATAGTTTGCATACAATATATAGAATGTGTAAGGAAGAGATATAACGCCCAAGGGTTGGGGAGTTACTTGAATCATTGCAAAATGGAGATGGAGAGCCAGCCATCAGCTACAGGTGCAGCGCTACAAACATGACATTTGGCTTGGGTGACCGTTTGCCTTCCTTTTCCACTTGGATAGAAGCCAATCTGGAGAAAAAACACTTTAAATGCTGCCTTTGGTGCCAAAAAACTGAAGTGTAGATGAGCGGGCCCACTTGGAGAAGTCGCGAATCGAAATTCGCGAAACTGAAGCAAATTGGGATATTTTCCTCTATGCGCCGTGCTACTTTGGGACTTGTTTTGGGGCACTTGCAAGTGTCCAAAATGTGCCCAAGTGGGCTTGTTGGAAAGCATGTCCTGTTTACTTTCTAACCCCATTAGAATTTTTTAATTTGGTGCTCATTTGCCCCTCCAAATCTTCATTCTCCCAAGACTGCTTTCTGTGTGTCAAAAAAGTGGCAGAGAGGCCATTTTTAGGTGTTTTTTGACCTTTGGGAGACTCATACCCTGCCAAAATTTCTTGTCCGGACACCAGTAGTCGTGATTTTCCATGCTGAATCCAAAAATTCAAACCATTCCTCATTTGGAGCCCTAGAATTTTAGCAGGGAGAAAAACCCTGTTTTTTGCCCAAAAATTTGTGAAGTGACCAAAAATTCCACAAATTTCTTGAAATTTTGGTTGGAGGTTCTCTATGGGGTGTTATGATGGGCCAAGGAAGCCTCAGCCAAGATTTGAAGCCGATCTTGCTCTTTTTCCCTTTTTGCCTTTCTTGTTGCTTTCCTCAATTTCGCTTTCAAACTCCTTATTCGAGCCTGTGCACTCATGTTTCGCACCCTATAACGGAAAGCCATGTGTCTCAGTAGAGCAAGGTCCTGGTCGACCTTGTCTAGCAACCTCTCCAAATGCATGTTGACCCTCTCAAGGTTGGCCTCCCGATCCTCATTGATTTCTTGCTCCAAAGATGTGAGCTCAACCCTTCTTCTTTGAGCAGCTTGGCGATGCTCACGAATGTTTTGCAGCTCCATAATCGTCTGCTGATCCTCAAGCTGCTTGTTTCTCTGCTCCAGGTACTTCATGTTCCACTTGGCCCTCTCCAAGTCAAGGGATAAGGACTCAATCACTGATTGCTGCTCCTGGATGATCTCTGTAAGCTCTGCATTTGTTGGTTCTGCATCTGTCTCATCATCATGGAGGAGAACGAATTCGGTCTCTTTTTCACCTGATGGCCCTTCCTCCTGCACTGGCTCCTTACCTCTGCCCTGCTCATGTGATGCCGATGTCGGAAGCGAGGCCCCTTCCACCCTGGGTGGAGATAACACTCGCTTTGCTGCTGCAAATAAGGGTCTACTACCTCTCTGATAGGTGATGTATACTGGCATAGTAGCAGTCTCATGTCGCTCATACTGATGAGATAGGACATCTATCTAATGCTCTGCCTCTGATACTACCTGTGGAGCGCTGAAGAAGTCACGGGAGATGAAGTCCTCCCAAGAAATACCCTGCAATCCCAACTGATGGTCCACCAAAATCCGGATAAGAGCAAAGTGATAAACACTGTTGAGTTGCTGTCGAGGGGTCTTGTGCTGCATGAAATTTTTCATCCTCTCTATGTTCCTGCAAATGAAAAATGGGAGGTTCATCATTCGCACCCTGGTAAAGTGCATGAGCAACCTGATGTGATAGGCATAAAGGCGAGAAAATCTCCCCTCACAACTGAAGTACTTCATGATTAATTTCATGAGCAGAGCATACTCATCTCTCAAAAATCTGAATGGAAAAACTCTCGTGAGTTGGCTCAAACAGCTGGCCTTAATGTAAGGCTCATAATGATGCCTCTCCACTTTCTTCTTCTTATGCCACCATTCTCCAATGTTTGGTATGCCTGTTGCCACTGATATGGTTTCGGGTGTCAATGTGAAAGTGACCCCAGCCAAGATAGACTGTCCTCCATGTAGGTGAAGTGAAAAAATACGGGCCAGCTCATGATGAACTCTGACATTTGCCACCCTCTGGAAAAATTCAAAACATGCTAAGTGCTGGAAACATGACATAGCAAGAGGGCATGCCTGCAACTCGGTGAGGGTGTTTGGCTCATCTCTAACATGTTTGCCACTCCAGTGATGTCTCCTGGGGGCCTGTTCTCCTGAAGCTGTATCACTGTGGGTCTCCACCTCATACTCTGATGAACCCTTAGAAGCCATGACTGCTGTTTATAAACTATATTTAGGCTGCCCCTTTGATGATTGTGAAGCCGGAGGTTGTTTTGATAATCTACCACCAAGGGGACAATTAAACAGGGAGTATTAGGAAGGGAATGATGTAATGGGAATAGGGGTTATAGGGAGAAATTTGTTAGGGACTTGGGAGGAGTTTGGGTATTGTGTTGATGGGGTAGGGTTTGGGGTTTTGTGTTGACCGAATAGTGGAGGGATAGGGGAGAGGGTTTGGTAGTAATTTAGGGCAGGGGTTTTAGGAAAAATGATAAAGGGAGGATGGGAAAAATGATAGGTGAGGGGAAAAAGGTGAGTGGAGTGAAACCTTGGCACTAACAACACATTTAACAACCCTAGCCATCATTTTCTTGGTGATTTCTTATGGTTGACTTTATGCATTTTGGTGACATTCAAACATCTCTATAAACACCATATCATTGATAAAATTTGATGAACAGGTGATGTCATAAGGCCTACCTCTCGATTTGATAGCATTCACCAAAATTTGGAAGTGTTTGGGCATTGTTTTTGGTCCTTGTCTGTGTGCGCCGCGCGTAAAGCCCAGTGCACCGCGCCCTTAGAAAAATTAAACTGTGGGCAGGCTGCGTGTGCGCCGCGCCCTCTGTGTGCGCCGCGCTCCTGGGTATATGCGCCGCGCCCTCTAAAACCACCTCCAACTCACTCAAACGCTCACAATTTCACACTCACACCTTTGCAACGTCTCTCCAAGGCTTGTAATAGCACAATGCCCTTGATTTGGATGAAAACATGTATATATAGCCTTGGAAGAGATGGGTTTAATTTTTGCTTCCTTGAAAACCCATTTTTCTAATGTTGTGTTTTGCACTTTTTTCACTGACTTTAAAACACACTGATTTTCACTTTCCCTTTGAAATTTCGGCTCAAATGATGAAATTTTTGGCACTCTTTGTAGGGACTGTATGACAGGACATTTGGCCACGGAAACCATGACTGCATCTGAAAAAATCAATTGGCGATTTTTTTTTGAAAATTTTGTCACAAATGACACTATTTGACTTTTCTTCAGCATGATGATGAAACTCTGAGGATCATTACTTTGCAAGAACATCCCTCTGGCCTGCATGGCTATACTGGACATATTAAAGACCAAATTGATCAATCCCTAGACCTAATGACCAAAAATGACCTTTGTCCGTTGAAGGACCAGACCTTGACTGTTATGGACTTACATAAGCCAGCAGGAGCCAGATATGAGGGGAAATGATTAGCATGACTTTCTCCGTCAGATCATGGCATGCCCCTAGTGGAATGCAGCTGAGTGAATGGAGCGGGACACCTAAACATGAAATGCATAAAGAGTTTTGATCTCTGACGGAGGGCTGACCAGATCGACTCTAACATTGGCTCCAATGGGGGATGGTAGCTCCATGGAGGTGCCAAGAACAACAGATCTCTGGAAGAGCTAGATAGTGCCTTCGTCCATTGGGCTATGGAGTCATCATTTTAACAGACAACACAGGACTCTGACTTATTTACGAAACTGAAATGACCAAGAAATTGACATCGAAATAACTCAAAAACTAACTTGACAGACTGAAACCAAACTAAAATAAAAATGGTATTTATAATGACAGTGGAAGCAGCGTTAATAAATCAGCAGTGGTACCGCTTGAGCAGCCGACCATTGATCGGCCCTCCTAGACAATCTTCCCCGTTCATTTCCTTCAGAAGAAAGGCATTCTGACCCCTATATGCTACAATTTTGAAAGGACCTTTCCAAAGATTTTCGAACTTTCCGTGCTTACCTTTCTCTTCATTCCTTGCATCCCACTTTAGCACAACATCATCCAACTGAAATTTATTTGCCTTTGCTTTTCTGTCATAGATTTTCTTTATTTTCTCCTGCAATTTGGATGTGTTCTTCAAAACTTCTTCTCTTGTTTGCTGCAAGTGGATCATTTCATTCAACCTTCTCTGCATGGGATCTTCTTCACTGCTGGCCTCCTGAAGAAGTTTGACTACCGGGGCAGCAAGAGAGGTGGGAAATACTGTGTCAACTCCATAAATAAGCTCAAACGGTGACATACCAATGGATTTTTTCTGACTGATCCAATCTGCCCAAAACGCATGGACCAGCCTCTTATTCCAGCTCTTTTTATTTATTTCCAGCAGCGTCTTGATAATATTGACCAATGATTTGTTTGAAGATTCCACCAATCCATTGCCTTGTGGATGATAGGCAGTTGAATGACCCAAAATGATGTGATACTTATGACAAAATTCCACCATCCTTTTTGATTTGAAAGCTGCTGCATTATCGGTGATTGTTATGCTCTTAACCTGCAAAAAGATACCCAAATACAGAATATGCGAAGAAAGATACCCAGAACATAGAATAGTGAGAGACAACAACAAATATTTTATTATTCAGAAAGCAATGTTCACTGGCCTATTTGAGGGGGCAACCTCCAATATAGCAGAGCTCGATTAAAAAATAAGACACAATGCTCCTCACAGGGAGTCTCTATCCTTTATATATGACTCATACATGCAATACCATGGATCAATACCATGGGTTTTATTAATACCATCTATCTAATACTACGACCCATTTGCGACTAACTATGGTCCTGTCATTAATTGCGGGTTAACCACTTACAATTATTAATATGGGCTTTATTGACTCTTGACTATGACTCGATCCCATTACATAAATAAGGGGGTTAGGGTGGGACCCTAACATGCCCTCCCCCTTAATACTAGCCTTGTCCT
Organism: Pinus tabuliformis; assembly: GCA_031772625.1. NCBI lineage: Eukaryota > Viridiplantae > Streptophyta > Pinopsida > Pinales > Pinaceae > Pinus > Pinus tabuliformis. The sequence continues at coordinate 1,312,807,850 of CM062819.1, forward strand.
CAAGGCTGAAGCTGCGAAAACTGCTGAAGAATAGTGGCTGGTTCCCAAGTTGCATCTTCCAGAGAGGTGTATTTCCACTTGACGAGGACTTCCCTAATCATGCGGCCCCGCAGGTGCCTGTCTCGTGTGTCTAGTACCGTTCAGGTTGGAGCCAGATTGACCCTTCTTTGTCCAATTCAGGTAGACTGGTTTGAATTCTGCAATTGTTCCCAATCACTTTCTTGAGGCATGAGACATGGAAAACTGGATGGATTTTTGCAGTAGGTGGCAAAGCCAACTTGTAAGCCACTTCTCCAATGCGCTGAAGTACTTGATATGGTCCGTAGAATTTTGGAGATAGTTTCTGACAACCCTTGTCTTTGAGTGATGTTTGCTTATATGGTTGCAGCCTCAAAAATACCTGATCCCCTTCTTGAAATTGGCGCTCTGAGCGATGCTGGTCTACCTATTGCTTCATGCGGTTTTGAGCTTGATGAAGATTCTCTCTAAGATGGGCGAGCATGGTTGCGCGGTGTTGTAGGAGTTGATCCACTGCTTGTACCTTTGAGCACCCCTTGATATAAGAAGTAGGGGAAGGAGGGAGTTGACCATATACTGCTTCATAGGGAGTCATTTTGGTGGTGGCATGATAGTTGGTGTTATACCACCATTCAGCCAGAGGTAACCATTGTACCCAAAGATGTTTCTTTTCTGAAGTGAAACACCTAAGGTAGGTTTCCAGACATTTGTTGATGGCTTCAGTTTGACCATCCATTTGTGGATGATAGGAAGTACTGAGTTTCAGTTGAGTGCCTTGTAGCCTGAGGAGTTCCTACCAAAAATTACTGGTGAAGATCAGGTCGCGATCAGACACAATAGAAGTGGGCATGCCATGCAATTTGAAGATCTGATCCATGAAAGATTGAGCGACCAAAGTCGGTGTAAACGGGTGGGGTAGGGCGCAGAAATGAGCATACTTCGAAAGTCTGTCCACAACCACCATGATGACTGACTTGTTTCCTGACTTTGGAAGACCTGTAATGAAATCCATAGAAACCTCCATCCATATTGATGCCGGGATGGGCAACGGTTGTAATGTGCCTGGTGCGTTGACGGTCTCCCCTTTGTGGCGTTGACAGACATCGCATTCTACTACGAAAGTAAGGATGTCCTTTTTCATGCCTGTCCAAAAAAATGATCTTCTGGTGCGAGCATACGTCTTCTGAAAGCCTGAATGTCCTGCAATGGGGGATGAGTGCAATTCTGCCAAAATGCGACTTTTGAGGGTGGATGTTGGTGATATTACAACTTTGTCCTTGTAGCGAAGAATCTCATCCTGCCACGAGTAGCCCTTGGTGGAATTTGGATCCGCATGCAATTGAGAAATGAGTTGGGAGAGCCTGGGATGTGAAAACCATTCCCTGCGAGCCTCTTCAATCCATTCTGGAATGGGGAGGGAGATTGCTAGCAGAGTACTTTCTTCCTCAAATTGGTGAGATAATGCATCTGCTACACTATTGTCTTGCCCTTTCTTGTAAATGATCTCATAATCATATCCCAGCATTTTGGCGAGCCATTTATTTTGTTGTGGGGAGGATAGGCGTTGCTCCAAAAAATATTTAAGACTGTGATGGTTTGTGCGGATTTGGAAACGTCGCCCCAATAAGTAAGGTCGCTAGGTCTCTACTGCATGTAAGATGGCCATCATTTCCTTCTCGTAGGTAGATTGGCCCAGATTCTTCCCACTTAGTTGTTGGCTTGTGAAGGCCAAAGGTCGTCCTTCCTGCATTAAGACCGCCCCAATACCCGTACCTGAAGCATCACATTCAATGACAAAAGATTTGGTGAAATCAGGTAGTGCTAAGACTAGAGTGGAACACATGGCATTTTTGAGAGCTGTAAAGGCCTGTTGTGCGTCCTCATTCCATAAGAATGAATTTTTCTTCAGGAGTTGAGTGAGGGGCTTCGCTATGCGACCATAATTGCGGACAAATTTGCGATAATAGCCTGTGAGACCCAAAAATCCTCTCAGGCTCTTCAAGGTCCTAGGTTGAGGCCAATCCTGCATTGCCTGGATCTTTTTGGGGTCCACCTTGACACCTTCACGCCCCACAATGTGGCCCAAATACTCAACTTCTTCCATGCCAAACGAACACTTGGACATCTTAACAAATAATTTATGCTTGCGGAGCAGTTGCAAGAGTAGATCTACGTGCTGAAGATGTGCGGCCCAAGTGCAACTATAGATGAGGATGTCATCAATGAAGACAAGGACAAATTTCCTGGGATATGGTTTGAGAAGGTGGTTCATAAGGCTCTGAAAAGTAGATGGGGCATTGCAAAGACCGAATGGCATGATCAGGAACTCATAATGGCCTTCATGAGTTCAGAAAGCAGTCTTTGGAATGTCAACTTCCTTCATGTGAATTTGGTGGTAGCCTGAGCGCAGATCCAGCTTAGTGAAGAATTGAGCCCCATTGAGCTCATCCAGCAAACCATCAACCACCGGGATGGGAAATTTATCTTTGACTATCAACTTATTGAGGGCCTTGAAGTCTGGACACATCCGCCACTCCCCATCTTTCTTGAGCACCATGACCACCGGTGATGAATAAGGACTAATGCTGGGACGAATGACACCTGCTTCCAAAAGTTCCTTGATTATTTTTTCTATTTCATTCTTTTGGGTGAATGGATATCTGTATGGGTGCACATTTGGGGGTTGGGCCCCTGGAACCAAGGTGATGCTATGATCATGTTCCCCTCTCGAGGGTGGAAGCTCACGAGGCTTGGCAAAGACTGGCAGATGGTTATTTAAAATCTGTTGCATCTCAGGATGAATCGGCAGAGACTTGGTTGCGACTGCCTGGATAGCATTAAATTGAGCTATAACTCCATGATGGCCCTTTTTTAGCAATTTTTCCATCCTATGCGAGCTGATGATAGAGGGAGCTCCCGCCTGGAGTCCACGGAGGGTATGCGTGGATCTGTTCTGCTTAAAACTCATATATAACTCCTGGAAATCCATTGTTATTGGCCCAAGAGTGCGGAGCCATTCAGCGTCGAGGACAATGTCGCACCCTCCCATGTGTATGGAAAACATGTGGGTCTTCAACTGATAATCCCCCATTTGAAGTTTGACATTTTCACAGCGGCCTTCACATTTCATTGTGCCCCCATCCGCAATTTGGACTTGGAAGTTAGAAACTGCTCGTACAAAACAATGCACTGCTTCCGCGACTTTGTGATGGATGAAATTATGTGTACTTCCACTATCAATCAAGACTACTACTGGGCGATGTTTAATAAAACCTCTGATTTTGAGAGTTTGAGGTGAAGAAATCCCTGCCAAAGCATGCAGCGAAATAACTGGTTCGTCAGGGACATTTTCCTTTTGGTTGTCCTATTCTACCGCCTCATGTTCCTCAAGTGGTGGATCTTCCTTCGATGAGTTGTAGTCAGTGGCATCAATTTGAAAAAATTTGGGCTCCTTGCATTTATGACCTGGGGAGTATTTTTCATCACAGTAGTAACATAATCCTTGCTTTCTTCTTTCGGCCATTTCTACAGGTGACACCTTTTGGACCTTAAGTGTTTGAGTCGTGTTGTGAGCCTGTGGGGGGTGACCCTTAGCAGAGAAATTTGGGCGATTGTATTGGGCTACTAACGCACGTTCCACGTTACGAGCTACCTTGCAAGCCTCTGTCCATGTGGGAGGGTGGTGCAGTAGGACTTGGGCTTTTATGGCTTCTTTAAGACCGCTGATAAAACATTCCGTGTAGAACACATCTAAGAGACCCCTAGTGCGGAAGGCTAAAGCTTCAAAGCCTGTAATATATTCATCCACTGTGCCAGTCTGTCGGAGCTTAGTAAGACGACCCAAAAAAGAAGATTCCTAGTCAAAGTGGTCTGTAAGAGATTTTTTGAAGTTGGTCCAAGCCAGAAAAGGTCCATTGCAACGTTGATGCCATTCCCACCATTGCCACCTTTCATTGTCCAAGTACATGCTTCCCACTATAAACTGAGTCTCATTATCTAAGATATTATTCAGATTGAAATACTGCTCCATTTGTGCTATCCACGCTGCTGGGTGAGAACCATCAAATTTATGCATATCCAACTTGGGAGGTCGCTGACGGGATTGTTGGTGGGTGCCCCAGACGTGAGGAGAGTGGCTAGACTCACCCTCATGTGTCCATTGCCATTATACACCTCTTCGTGGGCTTCCTCCTTGCCCTTCGAGATTAGGGTAGATAGTCTATCAAGCTGACTTTGGATTGATTGCAAGGTTAGTTCCTTCGAGATTAGGGTAGATGGTCTATCAAGTTGACTTTCGATGGATTGCAAGGTTAGTTCAAGTTTGTCAATCCTCTCATTGGCCATAGCTTGAGCTCTAGTTTCTACCATGCACCGATCAGATGTTCTTGAGATTTGGGATCGCCCAAAAAAAAAATTTCAGTAAGAATTGAATGGTACCACCGTGCTCAGCTCGTCGTCCTGATTCTGATGGGCTAGATCACCAATAAGCGCCCCGGGAGATCTGAGACTTTTTACTCTTCTTTTTTTTTGAAAACTCCTAACAGAGTTTTACTCCTTCCTTATGAATACTGCAGTCGCCAAATCCTCAAAATGTCAGTGCTTCCAAAAGTCCTGCGAAAATTATGCCTCGGTATAGGAACCCCACACAACTACTCAGATCTGGTGGATCTGAGAGATCTGAATGGCGGATCGGATAGCTCTGGGTGGTGGAATGGACTACTGTTGTGGATCTGATGGATCTAATAGATCGGAATGGTTGGTCTGCTAACTCGGAACTGCGAGACTGATGTCTGCTGCTGCTGCACCCCTTTGCACGAGCGGATCTGGCAGAGATGATGCGTGATCCCAAGATAGAAAAGGGAACTATGGTCTCGAGGAGTGTCAAGTGCTACAGATCGCAATATACATAAGGGTCTGATAGTAGTACTCGGCCCAATGTTTCAGGGCTCTAACTAAGGAGGATCAGCCGTACCCTTAGCCGTACAACCCGACTACCCTATCGTACGGGCTAGTAATCTCTTCGAGTGCTGTTCTCGGTGTACTGTAGCAGCAAGACGACCGACGGTTTATCTATGGCGAGGTTGCGGAGGAGCTAAGGGGCTTCTGATATACCCAGAAGGTACTTGGAAGACAGTCCGTACGCGGTTCTGTCTAATGCGCTACTACTCGAAGGGGTACCCACAGGGGTTACAAGGGAGTCCAACAAGCGTGACCACCTCTTGTATTTCCTGCATGCATGCCTCCCCAAATCCGCAGGTTTATGCGCTCAACGATAGATCCCGTGGTTTAAAGACGCCGGAACACGTCTCTAGCCAATTTTTTTTTTTGCTAAGAAATGGAGATCCCACTGGCCCTGGAAAGTGCTCTGATACCACTTGTTATGCTCTTAACCTGCAAAAAGATACCCAAATACAGAATATGCAAAGAAAGATACCCAGAACATAGAATAGTGAGAGACAACAACAAATATTTTATTATTCAGAAAGCAATGTTCACTGGCCTCTTCGAGGGGGCAACCTCCAATAGAGCAGAGCTCGATTCAAAAATAAGACACGATGCTCCTCACAGGGAGTCTCTATCCTTTATATATGACTCATACATGCAATACCATGGATCAATACCATGGGTTTATTAATACCATCTATCTAATACTACGACCCATTTGCAACTAACTGTGGTCCCGTCATTAATTGCGGGTTAACCACTTACAATTATTAATATGGGCTTTATTGACTCTTGACTATGACTCGATCCCATTACATAAATAAGGGGGTTAGGGTGGGACCCTAACAGTGATTAAATTATTTGGACAACCAAAGCGAGACAAGATGTTATTTTCGGGAAATGAAATGATTACCGTATCTGTAGCTTGTCTGGTGGGAGCTACCTCAATCCATTTTATGAAATAGTCTATCACTGTAAGGATCCATCTATGCTGTCCGAAAGAAGCAGGATGAATTTACCCAATGAAATCCAACCCCCACTGCTGGAAAGGAGCGCTCACCTCAATAGGTTTAAGTGGCAAATGCTGTAATTTCTATTTTCCTTCGAAAATCTGACATTTATGACAGCGCTTGACCATCTTATACACATCAGCAAACAAAGTAGGCCAGTAGTACCCTGCTCTCAAAATTTTGTTCGCTGTTGACTTCAAAAAAGGTGACCACCACACTCTCATCCGTGGAAATCCTCCATGATTTTCTTGGCCTCCTCTTCCACCAAAAAATTTAACAAAATGCCACAGGGATCTTTCCAATACAGCGCAGAATTTAGAATGCAAAACTTGGTAGCCTTCAACTTGAGTGTTATCGCTTTGTTTCTAGCCATGCCGGGCGATGTTGACAAATTTTTAAGCACATATATTATATCTGAATACCATGGGGACAAAGCAAACATTTCAGATACCTGAATTGACGTTCCTTCCTCATTCTCATCGGACATGGCAGCGATCAGATTTATGTCCAAGGCATGCAAGTTTGATTCGGCCATTAGCTTCGCCAACCCCTGTCCTTTGACCAGCTTTGTGGGCTTTATTTCCACATCATATTCCAGCAAAGCTGCAATCCATTTGCCTCTTCTTCCTTCCGGATCAGTCTGCACTAAAACATCTTTTACAGCAGCGTTAGGAACATAGGCCAGAATGTGAGAATGTAGGATATATACCCGAAAATCCTTCAATGCCTTCACAAGTGCCAGGGCTTGCTTCTCAATGATGTTGTACTTTAATGCTGCATCTCTTATAGCCCTGCTGAAGAATGCAATGGGTATTTCATGATCATCTCTTTTATGCAATAATACTGCTGCCATAGTGTGGTCTGAAGCCAATGAAAACAATATGAAATCCTAAGCGTAGTCCGGGCTGATTATAATTGGAGCTGAAGAAAGGGCAATTTGACCAAGTTGAAAGATTTTACAGCCTCCTCTGTCCATTTTACTTGGCTATCCTTCTTGAGCATGTTAGTCATCTCTCTTAAGTGTTCAGCGAGATTAGGTACAAAGCGACGCAGAAAATTCGTCTTACCATTGAACGATTATATCTACTTTTTATTCCGGGGCAGATCTATTTGCCGAATTGCTTGCACATGTGCTAGATCAATACGAATGCCATCCTTTGAGATAATGTGCCCGAGTAATTTGCCTTCCTCCATGGCGAACAATCTCTTCTTAGGATTCAGCGATAAACCATATTTTCTGCACTTTTGAAAGACAGTTTTTAGATGATGCATGTGCTCTTCATCAGATTTGGAAAACACCGTCAAATCATCCAGGTACACCACCAAAAACACATCCTTCTCATTCGAAAAATCCAAGTCCATTGCATGCTGAAATGTGGCACCTGCATTCTTTAAACCAAAAGGCATTTTAGCATAATGAAAGGTTCCCCATGGAGTGGTGAATGCTGTCTTGTCTCGGTCATCCTCATGGACAGAAATTTGGTTATATCCGGAATAACCATCAAGCAGTGACATACGAGATGCCCCCACTACTCGTTGAAGTATATGGTCCATCTTGGGCAGTGGATAGTTGTCCTTCAATGAGACTTTATTTAGATTTCTGAAATCAATGCATAGGCGGATCTCACCGGTCTTCTTTCGTACGGGCACTAAGTTAGAGATCCAATCTGAAAACCTGATGGGCACAATGATACCTGACTTGTACAACCTATTCACTTCCTTTTCGATAGATGGTAGCAACTTTGGATTTATCCTTCTCAGCTTCTGTCTAAATGGTTTTTGATTGGGCTTGATGGGTATTGTGTGCTGAATAATATTGGTATCATAGGTCTTTAAATCAGAATAGTCCCAAGCAAACACATCTGCAAATGAGGCCATCAAACTGATATATTTGTCCTTGATCTTTGGCGGTAATGCTTTAGACAATTTTACCAACTTTGGATTGGCAGCTGTTCCGATGTTGACCTCTTCTACACCCTTCTCTGTTGGCTGCAATGTTGGCTTGCAGGCTACATCATCCTGATCAAAAAGTTCTTCTAGAGGTATCAAGCCTTTAGGAATAATGTTATTCTTCAGCTGCAACATGTCCATTTCATTGATCTGCACTTCATCTATACCATTCCCTTTGCCATCGTCGTTTTCTACATCAATTGAGGTTTCTTTGAACTTGCCTTTGTTTAACAGAAAATCCTTAATCTCCTCATCATCTTGAAACACTTGCCAATATCGCTGATTGTCTGGAATGGTTGGACGATGCTTGAGATGGATTTCAAATTTATTGCTGCAGTTCATGGGGATCTTCAAACTGCTTGCTGCTTTGGCAAGAGCATCAACAATACTATTTTGTATACAAGGCACACATGTCAAGGTCTATTATGAAAATAACTTTAAGATGTCTAAAACTGCATTACGATAGGCCCGCATCCTAGGATGCTTTGCTTGATACTCACCTCTGACCTGCTTTATTACCAATTCGGAGTCGCCATATACCGAAATCCTTTTTGCATTTAGCTTTCTAAGAATCTTCAGGCCAGCAATCAGAGCTTCATACTCAGCTTCATTGTTTGAACACTCAAAGGCCAGCTTGTAAGAGCAAACCCTCACGCTGCTAGGCACTTTGTTTGGGGCGGAGAAAGGACTGTGTACCCAAATTCCAATTCCAGCGCCATCATTTCCTACTGCTCCATCAAAATCCATGGTCCACAAGCCTTCTTCCTCCTCTTGTAAGTGTTGGAAATCTGTTTGTTGTGCCTTGTCTGCTTGCTGTCCATTGCTTTCAGCTGATTGCCCAACATTTTTCTGCTTTTCTTGTCCTTCTTTCTTCAAAATTTCTCTAAAATTTTTTGTTATTTCCAGAATATCATCTGCTTCTACTATCTGACTATCTATATCATTTAAACTATCTGAAAACAAAACAAAAGACTCTAAATCTATATGTACATAGTTAATTGGATGATTTATAGGTTTCTCCTTGCTGGTGATCATATATTTCATTTTTTGTTCCCGATATAATTTCCTCATTTGTCCAAACACTGGGATCGTTGCATAGGAGAAATCCAGTTGTAGTGTCCCTTTCAATTTCGCTACCCAAGACCTGGAAAGAAGCATGCCAAACCTTGGAGGAATATCTGCTACCACCACGTCCATCAAAACATTTTTCATGGGAAGCTGATCCAAACTCACAACCAAGTCTTTGATGAGTCCTATACATCTTACTCTGCTAGAATTGAATGAATAGAGATCATGATATTGCCGGGTGATGTCCAGACCAAGCTTATCCATGATAGCCTTGGGCATGAGATTGTGAGAAGCTCCAGAATCAAACATGGCATTGTGTAACACAAAATCATGCAATCTCAAACTGATATAGAAGGGTGGCATATCGTTATCAGGAGACTCACCATTCGATGCTGGCCCAAAAATCATTTCAGGCTGATCATCTTCTACATTTACCATGTCGGACATTGGGTCCAAATTCAACATTTTAGAAATCTGTCCTCTATAACTGCTGTTCTTCATTATTTCAGTCAAGGGGATGGATACCTTTAGCTTAGAAATCTCATTCTCTAAGCCAAAAGCGGGAGTCTTTTCTACGTCTTTGACTGGGATCTCTTCCTTTTCCTTTTCCTTTGATGTGGCTTGCTGCTGTGATTGTTCTGCTAATTTTGATTTGCTGCTCTTCGGACCAACCGCCTCTTTTCCTTTTCTTTGTGTAGCTGATGAATCATTCTTTGCTGTTTCAACCTCCTTCTTTTTCTGAATTGGTTTGGCTGGCACATCTCTGTTTCTAAGTGAATATCGTTGCTGTTGTGCGGACAGAGCATTCATATACCCCCTTTGATATTCCTCTGATTCTTCTTCTAAAACAGTGTCACTAGCTAGAATGAAATCCGTGTCTTTGTGTGCAGCTGAACTCACTGCACACTCTTCTTCTTCGGTAATGTAAGTAGGCAGCTCATCTGGAGTAAAGAGGTGGTTTTCTTCGCCTATTACATTCCCGTCCTCATCTGACTCCGGTCCATGCACAAAATTCTGCTGCAAAGGTGTTTGTACCGGCTGTTGTGCTGTCTGCTCTTGGGCTCGCTGATCTCTCTGTCTTATTCTATATTGTGGCTGCTGCTGGCCACGGAAGTTAGGATTTCTAACTTGTGGCTCAGGCTTGTCAAGCTTCACCCTTTCAAGCATCTGCTCTACCTTTTTGAGTAGTTGATCCATTGAAGAAGACTCTTCTTTCACAATGATTTTTTTATTTTTTATTTATTTATTTAGTTTGTTTATTTTTTATTTATTTTTATTTTTATTTTTTTATTTTTCTAATTTTTTTTTTTTTTTTTTTTTTTTTTTTTTTTTTTTTTTTTTTTTAATTTTAATTTTAATTTTTTTTTTTTTATTTATTATTATTATTATTATTATTTTTAATTTTTTTTTTATATTTTATATATATATATATATATATATATATATATATATATATATTTTTTTTTTTTTTTTTCTACTTTCGCTCTAGCTCTTTTGGACAGCAGATTTGCTTCAACGCTGACCGCAATTTTCTGCATGTCTTCCATTGTGGCCGGTTCTCTCTCTCTTAATTGGTAGGCCATGTCAGCATCAAAACCATCCGGAAATTTCATCATAGCTAGTCCCACAAGTGGCTTTAGATGATCTGGAATTTTGTTATAGACTGCATTAAATCTAACACAATAATCTTGGATGGACTCACCAGCGTTTCATTTGATTTGTTCATATTCGGCCAGAATTTGAAGGGGATTCTTTTTCACTTCCCACCGGTTTAAAAATTGTCTTTGTAGTTCAGCCAAGGTAGTGATACTTGCTGCCGGCAAACCTCTGAACCATTTCCTCACATCACTTGCAAATGTCTATACAAAGAGTCTCATTGCCACGTTCTCCGCATCGATCTCATGGAGTTCCTAGAAGTCTGCCATTTTGTCTACATGTTGCTGATCAGTAATGCTGTTAGGAGTGCCATCAAAAAACGGGATTTTACTTTCATAATCTGCTAGCATATCATCTAGAATTTGGGGCAGAACAAGGGGTGCGAAACGGGCAGCCATCATTCTCGGTGGATTTGGCCTTGGAGGTGTTGGAGGAGTGTGAACAGTTTGTAAGGGGCTTGCAACTGGAGTTTGGGGCTGTGTTGCAATATATTTATCAATTAAACTATTAGCTCTTTCTGTTTCGAGGTCTACAAGAATTTGCGGATTGGGGACAGTATAATCAACAACCCTTTCGGATTTATACTCAAACAATGATATCTCAAACCATTCGTCAAACTCAAGCTCTTCAAGATACTCAAAAATGTCGGGACATGAATGGGATTTGAACACGGGAGTTATGGTGCTTTCTTGACGAAGGAGTCTCGGGATCAGATTGGCGTTTTCGTAGATATGAGGAGGATTCGGGTCTGGATTGGCTCTGGTATATCGTCTCAAAGCCAACGTGCTATTGAGAAAAATCACAGGACACAACCAACTTATTCAGCCTTTCAAATCCTAAGCTCATCATCCGGAAGCTTAGAATTATTATGAAACAAGGGGATTTGATTTCAGTTTGTCCCCAGTGGAGTCGCCACTATGTTAGCACCTAAATCTGCCTTAGGCTGAAGGAAGGCAAAAATTAGGGTAACCACAAACCACGCTTAGTCTGGTAGCTAGCCCTACCAGAGCAGGAGAGGGCTCTCTCCGAGTCACGCTCAATGAATATGAATAGATAATCGAAAACGGTCTGAGATGACTTACAGTGAAGTATTGATCTTAGGCTAGTAAGTGAATAGGGATACAAGAAACAATTTCTATGAATGACTGAGCTTCTGGGATGGTATGGGACCAACGGTCAGCAAAGAACAGAGAATTTAATATAAAGGCACAGATTATTCCGTGAGGCAAGGTAGGCGGAAAATGTAACAATTTAGTTTGAGGTGCCGCGGCATGAATAGATTGCCGAAGAAAGTGAAAAGGGCATAGTGACATGAATCCTTTTCAACAGAAGAATAACACTGAACATGAAATTTTCCCACAGGCAGAGCAATAAAATTGAATTCTACCTAATCTCACTCAGAAAATTTCACTGGAAATGAACATGAATTGAATTATGAAACATAACGAAATACATATGAAAACATAAGAGACACATTTGCTACACTCACAACCATAAGAATCTCATGAAATAGAGCCGCTGCCTTTCTTTAATTCTCTGTCAAAAATACACAGTGAAGAAACAAAGTTTCTTTCCCACAGTCTCCCAGAAGTTACAAGCCAACCAACCCTTTGCAAATAGTTTGCATACAATATATAGAATGTTTAAGGAAGAGATAGAATGCCAAAGGGTTGGGGAGTTACTCGAATCATTGCAAAATGGAGATGGAGAGCCAAACATCAGCTACAGGTGCAGTGCTACAAACATGACATTTGGCTTGGGTGACCATTTGCCTTCCTTTGCCACTTGGATAGAAGCCAATCTGGAGAAAAAACACTTTAAATGCTGCCTTTGGTGCCAAAAAACCGAAGTGTAGATGAGCGGGCCCACTTGGAGAAGTCGCGAATCGAAATTTCGCGAAACGGAAGCAAATTGGGCAATTTTTCCTCTGTGTGCTGCGCCATTTTCTCTGTGCGCCGCGCTACTTTGGGGCCTGTTTTGGGGCACTTGCAGGTGTCCAAAATGTGCCCAAGTGGGCTTGTTGGAAAGCCTGTCCTGTCTACTTTCTAACCCCACTGGAACTTTTGAATTTGGTTCTCATTTTACCCTCCAAATATTCATTCTCCCAAGACTACTTTCAGTGTGTCAAAAAAGTGGCAGAGAGGCCATTTTTAGGTGTTTTTTGACCTTTTGGAGACTCATACCTTGCCAAAATTTCTTTTCCGGACACCAGTAGTCGTGATTTTCCATGCTGAATCCAAAAATTCAAACTATTCCTCATTTGGAGCCCTATAATTTTAGCGCCGCGCCAGTGGCGCAGCGCACAGGGAGAAAAACCCTGTTTTTTGCCCAAAAATTTGTGAAGTGACAAAAAATTCCCCAAATTTCTTGAAATTTGGGTTGGAGGTTCTCTATGGGGTGTTATGATGGGCCAAGGAAGCCTTAACCAAGATTCGAAGCCAATCTTTCTCTTTTTCCCTTTTTCCCTTTCTTGTTGCTTTCCTCAATTTCTCTTTCAAACTCCTTATTCGGGCCTATGCACTCATGTTTCACACCCTGTAACGGAAAGCCATGTGTCTCAGTAGAGCAAGGTCCTGGTCAACCTTGTTCAACAGCCTCTCTAAATGAATGTTGACCCTCTCAAGGTTGGCCTCCCGATCCTCATTGATTTCTTGCTCCAAAGATGTGAGCTCAACCCTTCTTCTTTGAGTAACTTGGAGATGCTCATGAATGTTTTGTAGCTCCATAATCATCTGCTAATCCTCAAGCTGCTTGTTTCTCTACTCCAAGTACTTCATGTTCCACTTGGCCCTCTCCAAGTCAAGGGATAAGGACTCAATCACTGATTGCTGCTCCTGGATGATCTCTGTAAGCTTTGCATTTGTTGGTTCTGCATTTGTCTCATCATCATGGAGGAGAACGAATTCAGTCTCTTTTTCACCTGATGGCCCTTCCTCCTGCACTGGCTCCTTACCTCTGCCCTGCTCATGTGATGCCGATGTCGGAAGCGAGGCCCCTTCCACCCCGGGTGGAGATAACACTCGCTTTGCTGCTGCAAATAAGGGTCTACTGCCTCTCTGATAGGTGATGTATACTGGCATAGTAGCAGTCTCATGTCGCTCATACTGATGAGATGGGCCACCTATCTCATGCTATGCCTCTGATACTACCTGTGGAGCACTGAAGAATTCATGGGAGATGAAGTCCTCCCAAGCAATACCCTGTAATCCCAACTGATGGTCCACCAAAATACGGATAAGAGCAAAGTGATAAACACTGTTGAGCTGCTGTCGAGGGGTCTTGTGTCGCATGGAATTTTTCATCCTCTCTATGTTCCCGCAAATGAAAAATGGGAGGTCCATCATTCGCACCCTGGTAAAGTGCATGAGCAACCTGATGTGATAGGCATAAAGGCGAGAAAACCTCCCCTCACAACTGAAGTACTTCATGATTAATTTCATGAGCGGAGCATACTCATCTCTCAAAAATCTGAATGGAAAAACTCTCGTGAGCTGGCTCAAAGAGCTGGCCTTAATGTAAGGCTCATAATGACGCCTCTCCACTTTCTTCTTCTTATGCCACCGTTCTCCAATGTTTGGTATGCCTGTTGCCACTGATATGGTTTCGGGTGTCAATCTGAAAGTGACCCCAGCCAAGATAGACTGTCCTCCATGTAGGTGAAGTGCAAAAAGACGGGCCAGCTCATGATGAACTCTGACATTTGCCACCCTCTGGAAAAATTCAAAACATGCTAAGTGCTGGAAACATGACATAGCAAGAGGGCATGCCTGCAACTCGGTGAGGGTGTTTGGCTCATCTCTAACATGTTTGCCACTCCGGTGATGTCTCCTAGGGGCTTGTTCTCCTGAAGCTATATCACTGTGGGTCTCCACCTCATACTCTGATGAACCCTCAGAAGCCATGACTGCTGTTTATAAACTGTATTTAGGCTGCCCCTTTGATGATTGTGAAGCTGGAGGTTGTTTTGATAATCTGCCACCAAGGGGACAATTAAACAGGGAGTATTAGGAAGGGAATGATGTAATGGGAATAGGGGTTATAGGGAGAAATTTGTTAGGGACTTGGGAGGAGTTTGGGTATTGTGTTGATGGGGTAGGGTTTGGGGTTTTGTGTTGACCGAATAGTGGAGGGATAGGGGAGAGGGTTTGGTAGTAATTTAGGGCAGGGGTTTTAGGAAAAATGATAAAGGGAGGATGGGAAAAATGATAGGTGAGGGGAAAAAGGTGAGTGGAGTGAAACCTTGGCACTAACAACACATTTAACAACCCTAGCCATCATTTTCTTGGTGATTTCTTATGGTTGACTTTATGCATTTTGGTGACATTCAAACATCTCTATAAACACCATATCATTGATAAAATTTGATGAATAGGTGATGTCATAAGGCCTACCTCTCGATTTGATAGCATTCACCAAAATTTGGAAGTGTTTGGGCACTGTTTTTGGTCCTTGTCTGTGTGCGCCGTGCCCTGGGTATGCGCCACGCCCTTAGAAAAATTAAACTGTGGGCAGGCTGCGTGTGCGCCGTGCCCTCTGTGTGCGTCGTGCTCCTGGGTAGATGCGCCGCGCCCTCTAAAACCACCTCCAACTCATTCAAACGCTCACAATTTCACACTCACACCTTTGCAACGTCTCTCCAAGGCTTGTAATAGCACAATGCCCTTGATTTGGATGAAAACATGTATATATAGCCTTGGAAGAGATGGGTTTAATTTTTGCTTCCTTGAAAACCCATTTTTCTAATGTTGTGTTTTGCACTTTTTTCACTGACTTTAAAACACACTGATTTTCACTTTCCCTTTGAAATTTCTGCTCAAATGATGAAATTTTTGGCACTCTTTGTAGGGATTGTACAACAGGACATTTGGCCACGGAAACCATGACTGCATCTGAAAAAATCAACTGGTGATTTTTTTTTGAAAATTTTGTCACAAATGACACTATTTGACTTTTCTTCAAAATAGAGTTTTGAAGAATAGTCGAAGTCTATCAGCATGATGATGAAACTCTGCGGATCATTACTTTGCAAGAACATCCCTCTGGCCTGCATGGCTATACTGGACATATTAAAGACCAAATTGATCAATCCCTAGACCTAATGACCAAAAATGACCTTTGTCCATTGAAGGACCAGACCTTGACTGTTATGGACTTTTGATTATTTGACAACAAGGACATAAGCCAGCAGGAGCCAGACATGAGGGGAAATGATTAGCATGACTTTCTCCGTCAGATCATGGCATGCCCCTAGTGGAATGTAGCTGAGTGAATGGAGCGGGACACCTAAACATGAAATGCATAAAGAGTTTTGATCTCTGACGGAGGGCTGACCAGACCGACTCTAACACATGCATGTAACTGTTGCACTTCAGATAATTAAATATTCTCTCATAAATAATTCATGCATGTCAGTTCAGACAGAGACCTAGTGGAGATTAGATGATGGGACAATGTACTATCAGTTGCAGGAATATTCCGTAGAGGATATCTCTTGCATGTAGAAGGAATTCATTCCTTGGAGATTACGCAGTTACTTTTGGGTTTGGTGAGTGTGTGATGAGGCCAATTCACATAGGTGGCAGCATTGGACCCCAAGGAAAACTGCGCAAGGAAAGAGGAGGGTTGGAGGGCTGAGGTAAGGCATATCTTGTGTCTATTCAGTGTGTGAGCTGTATTGTTGGAGTGTATTGTGAAGAGGATAGCTTGTGAGTTGATGCTTTGTGTAATCTGAACATATTTCCACTTGTGATAATATAGAGATCAGGGTTTTTAGCTGAGGCTTTCCCCAGAGTATTCTTCTGTGTTCATGTGTGATTGATTTCTCATTCTCAGTTATATGTGTTCTATTTTATCTTGCTCAATTTGATTAAGCTTCCGCAAGTTTGTTGTAGAAGTAGATCTTGTATTTTGCTTTAGTATATTGCATAATCTGTTGATCTACAGTGGGAATTTCTACATAACATTCGAATGTCACCGTTGTGCGAATGAACGAAGTCAGAGTCATTACTACAAGCAAATCATATGAAATATTGGTAAAGAAAAACGACTGAAAGATTAGTGTATGGTAGACTAGCAGGAAGGATAACAATGAATATTAGGTGAAAGGCTGATTCCTATTGTTCCCAAGCTTCTCGTTGATTTCCCATAACTAAATGGAGATTAAAAAATAGTTGCAAGAAAGGAAAAAGATGTTCAAATGGGGACCTATGCTCTGATACCATGTCAAGCTAGAATGGTAACTCCCGATTTGATGCATTTCATTAAGATGATTGTAATTATATACAAACATGATTGTGACCCTTGGGATTCACATTCAAGGCCTCTTCCTATTCTAATTTCCTATTTACATATTTACAACATTTTTCCAAATCCCATAGGATTAGGTGTCCAACATTAATAAACAAATTCTACAACTTAATATAGAGTAGTAATATTGACATCACTATTTATTAGTGATTACAATTTTTATTTAAAAAATATAATAATGACATTGTCATGAATGAATGAAATAAGACAATTTTGGAATTAATAGATCTTCTTTCCAACCACAAATCTAATAAGAATTTCGCAAAAAAATTAAGCACCAGTCTAAATCCATCTTAACCCCATATCTATCAAGCGTCGAAAGGGATCGAATCTCTTGAGGTGCAAACCTTTCCTCAAGTTTTGCCCCCAAAAAAAGACATGCACTTCGAGAGATTTAATCCCTCTTGGTGCTTGATAGAACCAAGGTTAAGATGGATCTAGGCTTATTTCTAAAATTATTAATTTTATCAAAGGTAATGGTTAAGTCTAAGCAGATTTGACAATGTCATTGTTAGTAAAATTACAATTTAATATTTTTATTCAAATTGTATTTTTGAATATATAAACATATTTTACACTTGGAAAAACCTTATTACATATAAATTATGTTTATAATTTAAATAATATGATATAATAGTAATATAATAAGTTTAATATTTTCATGAAACCTAATATAAATTACAATATTAATATAGCCTCGAGGGTTAGCTTAATTGGTTGAATCCCCACCGTTAAATCACCTTTGCTATCGAGAGGTCATGGGTTCAATTCTCTCAACACTCTCGGGGTCAAGCTCTGTGGTTGAGCTGACAGGAAGTGATCCCTTCGGGGGGATCTGCCTGGTACAAATAATTTGTTGATGTAATGGTGATCGATTTCGGGGCTTATGTGAACCACATAGAAAAAAATTATAATATAATTATTATGAAACTTAATATTAGTTTTCTAAAGATGGATCTAGGCTTACTGATAGATCCGCCATTTTGGAGTGTATTCAATCTTTCAATAAGCATAGGTTCAGGTGAAACTATATCCAATCATATCTTTCTCTTATAATAAGAAGAAAAACATGATTTAGAAATCCGACATGCTATAAATTGGATTGTGTTGAAACTCATATCATGACCTTTTCTAATGATAGTTTTCATCTGGAGGGCTTTTCAGTATTTGCTACTTTTGTTTTAATATTTAGAGAGAGCCTTTCTTGGCAATTTTTGCTCACCTTGCAATGAATTATGGAGTTATAGCGGCAAGGGCACCATATTTGTGCGTATTGGCACTTTTGTGCACCTCACAATTAAACTCTTGAATCAGCTACTCAATAAAATCTATGGCACCCATGTGCAGACTAAATTTATGCAAACATTTATGGACACACACACACACACGAGGCTATGAGAGAATCATGACAGAGGAACATTAATTTACTCACTCAAAACTTCTCTAAAAGAATGAATTAGACTAATTTTATAATAAAACGTGTTCTTATGTAGCTTGACATAGGAAAAATTACACGATCTAAATTCTCAGAGCACTCAATTAAAATATTGATAATGATAAGTGAATCTTTTTATAAAAATAAAGACAAAATTGTTGACCATTGTTCACTAGTTAATTGAAACATTATTCAAACAATACAAAGAAATAAAAAAATAAACAAAGACGACATTATTCATCGATGCTCCTAATTTCAAATGTATATGATTTCTATGTTACTTTTTCAATCTCTTATTATTTGGCCAAATATATACTTACATTACATACATAGCTTACATTTAAAAAATGTTTACACCTAACATATAACGCCTGCACATCTCCCCTATACTGGGCTTTAGAGCACCTCTCGACATAGTGAACAAAGTTTTACCATGATCTAAGATCAATGCACAATATAATAATTCCCATAAGGGTTTGCCTCAAGTTGGCCCAAACCATAAAAAATCAATCATATTTTTGGATCAATGGGAACACTAACTCTCTATATGGCCATATCCCAACCGCTAGAGAAAAATTTGTTACAAGATTAAAGAGATCTCAAATGAATGAGTGTGACAATGATAGCATTATGTGTTGATTAATATAATATTTATTAAAAAATAATGATAACAACAAAAATGAATATCCTCTCAAAATTTTTAAAATATGCATGCATATATATAAACGAAAATTGACTTTAAGTCTCTAAAGATATCTTTATCTTTTTGACTTTTTTTTTTTGTTTTTTTTGTTTTTGTTTTTTTATGATGTGATCCCTAAGGAGGTCATAAGATCCATTCTCACTTAAACTCAAGGGATTATCAACCCTTATTGCCACTAGTGGTTAATATTGTTCTCCATATAAAGTGTTGGGAAAGAGTGTGAAAATTTGTGGAATGGAATTAGCAAGGTATCGATTCGCTTATTCTTCACTTAATTTTTAATGGGTGTGGGAAAATTATTTATCCCAAGGAAAAATGTAGGAGGGATCTATGGAATAGCACTAGTAAACTACCAACTACTTCATTCTTCACTTAAAAGGGCGGGGGGTGTGGTGAATCAATATTAAGGCCAATTTTAACAATTATTACCATATTTAAACATTTAAACCATTCAACAACATATAATGTAAACATCTCAAAAGATACATAACCACACCACAAACATCATAAGCATATGACGCTGATATTTTTTTATGTGGAAACCCTAAAAATAGAAAACCAAAAATCTTGTTTTGTTATGATGTAAATCCTAAGCCACCACTTCTGATTATATCAAGTTTCGTGAGCACCCAGTCATAGGAAGCACAAACTCCCTGATTCACAATCCACTACTAGCATGAGCACCAACCCCTATTTGTTTTGCTAGCACAAGCCAGTAGGAAGCATCAACTTCATATTTTATTTTGCTAGCACCAACCAACAAGAAGAATCAAATCACTAATTTATTTTGTTGGAACCAACTAGCAGGAAGAACAACCTCCCTGATTTGCAAGCAACTACTTATTTCTTAGGAACCCACATGAAGGAAGCACCAACTACCTGATGTGCAAGCCCTAATATGTTGAACCTATAGACCTATATTTCATACATTTTCAAATTTAGATCCACGAGTTATTTGTTATATTAATTTTGATGTTCTCTTTGCTTTATCTCTATCTTAGCCTAATATATCACAATGCAATAAGCTTATACTTTGATCTACGCTTGCATACTCTTACAATAACTTAAGATTTGCAACTAGAACTAATTGTTCCTCTCACTCAACTTCTACTCAAATCGACCCATTCACACATTTGGCTCCAATAACTCTTTGCTTTCTCTACACTCTTAAGGCACACATAACCTTGATCAACCTTTAGCCCTTTGGCACACTCACACACAACATGACATCTTACGCTTAGTCTTGGTTTGAACACATCAATGGCACAGACAACCTCCCTCTTAGCACATCTACATTTTATTCAAATTTGTTACACATGGGTCGATGAGGACCTTCATTAACTCTTGGAGGGCTCGAGGATGGACTTCATTTATTTATTCACAACTCGAGTAGGTAATTCTCTTTTACTTATACAACTTGATAATGGACTTCATTTATCTATTCATAGCTCAAGAAGGTACTTCTCTTTTACTTATGCAACTCAAGATTGGACTTATGTACCACACACAGGGCTCGAAGATGAACTTCTCAACCACTGAAATCAACCTTCATTTCTCCCTTTAATCTCCCATGGCACATTTTAGTAGACTATCTGGTCCTCCAATCTTCAACTAGATAACCAACCAATTCATTAAATTGTGCTACCATTTAGCTACTACACACCAAGTACCATGGGCATCAAATCACATTTATTACTTCTGATGCATATTCCTCCAGACTGTGTAAACTAGACTCAGTCATCGCAACAATTACAATGCATTTCTTCAATTGTCACTTAACTTAATTTTGGCATTGGAATGCTAAATTTCAAATTTTATCATGCCCTTAACTCGAGCTTTGTTTCACATGAGACCACAACCATAGAATCATGCCTTAAACTTAAAAAGTGCTCGACGCTATAATCTAGTATTCAGATCATTTTGTGCCATTGTGTAGAATTCCTTAAGGACTGTATGGCCTAGACACAACATGCCTCCACTACAACATCCAATTTGTCTCTGTCAGCCAATGGTGTTTTTCCACCTTTTTCTAGTCCTCATATCACTACGCCCTGGTCCCACATCTATTTAATTGAAATGTAGTATGGTATCCATAACCATTTCATTTTTGTTGGGGGTAAAAATTCAGGATCCTCAGATGTCCAAATATCCCAGATCAGGGCCCACATATCTGGGTATTCTCCAAAATATTCTTGCACCTTAGATCTCCTCATCTATTGGATATCCAGATATGTCCATATTCTAGCTCTGTTGGTCATGCACCATCTTGTTTGCACCCTGGATGACCATATTCACTTTACTATGCTAGTGCCTTACAAAACATGCCCTTGGTGTGAAGCCCAAGGATATGTGATACATCATCAGTTGACATCATCACTACCACATGGAATTCTCTGAGTGGTGCCACTATCTCTCAAATTCGTCTCACTTGGCCACCTTTTGCTACTGCAATCAACACCCTCCAAAATTTTTCCTAACACTTAAATTTTGGAGCCTACTGAGGATCTTATGATCTTTCGCTCTATGGTTACTTCATGAGCATTTGAGGTTTTGCAAAGCGTTCAATTCTTCTTCCAGTTTCAAATTGTCAAGTCACTTGCATTCACATGCACAATCTTCAATGATTTCATGAGAACACTTCCTTTATGCAAGCTTGAATAGGCATAACACCATCCATCAAGACAATTCTTGTGCAATGTTCAGCTCTTGTCGACAATCAGTGCAAACTTTTATTGACATTCCCCCTCACTTTGTTGCATTTGCAATTCTAGTGTGGCGAGTTTTCTCAATTGTCATCTTTTATGCATTTTCGCTTTCACAAAAATCACTTTAACATTTGCGGCTATCATTTTGACTTGATTTTAGTTTAATAAGTGTCATTTTTATGTTATATCTTCTCTGGCATGTGCCTGTTTTAAGGTCATTCACATTTTTCAAGTGTCGTCTTCATGTTTTCCTCTTGTCAGTGTCACTTTTGTGTTTTCACTCTTGCATGTGTCACAACTTTGTATATCACCAAAGTTAGTTCTAGTGCACTCTTTTGAATTGGATGGTATTACATATCATTGAAATATGTGCTAGACACATTCCTGCAGCTTAGAAAACCTTTTGGCCATATTATTCACTTATAGTGTAGCTTGTGTTCTAAGTGTTGTAATATGCCATTTCAACTGTCACACTTAGAAATAGGTGTTGGTTTGTTGTGCGAGTATTGTTCATGAGTCCAGTGCATTCCATTAGCTTGTATTGATGGAATTTATGTGTGTGACCTATATTTGATTCATGTTAGGATGCATTTATTTCTCCTACTCTACTAGTCCCATACTTAGCCATTGTGAGATCTCTTCTTGGTCCTTCAACCCAGCACAAGTTCTAAAGGCATTAATTCTCTTTCTAGGTGATAAGTGTAACTTATTCATGAGCCTCATTGACATATATTTCCTCCCATAATCATGCACTAAGTCTTTTCTAAGGTCTCCTCCCTCTCACAGTGCATTAGTACTTCTTAAGGATAAGTCACCTAGCCTTGTGTTGCCTCCCTTAGTGAAAAGCACACTCCAAATGAACAAGTAACCATTGTTGGAGAGAACTGCGCCCTTCTAAGCCTTAGCATGCTTCAAAACAATGAAGCACACTTCAAAACAACAAAGTGCACTTCAAAACAACGAAGTGCACTTCCAATTCTTAGTGAAAAAGCGCACTTCAGAAGTACAGGGACTTTCTCTCCTCTAAAAGGTGCACTTTGGACAAACAAGGACCTTCTTGCCTTCAAAAGAGCACTTTGAGATCCTAAGCACACTTCAGAATAATGAGCGCACTTCGGGATTATGAGCACACTTCTTTGAATTGAAGAACTACGCCCTTCTTTAGCGCATGGCACACTCACGAAGAAGAAAGGCTTAGAGGCATGGCGCAATCACGAAGCACAAAGCTTCATCCTTCCTTTAGAGCACATGGTGAAATCACAAGGCACAAAGCCTCCATTTGATAACACTCCTTCGACTCGAATAACTGCGACCTCTTTGAGCGCACCTTGAAGGCTTAAGTGTTTCTCCTTCATCTCTTCGACATCTTCCCTTGCACCCTCCTTTTCTTCATGAGTGCACCTTGAAGGCATGAAGGCCCAAAGCCTAACTCCTTCATATCTTTGGAGTGCACCCTTGTGTCTTCTTAGTCTCTTTCAGTGCATGAGCAAACCTTAAAGGCCTGAAGACCAGAACCCTCATCCCTTTGTCCCTTCGGTGTGTGCCCTTGTGCCCCCCTTAGCTTCCTTGAGCACATGAGTGCATATTAAACCAATGAATGATTCTTCTTTGTGCTTTGGACATGCACCCTGCACCCTTGAGTTCCGTTTCTCTTACTTGAGTGCACAAGAGTACCTTGAAGGCCTCCTATGAGCCTTGATGAGTTTGACTGCACCCTCCTAATCAAGCCTTGTTCTTTTAATCCTCTCACAAGCTTATCATGAGCTGATCATTCCATGAGTTCCTTACTATGAATTATCTTCATTCACAGGAGTACTATCTCAGCATAATAAGGATATTCTCAAGAAGATAACAAGGAGAAAGCACAAAGAAACACTAGTGGTGAAGAAGAACAAAAAAGAGCTATCACAGAGACATGAAGCAAATCATGGATCTAGACAGAAAAATATATTGAATGATGACTTAGAGGATTCAAATATTGATCAAAGACCCTTTGGAGGGTGAAAAAGAGCAACAAAGAGGATATTTCATGAAGATGAAGCATAGATCAGATCTACCACCAAGAATGCAATATGAAGAAGTAAGGTAGACAACTTGACATTGCCACCTCATCATGAAGTCCAAGTCATCATTGCCAAGTTGTAATTTGTACAAGTGTCATCATAATGGTCAATATGTGTCCATGTGTCATGCCACATCATCATGTGGAATGCAATGATGTATTCCCAAGAAAGGGACAAAATGTAATGGGTGGAAGTCTAAGAGTCACATGTGGAATATGAAAAGTCACTTAGTCATATATGGACAAAATGTCTTTAGGAGAAGTCCAAAAGTCATTAGAAGTTCAAGAGTTGTTTAGAAGTCCAAGAGTCATGAGGGTAATTCAAGAGTCATGGGATATGAAAGGTCATTCCCCTTATTATAAAAGCAACCTCATAACTCAAGCAAGGGGCTTTTGGAGGCTGAAGCTTTGGAGAGCTAGTTTTGGCTTCTCTACTTGGCATAAGAGAAAAAACTATTAATTGGAGAATCAAGAACTAACTTAATGTTCCACTATTGTAACTGGTGTATCATCATTGTAATTGTGTACTTGGATCTTTCACCTAATTTAAATTCAATGATCCAACACATTTTCATGCATGTATCACAAATGTTCTAGGACTACTCTTGGGCTGTTTATGGTATATGTTGTATTCATATGTACTAGAGAATTTGAACTATTTCGCTGGCTTTGGTACTTATCTTGTCGAATGTGTATTGTATTTGCTTTACAATCGTTGTGTTAACTATTTTTCTAACAAATATTTTTATGCTCTCATGTGTCTCTCTTAAGTTAGTACTATTACTTTCTTCTACAGACTCATTTTTTGTCTCCCGCTCATGAAGGTCTCTTTTTACACATTGCAATCGATGTTTCACAATGTAAACTTTCTTGTTCAAGGTTTATGCATATAATCTCTTATGTTATTTACTAAAACCAATACAAACCTTTGTGTTATGGCAATCAGGCCAATACTCAAGTTGGGGCTCCTACTCCAAACAATGTGAGGTCTAATTGAGACTTCACATCAAGGATACCCCCTACATGTTGGTAGTATCTAACACTGTCATCATCACCCAAAAGGGTCATTTCCACATGCCATGTGTCACACTATTGAGGCGCCACATCATCCTTATTTCCATGTCATCGTCACTATCTGCCACCTGTCTCCTTGTCATTGGGCCACTCTGTCTTCATGTCATGTTATCACCATCTATCTTCCACTTATCAAGAGTACAAATGGGGTCCTAGATGTTGTGCTTTTCAAAGCTTTTCTTCTAAAATATAATCAGTTTGGGGCAATGATTTACGTTATATGTCGTGTCGAGAAGGTTTTTGTCTCTTAGCTTCTGTTAATCGTGCCATCGCATCAAACCTTTGTAAAGAACTTCAAACTGATCGTCCATGGCATGCCATGAATTTCTCTCTCTAGTAATGGACATATCTATGTCTTACAGAGTCCATAAACCATGCAAACTCCAAAACAATACCTTTGAAAACCTTTTTACTAGACCTCCATGGCATGGTGACATGTCATGCTACGTCATTATACTGCAACATGCCACCCTATTAGTGGTGCCACGTGTCACCCGACACAAGGCCACTTGGACACATGAAAGTGCCAAATCTTCATGTTACATGTCATCTGACAAAGGGCCACTTCGACATACAAAAGTGCTAAATCTACATGCCATGTGTCCTTCCTATGTCATGCCACATAATCATTGTGTTGACATCACTGCCATCTAGATGCAATATCATCTGCGACTCATCCTCATCAACCAATAAAATGATGCCATTTGTCACAGTTGACACTTCATTAGGTAAGACTTAAACTTGGACTCCGATGTTTTGTTCCATTTTTCTATGTTAACCAAAATGGGGCACAAACATAAATGGTTCACAACATTTGTGGTGAATTTTCATTTCTCTGTCCCACCATTAGTTAAGTGTGCCAACACGTCCATATATAACACACATAGTCCAAACTCCATGGATAGGGAATTTTTTGTCATGTGCATCTTGTTTGTTGTTCCACATATTTGTTTATTGTAGGGAAAATTCTTGCCTGACAAATTTTGTCAACTACATCTCCCCACTCAATGAATTATTTGACCCAAAACCTCTATCGCATGACGTCAAATTATCAAATAGATAATAGGAAAAAGCTCATCCCGCACCTTCTCTTAACCTATAGAATCTTAAGGCTTTGAAACCCTACTAGTGTAACCACCCCTCCCACATTTACCCAATTTTACCAGCTTTCAAGGGTAAACATGAGCCGAAGAGTTACTATGACATAACCCAACCTCCTAGCTCTAGATAATGAAGTGGGGCATACAACTAACCACTAACTAACAACTCACAACATTCAACGGGGCTAAAAAGACACTAAGGGGCCAAAGAACCACCCTAAGTGACCAAACCATGAAATGGGGCTCCCTTTCACACAAACTAACCCTCAACCACATGCATGACAAGGCCTCCATGTGGTTGAAGACCTCTAGCCGCACTTGCAATCCTGCTTGGGTGCAGTTATGACCCAAATTGTCTAGTTCAAAGGGTGGGTCCTGAGATATGAGCCTAAATTCTAGGTCAACCTCTAGACCACTTCCCAAAACTTCTTGAAACTTTTAAGAATCATTAATGGCATGACAACAATGCTAAACATATAAACTTGAAGGCAGGGCTTGACCTAGACTTCCTAGAACATAACAAACATTCCGTCAAACACATGGGAAACTTGTAAGCTACAGGTTATGAATGAATATCTGATCATAAAAGTCTGAGAGTCACCAAGAAGGCCCTATTCCCTCTGCACATAGTTGCAACGACACTTATTAGGTCCATACATTCATCAACTGATCAATAACTAAACAATTCATGACAAGAGGCATATAAGATACACATCATATAATCAACATATAACCAGAAAATAATGAGCATATAAACCATGGTAACCCAACCATAATATCACCAACACATTACTAAAAATATTCATGAATTAAAATAGAAGAATATCTCTTATTAACTTATGAAGGTACCAACCAAGTTAGAGACTTCCACGTACCACCCGACCATAGATTGGGCTGAACCAAATCTCTCTTTCAGCCAATCACCCCTACACAATATTATAAGCATGAATGTGGGATCTCATGGAATAACCAAAACAAAACCATCCAGGGTTTCCAGAGGCCAAACCACCTCAACCCTCAACCAGTGATTCCACCTCATGGCCAGAAATCACTAACACCAACCATATCAGTCTCTACCCAAGTTTCCCAGGGCTCCAGGAACTAGTAACTCAACCCACATCCTTCCAGAGCTCTAGAGCATTTATCTAGCCCAGCTCTAGGAACTAGTAACTCAACACACCAAGGGCTCTAGGACTAGTAACTTAATCTAAGTTGTTTCAGGGCTTCCAGAGTGTTTGTTCCAACCCACAATCATAAGGAATTATGAGCACCAATCATTAAAAAATCAAGTGGAAAAACCCACAACACCATGGTTATCTAGGAAATGAAAAGGCAAGGCTAAAACTACTATCGATCTAGGCAATACTCCATGCCAATGACAACACATAACCAGAAAATCACATGCATATACCATGCGTCCATAAATAATCAAGGAAATCACACATGCAACCTGTTACCTGCAAAGCAATCCAGTTGTAGCTATTGATCTAATTGTTCCCTTGCACTTTCCTACTTTCCTTTTCCTTCTTTCTCCAAATACAACATATGCAAAAGTGCTCCAAGAATGCTCCAAGAATACTCTAAGTGTGCAAGAGTATGAGAAAGTGAAAGAATATAAGAGAGCTCCAAGCTAAAACTGTCAAAAGGCTAAACCAACAAAAGCTGTGAACTGATCCTCATAAGCATTTTTATCATTGAGGCCTCTATTTTCTTCATTTTCGTTCAATTTTCCTCTCATGCAAATATGTGAACCTTCATCTCCCATTTCTCCCATTTTCCTTTATTTCATAAATAAAATGCCAATTATTGCCACTTTTCCTTTGCCATTTTCCATAGCCATAAATAAACCACGAGTGATACCCATCACTATGTTTTTTCCAACATTCAGCTTGGAATACGTGTCCCATGACCTTGGTATTATTTTATTTACATAAAAATCAACCAGGGGTTGTTACAAACCCCTCCCCCTTGGGGGAACATCATCCTCAGTGTTCAATGACACTTATAAACCAACAAAACACGTTTCCCATGGAGCTTTATAACACAACTCGATACAACATTTACATCATATCATACTGCTGAGACCATGACCATCATAACATGAACACCATACTGCTTATTAGAGCTTTATAACACAACTCGATGCGGCATTTACATACATATACATATAAAACGATAACCAAAACACAACATCAAAACATATATCAAGGCACATCTGCTCAACCAATGAATAGAGAATGATACATATCCCACATCTAATCAACCATCTCCCATGTAGCTTCAATGGGCCTAAAGTGCTTCCACTGCACTTTAACTTGCTCAATTGTTCGATTCCAAAGCATGAGCATATTTCTATGCAAAAAGAACCGAGGTTATGACTGGAATTCTCCTTCTAGTTCCACTTGCAATATAGATCGATCAATCACATGATCAACATCTTTCACATACTTCTTAAGCAATGACATATGGAAAACATCATGGAATGTCACTGTTGAAGGCAGTGCAACTCAGTAGGCCACTGTACCAATCCTAAAGGAGATCTTCTTGGGCTTGATGCACTACTACGCATGTTTCCCAACCTGAAACTCATTAAATACCTTGTGTTAACCTGCATAACTCTTCTTCCTACCAATATTTCCTTTATATTCTTCTTGATAACCTACATTTCCTATTCCATATTTGCCAACATGTTCGGTCCAAACAAAAACCTATTCACTTAATCGCTCCAACTTATGGGAGTATTACAACTCTACCCATAAATTTCCTCAAATGGACTCATCTTTAAATATTTTTGATACCCATTGTTATAACAAAACTGAACTAGTGGAAGGTACCCTTCTCAGTTCCATTATTGATGCATGACGTACGTCCTCAACATATCCTCAAGAATATTGTTAACCCTCTCTCTTTACCCATCTGTCTGTGGATGATAAGTTGTACTAAAATCCAACTATCTCCCCAAAAATATGAAAAACTCCTTCCAAAACCTAAAAGTGAACTTGGCATCTCTGTCTGACACAATCTTCTTAGGAACACCATGCAGTCTCACTATATCCCTGATGAAAATATGAGCTACCTCACTATCTGAATTAGTAGACTTCACTGGAATGAAGTGAGCTACCTTTTTCAACATGTCAACCACAACCATAATGGTATCGTGCTGTCTAGATTTCCTCGACAATCCTGTAATGAATTCCATGGAAATGACCTCCCATTTCTTCTTCAGGATCAGAATTGGCTACAATAAATCACTTGGATGCTTACGCTTTTCTTTTAACTGTTGAAAATCCAAACACCTAGCGATGAACTTAGCCACCTCTTTCTTTAGATTTGGCCAATGGTAAAACTTCTTCATTATTGTCAAAGTATTTTGATATCTTAGATGAGCTGAATACGACTTAACATGAAATTCCCTCAAGATAATATTCTTGAGATCATTATTGTCTGGCACATAGATCATATCCTTAATTCTTGCCAAACCATCTGCAATTATATGATAATCCACATCTTGATCACCTGTACTTTGCTATTGTAACCTGTGCTTAAGCTGCTAATACAAGCATCATGCTGCCCTGCCTATAAGATCTGCTCCTGCAAGTCTGTCCCATATGAACTCATATCTGTAATGTGATTTATCTGCACTCTTATGCTAAGAGCATCTGCAACCTTGTTCTCTTTACCCTTAATATACCTAATCTTGAAGTCAAACTCACTAAGTGTGGCCAACCATCTAGTTGGCCTGGCATTTAGATTAGGTTGGTCAAATAGGTGTCTCAACCCACTGTGATCACTCATCAACACAAACCTCCTTCCAAGAAGATAATGCCTCCACATCTTCAATGTGTGAATGATCGCCTCCGACTTAAGATCACGCGTCACATAATTATTCTCATGCTCATTCAGTTTCCTTGACCCATAACATACTACCTATCCTTCCTACATCAGAACCCCACCAAGTCCTCTCTTGCAAGCATTTGTACACACCAAAAACTCTTTATCTGGATCTACGATCTTTATAATTAGAGCATTTATAAGTAACTGCTTCAACTGCTCAAAGCTAGCTGCACATTCCTCTATCCATTCAAATTTCATTCCTTTTCTCTGCAAAAATATAATAGGACAGGAAATTTGTGAGAAGTTCCCGATGAAGCTTCTGTAGTAACTTGCTAATCCCATGAATGATCTAAGCTCAACCACATTCCTAAGAGCTACCAATTCCATGACAGCTCTCATATTTTTCAAATCCACTGCTATACCTTCCTTGGAAACCACATGCCCCAAGTAATGAACTTTTGTATGAAAGAAACTACACTTACTAAGCTTGGCATACAACTAATGCTCTCTCAACAATGTTAACATTGTTTGTAGATGTTTTGCATGCTCTTCCTCATTCTTAGAATATATCATTAATGAACACTATCGCAAACTTGTCCAAATAAGGGCGCAACACATTATTCATCAAACATACAAAAGTAGCTAAAGCATTAGTAAAACCAAAAGGAACCATAACAAACTCATAATGCCCATACCTGGTCTAGAAAGCAACCTTGTAGATGTCCTCTTCTTTGATGCGTACCTGATGATACCCTGATCTCAAATCAATATTCGAGAACACTGCTGTTATAGTACCATTTACCACTCTTAGTAGATCTGTTGCTCTGATTATGGCCTAGGGAAACCCTTCCTTCTCGACTTGGTCCAAAATCTAAAAAACAATGTTTTGTTCCCTATACGCTACTTTGCCCTATGATAAAAGCGTGTACATGCGGGTCAACATATACCCAAACCGCGTACATATGTTAAAACACTTGAAAAAAATTAAATTTCCTTAATTTCGAGCGGAGTTCATAGGTTTTACCTGTTACTCGCCTCCTATTGCCTATGGCCCAACTGTTTCCCAACTGAAAAAACTAATTTGGAGAAGTATAAATAAACCTCCATGGGAAGGCCTTAGGGGAGAAGATATGAGATATTGATACTATAGTGAGATTATCCCTAATCGAGTCTAATGAAATCCCTGTGCCTCCTGCACTCCCCAAAGCTTCAGGAAACCCTTGTTTCCTTGTTGGAGATATCCTTCATCTTTCTTGAAGATATCCTTGTATTGGTGATGGAGGAAGATTGTTGAGGCTGGGAAAGGATGGATCCGGAGGACGGTTCCGCTTGGAGCCGAAGAAGGACTCAGGTCGTATTTCTCCACTTTACTTGTAGCTAACTTCAATAAAGGAATGTTGTTTTGTTTCTGATATTAAATGTGTTTATGCATCTATTTATATTGTAATTCATTTATGAATCTTACATTGATGCGTAATTGTTCATTCATTTATATGATTTAAAGTTAATATCATGAACATGCTTTATGTTTATATTGTTGTATATGTTTCATTCAAATAATTTTTAGGTTTCAAAGATATCAAGAGAAGCTGAGGGTTTGCACCCTGCGGGATCTACTCAAACGTAGGACTCCCGAGTAAGGACACTCTTACATAGTTTAATAGAATAAGCATTTAGGTTGATTGCTTGAGCATTTATTGTTGTGGTTTGCCCTCCGCTCTGTTGGGGTTCTCAACCCAAGACCCTAGGGTGGTCTCACCCGCAACAGAATTGGTGACTCCACTGGGGATAACATTCTTGTTATTCCTGGTTTGGGTTGTTTGTTCTCAATTAGGGTTCAATTTCTTGATTGCTTGCTTTTACAATGTTGTTTGATCCATTAGTGTCCCAGGCATCAAGTCTGATCTTCTTGATCAAACTTTGATTTTTGTTTTTTTTCCTAATTAAGCTTTGTATACGTTGTTTTCTTAGGTTACAGTCGCGTATACATGCAGGTTTCTTCAAGCAGACTCACGTATATGCGAGTTTCTTGTATTAGAAACGCGTGTGCACGCTTTTGTGTCTTTACATAGTCGCGTATGCAATTTTTTGAATTGTTTTTTCAAATATTTTTTCCCAGTTAGGTCTACTACCTGGTGATTTATGTTGTTGTATGGTCATCTGTTGTCTGGAGAACTCAGTTTTCCTGCAAGCTTTCTTTTTCAAAATCTCCTTCTCACTGAAAAGTCTTGTTTGGCCTAGGATTGCTTCTTAAGCAAGTTTGTAGTTTGTGTCTTGGGTTCAAGGCTTCGTTTTGAAGTTCTTGGATGTTTTAGTTTTCCAAAACAAGAAATTGATTTTGATTTTGTTTTCAGCCCAGATTTCAAGTTCCCTTGCTTTGCTTTTCCTTGTTTTATGGCCTTGTTGCTTTTCGTGCCTTTTTGAGAGTCTTTTTGGCAAGTTTGAAAGTATTTATTTCTTGACATTTTGTTGGTTTGCTGAAATCTTTTGCTGTTATTCGGATCAGTTTGTGCAAGTTTGTAGTCTTTCTTCATTTATTCATGAGTTTATAACTTGCAAGATTGGAATATTCCTTGTACTTATTTCTTGATATTTCGAATTTTAGTAGTACTTTTGTGACCTCAAAAAGTTGCTTTTGTTTCCTTAAAAGAAAAAAACACAAAAACATTGCTTTTTCTTTTTCTTTTTCCAAGCTTTTGGTTTACGGTTTCTTTTGTTTTGTTGTTGAGAAGCAAATTGTGATCTTTTGCAATTTTTTCTGCTTGCTTTGGAGAGAGATTTGTTTTTAATTTTTTTCCCTCTTCATTTTCAAGTTGGCTTATTGTCTCTATAAAGAAACACATTTGCTTGTGAGTGTTATTTAGGATATTCTATCTTCATTTTGACTTGCATTAGGTTAGTTTGCATTGTAAGCATTCTTAGTCTTTTTAGATTTTGGGTGTGGGTGGATTGTTTCAGAAAAGAAAAGGAAAATATTTTGCTTATATATAGGTGTTCGTAGAACCCAAATAGAAATCACTCTTCATCGAAGAAAATGACTGCATCCATATAGTTAGTTTTCTATTGATTTCTTTTGTGTCATATAACATCATCAATTTCACTCTCATAATCCCCCTTGACTTAAAGAACAACTATATAAAATAAAGCGATCTAATAAAATGAACTAGAACTTTTAATGTTGTCATTAATAAACACCAACAAGTTTAGGTTCATTATGGCCTTGGAATAGGTGAGTGGAGAGTTAACTCTCCAAGGCTGCTCAAATTACAAAACTTAGAAGTTGAATAAAGAGCAAAACCCAATATCGTTAGAAAGGCCGGGAAAGCTCCGTGACTGGGAGTTAAGCACGAGGGAGAGTGAAGACAAGGAAGAGAGATACCTCCTCTCCTACTTGTTGGATCTCTCCTCACAATTGTTCCACCCGGCTTTTGATATGAGTTGGTATCCATAGTTGTCTTTCCTAGGGATCGCATAGGTGGTTGTAGAGGGGAATTGTTTTGGGAAGTTTTAGTGTCTAAGGATAAACGCTTAAAACCCTAGACTAGTAGCTAAGTCTAGAACAACAGTTTAAAGAGTTCTCTATTTTTCCTATGATCAATAGATGAAATAAGAGGCAAAGAAGCCTACATGTAGCCTTCGATTGCTCCTTATCTCCCTTGACCGATTCTGTCACTCCTCTCCGTACTTAATCTGCTTGAAGAGTACTTGCACATAGACAGAAGACAATAACCAATCAAAGCATATGATAATTATCTATTGATTAAACATAGCATGGAATCAAGTACATGATATACATATGAAAGCATAAATGAATAACATAAGCATATGGAGAAAGATTTGAACACTTTATTAGTAGAAGGAAGAGTTACAACCCATCGCTCGCTTCAACATCACTCCTCCAGTTCAATCCCATCCTCTCCTCATAACATGCAAGACATTTTGACATCATTACAATACTTGAAACCAACTCAAGTCTCATACTAACAACATCTCCCTATAATTCAATAATTCTAGCCCCTGATCACTTAGATGAGTGGTCCTTTTATAGGTGAATGAAGGAAGTTATGCCATAAATGGTGATAATGAACGCCCTCCCAAACTTAGAATTTAGTTCCATGGAGGAAGGGATAAAGTGATTGATGCTCCTTAACTCCCTTCCTCATCAAAATACGAACCCAAAGGAGTGGATAGCCTTGAGAAACTTCTAGAGGCACCCAATGGATAAGGAATCTTTCAAACCCTCACGAAAATTCGCTCAAATTCGCCCAGCGCAGGCCAAAAAGGGACCAAGTGTGCTACATAGCACCCTATCAGTGTATGGTATGCATTGCAGCGCACCCTAATGAAGGCCTGTCTGCGCTGATCTTCTTAGAGGTAGTTTCTAGATGATTTTGGTCATGGAACTTCTTGGGAAGCTAGGAATTCTTATGGTTGACTTGTTTAGGCATGTAACGATTGAATTAGGGGTTGATGAGCCCTAATAGTACTGATTTCTAAGTTGGGGTTGATGTGCCCAAATGGATCTGTAACAGTTTCCCCCTAAAGCATGAAGTTGTGAATATGTATGTCGAGTGAAATGCTTTATCATGTGGAGAGGAAGTTTCAAAGCAAAAGGTGACCTGCATCAATTACAATACATATATGATGATAATTTGATTTTTTCTCATGAACTCGCTGAGGGAAGGCATACTCATGCTCAGCTTATAAACTTTCATTACTTGTACAAATATAGTCGTCTACATATATAGACCAATGAATGGATGACCATGAATGTAAGGCCATTGTACATTTGATTTAGTACTCCTGAAAATATCGCAGCCCGGATGGATGAAACTAGATTTGAGGTCTTCAATATCGTTCAATCTTTCACTCAAGTACAAGTCTAACCATGTGAATAGATGTTCTGAAGTCGAACATGGAAAGACATCGTCTGATTACCAACCAATGATGTAAGCTGTTAACATACGCGAGAGGAATCACCAATAATGATAATGACCCTCAAGGTACTACAATACATTTCACATGGTGTGAATAAATGATTTGATGTCGAACAATATACAAAGTCTTTCGGTCGAAGGCCAGTGATGTCAACCTATCGCCGGAAGCGAGAAACCTGTCATTGATGTATGCAAGCCTCAAGGTACTAAAGGGGTGTTTCTAAGTCAACTTCTTGGATGATATGTTGATGTCGACAAGAAGCGACTCGTCACAGGAGGGCCTTGATGTATCCCACATCAATGAACGAAATGAGGTAAATGATTTTGGAGATGAAAAAGCGACTAACGACACAAGGTTCAAGAATGGCGGTCATGAAAATGAAGGTTTACGGTATTGCAAAGGATGAAGTTTTGAACTGAATGACTTCTCTTGAACATGTCGGCGACACTAAGATGAATTGGTAGCGTTGACCCAAAATAAAGTAATGGATGGTATGATAGACCAATGGTGTGATAACCATCAAGCTGAATGACCCAACCCACATAGTCACGGTGATGAGGTGAAAGTGTCATGTTCAAGAGCGACTTGCTACCATAAAGTTTTCTCGGCTTTTTCCCATTTTCCCCAGTCATTGTTGACCAGTACCTCTTTATTTTTTATCAAGCTTGAGGAGGATAACATATGTTTGTTGTATAATTCCACCCTTTGGGTGAATCCATTGCTATTTGATGTTTTAACGAGTCTAGCAAAGGTGAAACTCGGTCTTGTCTAGATGGACAAGTTTGTTGCTATTTGATGTTTTTAACGAGTTTAACGACAAAGATAACTCAGTCCTTTTCATGTTTAGAGAGTTTGAAAAGGGATGAAAAGGAAACTCCACAAGTTATTTTTTGTAAATTAATCTCTCAAGCCCAAAAAAGTGTAAAATAATACGAGAGATATCAATTCCAATCCGTTAACGAGATGGAAAGGACAAATGCTCGACAATCTTTTCATATTTAGAGAGTCTGAAAAGAGCTTAAAGAGGACTCCAATTTGAGGAACGAGTGGTGTCTAGGATAGCAACTAGTTCCGGTGATGTTGGAACTTCTCAAAACATGTTGATTTATGTGAAGAGGCTGGCTAATAAGACCACTCATTGCAACTGTTCCTTAAAAAGGGTAAAACAACCAAGTGAAAGCGTATGATCGGCCAAAGGGATGGTGGCAATGGGATGAAAACAACCAAGGCTCATCTGACGAAAGAGGCTGATAGAATGGCAATCACGAGGGTTAAAAATGGAAATGGGTTCATTTTTACACAAGCTTGAACCATAGGGAACTATTCTTGGATTCTGTTTCATGTTTACACAAGCTTGAAACGAAAAACTATGCTTGGATTCAGTTTCA
Source organism: Pinus tabuliformis (assembly GCA_031772625.1). Classification (NCBI taxonomy): domain Eukaryota; kingdom Viridiplantae; phylum Streptophyta; class Pinopsida; order Pinales; family Pinaceae; genus Pinus; species Pinus tabuliformis. The sequence goes on from CM062819.1 coordinate 1,312,844,041, forward strand.
TTTTTACACAAGCTTAAAATGAAAAAACTATGCTTGAATTCAGTTTGATTTTTACACAAGCTTGAAATAAAGAACTATGCTTGAGATTGGTTTACATGCCCCCAGCACGATGAAAGGGAGAGTCTCCTGTAACTAGATGGAAATCGTTGCGGTGAAGCCGGACGGTTATCCAACATCTTTTTGGCTTTGTCCCGATAGGGACAAAGGTGAATGGGGTGATTACCTTCACATAACCTACAAGGAAACTTAACTTTACCACTAGGTGCATGCCCCCTAAGCTTCATTACATTCACCTAATTAGACTACTCGTGGCTATTAGGTGGATGGAATGAAGGTTCGTTTATGAGATCAAGTGAAAGACTCGACTGGGATTTTATGAGATCTAATCAAAGACTCGACTTGGAACTTTGCTCTAAGGGACCTTGTTTCATTTTTTAATGAGCTTGACACAAGACAAGGAACTCTACTCAGATTCCTTGTTTCATTTTTTAACGAGCTTGACACAAGACAAGAATTATGCTCATATCCTTGGTTTCATTTTTTGACGAGGTTAACACAAGCCAAGGAACTATCCTCATATTATTTGTTTCATTTTTTAACAAGGTTGACACAAGAAAAGGAACTATCCTCATGGGGCCTATTTCATTTTTTAATGAGGTTGACACAGTAAAAAAACTATTCTCAAAATCTTTCGATCACAACTCATAATTGGTCATGAAGGAGAGATCTGGTTCCAATGCCCCCAATACATGTTGTACAACATCACTGAATTGATCGTCAGTTGATGTAGGTATGGAATGGGTTGCCACATAATTGACCCGTGGTGGGGATGATACCATTGGTACAAAAGGACCAATTAGGGAAGATGGTTGAATAGGAGTTATATTTGGACTGAGAAATGAAAGCTGGTCAATGGTGACAATTATGCCTTCATGTGGGAAACAAATCAATCGAAAGAGTGTTGAAACAATAGCTCCCATGTCATAAACATAGTCACGCCCAGGAAGTAAATTACAATCTAAAGGGCCTGGGACTACCATCACATTCAGATAAACGATTTTTCCTCCCAAAGTAATAGGTAACTGAGGGAGGATCCCTAATGGTTGATTGGTTCCTCGGTTAAAAGCCAACAGATTTTGGGTAACTAGCACAAGCGGCGGTGAACCTAGAACTTGCCAAGCAATTGAGGAAAGGATGCTCACTGATGCACCTTCGTATATAATAGTGCCAGATACAATCATATTACAAACTTGTACTATGATTTGGAAAGACACATAAGAAGGAAGACGGAATCCAGCTAGTCGATTCCAATCAAAGGAAGTGACTAGACTACTTGGAGGGGGTACTGTAGAAACAAGAATATTAATCCCTTGAGTTACGAGAACTGGAGGATTTTCCTCCTATCTTGATGGAACAAGAGGATTGCCCCCAAGCTCAATTGAATCTGAAGAAACAAAAAGAACTTGAGTGGTATCATATTCACTCTCTTCGGGAAAGGTACGATTTACTAAAGGTGAAATCGAGTCAACTGTTACCTTGACCTGTTGATTTGGGTCGGGTATAGACTCTTGGATTCACTTTCAGAGAGAGTGTTTTTGACTAACGGTTGATTTTGGTCAGTTAATTCATCAACTAGTGAAAGATTTAGGGAGAGTTTCCTGTAACTTGATGGAGGTCACTGTGGTGAAGTAGGACGGTTATCCAACACTCTTTTGGCTTCATCTAGATAGGGACAAAGGTGAATGCGGTGATTCCCTTCACATAATGTACATGGAAACTTAACTCTACCCTTCTTTCCATGAACTTTACTATCACTAGTTGATGGTGTGTCACCAACATGATCTCTAGAAGTTGATGACACAGGATGATGTGAACAGGAAGACCATCCTTCTAAGATCTGAGGAATATTAGGACAATTTTGAAGAAGATGGTCTCCCACACAAAGTTTGCATGGATATCGAACTTTGTGAGGCTTGATGGACGATTTCTCATGAGATGTTGCATTCAAAGCAATGGTTGCTTGGTTGCCCCTTTGCTGAATTTGCTTCTTCTTCTTCTTAGCCACCTGGTTACTAGTACCAATACTTTCAAAAGGTGAAGAGGAAGAAGGGGAGGAAGAAACAAATGAGGAAGAAGGCAAAGGGTTAACTTTAGGATCAACTGGAGGTTGATTTTGTCCAGTTGGAGGTGTACTCGATTACAGAGAAATCATGACATTTTGAACCAAGGAGGTTGAAAACAACCATACTGGCAAGCCAATTGTAAATCCCGGAAGGGACAATGTAGCCATATAAGAAGCACCAATATTTTTGAAAGGAGGAAAAGGACTAGGATTCCCATCAAAAGGAATTCCTTGATCGGTGGACTCCAGATTTGTTGCCATATGTTTCAACCTATGATCAACTAAGGAGCGAGCGAGGAGGATGTTATTTGTGGTCAATTAATTTTATTTTAATCAAAGTAACATAACAAAACAAAAGAGGGATAATCTACGCAAAAGGTTTACCAAGCAACTGTGAACTATAGAATACCTCTTGGAGAACCAAGAAGTATGGGCAAGCAATCTCCCTGAATGCTGTGTTCGGTGTATCACAGTGTACAAGGCGGTCGACTCTATTAACTAAGGATGGATAGAAACCTAGAGTGTCCTCCCATATATACCGGAAGGTACGTGGAGGCCCAGTCCGTATAAGCGCTGTCTAATGCAAAACCGCACAGTGAGAGCATTCCCATATACTTTACGTACTGTAACACCACCCTATATACTCGAAGGTACGTGGACGAGCTACGATATACTCACGTACATGGAATGAGGTATCACACTCAGGATGTATTGCAGACAAGTTAGCGACAACTGCTTTGTTTTACGACGCTGGAACACGTCTCTAGCCTAGACCTCTAAATTCTCATTAGGTGACAATTCTCCATTAGGTAAATTCAGATAAATTTTAAGTTGATCTTCTTTAGAATTTTCCTTTCAAGGTTCACCACGTGATGTATGTTTGCAATTCCTAAAATGAAACTAATATGATAAGCATTCTTTCCATTCAATTTAACAATGAAAATCCTTAGCTAGTAGGGATAGAGCAATCAGGTCTTTGACAAAGAGAAAAGAGCACAACTAATGCAATTTCCCTAGCTATTCCTTTCAAGCATTCACAAACTAGAATATGAACGATGCAAGTTTTTCTTTTCAAATCCATTAATGTTATGATGAACGAAAAGGAAATATGCACAATCGATCAAAAATCTCTTTTCATAAAAATGAAAATTTTGTGACAATTTCTTTTCAAGGAAAGGTAGAATTTACGACACTTTCGATTTCAAAGAAATGAGGAAGTACAACACTTTCAACGAAAAGACAAACCATATGCACATATAAATCAATCGATATTTTATGAATGAAGACTTTACGACAATTCAATTTTCGAAGGAAAATATGACTTTATGACACAATCTTTCGAACAAAGATTAATCATATGCACACATCAGTCAATCAATCTTTTATGAATGAAGAATTTACGACAATTCAATTTTCGAAGGAAAAGATGACTTTACGACACTTTCTTTCGACAAAAATCAATCGATCAAAAACAAAAATCAATCGATCAAAAACTAACTTTGACTATAGACTGATAATGACAAAGAAAACATAAAGAAACATTAATCAATCCAATCAAAGTAGGGCTGACTAAGGAGATGAAAAGCTATTTTCTAAGACATGACATCATTAACATTCAACAAGCAAGCAATCAGAAGAATTTTGGCAAAAACTCAATGCAAAGGTGGGAATTTGACCTAAGGTTGATCAACGCAGGTCAAAGAGGGGCTATTTGCACTGTCGAGCACTGTCTCTCACTAAAGCCTGCGCTGATTTCAATGATTTCAAGATTGATCAGCGCAGGTCAAAGGGGCCTATCTACACTGATCAGTGCAGGTAAAAGAGGGACCGACTGTGTTGATTGAAATATTTCAATGTTAATCAGTGTAGGTCAAAGAAGGCCTAACTGCGCTATAGTGCACTGTCTCTAAGGCTAGCCTGCGCTGATTCCTGTGAGGCCACTCAAGAATCATCTAACCTCAAAATTTGACCAAAATTCAATGCAAAAGGCTGAATTGCAACAGGTAAAGTATGTGAAGGTGTCTAAGGAGGTGGATAAGCTACTAGGAAAGGTGATCTTCCCTAGTATGGTCGCCAATTTGTTTTGGGAAGTTTTAGTGTCTACGGATAAACGCTTAAACCTCTAGACTAGTAACTAAGTCTAGAACAACAGTTTAAAGAGTTCTCTACTTTTCCTATGATCAATAGATTAAATAAGAGGCAAAGAAGCCTACCTGTAGCCTTTGCTTGCTCCTTATCTCCTTTGACCGATTCTGTCGCTCCTCTCCATACTTAATTCACTTGAAGTATACCTGCACACACACAGAAGACAACAACCAATCAAAGCATATGATAATGATCTATTGATTAAACATAGCATGGAATCAAGTACATGATATACATATGAAAGCATAAATGAATAACACAAGCATATGGAAAAAGCTTGAAACACTTTATTAGTAAAAGGAAGAGTTACAACCCATCGCTTGATTCAACATTACTCCTCTAGTTCAATCCCATCCTCTCCTCATAACAAGTAAGACATTTTGACATCATTACAACACTTGAAATCAACTCAAATCTCATACTAACAACATCTCCCTATAATTCAATAGTTTCTAGCCCCTGATCACTTAGATGAGTGGTCTTTTTATAGGTGAATGAAGGAAGTTATGCCATAAATGGTGATAATGAATGCCCTCCCAAACTCAGAATTTAGTTCCATGGAGTAAGGGATAAAGGGATTGATGTTCCTTAACTCCCTTCCTCATCCAAATACAAACCCAAAGGAGTGGATAGCCTTGAGAAACTTCTAGAGGCACCCAATGGATAAGGTATCTTTCAAACCCTCATGGAATTTGCTCAAATTCGCCTAGCACAGGCCAAAGAGGGACCAAGTGTGCTGCATAGCACCCTATCAGTGTATGGTATGCATTGCAGCGGACCCTAATGAAGGCCTACCTGCGCTGATATTCTTAGAGGCAGTTTCTGGATGATTTTGGTCATGGAACTTCTTGGGAAGCTAGGCATTCTGATGGTTGACTTGTTTAGGGCATGTAACAACTGAATTAGGGGTTGATGAGCCCTAATAGTACTGATCTGTAAGTTGGGGTTGATTTGCCCAAATGGATCTGTAACAAGAATCCTGTGGCACCTGAGGTTGATGTTGCATCACGTTCAGTAGTACTTCTGGAGGGTACCCTTACAAAGCTTGGGTGCTTTCACCAACAAAGGCTGTTGTTTGGAGGTCAACGTAGCTGCTTCTAATACCTTTGCTAGTAGGCTTGGGGCGTAATTACCCCAGACTATTTTTTGAAGGCCCTTGATTTTGACTTCCTTGTATTTTGGTGTCCAATCCTAATCACCCGGAGCAGAAATACTTGGAAGTTGTTTGCTTGCTTGTATCTTTATGGACTTTTAGAGAGTGCTCTTTGCTCCTAGTTGGCCTAGCTTTAATTGTTTTTGAGTCTTTAAGTATACTTGCTAAAAACAATTCAAAGTAGATAATTGACCGGCTCGTCGGTCCAGGAGACTTCGTGGGCTATCACCTACGAGTCCTGAGCCGTCTCCTCAAAGGTGTAGGAGTAATCCTACCAATGGTTTTCAACCAGTGGCAGCAGGTGCATCAAAGATTGATCCTCTGGTTGGAGTTATTCATTCACAAGATAGACCTAGTACAAGTAGAGAGTTAGAGAGGGACACTCTAGTTCTTTCTCGAGTCCTCTTCTAGTCGGAAGACAATATTGAGGTTGAAGAGCTTTCTGAGTCTATTGCGGCTCCTAATTCTCCTCTTCCTCCTGATTGTCCAGACATTTTATTATATGTTGGGACTCTGACCAACAAGCCTTCAAGCCCAGGTCTATATCAATCTTTTCCTTTGATGACCACTGTTGGAAGCATGGCATCCATGACAAGTGCTACGAGTATGCAAACTTTTGTATTTGTACAAGGAGAGGGAACCATTTCTATACCTTTCGTTACTCCTAACACTGCTATATTTGGTTCTACTTCCATTCCATCTTCGAGTGGAAGTTCTCAAGCTGTTGCCTTTGGCATTGGCTTTTTCCCTTTTGGAATGCCGACTAGCGTGATTCCTTTGGTTCCTTTAAGTATTCCATCAGCTACCTCCACATCCATGGCAAGTGGATCAACTTCTTTTTAGGGTTTCCCATTTAGGGGTGGTCATATACCACATTCCAATCCAACTTTGGGATCAATGCCTTTTTCCTCTACGGGTCAAAGTTATAATCCATTTCAAAGTTGGACAAACCCTGCGATTAGTGGGTTAGGAGCTGGGAATCAATTTTATTTTGGCCAATAAGGGAATATGCCATATTCTTCTATCAGTTATTTCCAGAACTTTTCTCCCTATGCTAATGCATGGAACCCTTATCAAGGGCTCTTTGCTCCTTTTAACACTTCTCTAGGGGGAAAATTTACTAGTTATGGAGGTTTTTCGACAGGAGTTGGTCAAACTCTAGTTTTTTCTGGACCATAAGGAGCTCCTTATGGTTTAGTTGGGTCTACAAGTTACTTCAGGCAACTTGGTTCCTTCACAAATCAAGGCCATTCTTTTCAGGACATTAGGAGTTCTGCCCACACTGGGTGGAATCCTCAGGGTCTGCCACAACTCCCTTTTTTGGCAACGTTAAACTTGCCAAATCTCTCTAAATTGACTAATGATCTCATTAGTTATAACCCAATTTGGGCTCCTGTCCCAACCAAACTTCCCTTAGATATACCAAAATTTGAGGGGAAGACTGGTGAAGATCCGGGTGACCATGTAACCACTTTCCACTTATGGTGTTCGTCCAACTCCCTGATAGACAATTCAATCAGGTTGAGATTATTTCAATGTACCCTAACTAGAAATGCAGCTAAGTGGTACATAGAACTACCAGGGGGCACCTTCACTTCTTTCGATGATTTGGCTACTATCTTTTTGAACCATTTTCAATTGTTTGTCCAATATGATGCTGGAACTGAGCTTCTGGCTAATTTCCAACAGGATTAGGCAACTCACATTTCAGATCATATCCAGGAATGGAGGAGAAGGAAGAGGCTCATTAAAGCCGATATTCCACAAGAATTCCTTCTTGAATGGTTTCTTAAATCATTACAGCCTGAGATCTCTAAGGATGTGTCCCTCTCTGGTGTTTTCACCAAAGAGCAGGCTATTTTCAGAGCCCAGCAGTTGGAACTTATATATTCTCAGTCTGGGGTTCTTCAAAAAATTCTACCTGACGCTCCTAGATCCAAGGTGGATATAGCCAAACTGAAGCCAGGTCCCCATGCCGATGGGCTAGTCAGATCAATTGATGCCAACACGGCTAACTTGCTAAATCAATTGCAGCAGTTGTCTTTACAAACTGCTTCTTCTATGCAGGCATCGCCGTCTGTATCTACACCTTCCCAACCGACGTCTATAAACGCTGTCCAAACTTCTAACCCCAAAGGAAACCAACAATCCGATGGGAAGAAGAAATGATGAGGTAGGAAAAAGGGCCAGGATGGGAAGGACAATGCAAACAAACCCGACAATGATGTCGGAGGGGGTAGGAAAGAGTCCAAGAAAAAAGTAAAATTTCCATGCAAGTTATGCAATGGGGATCATTTGACTCATCTCTGACCTAAGATCCAAGACACTCAACGCTTATTAGTGCGACATGGGTCCACTAGATCCCAGGCTATCCTCACTAACCCTTTTCCCCAAGGGCAACAATTACTTGCTGGCGCAAACTTTAATGATGGTACCCCATAGGGGGCAACTAGGAAGGGGATAATTCGTCAAATGTCCACATGATGAGTTCAAATATCGACATCGCTACGCGATTGTGTGATTACAGTGAATCAGAACCATCTAAGACTAAGTCCGCTTCTGATTCGTCAGAGCCGCTCCATATTGATAGGCCCTTTGTTGAGTCTATACCTCAGATGCCGAAAGGCTCTGCAAAGCACTCGACCATTAACCATAATGCTAGGGCAACCTAGAACTACTCGATTGTAGAAGATCTGGCTCAGAGTCCTTGTGCTATGTCAGCGTTAGAGGTACTCTAGTCTTGCTCCGCTCAAAGGAGTGCATTACTCTCGACAATCGGAGCGGTAGATCCAAAAAATTCTCTTGTGCTCACTTTTGATATGTCAAATGTAAAAAAGAGACCCCCTCATCATATTGATTTTCAGATAAAGTCTACATATTGAAAGACCAACATCTTTCGAACTGTTATTGATAAGGGGGCTTCCACATGTGTGATGTCCATGTCATGTTGGAAGGCCATTGGATTGCCTCAAGCTGTTGCTTCACTGACTATATTGATGACATTCTCATAGGCTGCATGGGATTATTCGAGCCTTTCCCATCTGTGTTGAGGGAAAGGTGGTAAATATTAAGGTAGAAATAGTTGATGCGAATCCGGATTACAACCTCCTCTTAGGTAGGAATTGGATTTATGAGATGGATGCCATAGTTTCATCATTATTTCACATCCTTTGTTTTCCTCATGAGGGGACGATTGTAAAATTTGATCAAATGGACTATTCTCTGGGTGACTCCCACGCATATTTTGATTCTACTGTTCCATTAGTGGAAAATCGCACGCAACCTATAGAGAAGTTAGGAGTTGGGATGTACTCTTCTTTAATGGGTACTTTTGATCTTCCTTCTCCTATAGCAAGAATCAATTCTATTTCATCCTCCAAGGGACCTTCTCATAGAGAGTTATTTCGAACTCATTATTTTTTGGACCCTTGGCCTTTACCTTCGTCTAACACCACATTAGATGAAGGGTAGGTAGGTGGAATGGCATGTCCTATGTTTGTAGCAAATATTGCTTATCAGCCTATTGTTAACTCTGCAGACTCCCATCCTACTCCTTTCTCACCAGAGGAGTTAGATGGAGATGTGGCTCCGGCCTGGACCCTTGATTCAACTTTGGCTCAGGATTGCTTAGATATAGTCTTACCATTTGAGGGAGAAATCCTAGAAGCAATGATGGGTGTTGATAAAGCATGGGATGATCTACATCACCATTCATATTTCCTCCCTCATTAGCAAGAAATTGAGTCGAGTTTGTCCAGTCCTTCTACTAGTGATGTTCATACAGTTTTAAACCCTTTGGCCCCAACATAGTTTTCTGCCGAAGGTAACATGTTTGTTATCTCACAAACTGTACCGGTGAACATCTCTATGAACCCTAACATAATTGAAATGTATTCATCGGAGTTGACTGTTCCCCTAAAGAAATTCAAATTTATACCTATATATTCAAAGAGTTTCGTGATGTGTTTGCTTGGTCTTATGAGGAAATGCCTAGACTAGATCCATCTATTTTCCAGCATGAGATCAAGACATACAAAAATGCTAAACCTATTCGTAAAAAACTTCGACTGGTTAATCCTAGAAAAGCAACAGCTATCAAACCTGAAGTTGAAAAGCTGCTAAAGGTGGGTTTCATATGCCTCGTTCCTCTAACTGAGTGGGTCTCTAATCCAGTCCTCATAGACAAAAAGCAAGGAACAATTTGAGTATGTATTGAATTTAGGGACCTTAATAAGGCTTGTCCGAAAGACAATTACCCCATGCCCTTTATAGATCAAATTATTGATGAATGTGCGGGTAATGAAATTTTTTCATACATGGATGGATTCTCTGGTTACAATCAAATTACTATCTGTCTAGAAGATCAGCACAAGACAACCTTAATTTGTCCTTGGGGTACGCTTGTGTACAAAAAGATTCCTTTTGGCCTCAAAAATGTTGGAACCACTTTTTAGCGGGCCATGTCTTATGCTTTTCATGACATCAAGCACATTATCGAAGCATATTTGGATGATTTAGTTGCTCGTTCTCGAAAGAGAATTGATCATCCTAAGCACCTTTGGTTGATTTTTGAGCGGTGTCATTTTTATAAAATCCGGTTGAATCCAAATAAGTGCGTTTTTGTGGTCACATCCGGTCGGTTGTTAGGATTCATCATGTCAACATAGGGGATTCGTGTTGATCCCTTCAAGGTTGAGGCAATACTTCAGTTGCCTCCCTTGTCTTCCATACGTCAACTTCAAAGTCTTCAAGGAAAAGCAAATTTCTTGAGGAGATTTATATCCAATTACGCTGAGATCACAAAAAGGATTTATGCATTTGCTTAACCAAGGGGTCCCATTTTTATGGGATGATTTCACGCAACGATATTTTGATGATTTGAAAAAAGCATTAACCTCTGCTCTATTTTTTAGTCCACCTGATTATAGCAGAGATTTCCTCTTGTATCTCGCTGCAACAGAATCAACCATTGGTATGGTTCTGGTTCAGGAAGATGATGCCTTATGTGACCATGTGATCTACTATCTAAGTCGAGGCTTAGTAGGTCTAGAATTGCACTATTCTCTCATCGAGAAATTAGCTTTGGTAACTGTCCATGCTGTCCAGCGACTTCGACATTACATTCTGCTTCAAAAAACGTTCGTCTTAGCAGCCGTCAATCTAATTCAGTTTGTTCTCAGTAGGCGAGTGATTGGAGGAAAATATAATATATGGATTTTCATTTGACAAGAATTCAATCTCGAATTCATGTCGGCTAAATCTAATAAATATTTAGTATTTGCTGAGTTGATATCAAAGCTGCTTTGTGAGGAAGAAATTATTCACGAGGAAAGTTTTCCTGATGAACACTTATTTCTTATTTCTTCACAAGATCCTTGGTATGGGGATATCATTATATATCTCCAGACTTCGAAGTTCTTGCCCGCTTTTTCCAAAGATGAGCATAGAAAGTTGCGTCACCTTGCTAAGAATTATGTTATTATAGGTGACACATTGTATCATCGTGGGATTGATTCAATCCTTAGGTGTTGTTTAATCTTGGAAGAAGCCGAGTCAATTCTTAATGATTGCCACAATGGAGCTTGTGGCAGTCATTTATCTCGGCTTGCAACAACCCAAAATTTTTTGCGAGCAGACTACTTTTGGCCTTCTATCTTCAAAGATTGTATTGAAGTAGTCAAAACATGTCATCCTTGTCAAGTCTATACTTGGAAAATGCGCGAACATCCTGCTCCACTTTTCCTTGTTATCACCGTCGGTCCTTTCACAAAGTGGGGCATTTATTTTGCTACTTGTAATCCACCTTCGACAGGAAATCACAAGTATATCATAGTGGCTGTAGACTACTTTACGAAGTGGGTTGAGGCCATGCCTACCTTTAAGAATGATAGTGAAACAACGACCTTGTTTTTCTTCAATGGTTTGGTATCCATAAAGAGATTGTCACTGATCATGGCAATCATTCCCAAAATCAACTGCTGTCTGAATTGGCTCTCAAGTTGGGTTTTTGGCAGGAGCATTCATCTCCGTATTATCCTCAGGCCAATGGGAAGGTTGAAGCCGTGAAAAAATCCCTTAAAATCATCCTGCAAAGGATGATTAACAAAGCTAGATCCAATTGGCACATCATGTTGTATTCGACACTTTGGGCATACTGAACGTCAGTTAAGATTGCCACTGGCTTTACTCCTTTTCAACTGGTTTATGGGTTGGAATCTATCTTTCCTATTGAATGTGAAATTCCTTCCCTTAAACTAGCTGTTGAGCTTCTTCCAGAGACTTCTAGTCTCGAGGAGCGCCTCGTTCATTTGGAGCATCTTGATGAGAAGCATCGAGATGTCACCACAATAAATGAAGCCCATAAAAAGAGGGTAAAAACTCAATACGATAAAGCTGTCCATCCTAGAAATTTTTCTGAAGGTGACCTTGTCCTGGTCTACGATCAAGACAAATATGCCTTGGGGGCAGGAAAGTTTAAGTCTATGTGGTACGGTCCCTTTATAGTCAAGCGAGTTTTGAAAAAGGGAGCTTATGAATTAATTGAATTTGAAGGAAACAAGTTGGCGGAGCCCAGAAATGGGCTCTACCTTAAGAAGTACTTTGCTTAGGCTTCGGTCGAGCACTTACTTGTTTGTATATATTGTATGTTTGTACATATCTATCTATCGGTTTTAGTGATGTCGATATTTTTGATCTACTTTGGTAGGTATTGATGGATGATTCAATATATTTAGGATTCGTCGATGGTGCGAGTAGGCATACCTGAAACCTTGCTTCCACGGCTTGGGTGATTTATTATCCATCTGGCCAGTTGATGGTTTTGAGAGGAGTATGTATCGGTCCTGCTTCAAATAATATTGCCGAATATACTGCCATTATTAATTTTCTATCCGAAGCAATATCTCTTGATATTGATTCATTAGTGGTTTATTTAGACTCACAATTGGTGGTATCTCAGTTGAATAACATTTATCGGGTACGAGATCCCTATTTGTATCGCCAATTTCTGAGAGTATGATTGTTGCAACGATCATTTATTTATATCACATATGTTCACATTCCACGATCAGAAAATTCCTTAGCTGATTCTATTGCTAATCAAGCATTGGACTGGCATATAAATCATTCATCAAATTAAAAAACATAAAAAATAATCGAAGTATCATCTGTATATATGATCATCATAAAATCACATGTATATAGATAGAGTGTTTGTGTCCAAAATAATATACAAAAATCGGGACAAAATGCCCTACAAAATTTGGGCTTATGCCCATCATCATGTCTAATCATAAAAAAGATCTGATCATCTATCTAGTTGGCTCAAGATGAGAAGCTAGAAAATAAACAATGACATTGGCCACACATCGGAAGAGTCACACCTAGTCTCGTGGTACTCCTACCACGCGACGCTGCATCTCCTCGGGTAAGTCCTCTATGGCTATCATGGGTACTTGGTGAGTTAGTCTCACCAAGTTCCTCTGAATTGCATGGAGAACTCTCTTCATCTCAGCTGCAGCCCCTTCGGCATCTCTTCCATGACGCCTATGTCGGGGAAATCACCAGGTCTCACTAGCCCCACATCTGAAACATGATCATATGTTTTGTAAGTGTCTTGTCTCATAATTTTTATTTTTATTTTTAATTTAATTTATTTTTATTATTATTATTTTTTAAGTTCATTTATATTAAAAACCCAAAAAAATATTAAATAAAAAAAATAAAAAAATTGTTACCTATGGCACCCCATGCTGCATTTGGTGGTAATACTAAATCTGGATCTCCTCATAAATCCATTCCGGTGTAGGGGTAGTCATCGATTGCGATGACCTGTTGATCCCACCATGCGAAAAACTCATCATCAAAAGTCATCCTGGGGACATCACCACCCCCTAGGCGTTTCATCAGGTCAACCCATTTGCCCATCCGTGGATCCCTCAAGCTGCTGATGGTCGATAGCACCTTGGGTCGAAGCCCATGTACTTTCTCAAAGAAGAACGAGCATAAGATTGTGCCGTATCCAAAATTCTTAGTTTGACCCTTCTGAATGGAAGTAAGTTGGTTCTTCATGTTGGTCAGTAGAGGTGTACACCAATCAAACACAGTAGTGAGGCATTCCACTACTAGGCTCATGGATACTCGTGAGGCCTAATGTAAAGCAACATAATTGTTTACCCTGGTGATGGTAAACAATAGGATCTTCAAGGATAAGCTCTCTATGTGCTTGATTGGAATCTAACTTCCAATATTTTCAGGATGACCAGGACAGTATATGTGGATGTAGTCTTCAACAACTACCTATTGTCTTGCCAGTTGAATGCACTATCTCTCCCTGTCGAGAAAGACCAGTAATGAAGTAAATATCTTCGATCTCAATCCTTAGGGGCATCTGATCGATCATGAATGCATCATCCTCTGCACTCCAGTAATGAATCAACAACTCAAGCAATTGTGTGTTTGCTTTCATATTTGGCATTTTAAAGAATTTTAGCAAGCCACAACCTCTCAAAGCATCCAAAGCATTTTGATCCTCCATTACTTGGTTATCAATGGCACTATGCTCCCTTTCTCTCTAGGTGATTGTCATCCTGCCCAAAAAAGATGTTTCAAATCATTAGATATATGTTTTAAATTTTTTTACTCGCGCACACGCGGGTTCCCTTTTTACATAGTTGCGTGTAGGGCCCTTGTATACACGGGTTACCTGTATTCAACCCGCGTGTACGTAGAGTTGAAATTTTTAACATATTTTCCTATGGTCAAATTTTGAAAAAAACATCTAAAAAGTATCACAAATGATTAAAAGCATGATAAAAGGGTTACCTGGAAGTTTTGGAGCGATTTGAACGATTGAATTGGATGGAGGAAGGTTGTTTGAGTTTGTCTCCACAACTCCTTGCTCAAAACACAAATGACAAAAATGTGAGTCCAAAAGTCCTTATATAGGTTGCAAAATGAAAATAAGTTTTTCAAAAGTTAATTTTTATCATATGGACTTTTTGACCTTTTGGCTTGGAGTGTCGGGAATAGGTTGTCTTTACAGGAAATTTTGAGGACTTCTTCGAGAAAGTGTTTTGGTCCCATGACTGTGGACCTGTCATGGCAAGTATCGTTTTCTTACTGGCATATAGGTTAGCGAATACCACTTTCCGTTGCATTTTGCATACTAGTCGCCATACTGCGATATCTTGCCATAGGGTCGACCCCATAGTGTCTTGGTTCACAAACCATTTTCACTTTCCGACTTTAAAATCATGATGTGGTGGTAGAGCCAACCTTTACATGGGCATCTTAGTTAGATCCTTGCTGACATTTGTTGCCCGTGCTACTATATTGAGTAGCATCATAAGTCCCCTTTAGCCCTGCCATGACTTGTGCATTGAAGACTCATTCTTGTTCTTCTACGCTATTTTTCCGGCCTTATACCCTAGAGTCTCCTTTGTGTTGAGTTGTACTGTTGCATTGCATATTAACTATTTGCACCTTTTGGCCTTGAGCCAACTTCACTTGGACTCATGTTTAAGCCAATTTTCAACCATGCCTTCTGCAAATTCAACCTTGCAATCACTTAGCCTCTGCGACTTGAAACACCCTTTTACCTGTGGAAAGAGCATTCCTTTGAGTGTCCCTGAATAGTTTCACCACCTTGCATTGAGAATAGGAATGTTCCCCTCCCAGGAACTAGAGCATTTGTTTTCTCGACATTCGTTCTTTCCACTGTACTATAGCATTGTTTTATTCTTTTTCAAGCTTCATAGAAGAGAAAAAGACAAAAAAATTACATATTCTAAAAAGAGCGGGAACGGAACATTATTTCCATGTTTGATGGCAACTAGAGTTACTCGTGTCGCCCTTGAACAAAGCACTGAAAAGTAAGCCTTTCCTCCATTGGGATGGGCTTTAGTCTGAATTAGGAGAGCCTTAACGTTGTTATTAAGTCAATACTCCTCCGGTTGGTTACCTCTTCCAATCATATGGAGAGTTTTCTTATGCCTCTTGCATGATTAACTTATACAAAGTTATCATATGTTGCCATGTAGTCACAGTTGATTCATGATTTTGTTTAAGGGAAGTAAACCTAAGTTGGCCTCTCTGTGGTGTCTCTTGACCTATTTTTCAGTCGACCATCCCTACTTGTCAGCGTCATGTTCGTTATCACATAAGCTATATTAGTCCTTTGCTCATGTCGATTTGAGAAGGTCTCTATTGACTTTTTGTTGGCGGATCTTGCTCTTATCGACTACGACAAATTGCTCTGAGGGCAGATCTAGAGCTGCACCCTGGCCCTATTTTCATTATTGATAGGTCACGTTGTGCTCAAGATCAATCAGTATCATGGGTCTTTGACTGAGTGGCTTCCCTTATGTTTGACATCAACTTTCATTATCACACATTAGGATTTGTGCAATGCCTTGGTTTCCATTTGACGCTATTGGTGGATTCCTCACCTCTGTGTCAGCTTTCATTATTGGTTGGTTCAAAGGGTTTCTATCATGCACTAGCCATATCTTGTGTATGCCGAAAATGTGCTTCGGTTGGGTTACTACATCTTTGTTCTTCTGATTCCTTCCACATTATTGGTCTACAGTTACACTCGCGCTAGATTGATAAAGGATGCCTTAATGCCTTCCTTCTAGTGGATCTTTTCCCTTCGACTTCAGCTGATTGCTCTGGGAAAGAGATCTAGAGTCCATTTGGCAGTACCTTAGGGTTTGCAGTCATTAGTGGCAGATTCCTTCGCTATCGACAGTGGGAAAACATCATTGTCTCCTGATTGATAGATTCTTCCAAGTGTTCGACTACAGCTCATTTATTCGCACTTGTTAGATTGTATGGGGTACCTTGACTTTCATCATCATTATCGATGAGTAGCCTCGCATTTGTTAACGATATACATTAATGACCAGTAATCAAATGATTTCTCACACAGTCGACTTTAGATCATTTATTCCCATTGTGTAGAAATGTACCACGACAGTAGGTGAAGACCTTGGGTTTGCATAAGCATGTTGGTTCACTTGTCAGTTGCTCCTGTTTTTGCTAGTTGACACCATCCACCTTATATATTGTAGTTCATTACAACGATATCTTATATGTTGGCACCTGAGTTGCAGTGTAGTACCATTTATTCCATCATGTTCACTTGGTACTATTTGGATCAGTTTCTTGACTTCAGTGATCAGCTTCATACTTCAACATCATTGATCAACTCTTTATGTGTGATATTCAGACATGTACTTTCTTGATTATGATCAGATGATCCATTATGTATTTTCAGTTCCTTTATACTTGTATGCATATTGGATCCGCTTTTGTACTTGACATGCAGACATGCTTTACTATTTCTGAGCATGGGTATGCCCGCCTCAGACAACAGTTTCTTTTTGATCTCTTTCGTTGGCTTGGCAGGCTGAATTCTGGTGAACTCCTCCTCGGTCTTGGCATGATTCCTTCTATACACTTAATACATTTCAGCCATCATGTACCCCTTCTGACCTCATATATTAGGGGGCATATGTTATAGCACCATTTACCACTCTTGGTAGATCTGATGCTCTGATTATGGCCTAGGGCAACCCTTCCTTCCAGACTTGGTCCAAAATCTAAAAACAATGTTTTATTCCCTATACGCTACTTTTCCCTGTGATAAAAGCGTGTACACGCGGGTCAGCATATACCCAACCCGCGTACATATGTTAAAACACTTAAAAAAATTAAATTTCCTTAATTTCGAGCGGAGTTCATGGGTTTTACCTGTTACTCACCTCCTATTGCCCGTGGCCCAACTGTTTCCCAACTGAAAAAACTAATTTGGAGAAGTATAAATAAACCTCCATGGGAAGGCCTTAGGGGAGAAGATATGAGATATTGATACTATAGTGAGATTATCCCTGATCAAGTTTGACGAAATCCCTATGCCTCCTGCACTCCCCAAAGCTTCAGGAAACCCTTGTTTCCTTGTTGGAGATATCCTTCATCTTTCTTGAAGATATCCTTGTATTGGTGATGGAGGAAGATTGCTGAGGCCGGTAAGGTGTATCCAAGAACCTATCATATCTGACTGTGTCATCCCTGTCAAACCTATATTCTAATTGAGACCTGTTGCCATATGCCCCATTGGTCCTTTCCTTTTATCCTTGATTGATCCTAAGCATTCCCCACCTTTGAAAATATGATAGACTCTGAAGGATGATTGATTTAACTTTTGCTTGCTTTTCTTGTGCTCAAACAAGTCTTTCTTGTGATTTAATGATCCTGTCATTATTTGCCTTACAACTTCTAATCCCTGCTTTCAAACTTCTCAATGTATCTATTATGTCAAGGGATTACTCGTCACCATGTTGTTCATCCAGTATGTAGGGACAATCACGTGAACTGTAGTCCACCATTTTTCTTGTCATCTTGATCTTCTACTTACTAGAAACATACCATGTCAAATACACCAAATATAAACATGATCAAACATACCTCAATGGAGTTCAGGGGAGGCTATCTCATCTGCACAATTAATTCGGATTATCATGACACACACACACACACACACACACACACACACATATATATAGTAAAATCAACATATCAATCATCTCAACATCAACATCATCAACGTCTAGATGATGACACAACTGTGACAATGACTATCACAATGTATGCATAACAACACATAGAAAACTGACATGCATGTGTGACAAACATATTCCGCCCATCCAATCCAAGCGCTTGAACCTGGAAGCTCTGATACCAATCTATAGCCACCCCTCCCACATTTACCCAATTTTACCAGTCTATCAGGGTAAACATGAGACAAAGAGTTACTATGACATTATTTGACCTCCTAGCTCCAGATAAGGAAGGGGGGCCTACAAGTGACCATTGAATGGTAACTCACAACATTCCACAGGGCTATAGGGACACTCAGGGGGCAAAGAACAACCTTAGGTGACCAAACCTTGAGCTAAGACTCCCTTTCACACAACTTAACTCCTAATTGCATGCATGACAAAGCTTCAAACCACACTCACAAGCCTGCTTGGGTGCAGTTGTGACCCAAATTGTCTGGTTCACAGGGTGCGGTCCTGAGATCTAAGCTTAAATTCTAGGTCAACTTCTAGACCACTGCCCAAAAATTCTAGAAACTTTTTAGAATCGTTAATGACATGACAACAAGGCTAAACATACAAACTTGAAGGCAAAACTTAACCTATACTGCCTAGAACATAGTAGACACTTCATTAAACAATGGAAAACATGTAAGCTAAAAGTCATGAATCCATATCTAATCATAAAAGTTTGAGATTCATTTGAGAGGCACCAAGAAGGCCCCATGCCCTCTCCACATAGCTGCAACAACACTCATTAATCCATACATTTATCAACTGATCAATAACTAAACAATTCATGACAAAAGCCATAGAAGATACACATCATATAATCAACATACAACTAGAAAATAACTAACATATAAACCATGGTAACCTATTCATAATATCACCAACACATTACTGACAAATATACATGAACCACAATAGAATAATAATTCTTATTGACATATGAAGATATCAACCAACTCAGGGACTTCCACGTACCACCGAGCTGTAGATTGGGCTAAACAAAATCTCTCTTTCATCCAATCACCCATGTGCCATATTCAAATCATGAATGTGGGATCTCATAGAATAACCAAAAAAAACCATCTAGGGCCTCTAGAGGCCAAACCACCTCAACCCTCAACCAATGGTTCCACCTCACGGTCAGACATCACTAACACCAACTAGAAAGGTCTCTACCCAAGCTATCAAGGGCTCTAGGAACTAGTAACTCAACCCATAGCCTTCTAGGGCTCTAGAGCATTTGTCCAACCTAGCTCTAGGGACTAGTAGATCAACCCATAAAGGGCTCCAGAGTGTTTGTCCCAACCTAGGAACCAGGACTAGTAACTCAACCTAAGTTGTTGCAGGGCTTCTAGAGCGTTTGTTCCAACCCACATCCATAAGGAATTATGACCACCAACCAGAAAAAAATTCAAGTGGAAAAACCCACAACACCATGGATATCCAGGAAATGGAAAGACAAGGCTAAAACCAATGTTAATCCAGGAAATCCTCCATGCCAATAAAAACACATAACTAGATAATCACATCCATAAATCATCAATGACATCACACATGCAACATGTTATCTATAAAGTAATCCAGCTATAACTATTGATCCAACTATTCCCTTGCACTTTCTTGCTTTCCTTTGCCTTCTTTCTTCAAATCCAACATATGTTAAAGTGCTCTAAGAATTCTCCAAGAATACTCTAAGTGTGTAAGAGTATGATAAAGTGAGATAATAGAAGAGAGCTCCAAGCTAAAACTGTCAAGAGGTTAAACCAACAAAAGTTGTGAATTGATCCTCAAAAGCCTTTTTATCATTGAGGCCTCTATTTTCTTCATTTTCCTTCAATTTTCCTCTCATGCAAATATGTGACCCTTCATCTCCCCTTTATCCTAATTTCCTTTTTTTCATAAATAGAATTCCAATTATTGCCACTTTGTCTTTGCCAATTTCTATAGCCATAAATAAATCACCAGTGATACCCATCACTATGTTTTTCTCAAAATTCAGCTTGGGATACGTGTTCCATGACCTTGGTATTATTTTATTTACATGAAAAACAACCAGGGATTTTTACAATTAGACTTTGAAGCCCCATGACTCATCCATTAGGAGTTTCTCAAGCTGTCATATACTATTAGAAAGGTCTCTTTGAGGGCTATCAAAACATGCACTTCATAGGAGCACCTAAGATGATCCATTGTAACCAAAATGTATCCAAATATAGACTCCATCCTTAACCTTATGTTGGGCATGGAATCCCCCCCAAGGCATGTTTTGGGGCTTAAAGCCTGAGTTTTGACCCAATATTGTTGTAAAGCTCCGTGAATTGCAGGCGTGGAGTGAAAAATTATGATAGAGTCACAGGGTTGTTTGCCTTAGTTTTGTAATGTAATGTCGGCTGAATAGACCTACCCATGGTCCGCGGACCATGGGATTGTATAAATAGAGCGAGGCTCTAAGTGTAAAATAAAGATAATAGTAGAGAGAGAAAAGAGTCTAAGTAACTAAGGGAAGTGTGTCTTTGGGTCGTAGAGTAGGAGAAGGCTCTGCAGCTGAGTGTGCAGAGGCCTAGTAGTCTGCAACTGAGTGCGTAGACCCCTGCAGCTGAGTGCGTAGGGCGGAGTCGAGTCTATAACCGAGGAAGAAATTAATAAAGAGAAGTTTTATCATAATTATGTGTATTTGTTCTTGGGTTAATGCATGTTTAAGATAATTTGCAAATATACTGTTTATTTACTATGTGTACCTGTATGAATTGTTTATGTTGTTAAGTATAAATTAGAGCATGCAAGTAAGCTAAGATAATCAACTATCATTGGAATACCAGTAAAGTCTTGGGTAATAACGTAGAAGTGCAACGTTCATCCCCTGAGTAGGGCTACGCATAGACAATATATCGGGCCGCGAGGTATGGGAAAGTGCACGAAGCAACCTGCGTGCAAGGTCAAACTGCGGACCACTTGAACTCATCATACGTCTCTAAGGTGCGGAAACCTGGTTCTAGCACCCTCCCATACTACTTCGGGTGAGACCTCAGTTTGCGCTCCGTGGACAGTTGCCGAAAGGGCCAGTAGTAGTTAGCTAACTTAACTCTGAACCTGGGTCAGGCCCCAATAAGGCAACAAATGGTTCTGTTGCCAGGACTGGGATCTGCATAAGCGATATCTGATGTCGTATCACAGGAATCAGACAAAGAAAGGAATTGAAGAGTGGTTGGACAAGAAGATTCACGAGTTCGCGACGCAGGAAAAAAGGAATCCACAATTATTGAAGGAAGAGTGGTTAGATTGCTACTTATATACAGAAATCCATAAAATTTTCTTTGCATCCTTCCCCTCTGAGTTGTACAAGTGGATCACGAAGCTAAAAGACATTCAAGGAAGGTGTAGGCTCAACAAACCTATTGTGTGAACTCCAGAGTTGGTGTGCAGACTAGAAGCATCAGAAGATAAGATTGCGCGTGCTATGGATCATTGACTCGATCGAATTATGGGGGATTTATCACGGAGTTCATGGTAGATACTTTAGTGAGCTATAGCGAGGCAGAACGATGCTTCCTCAAAGGACCACGAGGTAAGTACGTTAAATCTTTGAACACTTGGATTAAAATGCTACTGTGTGAAAAGCGGGTTATGCGAATAAATTGATGTTTGGGGCTACACAAAGTAGGAGGATCTACAGAAACGAAGGTAGCACAGAACTAGAAACTAGCCTCTTAATCTCACCTCCGCGAGAAAGCGAGGAAGAGCTCATGAAGGTCTCACCAAAAAGTGCGTTCAGTTTGATAAAGCAGTGAATTCCGCGCATACCACTTCCACCTACACCACCGCTAGTTTCACCATCTTCACCCCCGTCTTCGCCCACACCATCTCCGCCACCACCAAAGTTCAGTATGGCAAGTGTGATTAAATTTCCGGTGTTCAAAGGAGTAGGGAATGAAGATCCAGACCAGTTTTGGTTCATGGTAAGGGCTGTATGGGAAGTGTAGGGAGTCATGGATGATAATATAAAGAAAGAAACACTGGTCAGTGCTTTGCAGGATTTCGCACTGACTTGGTAGATGAAGCACTCCAATGACAATCCAAACATAGGGATTGCTGATATCCAAGCTGTGCTAAACAGGGAATTTAGTAGGCTAAAATCAGAGACTCAGTCAATTATTGGATTTAAGGAAACCGCGATTCTTCGAGGCGAGACCCCCTTAGAGCTGGATCAGAGATTGAAGGGCATGATTCGTGAAGCTAACATGACCTTGACAGATGGGAAACACTGTGGATGGTTTGTAGCATCGCTAACGCCGCATCTAAGGAACGCGCTGTCACAAAATAAGCTATCCACTCAGGCTGAGGCCTTGGAGATCGCAATGAGACTACACGAGACCCCGATACAAGATCCTAACCTGGGAGTTCAACAGATCCACGCGCAATTGAAAAACTTGTGCCTTGAGATGCAGAGTTTGAAACAAGACAAGATAGCTCGCCCAGAAGCACGCAAGGAGGTATGGTGCGTAAAGTGCAAAGGCCAGGGACATGACAAGGACCATTGTCTAGTCTTCGCGAACTACCTGGCGGGAGGAGGGCCAATGCCATTGAGACCAGAGGCACAAGCAGGACCAAGCACAACACCTGCATTATGGTGCACGATTTGTCAGATAGGAGGGAAGCATGCTACAGATAACTACCATCTATTACAAAAGTATACACAGAGTTCCCAACAGTTGTTCTGTAATTTTTGCAGGTCAGTAGGCCATGATGAGCGTACCTGTAGAAGTTATGAACTGATGATGGATCAGACTCCTACCTATAGAGTTCAGACCGAAACACGGGCCCTCGATCAAAATGCAGGGATGGTGCACACTGGATTTCAGGGGCGTGGAGAAGGTCGAGGTGGAATGGGACCAGGAAGAGGTCGCAGACAACTGATATGTTACAATTACGGAGGACCGAGGAATTATGCCCGTGATTGTACAAATCTAACGAGACCATCATGCTTATATTGTACCCAGTTTGATCATGAGACAGAGGACTATCCCACGCTGATAGCGAGGTTGCGCGATAAAGGAGCACTCCAACCTCCCCCGACTTAGAACCTGCAAATGATGAGATCTGAGCCGCGCGAGGAAGACCTGAATGTAAATATCGTGCTTCAAAGTGGTATCATGACAAGAGATGACAAAGGCAAGCAACCCGAAGAGAGTGCCTGGGTTCGCAAGGCTCCAACAAAGGAACCATAATTTGATTTGGAGCACACTAAGGAGACATTCATGGAAGCTAAGAAGAGCTTCGTGGAGGCCTCCACTTCAGGTAGTAAAGACAAAATAGAACTAGAAATGGACCCATCAATGCTCACTACCTTTTTGGAGACATGCATGAAGCTGCTGCACGACAACAAGGCTGTGAAGGGGCTGTAAGAACTCATCACTAGATGTGCTGGGACTGCACCAGGAGAACCGTGTGTAGTCCGGAAGCTCGAGAAGCACACAACACGAACATGAAGAGAGATGAGATTGACCGCACAAATCAGAGAGCATGAAATGGATCAAGTGATTTTGGATCTAGGAGCGGACGCGAGCGTTCTGCCAAAGTTGACATTGGAGCACATGGTCAAGCCTACGTTGCAATGGTCTCCTATTCAATTGCGAATGGCGAACCAACAAAAGATCCTACCTATGGGAAGATTGCAAGGAATAACGGTATATATCGAAGGTGCGAGCGTGCTTGTATATTTCAAAGTGATAGATATTTTTGATGACAACAATCCCTATCCTGCGCTACTAGGAATAGATTGGGCCACTGACATGAATGGAGTGATAAATCTAAAGAAGTGCCAGATGATTTTTGAGAAAAAGTCACTGCGCGTAGTGGTACCTTTAGACCATGCAGAAGGATTGCGCTACACAGAGCCGGTGCGTGACTACGATAGCGACGACGATCTAGACTATATTCACAAGATAACCATGCGGGAGCAAGACTGGGTGAATCCAACAATGGATGGCAGAATTTCATGGGAGCACGAAAGTTCCCGCACCTCAGATTCAGACAAGGAAATAGAATGATGGCAGAACTAGTTACACGAGGTAACCACACTCAACTGTAACATGATGATAAGGTCGCTGTGTTGCGTGGCAACAGAGGTAAGATATCTGCCTATGTATGATGGGTTGAGCGAGGTGGATGATTTCTTGAACAAATTTGAAAAAGAAGTGTCGGAACAACAACGTTTCGACGCTCTGAAATGGGTACTGCATGTTACGCCCGCAAGATGGTGGGGTACGCATCAAAGAAGTTTTGAAGACTGGTGTGAATGCAGAAGGATGATGTGCATACAGTTTGGGACGCCTCAGATGCAGCTAACAGACAAGTATGACAGACGGGATGATCCACATGCACACCTCACAAAATGGACCAAGGTCTATGGGGAAGAGCCACAACCTGAGTGGGTGCACTTGTTCTGTCATACCCTGGATGTCATACCCATGAATTGGTATATTGAGACGGAGCTCCGCCATGGCACGAGCGAATGGGATATCTTGCGTGAAGGATTCCTATTAACCTTCACGTTTGAAGATCGTTGGTGGGATACTATGGATGATGCGCTACAAGCAGTAAAAGAAGCTATATTTAGAATACCCCAGGAGCCAATAGAAGTGCTTCAGCCGGAATGGGCGACCCAGCTGAGCTGCGCATTGGTTTGTTACAATGTATATATTGAGGAGGATGATGAGGATCCACAAAAAATCAACATTCTAGAAATTGAAGGCTATCATGAGGTTCAAGGACCATTGATTGAAGATCCTGACATCATTGCACCACTAAAAACAAAGCAGGTAAACATTGGGACAGAGGCTGAACCGAAGTATGCAACGCTCGGTGACTATTGGGATGATGCCACGGTGGATAAGGTCGCTGAGTTACTCCGCGAGTACCAAGACTTATTCCTAACCAAGATTACAGACTTAAAGGGGATTGTTGGCGATTTAGGGATGATGAAGATCACCCTAAAACTCGATGCGAAGCCAGTTAAGAAGAGGCCTTATCGCTTGAATCCAAAGTACAAGGAAAATGTCCGCGTAGAACTAGACAAGGTGCTCGCAGCCGGAATTATTGAGCCAGTGGAAGAATCCAACTAGGTGAGCCCTATGGTAGTACATGAGAAAAAGTAGAAGGGCGAAGTAAGAATATGCACGGACCTCAGGAAGTTGAATGATGCCTATGTACATGAACCATTCCCGACATTGTTCACAGATGAAGTATTAGAAAATGTTGATGGGTAAGAAGCATATTCTTTCATTGATGGGTTCTCAGGGTACCACCAGATCAAAATTGCGCCAGAAGACAGGAGCAAGACCACCTTCGCCACTGAATGGGGCTGTTTTCAATACACCGTTGTGCCGTTTGGGTTAAAAAACACGCCAGCCATGTTTTTGCACTTGTTGCCGCCTTCAAAGAATATATCCACAAATTCTTGGAGGTCTATCTGGATGATTGGACTATCTTTGGATTGGTTAAGCACCATGTAGCAAGCTTACGCTTGATGCTGGATACTTGCTGATGACACCAGATTGCGCTGAACCTTAAGAAGTGCACGTTCCTTGTTCCCTTTGGGAACCTACTGGGACATGTGGTCTGCAAACAGGGACTAATGGTAGACCCCGCGAAGATTGCAATAATTCTGAATTTGGAAGCACCGTGAAGTGTTAAACAGTTGCGCGCTACCTTGGGACACACAGGGTACTATAGGAAGTTCATCAAAAGCTATGCCCAAATCACCGTGCCGATGGAGAAATTATTGAAAAAGGATGCCACATTTTGCTAGAATGATGATTGCATGAAGAGCCTGGATGTACTAAAGGGGAAATTGGCCTCCACTCCAGTCCTAGTCTTCCCAAAATGGGATGTGGAGTTTCATGTCCATGTTGATGCGTCGTGTATCGCGCTGGGAGCGGTGCTCACATAAGAGGGCGGAGAGGGCTTGGATCACCCTATCGTGTTTGCAAGTTGTAGATTGTCCAAAGCCGAAAAGAAATATTCCACAACCGAGCGCGAGGGATTGGCTATGGTGTACGCGCTCCAAAAATACCGGCACTATTTGATAAGAGGACATTTCAAGATGTACACAGACCATTTCGTGCTCAAATACTTGGTCAATAAGCCTGTGTTGGGGGGAACATATGTAGGTGGCTCTTATTGTTCCAAGAATATGACTTTGAGGTCGTGGTAAAACCTGGACGCTTGAACGCAGGACCGGATCACTTGTCGTGTATTGAGATGGGCGAGGAACCTACTAGTTTGGAGGAAGGATTACCTGATGCACAGCTCTTTGTTGTGCCCATTGTGGATGGAAACTTCAGAGATATAATCCACTTTCTAAGAACAGGGACTGCGTCGAAGGAATATTCCGTCCAACAGAAGAAGGAATTGGTGGTGCGTGCGATGGATTTTTTTTATCATCACGGGGCACCTATACAAAATGGGAAATGATGAGATATTACGAAGGTACGTACCTGAATTTGAACAAAGTCAGATCCTTGCGGAAGCACATGGGGGCGCTGCAGGAGGACACTATGCAGGATGAGCGACCGCACAAAATATTCTCCGCGCAGGGTTGTGGTGGCCAACCCTTCATCAGGATTCAAAAGCACACTGTAAGGCCTGTGATATATGCCAAAGGATCGGTAAACCATCGTGGAGGGACGAGATGCCATTGAATCCACAAATGACATTGTAGCCCTTCGAAAAATGGGCAATCGACTTTGTAGGACCTATCAAACCTCAGGGAAAAACGGGCGCGCGATACATCATCACTGCGACGGAGTACCTGACTCGCTGGGTGGAAGCGCAGCCAGTCAAAGACTGCATGGCCGCCACGGCTGCGAAGTTTTTGTTTGAACACGTGTTGACTCGATTTGGCTGTCTAAAAATCTTAATGAGTGATCGTGGTACACATTTCCTGAACGAAACCATCAGCGCGCTCACAAAAGAGTTCCAAGTGTTTCATCAAAAAAGCACACTGTATCGCCCACAAGCTAATGGGACAATAGAAGAATTCAACAAAATACTGGAGACTACGCTAACCAAAGTATGCAACGCACAATGAAGCGATTGAGACTTGCGCGTACCTGTAGTACTATGCGCTTATAGGACAATGTGCAAGAAACTGACAGGACAAACACCTTTCCGGTTAGTTTATGGCATGGAAGCTGTCATGCTGATGGAGTATATTGTACCTAGCCTGCACATAGCAGTGCTCATAGGTATGACACACTGCGAAGCTCTGGAAGAAAGGCTCGCGCAATTAGAATAACTTAAGGAGGAATAGTTCCTGGCTGGTTTTCATCAGCAAGTACAAAAGCAGTGTGAAAAGGCCTGGCACGATCGCCATATTAAGTTGCACACCTTCAAGGTAAATGACTTAGTGCTGTTGTATGACAGTAAGTTTGAAAAATTTCTAGGAAAGTTCAGAATGCATTGGCTGGGACCATATGTGGTTAAGGAGGTCACAGACGGAGGCACAGTACAGCTAGTCAAACTAAATGGAGAGCCTTTCCTAGGCAAAGTGAATGGCAGCTGCTTGAAGCCCTACACGGGTGGGCCGGTTATCTAACTAGTCGGTGGAAGCACAGTCTTTGCATTCCATGGGTCGAGACAAAGGCATGGGACTATAAAAAATGCAAGGGATACCAGCACATATGCAGAGAAGTAGTTCAGACATAGAGGCCTCGAAACAATGTATGAAGCAGATCCAGCAAGCAGCAGCTCAGTGTGCTGCCGACCTCCGCGTAGTTCCAGAACAGTTGGAGGGACATCGCGTAAAGATCGACGCACCAATAGAGTGACTCGAGGGCGAGTCATGATGTTTGTGTTGGGGGCCTATTGGGCTTGGAATCCCCCCCCAAGGCATGTTTTGGGGCTCAAAGCCCAAGTTTTGCCCCAATCTTGTTGTAAAGCTCTGCGAATTGCGGGTGCAGAGCGTGAAAGTATGATAGAGTCACAGGGTTGTCTACCCTAGTTTTGTAATGTAATGTCGGCTGGATAGACCTACCCATGGTTCATGGACCATGAGATTTTATAAATAGAGCGAGGCTCTAAGTGTAAAATAGAGATAATAGTAGAGAGAGAAAAGATTGTAAGTAACTAAGGGAAGTGTGTCTTTGGGTTGTAAAGTAGGAGAAGGCTCTGCATCTGAGTGCGCAGAGGCCTCATAGTTTGCAGCTGAGTGCGCAGAACCCTGCAGCTAAGTGCGCAGGGTGGAGTCGAGTTTGTAACCGAGGAAGAAATTAATAAAGAGAAGTTTTATCATAATTCTGTGTATCTGTTCTTGGGTTAATGCATGTTTGATATAATTTGCAAATATACTGTTTATTTACTGTGCGCACCTGTATGAATGGTTTATGTTGTTAAGTATAACTTAGAGCATGCAAGTAAGCTAGGATACTCAACTATCACTGGAATACCAGTAAAGTCTTGGGTAATAACACTGAAGCACAACATTCAACCCCTAAGTAGGGCTGCGTGTAGACAGTATATCGGGCCGCGAGGTACGGAAAGCGCATGAAGCAACCTGCGCGTAGGATCAAACTTTGGACCACTTAAACTCATCAGACATCTCCAGGGTGCGGAAACCTGGTTCTAGCACCCTCCCATACTACTTTGGGTGAGACCTCAGTTCACGCTCCATGGACAGTTGTCGAAAGGGCTAGTAGTACCGGGATTTATTTGGCTAACTTAACTCTAAACCTGGGTCAGGCCCCAATAAGCCAATACCTTAGTTAGGCAAAAACACCAATCAATATTCTTAATAAGGCTCCACAACCAAGCTCCAAATCCAGCTAAGTAGGAAACACACTTAGCTGCAACTACCAACATTACAAATGCCATCACTAAGGTTGACATCAATGCCAACAATCTCCCCTTTGACATTGATGGCAATCTTCCCTAATGGCTAATATTTCTCTCCCCCTTTGACATCAATGATAAAGGGAAACATATATATCTCTCCCCTTTGTATCTAACCATATTTCTTTGGTAATACACTTGAATGTTGCTATTCATTCAATGCTACAACCACAATGACATGATAAAAAACACCTGCGGATCAAAACAATTTCTCCTTTTGTGACATCAATGTCAAGGGATAACAATGGTTGTCAATAAAAAACACTCAAATGTCCTTGTGGCTTCTTGTAGTTGTTTATCATCTCTAGAGTACTGGATATGCTTAAAATGCCCCCCTGAACATATATTATCTCTCTTGATTATTCATCCAGTCCTTGACACTCTATGGTTGCTGACATTGCTCCCCCTAAACGTACTCACCATCATCTCCATGTCTTTAAAGATAAAAGCTCCATTGACTCTATTGTTTGATCTCTTTTCCATTTGGAAGTTTCCCTCTCCATTACTTCTCCTCTTAAAGAGTTTACCAATATACAAAAGGTTTCTCATGCTGAACTAAAGAGTACCAATATACATAGATATACCAATTGATAACCAAGGGACATGCAAAGTATACCAATTGTTTACTTATACTAATGATTGCTAAGCTTAGTCATATTTGCTACTTAAATGAATTAAGAGTAAATCATATAAGATGTGCAGACCTTTCATTTCTTGCCTTGCTTGAGAAATCAACTCTTCCTGAAGCCAATTGATGATGCCTACTTTTTCTGATTGTGTAGGCCCCCCCCCCCCCCACGAGCCTATGCACTTCCCTTCTCTCCAATCCCCTGAAACTTGCCTTGTTGCTTCTACTTGAGGGTTGTTCTAGTATACTTGTCTTTTCTTTTATACCTTTTAGCACTCCACTCATCTGCTACTACCCATATTCTATGTGACTTGAAGTGTTATTGCATACTCCCTCTTAGACATTCAAATGCACCATTATGTGTATTTATTCTTGCTGCTTGCACCTCAACTTTGGATTCTCTTGAAGCCATTATCTTCTTTTCAATGAAGAGGAACTAAGGATGTACTCCCCCTGAGTATATTTTCTTCCTTTTTCTTCTATACCTTGGTATGCTAAACCTTGAAAGGGGCATCTTCTTCTAATCACTCTTTTTGCTTCCATATCTTCTTACTATTTGATTTTTTGATCTACATTGGAATATTGATTATATTGTTGCAAATTTTTATTCCTTAACGTTTATATTTGTTGTAGTTGACGCTTTCAAAGAGATCCATCACATGAATAAAAGAACCATATCTTTTAATTTTACATTGATTTTTCTTGAGAGAATAATCAAGTCTTTATTGATTCCTTGTTCCTCTTAGCATGCTTCCTTCACTTGGAGTGCAAAATTCAAACTCATATTCTTCTCCCTTTTTATTCTTCTTTTCCTTTAGTGGCTGAGTTTATTATTTTTTTCTGCTCATTCTAAGAGGGAGGCCTTATCTTTCCATACCTACATTATGTTTTTTTATGCCCAAAATTCCCACAATTGTAGCATTAAATAATATTTAATAGAGAAGCAAATGGATTGTCATTTCTAACAACATTCCAAGCATATCCTCTATTTCTATTAGCATATACACACCTTGGGAGTTTGTAATCTCTCTTGATGGTGCTACTCAACATACCCTGATCTCTTACACAATATCTACAATCTATTGCTTTATGTCCATAATTATTGTAATAAAAACAATAACCATTAAAGAAAATTTGGTACTTGGGGGTCATTTTCCTTTGATGATTTTTCCTTTGAGGGGGAAATGACCTCTGTTGGTTCTTCACTCATTTGTTGTGGTTGTTAGGAGCTTTCCTTTGCTATTGATATACATTTTGGTTATTTATCTTGCTTTGTTGCAACTACTTATTATGGTGGTTATTCACCTCACACTGCCTCTGTTGCATTCCTTGTTGCTGCTGATGTCCATCTTTAACTCTTTTGATAACATTAACATTAATTACCTTTTTGATTTCAGCCTTCCTGGTGCATGACTCTCCTTCATTTCCCAATCGAGTTTGAATGAGAGGAGATATTTGGCTATTGAGAATCTCATCCAAGATCTCTGTACGCTTTTCCAGGTTTTGATATCGAGATAGTTGGTCATTAGCCTTTTCTAAATAATGTCTCAATGAGACTATGTCAACCTATAGTCTCCCACAACAAGCTTCTCATTCATTCAGTTGATTTTTCGATACTTCATTCATTATTTTGACTTCTTCTTGGTGAGTCTTCTTATGATCAATTGCCTTATTTACATCTTCAATACCTTGATCCCTTTTTGAATCTAAATATTCTTCCATGGGCATGAGAAGTATTCCTTCTTCATCACTACCAGGGATGCTCTTATTTTATTCTTGAGTGGTCTCTTCATCTCCTATTGCTATGAGTGTAGATCCTTCTTTATTTCTACTAGATGTACATCTATCTCTTTCTTATGAACTTGCATATGAACATCTAGAAGGCAAATGAACTAATCTCCTGTAATTATAGCAGGGTAATAGCTTACATTTTAGACATTATTACATATCATCTGAGTCTTTTGCATCTCCATATTCACTATTTTTAGTATCTTTCTTGTGGGATTCCTTCTTCTTCTTCCTTTCCTTCTTTTTATCTCCACCAACAACATTTATGACAAGAGGTGCTTCTTCAAGATCTGATTTGTTATAAGAGCAACATGGTTCTTCAATCTTTGTTTGTCATTTTTGATTTCCTCCTTCATGTATATACATCACAACTTATCCAATATTTCTTTTGCAGACTCGCAATGTCTCACCTTATCTGAGCCTAAATTTGATATTCCTTTCAAGAAAATATTCTGGGCTTCACTATCATATTCATTCTTCACTCCACTCTCTATAGATCACCATACATCTGAAAGTCATTAGCCATTAAATAAGCTTCCATTCTTACCTTCTAGAAGATATAATTTGATCCATTAAAAAATGGTACTCCATCTTGTGTAAGCCAATCCTGCTTAGCCATGATCACTTATAGATCTACCTTCTAGTAGTTAAGTTGTTCGTGAGGGAACCTACTCTGATACCAATTGTTGGAAACCAGGTTAAGACTTGGGGGGGGGGGGTGAATCAATATTAAGGCCGGTTTTAACAATTATTACCAGATTTAAACATTTAAAACATTCAACAACATATCATGTAAACATATGAAAATATACACAACCATCATACACATATGACATGGTTTTTTTTTTTTTTGCTTTGTGTAAACCCACAAATGGAGAAAACCATAAATCTTCTTTTGTTATGATGTAAATCTTAAGCCACCATTATTGATTACATCAAGTTTTGTGAGCACCCACTAATAGGAAACACCAACTCCCTATTTGGTTTCACCAACACCAACAAACAGGAAGCATCAACTCCCTAATTCACAAGCCACTACTTGCAGGAGCAACAACCCCTATTGTTTTTGTTGGCACCAACCAACAAGAAGCACCAACTCTCTATTTCGTTTCCTTGGGACCAACCAAAGGAAGCACCCCTGATTTGCAAGCCACTAGTTGTAGGAGGCACTGACCCCCAATTTCTTTCCCAAGAACCCACTTGAAGGAACCACCAACTCCTTGATGTGCAGGTTGTTGAACTTGTAAAACTATATACTTCATGCATTTTTAAACTGAGATCCAAACGTGCTCTATTTTATGAATTTCTCTAATCTCTCTGCTTTATCTCACTCTTAGCCTGATATGTCACAATGCACTCAACACCCTCATACTCTGCTCTGCCCTTGCAACGTCTTATAATAGCTTAAGTTGTGCAACTAGAACCAATTGTTCCTCTTACTCAACTTCTACCGAAATTTTCCCATTAACAAATTTGGCTCCAACATGTCTCGTCTGTCCTCTATACTCTTCAGGCACACACAACCTCAATCAGCCTTCGGTTGTCTGGTACACTCACACACAAGGTAGAAGATTAGGATTAGTTTAAGTCTAAACACACCAACGGGAGAGACAACCTCTCTCAACACAATTGCATTTTGTTCAACTCTGTTACACATGGCTCAACGAGGTCCTTCATTAATTATGAAAGTGGTTGATTATGGACTTCATTAATTTATTCACAACTTGAGGAGGTACTTCTTTTTTACTTATACAATTTGAAGATGAACTTCTCAACCATTGCAATCAACCTTCATTTCTTCCTTTAATCTCTGAGAGCACATTTTGGTGCATTGTCTCATCCTCCAGTCTTCAACCAGACAACCAACCAATTCCTTAAATCACACTTCCATTTAGCTACTACACATAAAGTACCATGGGCATCAAATCACATTTTTTAATTTTGGTGCATATTCCTCTTGACTATGTAAACTGGACTTAGTCATTACAACAATTATAGGTCAATTCTTCAATTGTCACTTAATTGAATTTTGGCATTGAAATTCAAAATTTCAAATGTTGTCATGCCCTTAACTTCAGATTTGTTTCACATGAGACCATAACCATAGGGCCATGCCTTAAACTCAAAAAGCGCTTAGCACTACAATCTGGTATTTAAATCATTTTGTATTATGCCATTACGTAGAATGCCTGGAGGTTTGGATGTTAGGATATCTAAATGGCCTAGCCACAACATGTTGCCACTGTAGAATCCAACTTGTCTCTATCAGCCAATGGTGTTCTTCCAAATTCTGTTGTTCCTCATCATCACTACACCTTGGTCCCACATTGTTTAATTGAAACATAGTCCGGTATTTGGAACCATTTCATTTTTTTTGGGTGTAAAAAACTCTAGATCCCCGGATGTTCAAATATCCTGGATAAAGGTCCACATATCCGGGTATTCTCCAAAGCTTGCTCGCACCCCAGATCTCCTCATCTCCCAGATATTTAGATAAGTCTATAATACAACTGTGTTGGCCGTACACCATCTTGTTTGCGCCCTAGATGACTAGACTCACTTTACTTTGTTAGTCCCTTACAACACTTGCCCTTGGTGTGAAGCCCGAGGATATCATCATTTCCACATGGAAGTCTTTGAGTGGTGCCATGCGTCACTCAGATTTGGCCCACTTGGCCACCCAAAATAGCCATTTCCATCTGCCACATGCCATGCTACTAAGGCGCAATGTCATGCTTCTTTCCATGTCATCATAATTGTCTTCCACTTGTCTCCTTGTCATTGGGCCACTCTATCTTCTTGCTGTATCACCACCAACTATCTGCCACTTATCATCAGTACAAAATGGGCTACCATATGTTGTGTTTTTTAATGTTTACATTCCTTAAATATATCAGTGCATTGATTTACATTATATTCCATGTTGGGAAGGTTTCCATCTCTTATATTATGTTAATCGTGCCATCACACCAAACCTTTGCAAAGCGCTTCAAACTTATCCTTCGTGGCACACCATGATTTTCTCTATCTAATAACAAACATATCTCTATCTCTTGGTGTTTGTCAACTAACAAACTCCAAAATAATACTTCCACGAACCTTTTTATTGAACCTCCATGGCATGGTGACGTGCCATGCTACGTCATCATACTGCCACGTGTCACCCGATAAAGGGCCACTTAGACACCCGAAAGTGCCAAATATGCATGCCATCTATCCTTCTTATGTGACGCCACATCACCGTCATGTTAACATCATTTCAATATGAATGCCACGTCATCCTCGTCAACCAATAGAACGCTGCCATATGTTATGGTTGACACTTCATTAGGTATAACTTGGACCTGGACGCTAATGTTTTGCTCCATTTTTCTTTGTTAACCAAAAGGGGGCCTAGACATAATCATTAGTGGAATTTTGATGATTAAAATGGGCCTCTTAAGGAATATAATAAAATAAATATAAAAATAATAAAACAAGAGCTATGAATTATTAAAAGAAAAGAAAGAAAACTACATCTTTAATTGTATTTTTGACTTATCTCCTTGTAAGTTTGCTCAAATATTAAGTGCATACACTCATTGGATGTAGAATTAGATTCCGCATCCAACGAGTACCCACTCTGCATACTTTTGAATAGATCCACACCAATACAACTTCAAAATACACGCAACAATGTGTTTCAAACACATTTTTTCATGTATTTTGATTTTTTCTCGATGTGGATCTACTCAAAAGTATGTAGAGTGGATACTCGTTGGATGAAAAATCTAATTTTACATCCAACAAGTGTACACACTTGAAATTTGAGTAAACCTACAAGGAGATAAGTCAAAATAGTACTAAATATGTAGTTTTCTTGTCTTCCCTCCAAAAATATTCTCCCATGGGGATGACATCATCATATTGAATCCTATTGGTTCTCTTAAAGTTGATTTTGTTAATACATTTTTCATTTTGAGGCCCATTTTTAACCTCAAATTTCCCCTAATGATTTGCAACATTTGCAATGAAATGTTATTTCTCTGTCCCATGCCTTATGGTAAGTGCACCAACACTTCCATAGCCAACACACTTAGTCCAACCTTCACAATGCGACATTAGTTGATTGAAAAGGAATATTTTATACTGCGCCTCCTATTTGTTGTCCCACAAAATTTGCCTATTCTCTGGAAAATTCATGTCTCGCAAGTTCTGTCAACCGTGGATACCTACTCAATGACTTCTCTGACCAAAACCTCTGTGGTGCAACGTGAAATTATTAGATGGATAACAAGAAAAATCCCATCATGCACATTCTGTCAACCCATGGAACCCTTAGGATTTGGAACCTTGCCAGAATTTGAACCACCATAAATCCTTATCTCTTAGGAGTTTCTCAAGCTACCATATATAGTTAGAAAGGTCTCTCGAAGGGATATCTATACATGCACTTCATAGGAGCACGTGAGCTGATCCACTGTAACCAAAATGCCTCCAAATGTAGGCACCATCCTTGACCTTAGTTAAGTAGAAACACCCATCAATATTCTTACTAAGGCTCCACAACCAAGGTTCAACTCCAATTGATTAAGAAACACACTCAACTGTAACTACTAACACTATCAATGCCCTCACCAAGGTTGATATCAATGCCAACAATTGACCCCTTTGGAATTGATGTCAATCTCCTCTAGTGGTTGATATGTCTCTCCCCCTTTGACATCAATGGCAAAAAGAAACATCTAAATATCTCCCCCTTGTATCTAACTATATTTCTCTATTAAGACACATGAATCTTGCTATCCATTCTTAGCTACAACCACAATGACATGATAAAAATACTTGTCGATCAAAACAATTGCTCCCTTTGTGACATCAATGTTAAGGGATGACAATGTATGTCAATAAAAAACACTAAAATGTCCTTGTGGCTTCTTGTAGTTATTGATACTCTCTAGAGTACTGGATATGCTTGATATTCTCCCCTTAAACATATACTATATCTCTTGACTATTCATCCTGTCCTTGACACTCTATGGCTACTGACTTTACTCCCCCTGAGCATACTCACCATCATCCATAAAGTCATAAGCTATGTTGACTCCAATATTTGAGCTCTTTTCACTTTGGAAGTTTCACTCTCCATGACTAATTCTCTTAAATAATTATCCGATATATAAAAGGTTGCTCATGTATAACTAAAGAATACCAATTGATGACGAAGGAACATGCAAAGTTATACCAATTGTTTACTTATACTCATTATTTATAACCTTAATCATATATGCTACTTAAATGAATTAAGAGTAAATAATATTAGATGTGCATACTATTCATTTCCTACCTTGCTTGAGAAATCAACTCTTCTTGAAGCCAATTAATGATGCCTACTTCTGTTGATTGTGCAACTAACCCTGAGCCTATGCACTTTTCTTCTCTCTGATCTCTTAACATCATCCTTCTTGCTTTTGGTTGAGGGTTGTTCTTGTGGACATATCTTTACTTTTAGACCTTTTATCACTCCATTATTATATTGTTTCCCATATTCATGTGACTTGAAGTGCTTCTACATACTTCCCCTTAGACTTTCATAGGAACCTCTCTGTGTATTTTTTCTTGTTGCTTACATCTTAAAGCTTTGGCTTCTCTTGAAGTCATTCTCTTCTTTTCGATGAAGATAAACTAAGGATCTAACCACCCTGAGTATATTTTCTTCCTTTTTCTTTCACACCTTGGTTTGTTTAACCCTAGCAAGGACATCTTCTTCTACTTCGTCTTTCTGCTTCCATATCTTCTTGTTGTCTGCTTGCTTGATTTGTGTTGGAAGATTGATTAGACTGCTACAAACTTTTCTTACTTCATGTTTATATTTGCTGTAGTTGATGCTTTCAGAGAGATCCACCATGGGAATAAAAGAATCATATATTTTAATATTACACTGAGTTTCCTTGAGAAAAAAGGCAGGTTTATGGTTCCTTGTTCCTCTTAGCATGCTTCCTTGACTTTGAGCACAAAATGAAAACTCATATTCTTCTCCTTTTTTATTCTTCTTTTTCTTTAGTGGTTGAGTTGCATCTTTTGTTTGCTCATTTGAGAAGGAGGCCTTATCTTGCTATACCTACATTCTACTGCCTTGTGCCCAAAATTTCCACAATTGTAGCATTCAATAAGATTTCAGAGAGGAGAAAATGGATTGCGATTTCTAACAACAAGCTCACCATATCCTCTATTGCTGCCAACATATCCACTCCTTGGGAGTTTTTTAGCTCTCTTGATGTTGCTACTCAACATATCTTGATTTCTTGCATAATAGCTACAATCCATTGCTTTATGTCCATAATTATCGCAAGAAAAACCGTAGCCATAAAATGAACTCTGATACCAAGGAGTACATTACCTTTGATGATTTTTTCCTTGAAGGGGAAAGGACCTTTTCTAGTTTTTCACTCGTTCTTTATGGATGTTAAGTGTTTTCCCTTACTGTTGATATACATTTTGATTCTTTATCTTCCTTTGTTGCAACTGCTTGATATGGCACTTATTCACCTTAGTCTATTGTTGTTGCATTCCTTGCTGCTATTGATGTCCATATTTAACTCTTTTGACAACATTAGCATTAATTGCTTCTTTAATTTCATCATTCTTAGTGCACGAATCTCCTTCATTTCCTTGTTCAGTCTTAATGAGAGGAGATCTCTGGCCGCTGAGAATCTCATCCAAGATATCGATACTCTTTTCAAGCTTCTGATATCGAGATAGTTGGTCATTAGCCTTTTCTAAATCATGTCTCAATGAGACTATCTCAGCTTCTAGCCTCTCACAATAAGCTTCTCATTCATTCAACTAATTTGTCAATGCTTCTTTCATTATTTTGACTTCTTCTTACAGAATCTTCTTATCATCAATTGTAGTTTTCAAAATTTCAAGACCTTTATCCCTTTTTGAATCTAAATATTCTTCCATGGGAATGAGAAGTATTCCTTCTTAATCACTACTAGGGATGCTATGATTTTCTTCTTAAGTGGTCTCTTTATCTGTTATTTCTATGAGTGTAGGTCCTTATTCATTGCTACTAGATGTGCATCTGTCTCTTTCTTCTGAACTTGAACATGAACATTTAGAAGACAAATGACCTAATATCGTACAATTATAGCAGGATCATAACTTACCTTTTCTAAAGTATTACATCTCATCCAAGTATTTTGCATCTCCATATTCACTCTTCTAAGTATCTTTCTTTTGGGATGACTTCTTCTTCTTATTCTTCTTCCTTCTCTTATTTTTTATCTCTACTAGCAACATTTTTGAAAAGATGATCTTTTTTAAGGTCTGATTCATTATAAGAGCAACAAGTTTATTTAATATTTGCTTGTTCTTTTTGATTTCCACCTTCATGTATACATCACAACTTATCCAACATTTCTTTTGTAGACTTACAATGTCTCACTTTATTTGAGTCTGCATATGATAGTCCTTTTAAGATAATATTCCTGGTTTCACTATCATATTCATTCTTAACTCCACTCTTTAGAGAACACCATACATCCAAGTCAAAAGCCATTAAATAAGCTTCATTTCTCACCTTACATAATAAATAATTTGATCCATTAAAAAATGGTACTCCATTTGGTGTAATCCAATCCTGGTTAGCCATGATCAATTTTAGATTTACCTTCCAACGATTAAGTTGTTCCTAAAGGAATCCACCCTGATTCCCTTTTTTGGAAACTATGTTAATACTGAGAGCAAGGGGATGAATCAATATTAAGGCCCATTTCAACAATTATTAAAAGATTTAAAACTTTAAACCATTCAATAACATATCATATAAACATCTCAAGATATACATAACCACACCACAAACATCATAAACATACGAAATGAATATTTTTCTATGTGGAAACCCAGAAATAGAGAGAACCACAAATATTGTTTTTTTATGATGTAAGTCTTAAGCCACCACTTCTGATTACATCAATTTTCGTGAGCACCCACACACAAGAAGCACCAAATCCCTATTTTGTTTTGGTGGCACCAACCAACAAGAAGCACCAACTCCCTGATTCATAAGCCACTACTTGCAAGAACACCAATCCATATTTGTTTTCCTAGCACCAACTGGTATGACGCACCAAATCCCTATTTTGTTTCATTAGCACCAAGCAACAGGAAGCACCAACTCCCTGATTTGTTTTGTTGGAATCAACCAATAGGAAGCACCAACTCCATGAGTTGCAAGCCACTACTTGAAGGAGGCACCAACCCCCAAGTTGTTTCTCAGGCAACCACCTGGAGGAAGCATGAACTACCTGATGTGTAGGCACCAACCTGTTGAACCTGCACACATATATTTCATGCATTTTCAAATTGAGATCCACAGGTGCTATGTTTTGTTAATTTTTCTGCTCTCTATGCTTTAGCTCTCTCTTAGCCTAATATATCACAATGCACTCAACATCCTCATACTCTGCTCTACCCTTGCAAACTCTTACAACAACTTAAGATTTGTAACTGGAACCAATTTTTCCTCTCACTCATCTTCTACTCAACTCCGCCCATTCACACATTTGGCTCCAACAACTCTTAGCTTTCCTCTACACCCTTCGGCACACACAACCTTAATTAGCATTTGGCCTTCTACAACACTCACACAAAACACAATACATTACGCTTATTCTCGGTATGGACACACCAATGGGATAAAAAACCTCTCTCTTAACACATCTACATTTTTTTCAACTCTGTTACACATGTCTTTATGGGGACCTTCATTAACTCCACATTAACTCTTACAAGGCTCGAGGATGGACTTCATTTATTTATTTAGAAATTGAGGAGGTACTTATTTTACTTATACAACTCGAGGGTGGATTTTTGTACCATACACAAGGCTCAAAGATGAACTTCTCAACCACTACAATAAACCTTCATTTCCACCTTTAATATCTCAGGGTATATTTTGCAACATTGTATCGTCCTCTAATATTCAACCAGACAAA
Source organism: Pinus tabuliformis (assembly GCA_031772625.1). Classification (NCBI taxonomy): domain Eukaryota; kingdom Viridiplantae; phylum Streptophyta; class Pinopsida; order Pinales; family Pinaceae; genus Pinus; species Pinus tabuliformis. Next base: position 1,312,884,356 of record CM062819.1, read on the forward strand.
CAACCAATTTCTTAAATCGCGCTGCCATTTAGAAACTACACACCAAGTACCATGGGAATCAAATCATGGTTATTACTTATGGAGTATATTCCTCTTAATTGTGTAAAATGGGCTCAGTCATCGCAACAATTAGAAGGAATTTCTTCAATTGTCACTTAACTGAATTTTGGCATTGGAACACCAAATTTCAAATGCTTTCACACCCTTAACTTCAACTCTCTTTCACATGATACCAAAACCATAGAACCTTGATTCAAATTAAAAAGCGCCTAGCACTATAATCGGGTATTCAGATCATTTTGTGCTATGCCATTGCGTAGAACTCCTAAAGGCCTAGATGTCTGAATATCCTAATGTCCTAGGCACAACATGCTCTCACTACAACATATAGCTTATCTCTGTTAGCTAATGGTATTCTGCCAACTTTTGCTACTCCTCATCACCACCCCACCCTGGTCTCACATTTATTTAAATGAAACACATCAGGTATCTGGAACCATTTCTTTTTTGCTAGGGTTAAAACCTCTAGATCCCCATATGTATGAATATCTCAGATTAGGGCCCACATATCTAGGTATTCTCCAAAATACTTTGACACACCAAATCTCCTCATCTCTTGGATACCTGGATAAGTCCAGAATCCAACTCTTTTTCTGTGCACCATCCTGTTTATACCTAGGATGACCAGATTCACTTTGCTCTGCTGGTCCCTTACAAAACACACCTCTGGTGCAAATCCCGAGGATATGCCATATCCTCAAATGACATGATCACTGCCACATGTTATTTTCCATTAGTTCCAGTATTCAAATATACTCTTTTCATGTGATTGATAGAGTCTTAGGTCAAACTGTTATGTTTTCGAATAAATTTTCAAATAAAATTTGACACCTCCCGGTTGTCAAATGAGCCTTTATTCATGTCCTAGGTGTCATTACTACTCCCTCCATTTTCAAGGTCATAAAATTCCATCATGGTCATGTCATCACTCCTTGTGATAGGGCATCAAAAGAGTGTCTTGGTCATTGTTTTGGTCATCAAATCATAATCATGCATATTGTAAAGGTTCAAAGTTCCAAATCATGGTTTTACATATGCATTTGGTGTCATCATTAGGTCAGGTCATTATAAGTCATGTAGGGAGTCATGTCATCACCATAGTCACCATCATGGGAGTTAGTAATTAGGGAAAAGTGTTCAAAAATATTTCAAAGGTACATGTACCCCTCATGGAGATGTAACCTTGCCAAATAAAGTTATAAAGCTGCAGTACACTACCACATCACATCATTTCTCAAAAAGGACATGTGATGTCATACCATCACCAAAAGAAAAAATCGACTTTCAAGCTATAAAGAGACCATATAAGCATTCAAACACTTCATTTCATCTTCCTAGAGCTCTCATCCACCATTGAGCCTCATCTCAGCCTTCAGAGCCTTCATCTTTCCATCATCAAGCCCTAACTAGCTAGCACACTGTGTTTTTGTCCGAGCACACTGCGTTTTTGGTTTTTGGAGGCTAAAGAAACAACAACAAGGTTCAATCAACATTATACAGGTTCCAGAGGCTCTAATAAAGTAAGTATACATCTCATCAACTCTCATATAGTCATTTTCCTTTAGCAAATGGTGAAATCCCTCTCCTAGGGTTTTTCACTGCGTTTTTGGGTTTTCTTGGTGTTTGCTTCATTTCAGTGATAAAACTCCCAGTTTCTTGCCACAACACCCTTGGACACATTTCATACAACTCCCCCAACCATTTCCCACACTCATCTCCCTCATTTCCATGGTTTTCCTGTAGAAATTCTCACTGTGGATCACCTAATAATGCAATGTAACTAAAGCAAAATACTTGTTCTAATTCTACAAACACAATTGTGGAAGCTTAATCGATTTTGAGCAAGATCAAATAGAACACATATAACAGATGAATAAGAAATCAATCACACATGAACACAGAAGAATAAGAAATCAATCACACATGAACACAGAAGAATACTCTGGGGAAAGCCTCAGCTAAAAACCCCGCTATCTGTATTATCATACAAGTGGAAATATCTCAGGATTACACAAAGCTTTAGTTCACAAGCTATCTAGCTCTCAGTACAATCCCTCACTGCTACTCATAGATAGAATAGACAACACATATGCCTTTCCTCTACCCTCCAAGACTCCTATTTCCTTATGCGGTCCTAAAGTTGCCACCTGTGTGTAATTACCTCACACACTACTCACTAACCTATGAAATAACTGCGTAATCCTCAAGGAAAGAATTCCTTCTGCATGCAAGAGATATCCTCATGGGAATATTTCTGCAACTGATAGACACTATGTTGGAATTATGATACAAGTGTTGTCCTTGATGGCAACTCACTCAGAGACAGGTACAAGTGATGGCAACTTGATCAGAGGACAGATCTCAGTACAGCAGGACAAGAAAGAGATATACGCAGGTTCATTAAGGAAAACCAGCGTGTACACGCAGGTTGGCTTCAGTAAAAGCGCGTACATGTGAAAAGTACCTTTGGTCCGTGGCGGTTAGTCCTTGGAAGTTGTGCCTATGGTTTTGGACCATGGTGTCTCGACGGGCGTGTCGATCCCTAGTTTTGAAGTTGATGGTATTGTGTTACTATGGTTTTGGTCCGTGGTATTGTGAAGTGCCTAAGGCTATATAAGGAGAAGATCATTAGGCAAAGTTGTGTAAGCAATGTGTGTCTGATGAAGTGAGAAGATCTGGTATTGCTGGTTATCTGTTCGGGACGCTTGGCAAGGGTCGGATCTGACAACGAAGGTATAAGTAATTATTTCTAGATCTGCACGCGGGTTGCCTTTGGAGAAAGTGCGTATACACGCGGTTTTGGTATATCGAAGTAGCGTATGCATAATAAGATTTGATATTTCAGGTTGCTGTTGATTCTGGTGGTTGTTGCAGAGTTCTGGGCTCTGGTTTGTGTTCTGTGTTCTTGATGACAGGGTTTCAGTGATTCAGTATTGGGTGATCTAGAGAATTATGATGCAAGTATAAGTTGATGATTGTATTGCAGCAGTGTTTGTTTTATACTCATGGATCCAGTCTGAAAATTGATGAAACGTGGTCCCTGTAGGAAAGAAGGTTGTAGCCTTCTGTAGGGTCAGCACCTACGTACTAGTAAATGGACCAGCTAGTACAAGAGCTGAGGGGGTTGTAGCTCCCTTCCAGAAGTAGTTGGAAAATGAGAGAGGGTTGTAGCCCTCTGCAGGTTGTAGCCTGCGTACTGGTATAAGGCTGCACCAGTACAAAATATTGTAAACTGAAGTTTCTTATTAAAGAAAGAAAGAGACGACTTGCAGCAGGTGGTTTTCACCCACATTGGGTTTCCACCTTATATCATGGTGTTCATGTGTGTGGCTTTTATGTGATGATCTGTTCTATTATACTGCACCTGTTTACTGTCAATGTGGTTAATAATGTTCTGATGCATTTACTGAAGATAAGCTAACTGAATCATAAGATTTCTGGATATACGCTAGTTGCTTTAGACACAGTAGCGTGTACACGCTGGTTCACTTAACTGAAGTAGCGTATATGTTTCTGAGCATGAAATTTGAAAAGTTTTATTGATCTGATAATACTGATTCACCCCCCCCTCTCAGTATTATTTCCAACACACTATCCCATCCTTTGATCTCAACTGGGTCTCTGTCTGAACTGACATGCATGGGTTATTTATGAGAGAATATTCAGTTATTTGAAGTACACTAGTTGCATGCATGCATGCATTGACTAACTGAACTCACAATAAGTTCCACAAACTGTTGGAACTAATATAACTAGACTTAACTCAGTTAATTGAGCTAACTAATTACAACTCAGAGTAAAACTCATCCTAATCTCCTTAATTAAGGGATAACTTCCTCAATCAAAGGGATAACTGTTGCATGTCTTCATAAAGATTTCATGTTTGATTTTCACCAACTAATTAACTCAAGATGAATTAATTAATTATTTTACAAACAACTGCTGAGATCAAATTCGAATTTTAATTCTCAATTTTAATTTAGGGACTAATTAAAATTGGAATGTATCCCAAAATGCTATCTATAGCAATGCTATTTTTAGCATTTCTTGTTGCTATTTTGAACACTCCCTCTCAACAAGAAAGGGATTATTTTTCACCCTAATCCTGTCTCTGTGGAACTCGAATTTGCATTTTGACAATGCCTTAGTCAAAATGTCTGCATCGTGCTCCTCGGTCGAAACGTACTGCAACAACATGATCCTCTTCAACACACAGTCTCGAAGATGATGATACTGGATATCGATGTGCTTGGACCTGTCATGAAATACTAGATTCTCAGAGAGTTTGATACAACTCTGATTATTGCAATAGATCACAGTTGGATCCATCCTTTGATAAAGCAACCCAACTAGAATTTTCCGCATCCAAATGGCCTCACATGCTGCCTGGCTTGCAACCATGTATTTAGCCTCTACTGAGCTAAGTACACCTGACCTATGTTTCCTGTTGTACCAAGAAATTGCAGATGAACCAAAGTTGGAAATTCCTCCTGAATTTCTCTTCCGATCTGATGGACTCCCTGCCCAATCTGCATTTGTGAAGCCCTGAAGCTTCACTCCCTCTGTTCGTCTGTACCATAATCCATAGTAAGATGTGCCTTTGAGGTATCTCAACACATGCTTAGCTACCTTCCAAAATAGCTCGGTAGGCTAAACCATAGCTTGACTCAGCTAGTTCACCGCAAAGCACAAATCTGGTCCTGTCTTCGTTAAATACATCAATGAACCCACAAGCTGCTGATACACAGTAGCAGCTACTACCTCACCTGAAGTAGCATCCTCCTTCCTCCAGTTACCTACTAGAGGAGTCTACATGGGCTTGCACTTCTCAATGTGGAATCTCCTGAGTATCTCATTGGAATACTTGCCTTGAGACACAAACACTTCCCCATCCTTTTGCCACACTTCCATGCCTAGAAAGTAGTGCATGAGACCCATGTCTTTCGTCTCAAACTCTCTTGCAAGGTCCTCCTTGCAAGACATGATCAACTGATCATCACCTGTCAATATCATATCATCAACATAAAGAACAATGATCAACTGCTTACCTTCCACCATGATGTGGTATAAGTTTGCATCTGCTTCACTCTTTGTGAAGCCCAACCCGGTGAAGTAGTTGTCGATCCTGGTGTACCAAGCACGAGGTGCTTGCTTCAGCTCGTACAAAGCTCTCTTGAGTCAGCACACATGCAACTCACGATCGAAGGTCTCAAATCCTTCTGGTTGCTCTATGTACACCTCTTCCTCAATCTTGCCATTGAGGAATGCAGTCTTCACATCCATCTGATGGATCTTCCAACCCATCTGTGCTGATAGTGCCAACATCGATCTGATAGATGAGTACCTTGCTATAGGAGCAAAAGTCTCATCATAGTCGATCCCCTCGACCTGTGAGAAACCATGGGCAACAAACCTTGCCTTATGTTTCTCCACACTACCATCAGCTGCTTGCTTTACCTTGTAAAGTCAACGGGAACTCACCACTAACTTGTTCTCTGGTCTTGGAACAACATCCCAAACACTGTTTCAAACTATGGAGTCATACTCCTCCACCATAGCATCAACCCAAACTGGCTACTACACTGCTTCCTCGAAGGAAGATGGTTCAATCTCTATACATTCCCCAATAAGGGCCATGTAACCAGTGTACCGCTCAGGTGACCTCCTCTGTTGGCGCTGAGAAGATGGCTCTCCCACATTCTCTCTCACATCCATAAAAAATCTATCATCTTCCCTTGAGCATTTCCACCCATCTCTGGAAGACTCTGCATGAGTGGATGTATCCACTCCTGGATCCTCTGCATGTGGCTGCTTCGCATCAGTTTAAGGCTCCTGCTCCTTAGGAACCAAAAGTTCCTCCTGTGCATGCAACTTGAGCTCCCTCTCAAGGGAAACTAGCATGGCCTTCAACTCATCTAACTTAAGATCTCTGTGAACAACTGTCCTCTGACTGGTAGGCAAATACACCCGATAGTTGTGGGAGTATCAGTGTACCCCAAAAGTATCCCCAACTCTACTATTGGCTCTAGCTTCTTCTGGGCATCCTTGGTCACATGGCAGTGAACCGATGAGCCAAAGATCCTGAAGTGACCCACATTTGGTCTCTTCCAGGAGAAAGCCTCCTCTGGTGTCTTCATCCCAAGTATGCGATGCAGGCTTCTATTTTGCAAGTAAACTGCTGTGTTGCATGCCTCAGCCCAAAAGTGAAGTGGTAGGCCTTGGTCATGCAGCATCGCCTAAGCTGCTCCCACAATTGTTCTGTTCTTCCTTTCAGCCACCCCATTCTGCTGTGGGTTATGGGGTGCCGTCAACTCTCGTTCAATTCCTTCTACTGCACAAAAGTCCTTAAACTCTTGAGAGACGTAATCTACCTCCAGCTTGTAGAGATTCTTCACTCGAATCCCAATCCTCTTGGTTTGACCTGTAGCGATGTGTCTCAGGAATGCCTTTCCTTTACTGAAGACTACATCATAGCCTTTGTCTTCCAACATTGCAACGGATACCAAGTTCTTCTTCAGTCCAGGCACATACTTTACATCAGCCAGTGTGAGAGGAGCTCCATTCTCCCTCTAAAACACAACTGTGCCTTTGCCTGAAACACGGTAATTTCCATCATCGCCCATATTTATGTGCATCTGGAGGTCCTTCTCCTCCAAGGTACTAAATAAACTCTTGTCGCTGGTCATGTGGAGTGAGGCTCCACTGTCCAGGTACCAAACACAACCCACCATCGATGAAACCATGCATGCGATGAGGGTAAAATCCAATTCAAACTGTGAGGCTAGTGCCTCACCATCAGATCCTTTCGAGGATACCTTCTTGGATTTCTTCTATGGACAATTTGTTGCATAATGGCCCACCTCATGACAATTAAAGCATCACACTTTAGATTTGTCAATCTTCTTCCCACCATGGGAAGAACTCGATTTGGAATGGGAAGCCTTCCCTTTCCCTTTCCTCGCCTTACTTGCTAAGGCTATATTTTCTTCATCATCATGCCTTAATTAAGAACCATCTCTGGTGCTTCTCCTGATCTCCTCCTACACCAGATCTGACCACAGTCATTCCCAATTTGGCAGTTTCTCTCTTCCATTCACTGAGTCTTGGTAGCTATGCTAGCTCTTAGGAAGACCGAGGAGAGCAAGACTCACCATGTCATCATCGGCTGTCGTGATTCCTACACTTCCAAGCTCATCCCTGCAGGTGGTGAGCTTGTTCAGATATGTAGAGATCGCGTCACCCTTTTCACAATTGATTTTTTGAAGCTTTTCTTTCAACGGCAACTTCCTCCGATCGTTGCTGTTCTGATGTAGATCCTTCTATGTCTTCCACATTGAAAACAATGTCTCCTTCCCATGGAGACTTGAGACAATATGGTCTCGAACTCCCTCTAGAAGAATCCTCCTCGCTCTAGCCACGCATTTTTTCCATTCTGCCAATTCTTGGGCATTAGCTGCTGCTGGCTTGGGGACTTCTTGATCAATGAAGTCCTTCAAACCATTGCCCTCTAATACCACTTCCATGTGATCCTTCCAGGCTATATAATTTGAGCTTCCATCCAGGGCATACTTGAGTCTCAAACCATTGAACACCATTGATGAACTTTGAGATGTGATAAGAATTCGATTTCTATAATCAAGAACTTCAAACTTCGAACTTTTCCCTTCTTTGTATACTGTTCTCCGCTTTGATCACCTTTGCTCCGATACCATGTAGAAATTCTCACTGTAGATCACCTGATAATGCAATGTAACTAAAGAAAAATACTTGATCTACTTCTACAAACAAACTTGTGGAAGCTTAATCGATTTTGAGCAAGATCAAATAGAACACATATAACAGATGAATAAGAAATCAATCACACATGAACATAGAAGAATACTCTGGGGAAAGCCTCAGCTAAAAACCCCGCTATTTATATTATCATACAAGTGGAAATATCTCAGGATTACACAAAGCTTTAGCTCACAAGCTATCCAACTCTCAGTACAATCCCTCACTGCTGCTCATAGACAAAATAGACAACACATATGCCTTTCCTCTACCCTCCAAGCCTCCTATTTCCTTACACAGTTTCTCCTAGGTCCTCAAGCTGCCACCTGTGTGTAATTACCTCACACACTGCTCACTAACCTCTGAAATAACTGCGCAATTGTCAAGGAAAGAATTCCTTCTGCATGCAAGAGATATCCACATGGGAATATTCCTGCAACTAATAGTATGATGTCCCATCCTTTGATATCAACTGGGTCTTTTTCTGAACTGACATGCATGAGTTATTTATGAGAGAATATTCAGTTATCTGAAGTACACTAGTTGCATGCATGCATGCATTGACTAACTAAACTCACAATCAGTTCCACAAACTGTTGGAACTAATCTAACTGGACTTAACTCAGTTAACTGAGCTAACTAATTACAACTCAAAGTACAACTCATCCTGATCTCCTTAATTAAGGGATAACTTCCTCAATCAAAGGGATAACTGTTGCATGTCTTCACAAAGACTTCATGTTTAATTTTCACCAACTAATTAACTCAAGATGAATTAATTAATTATTTTACAAACAACTGCTGAGATCAAATTCGAATTTTAATTCTCAATTTTAATTTAGGGACTAATTAAAATTGGAATGCATCTTCAAATGCTATCTATAACAATGCTATTTTTAGCATTTCTATTGCTATTTTCAACATTTCCCTAAATATCCTAGCCCACGTTGCACTTTTGCAGAAATTCTAGGTTGGGACTATGTTTTGGCCCTTTTCCCCTCTTTCACTCACTCATTTCCATAAATTCTAGTTCCCAAGTCTCCCTAATATCTATCCCTACCCCCTGGAATTTCCCTAGAATTTTCCCTAATCCCTATCCCCTCCATTCCCTTCCCTAAACTAGCTGCCTTTTTCCCCTATTTTCCCAATCCTACCCTACCCTTCCCTCCTATCAAACTAGGGTTTTGTCAAGCAAACCAACACCATGGACAGTGAGAATAAGAAGTATAATAAAGGAGGCAATATATCCAGATATGAGCCAACTCATATGTAGGAGATCAATGCCTCATCATTCATCAAGAAGTCATTTGAAGATGTGGGTTGCCTAGGGTTTTGTGAGAAGATACAAGAGGTAGGATGCCATGCTAAGTTAACCAGTCTTTTTTCCACCAATTTCAAGAGGGATAAGACCACCATAGCAGGGATGGATTTCATCATATCAGCAGATGTTATAGCTTCAGCTACAAGTATCCCTAACCAAGGAGAAATTTGGTTTAAGGGGATGGATTTGGATATTGAAAACTACAAAGTCTTCCTGAAACCACACTACAAAGATGCTCCCACTCATATCTTTCCTTTCAGGCAATTGTTAGATAGATATGCTCCTTTGATGAAGATGATTATGAAGTATTTCACTTGTGAAGGGAGGTTTTCTAGGTTGTATTAGTATCACATAAGGTTGCTGATGCATTTCACTCCCATCAAACCATTAACCCTACCCATTATTTATTCAGGAGCCTAGTCAAGATGAATGAGAAACTGTAAAGCAAAGGGAGAGATCACCATGCAAGTTTTTTCATCATGGTTTGGTCAAAATCATAGTTCTTCATCGACTTTCATAGATTAATATACCATGGGAGACATTCATGCAAGCAACTGCTCTTATGCCTACCACTAGTCAACCTAATAGTCAAAGTACTCCATTAGCACCATCTAAGCCACAAGAGGTTGGCTCATCAAGTAGGCCATCAATGACAAAGACACCAAGGGCAGAGATTATAAAGGCTTATAATAGAGGTAAAAGGTTGGTGTTTTCTGCTGAAATAATTGAGATGCCTAGATCTAGAATTAGGGCTCAAGTTAATATGCTGCCTAGGAAGACTATCTGTGAGGAAAGAGTTCAACCTAACACTATGAGACAAGAATCATCAAGAAGCAAAGATGATACACCATTGCACAATGAAGAACAAACATCTCTTGGTTTAGACATGGCTGACCTAGTAGAACATATTGAAGACAAAGAAGCTGAAGACATAATCAAAGAGAAAGAGGCACATATCAGGGAGCTCAAAGATGATCTTGCTAAGGAAGATTTCATAGTGGCTCTCCTGAAACAAGAGAATAGGCAACTGAAGCTAAGCCCAATGTAGTAAGGTAAATCACATGAAGAGCCTCCATCATCCACAAGGCAGCTAAGGACAAAGGTAAGGCAATCATTGAGAAGCAAAGAAGGATGAAGACACATAGGTACAACTAAAGAGACCCACAACCAAAGCCATGGCTAAGAAGGGACAACAGGCAGAAAATCCTCCTCCTTCTCAAACCCTAAAAACATTTCATGACTCCATAGTGCCTAAAATTGAAGAGAACAAGGAATATTGGTTTGAGAGAGTGAATGTGCACCTAGAGAAGCTTGTGAGGAAGGCAAACATAAACACTTCCCTACAGAGGCATATGGCAAGGCACTATTATGTAAGAAACATGGTTTGCAAGATTAGGGTTAGGAACATGAAGAGAAGGCTTAAGAAAACCCTAAGAAAGCTCAAGAAGAGAGAAAACCTAGATTTTCTAGCTGATGCATCTCTAGTTGTCTAAGCCATGACTAAAAAATGAAGAAGCAGAAAATTTTGGGAATTTTTTGGCAAATTTTGAGTTTTTGGTTAAGTCTGGAAATTTTAATGTACAGAAGCGCAGTGTGGCATCCAAATGAGGAATGACACACATATCCATGTTTATTTTGACCTCTACATCACATATATATACTTTATCTCTCATTTTAGCTCACAGTTTTGAAGAAAAAGTAAAAAAACTAGCAAATTTTCATGTTTCTGCCACTATTTTGGACCCCATGTTGCACTTCTGGAGTAGTCTTGGGAGATTGGATTTTTAGGTGCCTTGGAGGTGGATTTTTGCAGGCTTGAAGCTTCAGAGGTCTTCTAGAAATCCTCAACTACCTTCACCAACCATCAGTTCAACTCAGAGATCAAGCAAAGCCACCAAACAAGCTCCTCAAAGATCACGTTGCACTTCTATGGGAAAGCCAGATTTCGAGTTTTGGTTGGTCAAAGTCAACTTTTGTCGATGTAATTAGTGTCAAAATATTTTTGCCTAATGTAGTTGAATATTATAATGATGGTTAGAGTGGATATTTTGTAATTACATGCTTTCAAGTCAAATTCAAATTAGTTTATGAAAAAGAGGAAAGTAGTTTCTAACTACTCAAGAGGTGGCAGGGATTAGGTAGGAGTAGGAAATCAGTTCCTAAGAGGGAGGATTCGACCCCTGAGAAGGGGAATGTTGTTTCACATCTATATGTATTTAGAATGAACTCATAGAGGGGGTTGGATTCCTGAAGCTCATCTCTTGGACTAGTGTACTAGACATTTTTGAAAAAATATATGCAGTTGCAACTATTTTCATGGGATTCTTGTGATGTGATTTGTGGCACTGTGTTTCTTCAGTTTTCTTTATGAATTTGATGATTAAGTATTTCTAGCATCCATCTATATTCTTCTGGTGATTATCTCTTAAGTTTTAAAGCAGATTTCATGATCAATATGCTCTGTTTTGTTTGAGGTTTTCACATAAGTGTTTTCTCTTCTAAGCAAATGAATTCATACTTATATGCTCATTTTGCTTCTTCTTTTTCCCTCACCATACTACAATGAAAAATTTACTTTGTGCCACCGATTGTATCTACCTTGCCCCATCTTATCTCTGCAACTAATCATTTGGGATACTTGACCTAGTTCTCAGACCTAGTGTTTTTGTCCAACAAACCCTAAATCAAATCCTACTGTGCTAAATACCTAGCCTAAGATCTACATACTCTCCAGTCACTTCCATTGACTGTGAGATTTTTCTTGAGAGAGCCCTCTCTGATTTGGTAGGGCTAGCTACCAAGTCCAAAGTTGGTTTGAGGTTACCTCCTTGGCTTCCTTTCTCAACCTTGGGACATTGAGGAGTGATAACACCACATAACAATCTTTGAGTGGCGCCACATTTCACTTAGATTCATCCCACTTAGCCACCCCAAAGGGTCATTTCCACTTGCCATGTTTATGCTAATGAGGTGCCACATCATCCTACTTTTCATGTCATTATCACTGTCTGCTAGTTGTCTCCTCATCATTGGGACACTCTATCTTCCTGTAGTTCATCACCAACTATTTTCCATTTATCATCAGTATGAAGGGGGGTCCTAAATGTTATGTTTTTCAATGGTTTTCTTTGTTAAATAGAAATGGTCCGGGGCATTGATTTACATTATATGTCATGCTAATAAGGTTTCTGTCTTTCGACTTTTTGTTAACCATGTCAACCATGAAAAACTCCAAAACAAGACCTCCACGAACCTTTTTATTGGACCTCCCTGATGTGGTGACGTGTTATGCTACATCATCATACTACCATGTGTCACCCTGTGAGTGGAGCCATGTGTCACCTAGTAAAGGGCCATTTGGACACTCAAAGGTGCCAATTTTGCATGCTTTGTGTCCTTCCTAAATCATGCAACATCATCATCATGATAATGCCATTTCCATGTGGACGTTGCATCATTTGATGATTCATCCTCGTTAACCAATAGAATGCTGCCATCTGTCACAGTTGACACTTCATTAGGTATGGATTGGACCTGGGGTCGAATGTTTTGCTCCATATTCTTTGTTAACGAAAATGGGATCCAAACGTACAAAATTTGCAGTGAAATGTCATTTATCCATCCCATGCCTTCTGTTAAGTATGCAAACATTTCCATATCCAATGCACTTAGTCCAACCCCTGTGGCATGATGTCCATAGATTGATAGGGAATTTTCCATCCTGTGTCTCTTGTTTGCCATCCCACAAAATTTGCCAACTTTTTGGACAATTCCTGACCCACGGGTTCTATCAATTGTGGCACCCCGCTCAAAGACTTCTTTGACCAAAACCTTTGCAGTGTGATGTCAAATTATCATATAGATAATGAGGAAAATCCAGTCCCACACCTTCTATCAACCTATGGAACCCTGCCAGACTTTGAACCGCCATAACTCCTTATCCCTTAGGAGTTTCTCAAGATGTTATATACCTTTTGGAACATCTTTCTAAGGGCTATCCAACCATGCAATTCACAGTAGCATTTGAGCTGATCAATTATAACCAAAATGTCTCCAAATGTAGGTTTCATCCTTGACCTTAGGTAGGTAGGAATACCCATCAATATTCTTAGAAAGGCTACACAACCAAGATCCAACTCCAATTGAGCATGAAACACACTCAAATATACCTGCCAACACTATTAATGCCACCACTAATGTTGACATCAATGCCAACAATAAATAGTTCTAATTTATGTTACTCAATCACCTCTTGTAATTTTCTAGTATGTAATTCCCTCAGATTTTACTCACTACAAAATTTATTCCCTCATGAAGTTGGTTTCCTACATGTGTAGATGATGAAGTCGCTACATCCTTGACTCGTATTGTATCCTCAACACAGATATTTGGTTGTTCACCTCCTTTACTTGTAAAACTTCCGTTTTTTTGAGTTGATTTTTCAAGAAAGAGACTAATTTTTTTGCTCGTCAAAGTCACCTCTAAGATTTTCGATCAAGGATGTGTTTACTTTTGTGAAAGAATATAGGACTAAAACTATTATGAATCATGATTTCCATTAGACCAAAACCTGTAGGTTTTAGTCAATGATCGCATCGCCAAAGGTAAGGATCCATGAGAGGCGGTTAGCCCGTGTCACGAAACACACGGGGATCATTGGTTTATCCAATGTCCAACAATATCCCCCCAACACAAGTCGGGTGTGTATCGAACTCATGAACTATGATATGATACCAATTGTTGGAAACACTGAGAGGGGGGTGAATCATTCTTTCTTTTCAATTGTTATTTTTACCAGTTAGATCACTTATATTTAGAACACAAAATGAACAATAAGAATAAAATATTTTATTAATTTATTCTTTACAATAAATCAAGTACAATATATATAGGGCTCGAACCCTAGATGAAGACACCGATCTTCAATCTCCCAGGCTCCAACTTGTATTTTTCCAAGCATTGACTTGGATTTCCAAGGCTCCAACCTTGTCAATTTAGAGGCACCAACCTCAAGGGATCCAACCCTATAATTGGTTTAGGCTCCGACCTGGTTTCTTGAGGACTCTGATCCTCTGGGGATCCAACCCTATCTTCCAAGGCACCAACCTTGTCTTTTTGAGGTTCCAACCTCTCGGGCTCCAACCCTCAGCTTCACTTCGTCAAGATGTATTTGGTTATACTTCATGGCTCCCAATGTCTTATTCAATGAGCCCTATCAATCTTCACTTAGTCTTCACTTTGGTCTCCACGTTACATTATCAATGACAACCTTGTTCTCTTAGAAGGTGTCACCACTGCTCTTCATCGTACCCAAACAATTTCTTCAAGTCACCTCATGATGACATCAACGATGCATCATGGTCTTCAATGTTATCTCCAAGTTCAATTTCAAAGTGTCTTCACAAGATGTTCCAAGGTGTTGTCAATGTGCTCCAAACCCAATCAAGAAATGCACAATGTATTTAATTAATCAAAGGATAACTTTCAGGTCTTCAATCTACTGCTTCAAGAATTCTTCAATATATATGCTACAAGGATATCTTCAAATTGTCATCAACAAACTTCATTTTCCAAAGGCCCTCAAGTTCTTAACTTGTTAAAGGTTCCAAAGGTTCCATTGTCCAAAGCTTCAATTGTCAAAATATTATACACTTCCTATTGCCTTAATACTTATTTACTACTCAATTCCTTGATGCTTCACTGTCCAGGCTCTTCTTTATTCATTGCTTCAGACAATGACCTCAAACTACTTCCAAAGACTATTTCATTAAGGCCTTAATTCATCGTTCTAAGGTTGGATTCACTGGCCTAAGGTTATATGATGATCACAGGTCTGAATTGCTGTAGCTACCACTCAACAAATCCAAATTGTGAGGACTGTAATTTCTGCACTAAAAACAGGTCCAAACTTGCAGTGCTACAGGTCACAGATCTGAAATTTTAATGTTACAGATCTGAATTTTTTTCACAGGAGCCACAGGTCCAAGGTCTCTAAAACTTATGATTGTTCTCTATCCTGAGGTTTTCACCAAGTCTGAGCTTGAAGGCAGTAATCACTATTCTGACCCTTCCACAAAGGCTTGTTCATAGTTTTGAAGTATCACAGGTTGTTGTCCACTATTCCATAGATCCAAGACTTAGTCCGAGCTCTTTATAGATCTCCAAGGTGATTGTCCTGTAGTCTGAGATGAAAATATAACCCATAAATTAGCCCAAACAGAAATCTCTTTTGTTCTCCTTGACCTCTATTCTTCTATGCTTCTCTATGCCTTATCTCTGAAATCTTCACCGAAAATCAGTAAGTAAAAATGACAATCTGAGCTTCTATTTATATGAATTCGACTTTGAAATGAAGGGACACGTCTTCTGGGAGCAGGCCGACTTGAATGACTATTTTTTAGGTTGGCTAGGCTGCCAAATAATTTTTTCTAACTTAAAAATTCATTATCTCCTCAACCACCGGGAGTTTGAGGGCAAGTAAGGGCTCATTAGAAAGGGAAAAATATACTCTATAAGATGGTATAGGTCTCATTGTGGAAATATGCCTCCAAGGTGTCAAAAAATATTTTTCTTTGTGACTGCTCTTTGAAATTTTTAGTGCAGAGGGTGATTAGGACAACAAGAGGTCATTAGGGCTTCTAAGTTCTTCACCATAGTGTATGTGAGTCATCCATGTCATCATGCATTCATCAAGTGATCTCCAATTCCTTCATTGTCCATGTCATCAAATGTAACATCACCATATATGTCATCATGTGTGCCATCAATGTCACCATGTCATCAAGATAGTGCAGTGATATGTCATTAACCATATGCAACATTCATCAATTTGTTAGAGCAAGGGCTAGATCATCATAAGGAGAGATTCTTCATCATCATAGAATCATGTAGGACATCCACATCATCATGATAGTTTCCAACAATGAGTGTATCATACAAGTCATCACATAATGGTGTAGCGATATGTTATAGTGAAACATCATTAGGAGAAATCCAAATAGTCTTCCAACCCTCAAATGATCTCCAACCATGTTACCACCATCAAGTGTATGACATCGTCAAGTATCGTTAAGTGTGGTCATTCTTCAAGAGTCTGACATCATCAAGTATCATCAAGTGTGGTCATTCTTCAAGAGTCTGATCTCATTTAGTGTATGACTCCATATGTCATTAAGAGTTAAGGTCTAGATCATGAAGTGCATGCAAAATTAGATCAAGGACTTTCTAGGACTTCTTTCATTAGTGGTTTGACTTCTTCATGACTTGACATCTTCATTGATGGTATCTTGTCAACCAAGACTCATGAAAACATCGTCTGGAACCAGGCATCTCAAGAATATTGACATCTCGGTCAATGCCATATTGACATCAATGACAACCTTGATTATCAATATCCCCCTTTGTCATTGATGGCAATATTATTGCCCTTCCAACATTCTCTCCCCCTTTGACATCAATGGAAAATGAGGAGCCCAAGTACTCCCCCTATCAAGTTGCTTTTTTTCTTCATGAATAATAGTTCTTCATAGGTATGTTATTCCCCCTGTCATGGTTCTCTTCCTTCTGGAAACGTGGTCCATGATAGATGTGTCTAAATTTCTTCATGTGATGATCCAACTCCCCCTTTTTACATGAACTCCTCTATCTCAAAAAATATTACTTGATATTAGTGATCAAATGGAAGAGATCCTCAACAATAGTCCATCGAATGAGTAAGGGATCATATTCTTCAATGGAGTTGCTTCCAAGAGATTATCTATCAAAATTGTCCATGTGTGACTCATCAAGCGTTTTATAGGGCTCTTCTTGGATAGATTCTACAAGAATTGTTATGAATCATAAGCTCCCCCTAACAATATGCATGGTTTCCTTTTTGGCAGAATTTCATCATCAAAATTTGAATATCATATCTGCCAAAGATGTCTTTAACAAATTAGCAACATGTGTTGTTGGCTTGAGTGTTCAAGATACTTTCAAATACAATTTTCTTCCTTCTCCATACTTGAGTGACTTTCTTTTCTGGCTTGGTTGTCATGGTTATAGCTTGTGTAGGTACCTGAGTCAAGTTAGAATCATGCGCCATATGTCCAACATTATGGCAATTGAAGCACTCCATATTTTTTTATGAATGAGTAATCATTACTTCTTCTTGCAAAATTGCTTCTAGGAGATTGACAGGGACCATTATATTTGTCTTTGTGATATGCCCTACAATCTTTTTCCATGTGCCCAAAGTTTGTACAAGAATAACAATAACCAAGAAATATACTTTGGTACCTGGGAGATGAAGATTTCCTTGATGTACTTCTAAAGTCTTTTTGCCTTGGGATTCTTTGATGATATCCATTTCCTTTTGTATTCTTGACACCATCTGCAAGTCTCCTTGGAGTAGGATTTCTTCCATAGTTGTCTTGACTCTTCTCCTCGCCTTTGCTGGAACTGGGAGCATCAAAATTTTGTTTAGGCTTCCTCACATCCTTGTTGTTTGAAGCATTAGGGTCTGCATCATTCTTTCTTGAGGATTCGCCTGCATAGCCAAGACCCAATTTATCATGGGGAGACCTTTGATGACTTAGGATGTAATCTAGGGTTTGAGAACTTTTCAAGTTCTTATTCAACAAATCAACTTCCTTTTTAAGAAAGACAATTTTTTCCTTCATTTTCTTCCATTATTCATCCTTCTTTGATAATATGATCTCCATTTCTTCCTTCATCTTGGTTGCTTCACATTATTGGGCCTTAAGAGAAGTGATTTCTGATCCTAACTTAGTGATGTCATCATCCTTTTCTTCTAGTTGGCATGTCATGGTGTTTCTCTCATTTTCTGCTTCATCAACTTGTCCTTCTATGAATTCCAAAGATTCCATCACGTTCTCAGCTCCTTGTGCTTGTTTCCTTGCTTCTTCTAGTTGAGATCTAAGGGAGGATACCTCTTCCTTGTGTTGACCAATCTTTGCTTCAAGTTTGTTCAAACTCTTGAGTCTTTGTTCAAGGTGGCTTGACAAAGTTTCTTCCCTTTTCTTTACCTTATCCAATTGATTTTTCATGGATATGACTTATTCATGATGTTTTTTTTTTTTATGATGAAATTCCTCCTTAAGCTTGGTGAGCTCCTCACTCTTTCTTGTACTTGAAGCTTGAAAAGGTCAACTTCCTTCCTTGTCTTGTCCTGGTCACCATCTTGCGCTTTCTTCTTAAGTTCCTCATTTTCCTTTTTCAAACTATTAATCTCTTCCATGGTAGCTATAAGTTTAGTGAGGAGATCTTCTTCAAAGCCTTCTTTGTTTTCTTCTTCTTCTAGGTCTTCTTTGGCCTTGATGTCATCATTCTTATTTTTAGCTTCCTTATTGGGTTCTAGATTTCCTTCTTGCTTTCCATCATCTTCTTGACTAGAGGTCATGGTCAATGCTCCTTTTGAGTGAAGGTCACGAAGTTTTTCCCATATATCTTTTGTTGATGAACATTTTTTCAAATTGGCCTTTATAGAATTTGGTAGCCCATTCAAATTGTCTTCATTTCTCTTGTATTGTACTTCTTGGATTCATTGTCCATCGTGCTATCAATAATCATTTATTCCCATATTCCAATGCCTTGAGCCATTATGAAATTTCTTATTCTTACCTTCCACACATCAAAGTTTCCATTGAACACTAGAGCTTTCTCCATTTGATTGTCTTCACTTTTCATGGTTGAGGAAGAGACATCTTTAAGAGGATTGGAGGCTTTCTTCCTTGGCTTTGCCACTTGTGTTCTAAGGATCAACCTTCAAGCGGCTAGGATTTGAGTGAATGTACTAGCTTTGATACCACTTGTTGGGAATCATGATTGCCATTAGACCAAAACCCGCAGGTGTTAGTCAACGATCACATCGCCAGAGATAAGGATCCATGGGAGGTGGTTATTCCATGTCGTGAAACACACGGGGAGCATTGGTTTATCCAATGTCCAATAGAAACAAGTTCTAATTTTCATTTCCTTGGGGTCATGGTTGGAAAAACCCAACACCTTTACTTCACTTCCCAATTCAATTACAATAGGGGCGCCTACCTTCTTCCTTTTATTTGACCTTCATATGATGCTCTAATGTTTTTTACTATAATAATATTCACATAAAGACATCATGGGATCTTTGATATCATCCATCCTCTCAATTTATAAGCCTATGGGGAGTCCCCTAGTGATGGTGGGTAATGATATCATAGGGGTGTTAGATGTGAGCTTGTTTTTTTTCCCATCCCTGTTAGTGATCATCTTCTTCTATCTTCTTCCTCTCCACTTTAGCCCAATCCATTTATATTCACACCTCCTCTTTGTGGTGGGCCTCTTCCTTCCTTTTCTTTTTCTTTCTTCTTATGACACCTAATTTTGTTGTTTTTCCTTACACTTATACTATTTAATAGCCTATTCTACTTCCTCTTTTTTCTTCGTCTCATCCTCTTTCCTTCTCTTTTGTGGTTGCTTTGTCTTGATCCATTACCTTTTTATTTTTCAATTATGTTTCGGGATACTTCCTCATATTTCATTCATTTTCTTCATCTTCCACCTCATGATATTTTTTGAGATTCTCCTTCTCACGCCCTTTTCTTTCTTTCTCCCTTTTAACCCTCTCTTACTCTTGCCTCTTGTGCTCTACCACTACCTTCCTATCTTCTTCAATTTCTTCCTCTACTACTCCTTGTTGACTTGTTTCTTCAATTATTCCTACTTGATAGGTGTTTTTTTAATCCTTTCTAGGACTTCTTCATATGATTCAACACGCTAGTATACCTCTTCATCCTAAAATTGCTAGCGGTTGTATGGATAGTTGAGCCTCACTATCTTGTAGTGCAACTCCAAAACTTTGTGAGGGTCATTCCTTTTGAATATATTGATGTAGAGGCTTATCTCCAAGGTGAAATTAGGCTCAAAATTAACATGCAAGATAATCTATAAAGTGTATATTCACAACTTGAAAGAGGTGGTGGGAATGCTCACTTGTTGTTTCCAACATGAGTTGGGCGCTTTTGTTATTTTGTAGGCCATCTCTCTTATGACCAACCTATACAATATGAATTTGTATAGCAATGAGGGCCCTTATTCACCCAAAATATGTGGAAGAAGGAATGATCCTCTTCTAGGTACTAGTATCTATTAGGAACAATTGTAGTCATATCTTCTTGGGAAATTTTTGGGGCTAGTTGGTTATATACCATCTGATATAGTGGCACCATGAAATTGTTGGATATTTCTTTGAAGAAATAAATGTACTTAGAGCTCCACAAAATACCCATGTATTAGACACTCATTATGGGTCTAGTTCCATCCTGTGAGTGGAAAAGGGCTCTAGGAATAGTTGATGTTGATTAGGTAGGATGACATATAGAACCATTCATTATTCCCTAATGACGTTTCTTGATATCTCTAAACAACTATGAAGATGTTCTTAGACAAGATTGATGGAAGAACTCCTACTTCTGAATAATATTTTATATCTAAATTATGTGATGATAAATGTAGTTAAGTAGACCAAGTGTAGACATTTATGTATGGTTGAGATATTGAGAGGAATGAGTGAAAATAAGGATGGATATTTAGTGAGAGATTCATGGAAATATTTGAGGAGATAGTTATGGTGGTGGTTTGAACAAATTTCTCTAAATTGATGTATTTGTCATGGTCACCATCATTATATAGAGTGACCAATTTGTAAAATAGAATAACACATGACAATATGTTTTTATAATATATTTTCTCCCTTTGGGGATCTCTTGGTTTTTTGAATATTATTCCTTGTCTCCCTTGCTTCATGAATGATTGTTAAAGCCAACAAATGGTATTAGAGATCCAAATTTGTGGATTATGCATGAGAAACAAGAGGGTTAAATTTGTGTGTCGCTCACATAAAAGATTGATACAAGAAGTTTCCCTATTGATAGGATAACGTTGTAGCATGGTTATCGATGATAAGGTTGCAACGTGGTCGGCCACATACTCATTTGAATTGGTGGAATGTATCTATAAAATCTTATGATGTTTAGGGCATTTTTTCGTTATTTGAAGGTCATAGATTTGAGTTTTGGTTAGTGAAGACTGCGAGATTTGAGTTTTGGATTTGGGGAAGGATCATAATATTGATTTTTTTTTTGAGGAGTGAGCGCTTGGTTTGTCCTGTGATGGAGTCCTTTAAGAAAAATGGAGAGAGTGATGCTCAAAGTTCCATTTTCAGTGAATGTGCACACTTCATATCAACGAGTCAATTCTTTTCATGATGGGACGTTTCAAGTTTTTGAAAATGGGTTGCTAAAAGTTGATTAATTGTAATTTTATTACTTTATATAAGCCAACCAATCCTTTACAAGAAGGGAAGTTTCAAGTTTTTGAAAAAGGTTTATTAAAATTTGATTAATTGTAATTTTATTACTTTATATTATCCAATCAATTCTTTACATGAAGGGGAGTTTCAAGTTTTTGAAAAAGGGTTGTTAAAAGTTGATTAATTGTAATTTTTTTTTTTTTTTTTTCTATGTTAAGACTAAACTAAGCACCCACGGGGAATTGAACCGGTGACCTATCGCAAGGAGTGCCTTAACAACGCACCCATTCACCGTCAATCCAAAGCCCCGTGGGCGATTAATTGTAATTTTATTACTTTATACAAGCCAATCAATTTTTTACATGATGGGAAGTTTTAACTTTTTAAGCAAGGGTTGTTAAAAATTGATTAATTGTAATTTTATTACTTTATATCAGTTAATACTTTACATGAAGGGAAGTTTTAATTTTTTGAAAAAGGGTTGTTAAAAGTTGATTAATTGTAATTTTATTCTTGGCACAAGGAAAGTTTGTAAAATAATTTTAGTGTTGTGTACTTAATACTCATAAGTTTAAAGTTATAGTCAAGTTTAAAGTTTGCTCATGAAAGAAAAATTAATGATGTAAGGAACAAAATAAGCAAAGCTAAATTGAAAGAATTGAAAGTCAATTCGAGGTATGAGTCAAGATCATTGTCACGTACTAAAGAAGTGAAAAGGTATATTTGTTAAATTCAAGATTATTTTAATGTGATGAGTTAAACACATGTTGAAAGTATAAGAATATTTACAGTGAAACACTAAGGGTGCATGATCGGTGTTGCCTGATACCCAAAGTTTTTGGTCAAGTCATTATGTATGAGTTGTTAAGAAAAGCAAAGGTAAAGTAAAATTCTAGTGAAATCAATATCAAATTCAAGTTTAAGTCAAGTCAAATTATGAAAAGGGTGTGAAAATTAAGTTTTCCAAGCCAAAGTCATAGTTTTCTTGTTGGGTCTTGATCAACTCCAACAAGAAACATATTTTGTAAGCATATACATGCATAGAAAATATTGCAGGTGTCTTGTTGGACCGAGGTGCCCATCCTACAAGAAACTATTTATGCAGGTACAATGAAGAATTATGCATGAAAATGATAAAAATTGATGACAGAAAAAGATGAGAGAGAAAAGTGAAAGATGCGGAAAGAAGAAGTTGGACTCCTGGACTTGAGTAAAAGAAGGAAATGTATGAAGATGAATTCATCAACAAAAAACTAAGGACAAGGAATAAATTTTTGCAAGTGAAAGCAATAGAATGGATTAGTAAGAGAGAAGCAAAAATTATAGAAGTGAAAGAGTAAAGAGGGAGAAGAGAAGCATCCAGAAAAGAAGTCAAGGGAAGGAAAAGAAGAAATAGAGATGAAGATACAGGAAACAAAAGGACATGAAGCAAGGTAAATAATATTACCATGTGCTCAATATGTGTACAATGAATCCATGAAAACAATATCCATTAGAATTTATAATAGTCCCTAATTTTTTTATGTGGAAAGCAAATGTTTGTATGGAAAGAAAAGCTAGATAGGCCTAAATTGAAATAGAATGTACCTGATTCAATGTATCTCTTGATGAGGCAAGTATACTCACATTGAGGAGACAATGGTGCTAAATAACCACTTTTCATGAAGTAAGAAGTCATGTTGAATAACCACTTGTGATTGTTGTGAGAAAGGTTGGTTTCCGGTCATCTGAAACCACTTATGATGTGGAAAGCAAAAGTGACTTAAAGTTTGTATGGTTAAGGTTAATCAACAAAACCCAGCTTGATGAATTATGTTGATGATGTATGGGGAGTTTAATGTATAGATATAGATATTTTTTTTTGAACCATGTACGAGAAAATTTCCTAAAGAACTAGCGGATACAACAACTAGCAACCCTTGTATTTCGGTGGATGGTAATTGTTTTATATGGACTTCAACAAACACATCACTTATGTTTTTGCAGGTACAAGATGAAAATTGCTGATAAATGAAGATGAAAAAGAGGACCATAGAAGAGGTGAGAAGATTGAAGATAAAGATGGGACTAGTTCAGAGGTTTGAGTATTTGTGAATTTAGGGTTTTGGTTTGCTGGACCAGGGATTTGAGGAGGTAATTAGGTCAAGGCTTCAAGTATGCAGTGACAAGTATAAAGAAGAGCTAGATATAAGTGTGTTATGGTGAAATTAAATTGTTGTCAATGTATTATAGGTCTGAGAGTTTAAAATAACATAATGAACATGTAAAAGCATGAATTCATTAATCTTGGAAGAAAATAAACACAAGCATGATTTCCACATAAACAAAGCTTAAATTTAAGTTTTCTGTCTATATAACTGCAAGGAAATTTATAGGAAGAAGATAAAGCATGTAAAGAGAGATGGTTTATCCATTAGAAACTGATAGGAAAAGAACACAACACCATAGACTCACTGAACAAGAATTCCTGAAATATAGCTACAACTACTCCTGTATTAGCTGTAAGAGAACATCAGGTACCAAGCCTCTCCAAAAAAGTCCCACCTCTCTCTCTGAAAGAGAAATGATACATATCGACTCAATCAAATAGCTTCCCCACCTTTAGGAGTCGAATTCCTAGGTGGTGGAACTGTTTCCAAGATTCTCTCAACCAACAGGTGAGAGTGAGAATGTCAAATACAAATTCTTCTCTTAGACTTTGATTTGAGTTTTGCCTCCTTTATGAGGGCTAATTAACCATAAAAAACATATCATGTCTATTTATTCATGATTAAATCATCTAAACCTCGAACTACTGAATTTACATCATGAGTTTGACTTTGACCAAGTCAAATTGAAAACCTAGGAAATTACATAGTGAAATTTTAAATAAAAACTCAAAAATTTGCAGAAGCACAACGCCAACTTTAAGGCCATTTTTATGTCCCTTCATGAAGTCCAAATTGATATCTAAGAGAATGGTCAACTAGCCTTTCCTGTCTAGTTTCCGTAACACCTTTAATTTTTGAAAATTACCCATGGGAAGGCCTACAAAAATTCATTCTCCCAAGGTGTCTCTAGAAGCATAGCGCTTGTCAAAAAGAGTGGCAAAATGATGATTTTTGACCCCTTTTTCTCAAAATTTGTGCCTTTTATGAGAAATATGATGAAATTTGTTTTGATAGGAGGTCATTATTTTTCCAAAAATGTAAGCCAATTTTCATTTGGAGGTCTAAGGAAAAAGCGTAGCGCCTGTGACTAGCCCAATTTCTGAATTTGGCACCAAAATTCTCAAAAAACAAAAAATGCTCAGAAAACCTTCAAAATTGGTCATGAAGTGCAAAATGAGGTATGTCATGCCCTCATGGATGCTTCAGCAAGCATCTCCAAGTTATCTCTCTCATTTTTTTCCTTTAGGGTTTCCTTTAGCTTGTCTTTCAACTGCTTGAGCTTGATGTTGCAAATCATATTTTTGGTCTGATAATGATGGGCCATGTGTCTCAATAGCTGATTATCCCTGTTGGCTTTGTCAAGAAGCTTTTCTAAGTGGTCATTGACCTTACTTAGCCAATACTCTCTATCCTCATTGATCTCCAAGGCAATTATGTCTTCCATGTCTAGGTCTTCATCTAGCAAATTATGTTCTTTCTCCTCCTTCAATGCCCTTTTGAGTCCCTTGGTCCTTGGCTTCCTTTTCCCAACTTGTTTTTCAGGTTCCTCATGTTCACCAAGCTCCAACACTACTTTACCTTTGTCTCCTTGTTGCAACACCTTGGATTGCTCTTTCTCCATGATGAGATGTTTAGCCTTAAGCTGACTGTTTTCTTGCTCAAGGAAGGAAATGATGAAATGAGGGAGTTAGGGAACAAAGAAGATGATAGGGGAATTTTGGGAGATGGATAGGGATGGTATAAAACTTAGGAAGTTTGAATGGAGAGAAAAGAGAGAGAGATATGAGTAGGAGACTTTAAAAGCAGTCCTACTAGGAAATTGTCCAAAATGATAGGTATAAGCTAGGGTTTGTGTAAAGGTGAGGTAAACTGAAGGTAAATGAGTTGATTAGTGAATGATAGGGTGATTTATATATGTATAGATGTATGAGATGACAAATTTTAAGTTTTCAATGCCATAACTAACATAACCCATCATTTGCACTAGCTTTGAAGCATGAATTTTCACATAAACCCTAGATGAACACAACTCACCATTTGCATTTGCTTTGCCAAAGGAAAAGAGTGAGTAAGATGATGGTACTTATGTTATAGACATTTTTGTGCCTCGCAGCATGGAGCATGAAATGTCGATAATTACAGGGATCCAAAGTCCCTAAACATGTTGTTCTTACCCCTAGAGGAACAAGGTCAGCAAACCACAGCACTTCCTATCAGTTCTCCACCTGAAAACACTCGAAAACAGGCTATTTTTGGATCATGTCAGCTGCTCCACTGAGCAACTGCGCTGAATGTCAACTGCTCCTCCTTGTACCTGCGCTGAAAGTCAACTCCAATGAAGGCTACCTGCGCTGGGCGAGATTGGCCAAGTGGCACAGTCATTCTGCAAGGTGTCAACTGCCCAGGAAGCTTCCAAACTGACACTTGGTTCAAGGGATTCGCCCTGTGATGAGTAAGAGGTACTTGATCTCCATGTGTAAGCAAGGATCTCCAAGTGGACTCAAGAACTGAAGTTTAACTGAAGAAGGAGAGGACACAAGGCAGCTTTATGTCAGTCTCAAGCTGACTCATCCTCTCTTCTTCTCTCCTATATATAGAGCTCTTCTATGAGGTCTAGGGAGGCTGGAATTTTGTTCAAAGTAAGGAAGTGCTGTTGGTTTACAGTTAGAGCTATTGGGTGATTGCTTTTATAGAGGGGAAGAGGAGATTTCTTGCTGCTGGGAAGGTGCTGCTGGATTGGAGCCATTTATGGTTGTAACCTTCTCAGAACCTTTTTCTTCTATCAATAAAGCTTTGATGTTCTCCTATATACTTGTATTGCAATGATGTATTGTTTTTATCTGTATATTTGATTCATCCTAATCCATGCATCAGTTATGAGTACATGTTTCTTGTAGTTTCCCTCTCTTGTTTTTGCAGGATCTTTGTGTAGCTGGGCCGGCAAAGGGAGCAAGGAGCTGGGAAGCAAGGAGCTGGGAACAAGAGGCAAAGATAGAAGACAGGATCGACAAAAGCGAAAGACATCGGTTGGTCAATCTTTTCTTCCTTCTCTGTACTTTCATAAAGGAAAAATATCAAAGCTTTACTTTCAGTTGTTGCTAAGGAACTATCACCCTTAGAGTAGGGATAGGGTCATTCCGAGTCGGATACTTTTCCCCACAACAACTTACTTGTGGATCAGCTTAGAAGAGTAAGGAATAGGAATGCAAGCTTAAATTTGAATTTTGGGTGAGTTTTGGCAAGTTTTTTGCTACTCTGTCAGAAGCACAACACAGTTCATGGAAGCGCAGTGCCATCTCCAGAAGCGCAGCGTAGTTCACACAAGCGCAACGTCGTCTTCCAACTCGATTTTCGAGGCCTTAAACTACTCCAAATTGTGAACTTGATAGCTCATTGGAAAGATATTGAAGTTTTCTACAAGATGGAATCATCAAGGATGTAATTTGGACACTCCAGTAGGGAAAAAATTTATTTTCCCAAGGTCACTCTAAAAACCTAGGGTGTCTCTAACAAAAGTACAACACCAACTTGCACAACACTTTTGGATGCCTTCCACTAATCGAAATCACTATATGAAGGTACCATTAGAAATATTAGGATTCCTGCTACACAATAGAGTCCTTAAGCACTGCCAACACTTGCTCCAAATACTTGCAAATCTGTCTTGAAGTCAAATTGTCTAGAAGTGTAACAACTCTTCCGTTGCAAGTGTATTTATGGAATTTATCTCAAAACATAATACCTGTGCATAAAGTAAAGTAATTTTTTGTTCCTCGGCCTATCATTGACAAAAACCTCTTTCACTTTTGTAAACTTCTTCTCCATTTGGTCAGAAACATATTTTGAAGAAAAAATGGCCCTATGAGAAATGATGAGATGAGGTAGTGTACTGCAGCATTGTCTTATTTGAAATAAAACATTACCTTTACCTTTATTTTTCTTTCCCTAAGCTTCTAACTCCCTTTACCCACTGAATTACATGATGGACATGTTTTTGTTTTGACCTATGGTATCATGATGACACATGGAGTGAAACCCTAGACCATGACCGGAAATGAATAATTTGACCATTTCATGACCCAAGACACTTAAATGAAGATATGGTACCTCGAAGAAGACAATAACCATGATGAGGGATGAGAACCATGAGTAAGTGAAGGGAGAAGCAGTGACCTAGACACAACAACCAGTGACCAAATTTTTATTTGAAGACTGACTGAAATGATAAAAATTTGACTTGACACCCTAACAACACCTTGTAAGAGCATATTTGATCAATAGTGACAGGCTAAATTGACCGACACTAACATTGGCTCCAGCTGGGGATGGCAGCTCCTTGGAGGTGTCAAGAACACCATAGACCTAGTAGCCTTGTTCATTGGGCATGGAGTCAAAATGCAAAGACTAAACTCAAACTGAAAACTGACTGACTAACTGACTGACTTGACTATAAAAAAACATATTGACTGAACTTACTTATGGAAGCAAACCATCGGGATCTTAGGGCCTTCACCTCGAGCTTCAATTCCTGATGATAACCGACCACTTGCTGAGGACATATATACAATCATGTGTAATGATCCCTCCAGTGTAACCAATCTAACAAATGGCTACCTACTTGAATTTTGCTTGTACTTTCCTTGAGCAAGCAGAAAAAACAAAAGCTAGGAAACTCCAAGTGTCCACTGAAAATGTGCTCATGATCCATAAATACAAGAAAATTCATCTTCCCAGATGGCTGCAACAAATCAGTGTAAGGATCCTTAAAAATCTAAAATGTTACCTTGTCTTGAAATCCAACAAAAATACAAGTACTCCTTTCATTTTGATATGAAAGAATACTTGGTTGTTGATCCATAGGAAGGCATAGGGAAGTATGACTTTCTGCTACCTGAGTGTTGGCTACAAATTCTTCAAGCATGAGTAACTTTGATTCTATCTCTAGCATACAATTTATCTCAGACTCATATTCTTCTAATTCATAGTCTAAATCATCTTTGAATAGAACACACTCTTGAAGATTATTAAACATGTTAGCCCTATCCTCTTCATGAAAGAAAATAGTCCCTGTTAGCTGATCTCCTTGCAAGAAATCTACATCACAAATTGGCTTACTTACAACAACTTCCTGTATAGTTTCATCAGTCTCATGACTGTCATCATTTAAACCCATATTTTCATTTTCAATAATGGAAGAAATTTCTCTTACACATTCTTGACTGTGTGAGCACTGCAAACCTACCTTAACTTGGGTTGTAACATGGTTTTTCAAGAGCTAATCTATTTCATCTTCAGACAGAGGAGAACACTTAGTTTTATTGAAATCAACATTAGCTTGGTGATTTTCATTTTCAAGATCAGGAATAGGCCTTTCTCTATTTTGATCCCAGTCTGCTTCATCCAAGGAGGAAGCTGCTAATTCTTGTTGGGAGGAAAAATCATAAAGGGCTTCTAATATATCTTCTTCCATACATTCTTCATCCCCATACAAATTTTCAAGAAATTTAATGAAATTTTCAGAATCTCACAACATCTATCCATCATTGAAAAGGAAAAATTGCAGCTTTGATAATGTTGAAAGAAAACTAAATGAAAATCCTTTAGAGAATATAAACTAGCAGATGGTAGATTCTCATACCATTTCCTCACTATTTCCTCCAAGGTAGGAATGAAGATATTCATCAGAAAATATTCAGGAAACTTAGTCTTTAATCTATGAATATGAAAATGAAATTTGACCAAATGCAAACTAGCATCTTCTCCATCTCGACCTTTAAAGTTTGGCATGCCTGTTTGCCAATCTATACAAGTAATATGATTTAGAAAACCAAGAACATGAGCTCGATTCATAGGAGAATACCTTCGAGCAGTTGTCAGCTGGATAAATCGTTCTTGCGGACAAGACCGACCTCCCTAGTATCAAAAGATATCTAGCAACAAGCAGGACAAGCAAATCTACCTTTCTCTAAATATATTGCGATTTATTAATAAAAAATAAGAGGTGTTTTAGACCCTACCTTAAGTCCAATGCTAGTTTGTGGCAGCCACGCTTCGACCGTCCGAACGAGTTTCCTTTTGAGAACCTGCAATCACAAACAAGCACACATCAAATAACACCTGCATAGCTAATATAATAAATCATATTCATCATGGTGATCAAGGAATCCATGAAATAAACCATAAAACACATCTTATTGAGAAAAATAAACTTGATTGTATTAACTTTGAAAATAGAAGAACTTTACAACCTTTGGTGCCTTGATGTTGTACAAGATCCTCCCAGGGTCCAAACAGGGATCTCTTCTACTTTGACAAGCCTCACACTCTTCCCAATGAGATCAAAAAAGGTATGTAATCTCTCCTCTCAAGCTCAATTAGGAAGACTAAGTTCCAGTAGCATTTCACCTCAAAAATATTCAGCTTTCAACCTCCCCAGTAACCAACCCAATGCTTCATTTTATAGTGCAAAGGAAGGAGGTTACAGGTCCACCTATGAAGGGATAGAGTCCTCCTTCAAAGGGATAAGCTCCTCACATCAAGGGGTTAGCTCCTTAAGGTATGGGATGCATGAACCTTAAAGGAGCGAACTTGCCACCTCAAGATTCCTTCTAGAAGCTTCCAGAAATGACTCAAAGTGAGTTTTTAAGAATGTACTTGCGCCTTTTTGACTTTTACATGCGACCGCACCCATTACACATATATAGAGCGGTCAGGTACGCAAGGGACATGACCAGTAGGTGCGGGACCGCAGGTAATGCTAAGAGAAAGTGCGGAACCAGAGTTTTAGAGACTTTTAAGGGCTTTCTCTTATTTTCAAGGCTTGACATGAAGAATTGTGGTTTAAAACTTGCAAAGGAGGAAAGTATGAGTGATGATAGACTCACACCGATTGTAGAATGTCATGGTGACAATATTTTGTGCAACAGATTTCCCCCTAAAGTGAAAAGTCTGTAATAGATGAGGATGGCATTTGTCATCTAAGAAGAGTGAAGTACTTTATCATTTCAAGGATCATCCTGTGGACACCCTGGTCAGAACTTGTAAAAAAAATTCAATACAAAATATATATATTAGAACATATCATCGCTGAGGTAGGCATTCCCATACTCAGATCAAAACTGACTAGAAAATTAACTAAACTGCTCTGATACAGGAATGATTTTGTAATACATCACAAGTATAGACATATGTAGACACAGTATGGGCACAACCATCTGTTTATGAATAGTCCACTGTATAATGAATAAAAAAATTCCTCGTAGCCTGGATGGTGGAAACTAGATCCAGGGTCTTGATTTCTGCTTCCCGAACTAGTACGATTCTATCCATGTGAATGAATGTGTCGAAGTCAAACATGGTAGAAACCACTTGATTACCAGTCAATGATGTGAATTGTTAACAAGTGTGAGAGAAACCACCAGTAATGTCAATGGCTCTCAAAGTAATCAGTACAATCCATGAAATGTGAATAGATGAGCTGATGTCGAACATGTCATAGAATCCTTTGATCGAAGGTCAATGGTACAACCTGTCGTCGAAGGTGAGGAACCTGCCATTGAGGCATGCAGATTCCAAGGTACTGATGATTTCTAGATCATATTTCTAGATAATGAGCTGAAGTCGATAGAAAGTGATCCGTCGTAGGCAAGCCCACAACACGAAATCATAGATCAAGTTTGAAGAAATATATTTGGCAAGGACTAACTCAGGGATGGTCAAGATGGATGACAGATATTTTGCAGATGAATGGTTTATTTGAATTGACCTCTTGAACACATAACGACACTGTAGATGGTTTGGTGACAATTGACCCAAAGCTAATACCCAAAAACCGGCTGAAGACTTTCAATATGGTTTGATTAACTGTTAGGCAAAGGATTTCCCAACCCAGGTGAACAAAAGTGTCGTGTTCAAGAGTTGTTGACTGCTTTTCTAAAACACAAAGTATAACAAATAGGTTCATTTTTCTCTCTTTTCCCCCACCATTTCTGGAAAGTACCTCTTTATTTTTGACAAGCTTGAGGAGGATAACATTTGCTTGGTTATAAGCTCATCCTTTGGATGAGTCCAACTTAGTTTAAAATTCGAACCCTAAGAAGGAGTGGTTCGTTCCTGTTTAAAATTGAACAGGTCCTTTACTGTTAAATTTTAATGAGTCCAGTATAGGAGAAACTCGGCGTTTTCAAATTTTATGGAGTCAGAAGAAAAACTTAAGAAAACTCCATGGATGTCCTTTTTCGTAAATTTGTGTCTCCCAAGCTCGAAAAAGTATAAAATAATACTTGAGAGAACCGCTTGACCGTTACGATCAAGAAGTACTTTTCATAATTAGTGGCTTCGATTTGAAAAAGTAAAAAAGCGATCAAAGACACGTCATTTTATAACCAATATCGAACTTGAAATGACAAAAGTCCGACGATCTTTTCATGTTTATACAGTCAAAAAAGAGCTGTAAGTGGACCGTCTTTTTAATTCCGTTTTAACAAGTTTAAAAAGAAAAACTCGGCAATCTTTTCATATTTTACGAGTAAAAAAAAGAGCTTAAAGAGGACTAGTCCTAGAGGAACGAGTGGTATAAAGGTTAGAAACTAGTTCTGGTGATGGTGGAGCTGCTCAAAACATGTAATGGTTAAGAGGTTGGCTAACAAAACCACTCATAGATGCAGTCCCTCAGGAAGGGTAAACAACCAAGTGAAAGCATATGATCAACCAAAGAGATGGTGGCGAAGGAATGAAAACAACCAAGGCTCATCTAACAAAATTTAGCAGATAAAGATGTCAATTAAGAGATGTAAATCAGGTATGGGTTCTTTTTTACACAAGTTTGAACCATAGAGAACTTTGCTTGGATTCAGTTTCATGTTTACACAAGCTTGAAACGAAAAACTATGCTTGTTATAAGTTTGCATGCCCCCAGCATAATGATGCAAAACGAGGTACATGCCCCCCAAGCTTCATTGCATTCAACCAGGTGGATGGAATGAAGGTTCACTTTTGAAATCTTGGAAAGACTCGTGGGAGTTGTTTCATTTTTTAATGAGGTTGACATAGGAAAAGAACTATCCTCAAAACCCTTGTTTCATTTTTAAACGAGCTTGACACAAGACAAGGAACTATGCTCGAAAATCCTTGATTCATTTTTTTAACGAGCTTGACACAAGACAAGGAACTATGCTCAAGACACCCTGTTTCATTTTTTAACGAGGTTGACACAGGAACAAAACTATCCTCGCTGACTCCTTGTTTCATTTTTTAACGAGCTTGACACAAGACAAGGAACTATGCTCATGACTCCTAGTTTCATTTTTTAACGAGGTTGAGACAGGAACAAACTATCCTCGTGACATCCAGTTTCATTTTTTAACGAGGTTGAGACAGGAAAAAACTATCCTCGCGACAGCCTGTTTCATTTTTTAATGAGGTTGATACAGGAAAAAACTATCCTCGTGACAACCTGTTTCATTTTTTAGCGAGGTTGACACAGGAAAAGAACTGTCCTCATACCTGATTCATTTTTTAACGAGGTTGACTCAGTAATGGGAACTATCCTCTGACCAACTAATTCATTTTTTAACGAGGTTGACACAGGAGAAGAATTGTCCTCATACTTGGTTCATTTTTTAACGAGGTTGACTTAGTAACAGTAACTTTCCTCGAACAACCGATTCATTTTTTAACGAGGTTGACACAGGAAAAGAACTGTCCTCATACTTGATTCATTTTTTAACGAGGTTGACTTAGTAATAGGAACTATCCTCTGACTAACTGATTCATTTTTTAATGAGGTTGACACAGGAAAAGCACTGTCCTCATACTCATTGATTCATTTTTTAACGAGGTCGACACAGTAAAAGGAACTTTCCTCGAGGTAGCCTGTTTCATTTTTTAACGAGGTTGATACAGGAAAAAACTATCCTCGTGATAGCTTGTTTCATTTTTTAACGAGGTTGATACAAGAAAAAACTATCCTCGCGATAGCCTATTTCATTTTTTAATGAGGTTGATACAGGAAAAAACTATCCTCGCTGTTAGTGTCGGTCATGATGCCCTCCATCAGTGATCAAAAAACTCTTTGCATATGCATAAGTAGGTGTCTCATCAATGTCAGTTTTGCATCCCATTAGGCATGCCATAAAACTGATGGAGGAGCTGGTCCTTCTTCCCTTCTTGGCTTTGCTGGATCAGGTCATATCAGTTAATGAGCTTGTGTCACACTTGTTTTGTTTTGTCTTGAAGTCCAAAGTCTTAGGTCTAGGGTTTCAGTCAAATGTCATTGCAAGATCATGAGTCAGAGGTCCATGAGTCCCCAGCAAGCCAGAAGGAGGTATGTAAATATGTTTCATTGATATTTTTCATCATGTACAACTTATTTATACCTTGGATTTAAAAACCCTGTTTTTAAACCCAAGGTCATGTCAATTTTGTAAAACAATAAGGAAATTTCAAAAATTCTTCAAAATGCCGGCAATAACCCTGGTCTCCTCACCAGAGTCCATCAGATGGTCTACCTGCAAAAAGAATGGAGCTAAAGCACCCAAAAAGTCAAATTCAGAACAAAAGAAAACTCAAAACAGTGTTAAAAGAAAGTGTCAAGGAAAAACATTAGAAAGTGGGTTTGGTAAGTAAATTTTTTCAAATTGAGCTTATAAAGAGTCAAATTCCCTCTCAATACCCTCATTGTGCATCCAAAGAGCTTGCAAGAAGAAGTGATAGGGCGAAGAGGCGAAAGGAGGCAAAGTGCAGAGAAATTGAACTAGTTTCAGGTGCGCGACCCGTCAGAGGTTGTGCGCGACCTGTTGGACGGTGCGCGACCCGTCAGGCGCCTCCCAGCAGCGTTAATTTGTAATGGGCGCGACCCGTCGGGCTGTGTGCGACCCGTTGGGTACCCTGCGCGACCCGTCAAGCTGTGGACACCAAAACCGCCCCAAATTTTGTCCAATCGCCCTCTAAGTTGCAAAATCGACCGAGGTAGGGTCTATACACTTGATGAATTGATGAATGGTGAATGATGAGCTTTCATTTATATGTTTTTATCACTAAGAATGCAAAGAAAATCGATTTTGGTGATTGCTTGTCAATGTAGGCATAATGCTAGGGTTTGGTGTTTTTTTTCAAGGTTTTAATTCCCATTTATGTTCCCTCCATGTTTCCCCATTGATTTCACAATTGTCATCATATGTCTCTATCTTATCTTATTTGCAAAGAATATGAAATTTTCCTCCTTCCAAGTATCAAACCCTATCCCTCCCTAAACACATTCCCAAAACCCTAATACCCTCCATTGTGATATAAAAACACACACAGCAAAAATAACAAAATGCTATGAAAGAAAAACAAAATGATTATGCAAAAAAGAAAGCAATATGATGATAAAATGCCAAAACAAGAAATAAAGAAAATGTGGCTGTGTATATAAACAAAAGCAAAGGAAATATTGCTATGTATATTTGATCAAAAGTAGTGTTGCTGTGGTCCTAAAAAGCAAAAACCATGTTTTCCCTTCTATCCCCTAATATCTTTGTCAATGAAACCCCTTTTCCCTTTTGACAAAATGTCAATGAAGCCCTTTTCCCCTAGCATCAAATGTACATGAACCCCTTTGAAAAAACAGAGTGTGCCTTATGATGTACATTGAAAGGCAGAAATCAAATGAGCAAGTTATCTATGCTGTCCCATCCCCCTGTTGAGCATACATGTCATTTCCCTTGGTTATTATTATCCATGTTTCCCTAATAAAAACATTTCTTTGCAAATGATTTCCCACTGATTAAGATGAGATTATATGTTTGACAGTTTGTGAATTGTCCCTTGAAAATTCCCTGTTTTCATATGTTTCCCTTTCCTTATTAAAAAATCCCCTCCCCTAACATTTCCTTCATGATTTTTTTTCCCCTTGAAAACAGCATACAACTCAGCATTTTTGCAGGCAAGGGCAGCAGTTTACTTTGTCTATTTTCTCCACTTTGCTCAAAAGCACCATGTCAACCACCGAGACCTATGAGCAAGGTGATGACCAGTCTTCTTCTACAGAGGTTGAGGTACAGCGGAGGCCTCGTAGGGGGGGAAAAGGTGGTCATCATAAGAGAGAGGAGCCCACCTCATTGGCAGAATTGCAGGCCTGTCCTTTGGTAGTGAATTGCTTTCGGTATATGTCATGTTTTCAGTTTTGCGAGAGGCTTGCTCAGATCCAGCAACACAGGGAGTTGGCCCGCTTATTTGTTTTGCACCTTCATGATGGGCAGGTCACTCTGGCAGGAGTGAACTTTGTGTTGTCTCCGGAAGTGATTTCAGAGGCTACCGGGATACCAAATGTGGGTGAGGTGTGGCCCAAGCGCAAAGTGTTGGATTTTGTTCATTTTGAGCCATATGTCATGCCAGCCTTCATGAGACACTTGTCGGGGGTCTTTCCTTTCAGATTTCTCCGGAGGGAGTATGCTCCGATCTTGAAACACATCATGCATTACTTTACATGTGAGGGCAGGTTTTCACAGGTGTACTCTTATCACATCCGCCTGTTGATGCACTTTACCCGAGTGAGGATGATGAACATCCCGGTTTTCTTCTTCCAGAATATTCAGAGGATGGTGCCTATGTTACAGAGGAAGACCCCAGCCCAGCAGTTTAGGAGTTTATGTCACTATGGTCTCATCCAGCTCATTGTTTCCCATCAGTTAAGTCAGCAGGGCATTCCATGGGAAGAGTTCATTTCCCATGAGTTCTTCACAGCGACACCACAGCCACAGCCAGAGCCAAAGGTCATTTATGAGGAGGGAGGTCCATCTCACCAGCCCGAGATCATTGTTCCGAAACATGTTGCTTCCTCACCTCAGGTCACCTACCAGAGAGGCCACAGGGCCTTGTTTGCAGCAGCTCGACGAGTACTTTCTCCACAGCAGGTGGAAGGGGTCTCGTCATCATCTTCAGGGCAGCGAGTGTTATCTCCACACCAGGTGGAAGGGGCCTCGCATTCTTCATCAGCAGAGGCAGTGCGCGAGGGCAAGCAGCCCATGGTTGAGGATGAGAGAGCCGGTGATACACATGATGATTTCATTGACCTTGATGCCCGCTCTCCTTCTTCAGATTTTTATGAGATTATCAGACAGAGAGAGGAGGAGAACCTCGTGCTGCAGCAAAAGCTCCAAATGGCTCAATGGACCATCACTTATCTGGAGCAGTGCAACAAACAATTAGAAGAGGAAAAAGAACTTGATGAGCTATGGAGGATCCGCAGTGATCGAACTTTGAACCGTAGGAGGCCCGGTGACCCATTGCCTGCTGACCGGGAGTCTTTGCTCATTCAGGAGAATGCTCGCTTGGAGAGGCTGTTGGAGAAGGCCAACCAGGACAAGAGGCTGCTAAGGAACATGAAGAATCATTATTGGGCGAGGATGCATGTTTGCAAGGCGAAGATGAAAATGTTCCAAAGAAGGTTGTCCGAGGCCCGCAAGAGGAAGAAGAAGACCAACCCACTCCATATCTTGGCCGAGGCTTCTCTCACTCACCATGATACTCATTAGCCTCTTCCTAGCAGCTAGCACAAGAAATTTTGAAAGTTTTGAGGCATTTTTGGCATTTTTGGGACATTGACAGGTTTTGGCCTTTTAACGGGTCTCACCCCGCGCGCGACCCTACATGGGGGCAACTCAGAACGGGGAGAACTCAGCATTTTTGGAATTTTCATGCAAAGTTACACCTACCTGTGGATGGACTTCAATTTTTGTGGAGATTTGGGCCTCCAAAAGGTCAAAACACATGCAAATTTTGACTTTCTGCCCCTATTTTGAGTTGCAGAAAGCTGTCTTGGGAGAATTGAGTTTTGAGGGGTCAAATCAACTCCAAATTCAAAAATTCCGGTGGGGTTGGAAAGTAGACTCGCAGACCTTTCCAATGAGCTATCTTGCACCTAATTTGGACACCGGGAAGGCCCCCAAACAGGCCTCTCAATGTGCGCGACCCGTCAGGCACATGTGCGCGACCCGTCAGGGAATTTTGCCTGTTTTGACCAGTTCGGCCAGAAAAACACTGTTTTCACTTGGTTTAATGTTTTGGGCATGTAAATGATGGATTTTTGTGTAATTTTCATGGCTCTATGATGCTTTTACTCTCCTTGATCACTTCTAGAAGATTCTTGAAAGTAAATGGTAAAAATTTAATGCATGGATAGGTTTCCTAAGTTTTAGAGGCAAGTTGTTTTGACTGCCTATTATCTAGTGCTCAGTTTAGAATTAGTTGAAACAGCTCCTAGGAAGCTGAGCTCGACCCCTAGAGGTGGGGAAAGGAGTTAGATCATCTATATTATGCCTTCTCTTGCTCATTTTCATGGTTGGACTCTTGAGGAAGAAGCTCCTATTGTATATTTTACTTGTATCTCTGCAATTTGAGGAAAAGGAAGACCAGGGTTTTGCATACATCATTGGGATTCTTGTGGACTCTTGTGTTGATGGTGTGTTCTCTTATTGTAATTGTAAGTGTGTTTATGTGTTCCATCTCTTTCTATACTGCTGCATATTAAACAAATGAAGTGATAAAGTTAGAATTCATGCTAGCCATGCTCTGCTTTTAAATTTGTTTAATTTCTATGTTTTCTGTTGTCTAAAGAGAATTCAAATCCATTGTTTTCTCTCTTTAGCCCTCTCATCTTTCTTCTAAATCATCCCTTTCAGCTAAAGACATCAATACAGGTTCCTACCTTGCCCCAAAGACCCCCCTGCAGAAACTGTGTCCAATCCCCGCACCCTAAATTGCAGTTCCTCAATTTGCCACCAAAAACCCCAAAAACCCCCAAATCAACCTTCAAATCAGTTTACTAGCCTAATATCAGTGTTACTTTGATTGGTCATCTCTTCCTATTGAAAATTTACCGAGATTGACCGAAGAGAGCCTTCTCCTGCCCCGTAGGGCTAGCTACGAGGCTGAATGGTTTGATGTAGCTTTGAGATTTGCCTTTTCAGCCTGAGGTGAAATTTCAAGTGCTAACACTCGCGACAACCTGTTTCATTTTTTAACGAGGTTGATATAGGAAAAAAATATCCTCGCCAACTGATTATGGCTTCCAACTGGAAGAAAGACATGTCAATGGACACACCTTGATCATGGCTTCTAAGAGGTCTTCATCAGAAGGAAGAATAGTCCTCTGGAAGGAACACATGTCAAGGGATTCAAAAGGGATAAGAACATCGCGTTCAAGTAATCCCATAGAGTTTTCCATGTCAATTACCGGATCTAAATCAAAGGAAGATGAGCAAATAGTGAGAGGCTCATGTATATCGGTAACTAAAAACATGGGACCAGTTGCCACATAATTAACCCGTGGCGGGGTAGATACCACTTTAGAATTAGGAACATTTAGGGGTGTCATATTATTGGTAGTTGAAACAAGACCAGGGAACGAAAGCTGGTCTACAGTCACATATTTCCATTGTGAGGGAAAGACATCACACGAAAGAGTGTCGATACGACAACTTTCATTGCATAAACATAGTCTTGCCCAAGGAGTAAATTGAAATCCAAGGGACCTTGAACTACCATAAGATCAATACAGAAAATTTTACCTTCCAAGGTAATAGAAAACTTAGGAAGGATCCCTAAAGGTTCACTAATGGTTATGTTAAAAGCTTTTAGATTCTGCGTAATAGGCATAAGCTAAGGGAAACCCAAAGCTTTCCAAGCAGTTGAGGATAAAATACTAACAGAAGCACCTTCATCTACCTGTGTGCGGTGTATGTCCCTACCACTAGCCTTGAAAATGATTTGGAAAGGGATGGAGGAAGGAAGATGAGGTTCTGTCAGTCTATTCCAATCAAAGGAAAATACCTCAGTACTTGGAGGGGGTTCTGTAGAAACATGTGAAATTCCCCCCGGCGTAGAAGAATCTGATGTAACAAGAAGAACCTGAGCGACATGAAGTTCAATTTCTAAAGGGAGAGTGGGATCAACCGAATGTGAAATTGAATCGACCACTTGATCAACTAATGGATCGTCAACCTGAGTGATATGAGTTTCACTCTCCAATGGAAGAGTGGGATCGATTGTACTTGAAATTAGATCAATCACTCCGTTAGTTGATGGTAGGTTGGGAGAAAGTTTACGGTAACCAGTTGGAAATTCTTGCTGTGGAACAGTAAGGTTTTCCAACAATTTTGGGGCTTCATCCATGTGAGGGAAAATGCGAGTTTGATGAATCCCTTTGCATAACTTACAAGGAAACCTAACTTTACCCTTTTTCCCAGGATCCTGACTATCACTAGTTGATGGATCAATGGAAAGTTGATGAGATTTTTCTGACCATACTTCCAAGACCTTTGGAATACCAGGACAATTGATAAGGAAGTGGTCACCCTTACAATGCCTGCAAGGGTATTTGGGTTTACGATGCATGTTGGAGGTTTCCTCAACACAACTAACACTTACAGCCATGGTTGGTTGGTTGACTTCTCTCTTATCTTGCTTCTTCTTCTTCCCTTTCTTCTTCTTCTTAGCCACCTGGTTACTAGCTTCAAGGCTTTTACCAAGTGAAGAGGAAGAAATGGAGGAAGAAATATTAGGCAAAGAAGGTAAAGGGTCAACAGAAGGTTGGTGATGTTGAGATGGTGAACTCTGTTAAGGTGAAGCATTTGGTTGAGGTGGAACAATTGGAGTATTTGGGGCCAACGAAGTTGAAAATAACCATATCGTAAACCTATTGTAAATCCAGGTAATGACAAAGTAGCCATATAAGGAGGACCAACATTTCCAAAGCAAGGAAAAGTACTAGGATTCTCGTTAAGAGGGGTTCCTTGGTTGGTAAATTCGGAACAGTTGCCATTATATTCAACTTCAGTGAATTTTATTAACAATTTAAAACTAAAATTAACAATTAACAATTCACACCTAACAATTAAAAACAATTCACACCTATGGTCTCTAAAAGTAAAAACAAACAATTAACATGCACTATCAAATCTAGGAGTCAAACCACACACAAACAGTAACTTTCCGTACTAAAAACACTAGTTGGTGATGAAATCCAATGTCGCAGAATTCAATACAGAAAGGGCGGTTGGAACAGTTACCCCGACAACCTGCTTAATGAAACAGACTGGCATAAGTTTCTTCACAAAACCGTCTCGAGTGAAGAGAACCCCCTAGAGAGTCCAAGTGAGTCTAGTCGACGTCTGCTCCAGGTACAGTGGGATCTTCCCTCCACCATCACCTTAGGAAAGAATCCTATAGATTATGGCCACTAAGGTTACCAACAGAAACAAATATACCTGGGGGAACAATCTACGATCCGATACACACGCAAGGGCAGAGTAACAAAGTTCAATCCCCTTGAAGGCTCCTTGAAATAATCCAAGGTTTACCAACAAGTGACCCCAGGCTCCTCGACAATGGTCAATCCGAGTTTACCATTTTTAATACGTGTATATCTGCTATCGTTCCCAATGAGGAAGGATTGATTACCTCACTCATTCAGATATGATCTCGTGCTTGACTCCTTTAGGAGGAGCTTCCCAGAGCATACATGCAACAATTGGAATTTTTCCTACCGCAAGATCGACTACTTGTTTGTTTTATTGTCTTGGAAAGTTAACTAAAACCTACTCCAAGATACTAGCCTAAGCTAGATTGGTGGAAAGAGCCCTAAAAATGTAAAAATTACTAGATGAATTTTAATTACGCGTTGTGTTATTTAGGCTATTATTACTCAAAAGGGTAAATGGATATGAAACCAATGGTGTTATGACCTGACCCAAAACTGAATGCAATCGAATATGATAATGTAATCTTTTCAATTCGATGAATCCTAACTAAAGTAAGGAGAGAGTTTCCATTCACTTCCAACAATGCAAAAAATTGATCACTAAGAGAAAATATAACAAATTATCTAATGCACTAATTTCATCAAGAAAAATTAATGCAAATCAATTCCAAAACAGTTTTTTTATTTTTATTTTTTTGTGTTAAAAACAAGCATAAAAATATGTAAATTCAAATCAAAGAAAACTGATCTAAATCTATGATTGATTTTTCAGAATGTAAACTATGCAATTGTAATCTATGCACAATTCACTTGAAAAGTATGCAAATGTAATCTATGCACATTTTTCATTCATATTTTGAAAATGAGAATTCTAATTATGCAAATGTGATCTATGCAAGAGAATTCTCAAACACAAGATGATTTTAATGTAATCTAAGAACCAATCAAGTGAAAGTCAAGAAAATTGGGTGAGAGTTCCAAAGATAAAAAAGATAAAAACACTCAAAGGCAATTAACACTCATACACAATTAATGAGATATTTTACATGATTAAACATTTCTCCATAGCAAAAAGATGCAAAATTGTGAAAAGACTGAGACAAACCTCCAAGTAATGACCAAAGGAAATCAAATTAAGAATTTCTCAAAAAAGAGACTCAAAACACCCAATTAACTTAATGGAGATTGATGAGATGAAGAATTCGCTGAAAGAAACTCATAAACAAGGCTTTTTGATAGAACACATGCAGATTTGGGTAGACACTAAAAGCCAAAAATAAAAACTAAACTTAACTGGACAAAAACAATTTAGGTTTTTCAAAAATTTTAACAGGGTCCGCAGGCTTCCGGTATAACCAGATGCGGTACCACTTTGTGTAGTAAAGTAACAGTGCGGGGATGTCCGCACTGTGTTACAAACAGAACGTGTGGTCCTCTTCAAAATTTCGGAAAAAACAAAATATAGTCCAGATCCTAAAAACTACCCAATCCCACACACATCAAGCAAAAACCAGAAACAAGAAAAAGTTTCTCAAGTCAAAGTAAAAGGAAAGGCAAAAAACCAAAATTCAAGTCCCCAGTGGAGTCGCCAATTTGTCGGCCGGATAAATCGTTCTTGCGGACAAGACCGATCTCCCTAGTATCAACAGATATCTAGCAACAAGTAGGACAAGCAAATCTACCTTTCTCTAAATATATTGCGATTTATTAATTAAAAACTAAGAGGTGTTTTAGACCCTACCTTAAGTCCAATGCTAGTTTGTGGCAGCCACGCTTCGACCGTCTGAACGAGTTTCCTTTTGAGAACCTGCAATCACAAACAAGCACACATCAAATAACACCTGCATAGCTAATATAATAAATCATATTCATCATGGTGATCAAGGAATCCATGAAATAAACCATAAAACACAACTTATTGAGAAAAATAAACTTGATTGTATTAACTTTGAAAATAGAAGAACTTTACAACCTTTGGTGCCTTGATGTTGTACAAGCTCCTCCCAGGGTCCAAACAGGAATCTCTTCTATTTTGACAAGCCTCACACTCTTCCCAATGAGATCAAAAAAGGTATGTAATATCTCCTCTCAAGCTCAATTAGGAAGACTAAGTTCCAGCAGTATTTCACCTCAAAAATATTCAACTTTCAACCTCCCTAGTAACCAGCCCAATGCTTCATTTTATAGTGCAAAGGAAGGAGGTTACAGGTCCACCTATGAAGGGATAGAGTCCTCCTTCAAAGGGATAAGCTCCTCACATCAAGGGGTTAGCTCCTTAAGGTATGGGATGCATGAAACTTAAAGGAGCGAACTTACCACCTCAAGATTCCTTCTAGAAGCTTCCAGAAATGTCTCAAAGTGAGTTTTTAAGAATGTACTTGCGCTTTTTTGACTTTTACATGGGTCCACACCCATTACACAGATACAGAGCAGTCAGGTACGCAAGGGACATGACCAGTAGGTGCGGGACCGCAGGTAATGCTAAGAGAAAGTGCGGAACCAGAGTTTTAGAGACTTTTAAGGGCTTTCTCTTATTTTCAAGGCTTGACATGAAGAACTGTGGTTTAAGACTTGCAAAGGAGGAAAGTATGAGTGATGATAGACTCACACCGATTGCAGAATGTCATGGTGATAATATTTTGTGCAACAGCAGTTGAATCCATATTGAAAACAATTAAGTCACCAAGAAGTTCTTCAAACTACCGTTTTTTGAACAATGGAGTCACCATGAAAATTCTAAACCTTTGGATTCTTCGACACTGGAGTCGCCAGGTGAAAGATGCACAACCTTTCTTGTGTCTGATCACTGTTCACCATCAACAATCAGATTTGATATTTTTCATTCTTTCCCAGGGAATATATGATCTTTCGTTCCCCAACAACGACGCCAAAAATGTTATCCCCTACAATTTCCTAGGCTGAGGAGGAAATCGAAAAAGGTAACCTTGAACCACTTTAAGTTCAGTAGCTAGCCCTACTGAACCAGAGAGAGATCTCTATAAGGATTTGTCAATGAATAACTGGAAGGAAATAGGTTTTAGGCTAGATATACTAGTCTTGTTTAAGAATTTGTGAATTTAGTGTTTTGGTTTGCTGGACTAGGAATTCAAGCAGGTACTTAGGTAGCAGAAAAATCAAAAGTTAGGCAACTCCAAGTG
This sequence comes from Pinus tabuliformis, assembly GCA_031772625.1. Taxonomy (NCBI): domain Eukaryota; kingdom Viridiplantae; phylum Streptophyta; class Pinopsida; order Pinales; family Pinaceae; genus Pinus; species Pinus tabuliformis. Next base: position 1,312,928,352 of record CM062819.1, read on the forward strand.
TCCACTGAAAATGTGCTCATGATCCATAAATACAAGAAAATTCATCTTCCCAGATGGATGCAACAAATCAGTGTAAGGATCCTTAAAAATCTGAAATGTCACCTTGTATTGAAATCCAACAAAAATACAAGTACTCCTTTCATTTTGATATGAAAGAATACTTGGTTGTTCATCCATAGGAAGGCATAGGGAAGTATGACTTTCTGCTACCTGAGTGTTGGCTACAAATTCTTCAAGCATGAACAACTCTAATTCTATCTTTGGCATACTATCTATCTCAGACTCATATTCTTCCAATTCATAGTCTAAATCATCTTTGAACATAACACACTCTTCAAGATTATTAAACATGTCAGCCCTATCTTCTTCATGAAAGAAAACAATCCATGTTAGCTAATCTCCTTGCAGGAAATCTACATCACAAATTGGCTTACTCACAACAACTTCCTGTATAGTTTCATCAGTCTCATGACTGTCATCATTTAAACCCAGATTTTCATTTTCAATAATGGAAGAAATTTATCTTACACATTCTTGACTCTATGAGCACTGCAAACTTGCCTTAACTTGGGTTGTAACATGGTTTTTCAAGAGCTGATCTATTTCATCTTCAAATAGAGGAGAACACTTAGTTTTATTGAAATCAACATTAGCTTGGTGATTTTCATTTTCAAGATCAGGAATAGGCCTTTCTCTATTTTGATCCTAGTCTGCTTCATCCAAGGAGGAAGCTGCTAATTCTTGTTGGGAGGAAAAATCATAAAGGGCTTCTAATATATCTTCTTCCATACATTCTTCATCCCCATATGAATTTTCAAGAAATTTAATGAAATTTTCAGAAATCTCACAACATCTATCCATCATTGATAAGGAAAAATTGCAGCTTTGATAATGTTGAAAGAAAACTGAATGAAAATCCTTTAGAGAATATAAACTAGAAGATGGTAGACTCTCATACCATTTCCTTGCTATTTCCTCCAAGGTAGCCATGAATATCTTCATCAGACAATCTTTAGGAAACTTAGTCTTTAATATGTGAATATGAAAATGAAATTTGACCAAATGCAAACTAGCATCTTCTCCATCCTGACCTTTAAACTTTGGCAACCCTGTTTGCCAATCTATACAAGGAATACGATTTGGAAAACTAGGAATATGATCTCGATTCATAGGAGCATACCTTCGAGCAGTTGAATCCATTTTGAAAACAATTAAGTCACCAAGAAGTTCTTCAAACTAACGTTTTTGAACAATGGAGTTGCCATGAAAATTATGAACCTTTGGATTCTTCGACATTGGAGTCGCCAGGTGAAAGATGCAAAACCTTTCTTGTGTTTGATCACTTTTCACCATCAGCAATTAGATCTGATATTTGTCTTTCTTTTGTAGGGAAGATATGATCTTTCGTTCCCTGACAACGACGCAAAAAATGTTATCCCCTACAGTTTCCTAAGCTGAGGAGGAAATCGAAAAAGGTAACCTCGAACCACTTTAAGTTCAGTAGCTAGCCCTACTGAACCAGAGAGGGATCTCTCTAAGGATTTGTCAATGAATAACTAGAAAGAAATAGGTTTTAGGCTAGATATACAAGTCTTGTTTGAGTATTTGTGAATTTAGGGTTTTGGTTTGCTGGACTAGGGATTCGAGCAGGTAATTAGGTCAAGGCTTCAAGTATGCAATGAAAAGTATAAAGAGGAGCTAGATATCAGTGTGTTATGGTGAACTTAAAGTGTTTTCAATGTAGTATAGGTATGAGAGTTTAAAAGAACATAATGAGCATGTAAAAGCATGAATTCATTAGTCTTGGAAGAAAAGAAACACAAGCATGATTTCCACATAAACAGAGCTTAAATTTAAGATTTTTGTCTATATAACTGCAAGGAAATTCATAGGAAGAAGATAAAGCATGTAAAGAGAGATGATTTATCCATTAGAAACTGATAGGAAAAGAAAACAACACCATAGACTCACTGAACAAGAATTCCTGAAATATAGCTACAACTGCTCCTGTATTAGCTGTAAGAGAACATAAGGTACCAAGCCTCTCCACAAAAGTCCAACCTCTCTCTCTGAATGAGAAATGATACATATAGACTCAATCAAATAACTTCCCCACCTTTAGGAGTCAAATTCCTAGGTGGTGGAACTGTTTCCAAGATTCTCTCAACCAACAGGTGAGAGTGAGAAGGTCAAATACAAACTCTTCTCTTAGACTTTGATTTGAGTTTTGCTTCCTTTATGAGGCCTAATTAACCATAAAAAAACCTATCATGTCTATTTATTCATGATTACATCATCTAAACCTCGAACTACTGAAGTTACATCATGAGTTTGACTTTGACCAAGTCAAACTGAAAACCTAGGAAATTACATAGTGAAATTTTAAATAAAAACTCAGAAATTTGCAGAAGTGCAGCGCCAATTTTGAGGCCATTTTTAGGTGCCTTCCTAAAGTCCAAATTTAGATTTTAGAGAAAGGTCAACTAGCCTTGCCTGTCTAATTTCCATAACACCTTGTATTTTTCAAAAGGACCCATGGGAAGGCCTTCAAAAACTCATTCTCCCAAGGTGTCTCCAGAAGCGCAGCACCTGTCAAAAAGAGTGGCAGAATGATGACCTTTGACCCCTTTTTCTCCATTTTCTCAAAATTTGAGCACTTTATGAAAAATATAATGAAATGGGTTTTTAGAGGAGGTCATTATATTTCCAAAAATGTAAGCCACTTGTCATTTGGAGGTCTAAGGAAAAAGTGCGACTAGCCCAATTTCTGAATTTGGCACCAAAATACTCATAAAAACAAAAAATGCTCAGAAACTTTCAAAATTGGTCATGAAGTGAAAAATGAGGTATTTCAAGCCCTCATGGATGCTTCAGAAAGCATCTCCAAGTTATATCTCTCATTTTTTTCCTTTAGTGTTTCCTTTAGATTGTCTTTCAACTGCTTGAGCTTGATGTTGCAAATCATATTTCTTGTTTGATAATGATGGGTCATGTGTCTCAATAGATGATTATCCCTATTTGATTTGTCAAGAAGCTGTTATAAGTGATCATTGAAATTACTTAGCCAATACTCTCTATCCTCATTGATCTCCAAGGAAATTCTGTCTTCCATGTGTAGGTCTTCATCTAGCAGATTATGTTCTTTCTCCTCCTTCAATTCCCTTTTGAGTCCCTTGGTCCTTGGCTTCCTTTTTCCAACTTGTTTTTCAGGTTCCTCATGTTCACCAAGCTCCAAAACTTCTTTACCTTTGTCTCCTTGCTGCAACACCTTGGATTTCTCTTTCTCCATGATGAGCTGTTTAGCCTTAAGCTGACTGTTTTCTTGCTCAAGGAAGGAAATGATGAAATGAGGGAGTTAGGGAAGGGAGATGATGATAAGGGAATTTTGGGAGATGGATAGGGTGGTAGAAAACTTAGGAAGTTTGAATGGAGTGAAATGAGAGAGAGAGATGAGTAGGAGAATTTAAAAATAGTCTTACTAGTAAATTTTACAAAATGATAGGTATGAGCTAGGGTTTGTGTAAAGGTGACGTAAAATGAATGTAAATGAGTTGATTAGTGAATGATAGGGTGATTTATATATGTATAGAGGTATGAGATGAAATTTTTTAAAGTTTTCAATGTCATAACTAACAAAACCCATCATTTTCACTAGCTTTGAAGCATGAATTTTCACATAAACCCTAGATGAACACAACTCACCATTTGCACTTGCTTTGCCAAAGGAAAAGAGTGAGTAAGATGATGGTACTTACTTGTTGATCAACTTAGAAGGGTAAGGAATAGAAATGAAAGCTTAAATTTTAAGTTTGGGTGGGTATTGGCAAGTTTTGGGCTACTCTGTCACAAGCGCAATAGTTCATGGAAGCGCAACGCCACTTCCAGAAGCGTAATGTAATACACAGAAGCATAGTGCTGTCTTCCAACCAGATTTTGGAGGCCTTAAATTGCTCCAAATTGCAAAATTTATAGCTCATTGGAAATATCTTGAAGTATGAAACAATATGGACTCATAAAGAATGTAATTTGGACACTCCAACATGGAGAAAAATTGATTTTCCCAAGGTCACTCCAAAAACCCAGGGTGTCTCTAACAAAAGCACATTGCCAACTTGCAGAGCACTTTTGTATGCCTTCCACTAATCCAAATCAATATATTAAGGCACCATTGGAAAGATTAGGATGTACGATACACAATATAGTCCTTAAGCACTGCCAACACCTACTCCAAATACCTGAAAAGATGTCTTGAAGTCAAACTGTCTAGAAGTGTAACAACTCTCCCGTTGCAAGTGTAGTTTGGGCATTTCTCTCAAATCATAATACCTGTGCATAAACTAAAGGAGGTTTTTGTTCCTTGGCCTATCACTAACAAAAAAATCTATCACTTTTTTAAACTTATTCTCCATTTAGTCAAAAACATATTTTGAAGCAAAAATGGCCCTGTGAGAAATGATGAGACGAAGTATTGTACTGCAGCATTGTCTTATTTGAAATAAAACATTACCTTTACCTTTATTTTTCTTTCCCTAAGCTGCTAACTCCCTTTACCCACTAAATTACATGGTGGACATGTTTTTGTTTTGACCTATGGTATCATGATGACACATGGAGTTAAACCCTATACCATGACCTAAAATGAAGAATTCGACCATTTCATGACCCAAGACACTTAAATGAAGATATGATACCTCGAAGAAGACAATGACCATGATGAGTGATGAGAACCATGAGTAAGTGAAGGGAGAAGCAGTGACCTAGACACAACAACCAGTGACCAAATTTTTATTTGAAGACTGACTGAAATGACAAAAGTTTGACTTGACACTCTAACAACACCTTGTAAGAGCATATTTGATCACTGGTGACAGGCTGAATTGACTGACACTAACAGGATCAACTGACACTAACAGGATCAACTGTTGAACAAGAGAGAAATTGTGCATTAAGTCAAGGAAAAGTGTGGAGCAACATGGAAGAACTATGCATGGACTGAGTTTGAAAAAACTACTTCATGAGCTATAGAGCTATTTCATGTGGAAACCCGTGTGAACGAACTTGTGGAAAATTTTGTTGTGTCTATATATGTGTGGAAAAAGTGATTGGGCGAGGATGTACAAAACATGCTTGTAGCACGCATTAGATTCAAACATGTAAGTGGACCACATTTTTTTTATTTTTTATTAATTTAATTATGGTGTAAGGCTAATGAAAAGAGTAATTCAACAGTGTTTCAAAAATCGTAATATTTGCATTTGGAACAAATGACGAAGATAAGAGAAATCATGGTTCCTTTTAACATATAATCACTTTTCCACTAAGCGCTTCGGGTCTTTTTGTTTCAAATTTAGTAAAAAGTAATTTATGGGACTCATAGTTGAACCGTACCTACATCAACCCATTCAAAGGACTCTTTGATGGAATTTTAGGGTATTTTTTTTTATTATTTGAAGGTTAGAGATTTGAGTTTTAGCTAGTGAAGGCTACGATATTTTTGTTTTGTAACTGAGGAAGGATCACATTATTCAATTTTTTTTTTGGAGAAGAAAGTCATTGGTTGGTCTTGTAATGGAGTCCTTATAGGCCATTGCAAATTATATCAAGGATTCTAGACGTGAAGATAATAAAGGCTGCTAGTAAAGCCTTCGCAATATAAAAAGATCTAACTTCACAAAGCAAGCCTAGATTATATTGTTTCTACAAATTGCCTCAAGCTCAAAGCGATGAAGAAACTAAAGTCAGAGTGATAGCCAAATGCGGTTTTTTTGAGTGGAGAGAAAAGATGTTGATGCTGTGTACATAATTAGAAACCCATAAAATTTATGACAGTATCTGTGCAACAAGTTGAAATTTACTAGGAACAAGTTCATATTGGAGTTGAAATCCACCATGGAAGTGAGGGTTACAACTCATAGTACTACATAGAGCTAAATTTTGGGACACTGACAATTTTTTGCTAATTGAGGTGGCTTAAGCGATTCCTGATGGCTCTGGGCCAAAAAAATTGGAACAATTTTTTATCCGGCAGGGAGAATTCCACATATTGCTATTGTCTGCTTCTGCCATAGGGGTTCTTCATTTACTAGTGAAGCCATGACTACGAGACTCTTTAGGGGATCTCATGAAAAGTTTTAGGAAAACTAGAGAGAGTGATGCTCAAAGTTCTATTTGTTGTGAATGTGCACTTTATATCAGCCCATCATTTCTGTACATGAAGGGAAATTTCAAGCTTTTGAAAAAGGGTTGTTAAAAGTTCATTAACTGTAATTTTATTACTTTATATGAGTCAATCAATTCTTTACATGAAGGGAAGTTTCAAGTATTTGAAAAAGGATTGCCAAAAGTTGATTAATTGTAATTTATTACTTTATATTAGCCAACCAATTCTTTACATAAAGGGATGTTTCTAAGTTTTTGAAAGAAAGTTGTTAAAAGTTGATTAATTGTAATTTTATTACTTTATGCCAACTAATCAATTATTTACATAAAGGGAAGTTTCAAGTTTTTGAAAAAGGGCTGTTAAAAGTTGATTAATTGTAATTTATTACTTTTTATCAACCAATCAATTCTTTAAATGAAGGTAAGTTTCAAGTTTTTGAAAAAGGTTTTATAAAAGTTGATTAATTGTTATTTTATTACTTTATATCATTCAATCAATTCTTTATATGAAGGAAAGTTTCAAGTTTTTGAAAAGGATTGTTAAAAGTTGATTAATTGTAATTTTATTATTTTTTATTAGCCAATTAATTTTGTAAAAGGATTGTTCAAAGTCGATTAATTGTAATTTTATTATTTTTTATTAGCCAATCAATTTTTTACATGAAGGGAAGTTTTGAGTTTTTGAAAAATGGTTGCAAATCAATTCTTTATATGAAGGGAATTTTTGAAAAAGGGTTGTTAAAAGTTGATTAATGGTAATTTTATTATTCATATCACCCAATTAATTCTTTACATGAAGGGAAGTTTCAAGTTTTTGAAAAAGGGTTGTTAAAATTTGATTAATTGTAATTTTATTCTTAGCATAAGGAAATCTTGTAAAAGGATTTGAGTGTTGTGTATTAGATACTCCTAAGTTTAAAGTTATAGTCAAGTTTAAAGTTTTAAGATAATGTAGACTTTCACTGTTGCTCATATTGCTAAAACTTTCAGAAGAAATCTGTGTACGAAGTTTCCCTTGTTCAATATGTCAAGTGGACATACCACCCATCATTAGGTACAAGAAAGCTCGACGATAAAGTAAAGTTTACTCATGAGAGAAAAATTAATGATGTAAGGACTAAAAGAAACAAAGTTAAATTGAAAGTCAAGCCCATGTATGAGTCAAGATCTTAGTCACATAATGATGAATTTAAGAGGTACATATGTCAAAGTCAAGATTATTTTGATGTGATGAGTTAAATACAAGTTGAAAGCATATAAATATTTATAGTGAAACACTAAGGGTGCATGATGGGTGTTACCCGATACCCAAAGTTTTTGGTCAAGTCATCGTGTAAGAGTTATTAAGAAAATCAAAGATAAAGTCATAGTTTAGTGAAATCAATGCCAAAGTAAAGTTTAAGTTATGTCAAATCATGAAAATGGTGTATCAATTAACTTTTCCAAGCCAAAGTCATAGGTGTCTTGTTGGGTCTTGATCAACTCGAGCAAGAAACATATGTTGTAAGCATATAACTGCATACAAAAGATTGCAGGTGTCGTATTGGATGGAGGCACCCATCCTACAAGAAACTATTTATGTAGGTGCAATGAAAAATTATGCATGAAGATGATCCGTAAACTGCCGTGGATATTCCACTGGATAGTTCCTCACAACAAATATGATAATACTATATTAAAAAAATATGAGATTCTACACTATTATAGTTTTATTTAATTTCTAGATCTGTAGATTTTACTGTAATTAGTGCATGCATGCGAATATAAATTATGCATAAAAGTAGAGAAAAAATAAAATAATCTCACACACACATAAGACACAAGATATGCTCTCTGGGAAACCCTTTTGGGAGAAAACCCAACTAGAAGGTGAGGCCGCTTCACTCTCTTTCTCTGTTTGGAAATATGGCTGTAGATACAAAGAAGTAATGTTTGTGGCCCATGGGCTGCTACAGTGCACATATCCTCTTTGTGTGCTCTACCTCCTATCTCTCCTGGCTATCTTTTCTCAACTATGGAATGCTCTTGAAAGAATGGAATGCCTCTTCCTCCTAGTGGCCCAGTTATAACACAACATGATAGCCTACTAGTGGTTAAGTTTGACTACATCAACTCTTAACTAGAGTTACAAAATAGAATCTTCTAGAGTCTTTTACATCACAAACACGTGGCTTTCCCCTTTTCCATGAATAACGGGGGCTGACGCGGCATCCTCCCGGACTATAGGTGTGAAAACATGAAGGTCAACTTCTGAGTGGCATAATGTTTGCATACAGACTCCGATTGATGTGATTCTTGCACCATTGGAAATTTTTCTGTGTGTAGAATAGCACGAAAAGGTGTGGCACTAAATCAACAAAGTTTTACCCCCAAAAAACGTCGCTTGATGCCTCAAAAGGTTCCCGAAAGGTTTCGGACCCTGTTTTGCCAAACTGGGTCCCGCTAGTAAAAATGGTCCTATGATCTGATTCCTCCACTCTTTCCACTTCAAATGCATTGAGATGGATGGAAAAAAAATATAATGATCCAATTCAAATAAGAAGATGATGAAAGCAAATGACAAAAAAAGATAAGAGAGAAAAGTGCAAGATGCGAAAAGAAGATGATGAAAGAAGTTGATGGACTTCTAGACTTGAGTAAAAGAAGGAAAATGTATAAAGAATAATTCATTAACAAAAGATCAAGGATAATGAACAAGTTTGGAAAGTGAAAGCAAAAGAATGAAGTAGTATGAGAGAAGTAAATATGATAGAAAGAAAAGAGTAAAGGAGAAGAAGAGAAGAATATATAAAAGTATGCGAGAGAAGCAAAAGAAGAAAGGGAAGATGAAGATACATGAATCAAAAGGACATGAAGAAAGCTAAATAATGGTACAATGTGTTCAGAATGTCTATAGTGAATCCACAAAAACAACATCACTTAAAAAATGTAATAGTCCCTTTTTTTTAATTTTTAATTTTTAATTTATGTAGAAAACACATGTTTATATGGAAAGGAAAGGCTAGATAGGTCCGAATTAAAATAGAATGTACCTGAGTCAATGTAATGCTTGATGAGGCAAGTATACCCACATTGAGGAGACAATGATGTTGAGTAACCACTTGTCATGAAGGATGAAGTGGTGTTGAATAATCACTTGTGATTGTTGTGAGAGAGGTTGGTATGTGGTCATCTGAAACCACTTGAAGTTTGTATTGTTACGGGTAATACATAAAACCTAGGTTGATGAATTATTTTGATGATGTAGGGAGAGTTGAATGTACAAATATAGAGATATGTTGTTGATCCATGTACGAGAAAAGGTTTCCTAGAAAACTAGCAAATACAACAATTAGCAACCCTTGTATTCCGGTGGATGGTAATTTTTTTATGTGGAATCCAACAAACACATTATTTCTGTTTTTGTAGGTACAAGATGAAATTTGTAGATTAATGAAGATGAAAAAAAGGACTATAGAATAGGTTAGAAGATTGAAGAGGAAGTTGGGACCAGTTCATGAGACCATCAAAGATAGAGAATTCACAAGTACTCGTTAAGGGGGAGTATGATGGAATAACTCCCACTTGTGAATAATAATTAATATCTAAATTATGTGATGAGAAATGTAATGAAGTAGACCAAGAATAGAAGTCTACATATGATTGGGAGATTGAGAGGAATGAGTGAAAATAGGGTGGAGATTTAGTGAGAGATTCATGGAAATATTTGAGGAGATAGTTATGGTGGTGGTTTGAAAAAATATCTCTAAATTAATGTATTTGTTATGGTCACCATCATTATATAAAATGATCAATTTGTACAATATAAAAATACATGGGAATATGTTTTTACAATATATATTTTCCCCTTTGGGTGTTTCTTGGTTTCTTGAATATTATTCCTTTTGTTTGTTGTTTCATGAATGGCTGCTAAAGCCAACAAATGGTATCGAAACCAAGTTTTTAGATTCCATGTGAGAAACATGAGGGTTAAATTTGTGTGATATTCACATAAAATATTGATATAAGAAGGTTTCCTATTGATAGGATAGCACTACAACATGGTTGGACACATACTCATTTGAGCTAGTGGAACACATTTATAAAACCATGCAATGTTTATATAATAGATGGATAATTTTATGAATATGTTAGAGCTTGAGTGGAGAGACATTATGAAACTATGTGTTGAGTGTGGACCATGGCTAATGGTGAGTTCAATCCGATGATAATATGGAACGACTGTTGAAAAAGAGAGCATATGTGCATTGAGTAAAGGAAAAGTGCGGAGAAACATGGAAGAACTATGCATGGACTGAGTTGAAAAAAAACTACTACATGAGCTATAGAGCTATTACATGTCAAAACCTATGTGAACAAACTTGTGTGAAAAATTTTGTTGCATCTATCTGTGTGTGGACAAAGCGATTGGGTGAGGATGCACAGAACATGCTTGTAGCATGGAGTAGATTCAAATGTGTAAGTAGATCATGTTTTTGAATTTTTATTAATTGAATTATGGTGCAAGACTAGTGAAAAGAGTAATTCAACAATACTTCGAAAATAGTAATCTTTGCATTTGGAACAAATTATGAAGATAAGAGAAATCATGGTTCCTTTTAATATAATAACTTTGATGTTAAGCTCTTCGAGTATTTTTATTTCAAATTCAGTAAAAAATCATTTACAACGCTCATAGTTGAACCGTACCTGCGTGATCCCATTCAAAGGTATTTGATGGAATTTTAGGGATTTCTTTTGTTATTTTAAGGTCAAAAATTTGAGTTTAGGCTAGTGAAGACTACAAAATTTTCATTTTGGATTCGGGAAAGATCATAGTATTGGATTTTTTATTTTTATTTTTATTTTTATTTAGAATAAAGTTCTTGGTTTGTCCTGTAATGGAGTCTTTATAGGCCATTGTGAATTATATCAAGGATTCTAGATGTGACGATAATCAAGGCTACTAGTAAAGCCTTTGCAGTATAAAAAGGTCCAACTCCATAGAGCAAGCATAAACCATACCATTTTTTCAAATTGTCTCAAGCTACAAGCGATGAAGAAACTCAAGGTGAAGTGATAGCCAAATGCAGGCTTTTTGTGTGAGGAACAAAGTTGCCAATGTTGTGTATAAAATTAGAAACCCAAAAAGTTTGTGTTGCTATCTGTGCAACAAGTCAAAATTTACTAGGAATAAGTTCATATTGGAGTTGAAATCCACAATTAGAGTGAGGTTTGTGACTCAAACTACTTCATAAAAATCAGGTTTGGGGCACAAAGGGTGAGTTTTTGCTATTGAGGTGGCTTACGTGATTCCCAATGGCTCAAGCTGGAAAACAACTGGAACACATTTTTTCATTTGATAGGTAGAGATCCACACATTTCTATTGTCCTCTTTTGTCATAGAGGTTTATGATTTAACGGTGAGGCCCTCACTATGAGACTCCTTGCGAGCTCTCACAAGTGGTTTTAGGAAAACTAGAGAGAGTGATGCTCAAAGTTCTATTTGTGGTGAATGTGCACACTATATATATTAGATTATCAATTCTTTACACGAAGGGATGTTTCAAGTTTTTGAAAAAAGAGTTGTTAAAAGTTGATTAATTGTAATTTTATCACTTTATACCAACCAAGTAATTCTTTACATGAAGGGATGTTTCAAGTTTTTGAAAAAGGGTTGTTAAAAGTTGATTAATTGTAATTTTATTACTAGTATATCAGTCAATTAATTTTTTATATGAAGGGAAGTTTCAAGTTTTTGAAAAATTGATTAATTGTAATTTTATTACTTATATCAGCCAATCAATTCCTCACATGAACATAAGTTTCAAATTTTAAAAAAAGGGTTGTTAAAAGTTGATTAATTGTAATTTTACAACTTTATATTAGCCAATCAGTTGTTTACATGAAGGAAAGTTTCAAGTTTTTGAAAAAGGGTTGTTAAAATTTGATTAATTGTAATTTTATTCTTGGCATAAGGAAAGTTTGTAGAAGAATTTGAGTGTTGTGTACTTGATACTCCTAATTTTATAGTTATAGTCAAGTTTAAATTTTGCTTGTGAAAGAAAATTAATGATTTAAGGGCTAAAAGAAACAAAGTTTAATTGAAAGTCAAGTCTAGGTATGAGTCAAGATCTTAGTCACATAATGATGAATTTAAGAGGTATATTTGTCAAAGTCAATATTATTTTGATGTGATGAGTTAAATACAAGTTGAAAGCATAAAAGTATTTATAGTGAAACACTAATGGTCCATGATTGGTGTTACTTGATACTCAAAGTTTTCAGTCATGTCATTATGTAAGAGTTGTTAAGAAAAACAAAGATAAAGTAAAATTTTAGTGAAATCAATGTCAAAGTCAAGTTCAAGTCATGTCAAATCATGAAAATGGTATGTCAATTAAGTTTTCCAAGTGAGAGTCATAGGTGTCTTGTTGGGTCTTGATCAACTCCAATAAGAAACATATTTCGTAAGCATATAACTACATAGAAAAGATTGTAGGTGTCTTGTTGGACAAAGGTGCCCATCCTACAAGAAACTATTTATGTAGGTACAATGAAGAATTATGCATGAAGATGATAAAAGTAGATGACAGAAAAATACGAGAGAGAAAAGTGCAATATGTAGAAAGAAGATGCTAAAAGAAGATGATGGATTCCTAGACTTGAGTAAAAGAAGGAAAATTTATGAAGAAGCGTTCATCAACAAAAGACTAAGGACAAGGAAGAAAGTTTGGCAAGTGAAAGAAAAAGAATGAAGTAGTAAGAGAGAAGCAAAGATGATAATAGTGAAATAGTAAAGGAGAAGAAGAGAAGCATCCAGAAAATAAGGTGAGAGAAGCAAAAGAAGAAAGGGAAGATGAAGACACAGGAAGAAAAAGGACATGAGGAAAGGTAAATAATAGTACAATGTGTATAATGAATCCATGAAAACAACATCCCTAAAAAGTGTAATAGTCCCTTCTTTTTTATGTGGAAAGCAAATGTTTGTATGGAAAGGAAATGCTAGATAGGCTTGAATTGAAATAGAATGTACCTAAGTCAATGTAATGCTTTATGAGACAAGTCTATACCCATTGCAGAGATATTGGTGATGAAAAACAACTTTTCATGAAGGAAGAAGTGGTGTTGAACCACCACTTGTGATTGTTGTGAGAGAGGTTGGTTTGTGGTCATTCGAAACCACTTGCGATGTGGCAAGCATAAGCCACTTGAAGTTTGTATGGTTAAGGGTAATCTAGAAAACCAAGGTTGATGAATGATGTTGATAATGTAGTGGGAGTTGAATGTGTGTGTGTGTGTATATATATATATATATATATATATATATATATATATATATATATATATATATATATATATATATATGTTGCTGAACCATGTACGAGAAAAGGTTTCCTAGAGAACTGGTGGTATGAGAAAAGGTTTCCTAGAGAACTGGTGGATACAATGGTTGGCGACCCATGTATTCAGTGGATGGTAAATTTTTTTATATTGAATTCAAAAAATACATTATTTATGTTTTTGTAGGTACAAGATGAAATTTGCTGATAAATTAATATGAAAAAAAAGGACCATAGAAGAGGTCAGAAGATTGAAGATGAAGATGGGACCGGTTCAAAGGATCGCCGCAGATAGAGAATTCACAAGTACTCATTAAGGGGGAGTATGATGGAATATATCATACTTATGAATACTATTTAAAATCTAAATTATGAAATGAAAAATGTAATGAAGTAGAGAAATGATAGAAGTCTATGTATGGTTCAAATATTATGAGGAATGAGTGAAAATAGGGATGGATATTTAGCGAGAGATTCATGGAAATATTTGAGGAGATAGTTAAGGTGGTGGTTTGAACATATTTCTATAAATTGATGTATTTGTTATGGATGTTGAGAAACCAATAGGCTAGCAAATTAGGGTTGATTTCTCTTACTTGATAATTGCTTGTGAATATTTGTTGGCTTCTTATTTCTTTTATTATGTTCTCTTCATCAAACAATTACCAAAACATAAAACATGAAGATCATAAGAGACAAAGAACACAAAGATGTAGGCTCCAAGCCAAGGAAAAACCCCACAAGGGGGAAAACCCAAACAAATTCTCTTCTTATAGAATCAAATCAAAGTGAGATATCTAAGACCCAAAAACCAAGACCAAAATTACCACAAGACCCAAGTAATCCTTCCTTCAAACTTTCCTTAACCAAGTCAAATCCAACAAAGTCAACGCTCTTCAAATATGTTCAAACTATGAAATTTCAGCTCTATAGTAGTTCTGAAAATTTCAACCCTTGCAACAGTCCTAAAATTTTGCATGTGTGGCAGAATTAGGGCAGAAAACACAAAAATTTCTCTTCTTTGACCTGCACTCTCTCTTCTTTGAATTTAACTCTTTTTCTCTTGATTTTTTTGTTAGTCTTCTCTTTCTTTATTGGCACATAAATTGATGAGATGAATTGATGCTCAAAATAGGTCTAACTTCTCTCTCTATATACACATCTAGGAGGTTGAATAGGTTCATTTTTAGGTTGAATTAGTCTTGTGGAGGACAAAATGACTATTTTGACTCAATTTTTCTCTCTCTCATAAATAGTCCAAATGGGACTTTGACACATGCAAAAATTTCTTTTTGACTCAATAATCCATAGAAACATGAAGAACATACTTTGACTAGAAAATAATAATAATAATAATAAAATTATTTTTCTTCTTTTTGTTTTTACATGAAATACATATTAATACAAGTATAATGATAATTATGAAGACTAAACCTAATTACATTTTTCAACTCCCTCTTAACTAGGGAGGTATTCATAATGACTCAACAAGATACTAGGATACTCTCAAATTTAAATATTCTCATAATAAGAGTGTAGAAATTCCTTGTAGATTCAAACTGATTATGTATTTTCCTAAAACAAAAGACTTGAATCTATTCTACTCATCAACATAAACAATTAATCAATCTGGAAATCACGACGCATACAAGAGAAATAATTCAATCAACACATTACACAATGATTTCCTGGGTAAATCCACAACTAAAAACCCCTACTATCTATGTATTGTATTAGTCATAAAATAGGATAAGATTACAGTGCTTTTCTCAAGCTTGACCAACCTCTGCATTATCTCTATCTGTCTCACTACTTCCTAGACAAGCCTAGGAC
Source organism: Pinus tabuliformis (assembly GCA_031772625.1). Classification (NCBI taxonomy): domain Eukaryota; kingdom Viridiplantae; phylum Streptophyta; class Pinopsida; order Pinales; family Pinaceae; genus Pinus; species Pinus tabuliformis. The sequence continues at coordinate 1,312,943,666 of CM062819.1, forward strand.
AATACTTACCAAATTTTGGCTTGCCCAAGTCCCTATTTCCTTGGGAATTAGCCCCCTGTTAATTATGAAAATTCCTCAATATGAATTGTGCAATCCTCATAGGCCTTCCTCTTACTGCATGCAACACCTGTACAATTCAAATGATTATACAACTGATAGTAAACTGTCTCTGAACTCCAATCTCAACTGGGAAACTCTCAGATCTGACATGAATGAGTTATTTATGAGTGGATCATCAATTAATTGGTTGAATACATGAAGCAACACCCCACTGTCTAACCTCCTACTAGTTCCTCCATCAGTTGGAACTAGTTTAACTGACTTTAACTCAATTAAACTGAATTAATTAATTAGAACTCAAAATAAACTCAACCAGGGCTCCTATAAAGTAGGAGACACTCTACATGACTCATGTTAGACCCTCAACTCGAATTAAATGATCCAACTAAGTCAATTTAACTTAGTTAACTTGTACAAGTTGTGTTGTGATGTGGAATTACAATTTTATTTTTAATTTAATTCAAGGACAAAATTAAATTAGGATTTTCTTGTTGCATTTTCAGCACTCCCTCTCAACAAGAAAGGGATTATTAGATACCCCAATTTGGCCTCTATGAAACTTGAATTTTCCTCTTGACAATGCCTTAGTCAAGATGTCTGCATCTTGTTCCTCTGTAGGAATGTACTCCAACAACATGATTATCCTCTACACACAATCTCGTAGATGGTGATACTGGGTGCCGATATGCTTGGACCAATCATGAAAAAGCTAGATTCTCAGAGAGTTTGATACAACTATAATTGTCACAGTAAATCACTGTAGGATCCATTTGCTGACCAAATAACCCAACAAGGATATTCCTCATCCAGATAGCGTCACAAGCTTCTTGAATAGAAACCATGTGCTCTGCTTCTGATGAACTGAGTGCAACTGATCTCTGCTTCCTACTGTACCAAGAAACTGTTGTTGACCCAATATTGAAGATGCCCCCTGATGTGCTCTACCTATTGGATGGACTCCTTACCCAATCTGCATCTATGAATCCTTGCAACATCACTCCCTCTATTCGTCTATACCAAAGACAAAACTGAGTGGTTCCTATGAGGTATCTCAACACACGTTTAACTTCCTTCCAATAAAGTTTGGTTGGATTAACCATTTCTTGACTAAGTTGGTTAACTGCAAAACATATGTTCGGTCATGTGTTCACCAAATACATAAGTGAACCCACAAGATTCCTGTAAATAGTAGCCTCCACTACTTCACCTAAAGTAGCATCTTCCTTCCTCCAATTCCCTGTTAGAGGAGTCTCCATGGGTTTGCTTCTCTCCATGTGGAACTTCTTTAGTATCTCGTTGGCATACTTTCCCTGAGAGACAAATAGTTCCTCATCTCCTTGCCATACTTCCATACCAAGGAAATAATGCATGAGCCCCATTTCCTTCATCTCGAATTCTCTTGTAAGATCCTCTTCAAAAGATTTTATCAGCTTCTCATCACATGTTAGAATTAAATCATCGACATATAATACTATAATCAATAATTTACCTTCAACCACATTATGGTAAATGCTTGCATCTGCTTCACTTTTGGTTAAGCCCAACCTGGTGAAATAACTTTCAATCCTAGTGTACTAAGCACGGGGTGCTTGTTTCAATCCATGCAATTCTCGCTTGATTTTGCACACACGTAACTCTCTGTTGAAGGTCTCAAATCATTTCGGTTGCTCAATGTACAACTCTTCCTCAATCACTCCGTTGATGAATGTTGTCTTCACATTCATATAATGTATCTTCCATCACATTTGCGCTAAAAGTGCTAGAATAGATTTGATTGAAGAGTACGTTGCTACTGGAGCAAAGGTATCCTCATATTCAATTCCATCCACGTAAGAGAACCCTATGGCCACAAATCTAGCCTTGTGTTTCTCCACACTCCCATTTGCTTCTTTCTTTACCTTGTAAATCCATATGGAACTCACCATTGACTTGTCTGATGGTGTTGGGACCACTTCCCAAACACTGTTTATGATAATGGAGTCATATTCCTCTACCATGGTGTCAACTCGTACTGGTTGATGCACTACTTCCTTGAATGAGGATGGCTAAATCTATACACTCTCACTCATCAGAGCCACTGTATTGTCGCGCGCTGTGATGTGGGTGCTCCCACATTCTCTCTAACATCATGCATTAACTTTTCATCCTCTCTGGTGCGATTCCTTCCATCTCTAGAAGTCTCTGCATGAGTGGGTGCTTCCACTCTCTGGTCCTTTATATGTGGCTGCTCCACATCATCCTGAGGTTCTTCCTTTGGAGCTAAAATCTCATCATCTGCATGAAACTGGAGCTCCCTCTCAAGGGAAAATCTCATGGCCTTCTCTTCATCAAACTTCACATCTCTACAAACCACTATCATCCTGTGAGATGGAAGGTACACCCGATAGTTGTGAGGTGTATCAGTGTACCCAAAAAATATGCCCAACTTAGCTGTTGGCTTTAGCTTTTTCCTTGCATCCTTGGTAACATGAAGATAAAATGATGAACCAAAGATCTTGAAGTGTGCCACATCTAGTTTCTTACTTGAAAAAAACTTCTTCTAGGGTACTCATCCCGAGAATCCGATGAGGACTCCTGTTCTCCACATATACAACAATGTTGCATGCTTCATCCAACAAGTGCAACGGTAGGCCCTGACCATGCAACATTTCTCGTGCAACTCCCACAATAATTTTGTTATTCCTTTTAGCCACCCCATTATGTTGTGGGTTATGGGGTGATATTAATTCCCTTAGAATGCCTTCTGATGCACATAAGTTCTTGAATTCATTCGACACATATTCTTCGGCATTATCACTCCTGAGAGCCTTCACTTTCTTTCTAATGTATTTCTCAACAAGTGCTTTAAATTCACAAAATTTAGAGAATGTTTGATCTTTCTTATGCATGAAGAAAATACAACACTTATGTGAGAAATTGTCTACAAGTATTCCAGAATACCCGTGCTTGGCTGTGGAGGATGTCAAGAATGGTCCACACACATTTGAGTGAACTCTATCAAGGATCGCTTGCGCTCGACTGTCCTTATCATGAAAGGTGGCTTTGGTGTGCTTCCCCAATGTACACCCTTTGCATGTATCTCTTCGCTCGAGTGCACCCTTGGGAAGTCCTGTAGAAATCTGTTGCATGATCTTCAAAGCTCCATGGTGAAAGTGGCCCAATATTCTATGCCACAATTCACTAATGTCTCGACTCTGCACCTCTACTTTTGTTCTCAAAGTAGCACAGTAATCTACATCCAATTTTTAGAGGTTCTTCACCCAAACCCCGATTCGCTTCACTTGTCCTAAGGCTATGTGATAAAGGAAATCCCTTCCTTTGCTAAATATCACATCGTAGCCACGGTCCTCCAACATAGCAATTGAAACCAAATTCTTCTTCAGACCTAGAAAATACATGACATCTTTTAATGTGAAAGGAGAATTAGAATCCCTCTGAAAAGTAACAATATCGATGCCGGTCGTGCTATACCTTCCATCATCTGCCATTTCGATGTGCATTTGGAGGTCCTTCTCCTCAAAAACACTGAAAAATTCTTTGTTGCCAATCATATGGAATGAGACTCTGCTATCAAGATACCACACACTACTCATCACTGATGTCACCATGCAAGAAATGAGGGTGAAATCCAACTCAAATTGTGAAGAAAGAGCTTCACCTGCTACTCCTCTCGAGGGCTTCTTTCTGACCTTCCTGTGCGGACACTTCGTCGCATAGTGTCCCAGCTCATGACAGTGAAAACATTTAATCTTCGATAACTCCTTCTACTTGCCGCCCTGACTGGAATCTCCATTGGATTGGAATTTATTTCCTTTCCCTTTATTTTCCTTTACACCTAAGGAACAATTCTCCCCATCATCATGCTTGGATGAGGTTCCATATCTAGTGCTCCACCTTATCTCTTATTGCACCAAGTTAGACCACAAACGCTCCCACTTTCGTAGCTTCTCCCTCCCATTTACCAAGTCCTGGTAGGTGTCCCAGCCCTTGGGAAGGCCTAGAAGTGCTGGGATGACCAAATCATCTTTAGCAACTATAATACCAACACTCACAAGCTCATATCGACATAGGGTGAACTTTCTCAATTACTGTGGTATTGTGTCGCCCTTCTCCATCTTGATTTTCCGAAGCTTGTTCTTCAGTTCCAGCTTCCTGTGGTCACTCCTATTTGAAACAGGTCTGTCAAGGCCTTCCACATTGCATATGGAGTCTCCTTCCCATGGAGGTTTGAGACAATATGATCTCAAACTCCCTCTAGTATGACCCTTTTCACCTTTGCAACTCATTCCTCCACTCTGCTAGATCTTGAGCATTAGTTACTGGAGGCTTAGGAATATATTTGTCTTTGAATTCCTTCAACTCATTGTCTTCCAACACTGCCTCCATCCCACCTTCCAAGAAATATAGTTCGAACTACCCTCAAGGGCATATTATAGTCTCAATCCGTAGAATGATATCCTGCTGGCTCTGAAGAATGATACTGCAAATTCGATTCACTTGCAAAAGAGAAACTCATAGTCTCCTCTTCTAGAGTGATTTCTACTCTGATACCATGTAGAAATTCCTTGTAGAATCAAATTTCTTATGTAATTCTCTAAAACAAAAGACTTGAATCTACTCTACTCATCAACGAAAACAATTAATCAATCTCGAAATCATGAAGCACACAAGAGAAATAATTCAATCAACACATTACATAATGATTTCCTGGGGAAATCCACAACTAAAAACCCCTGCTATATGTATATTGCATTAGTCAAAAAATATGAGAAGATTACAATTCTTTTCTCAAGCTCAAGCAACCTCTACATTATCTCTATCTATCTCACTGCTTCCTAGACAAGCCCAGGCCAATACTTAACCAAAATTTGGATTTCTGAAGTCCCTATTTCCTTGCGTAATTTCCTTGGGAATTAGCCCCATATTAATTAGGGAAATTCCTCAATATGATTGCGCAATCCTCATAGGCCTTTCTCTGACTTCATGCACCACCTATACTATTCAGATGATTATACAACTAATAGTACACCGCCCTTGAACTCCAATCTCAATTGGGTAACTCTCATATTTGACATGCATGAGTTATTTATGAGTGAATCATCAATTAACTGGTTGAACACATGAAGAAGCACCCCACTTTCTGACCTCCTACTAGTTCCTCCATCAATTGGAACTAGTTTAACTGACTTTAACTTAGTTAAATTGAATTAATTAATTACAACTCAAAATAAACTCAACCAGGGCTCCTATAAAGTAGGAGACACTATACATGACTCAATTTAGACCCTCAACTCGAATTAACTGAGCCAACTTAGTCAATTTCACTTAGTTAATTTGTACAAGTTGTCTTTTGATGTGGAATTACAATTTTATTCCTAATTTAATTCAAGGAAAAAATTAAATTAGGATTTTCTTGTTGCATTTTAAACAAAGAGTTCAGATTGATAAACATCTTCATCATCATAACCAACATTGTCAAACATAGCAAGGCCTTGACTAACAACCTCTATCTCTCCATTATATCAAATCAAAAGGCTGGGAGGCATAAATTTGGACACCACCACCTCCTCTCTCCAGGCGCATACCCCATCCAGATGTTCACAAGGTATGATCTCACATAACTATTCTTATATTGGATACCCTATCCTCAACGAATATCAGTCCTCAAGACTACTCTTATCTTGGATACCTTATCCTCAAAGAGTATTGGTCCTTGGGACTATTCATATCTTAGATACCATTCCTCAAGGAGTAGTAGTCCCAGATGCTTATCCAATTCTCCATCCTCCCTACCAATGCGTTCAATAGGCTTACAACTGTTAGTCCTGGTGATAGTGCATGACATATGGAGAATACCGTGTCCATCATCACTCCCTCTCAACCAGGGAGGTAATCCTCACTCCCTCTTAAACACTCCCTCTCAAACATGGAGAAACAACCACAAGCTTAAGCTTGTCTAAAAAATAATCATCAAAGCATTGAATACATGTTCTTTCATGGGGATCTATTTATAACTATTGGGCTCCTTATCTGCATCACATGATAATGAGCTTTGACCTTCCCGGATCTTCAACATGTCATCAAGTAATTCGTCAAACATCTTATGGAGCCAAAGTTCTTTACAACTGTTTGCACAAGCCTTTATTTAAAATATATTTATGCTCTCATGCTTTTCCAAGACATTATATTAGATTACATTCATCAATAATATCTATATTAGCGTAAGTATTATCAACTCAATCAATGTACTTTTGAATTGAACCAATCAGCTACCAATACAACAATATTAGAACACTTCAACTTCTTGCTAGACCAATTACAACTCCCTCTTTTTGATTGAGGTAGGTGGACTTCTTTTGAATCCATATCGAATCCATCATATCATCAAGTGATCAACAAACTGCCTCATTACTTCTTGTATCACTTCACTTCTTCTTCCGTCTTATAATATATATTATTCTTAGAAGCCATGCCATATCCCAAACAATATTAATGTTGTTCCTTATTATTAGAGTTTCCAAAACAATCATTGTTGCTCCAAATTGTAAGATCCCGCAAGTCTTTATCTGCTTCTAGCTCCCTTTGAGGTCATAATTGCTTCATTCTCTAACTAGGTTCGGTCTTCCTAATTATCATTGTAATTGTATCAATATGTATTTCATGTCAAAACAAAAAGAAGAAAAATAAATTATTATTATTATTATTATTTTCTAGTCAAAGCATGTTCTTCATGCTTGTAGGGTTTATTGAGTCAAAAAGAAAATTTGTCATGTGTCAAAGTCCCATTTGGGTTATTTATAAGAGAAAGAAATTTTTATTTTTGAGTCAAAAGATTCATTTTTTCCTCCACAAGACCAAGTCGGCCCAAAAAGGCACTTATTCAACCTCTTGGATGTGTATATATAAAGAGCATTTGGACCTCATTTGAGCATCAATTCATCTCATCGATTTCTGTGCCAAGAAAGAGAAAGAAAACCAAAGAAAAAGTCTGGAAGAGAATAGAAAAAGTTAAAGGAGATAATTTTTTTTGTTTTTTCTGCCCTAATTTTTCCACACATGTGAAATTTCAGGACTGTTGAAGGGGCTGAACATTTCAGAACTACTGCAGGGTTGAAATTTTAGAGTTTGACCAGAATTGAAGGGTGTTTACCAATGCTGACTTTGTTGGATTTGACTTGGTTGAGGAAGGTTTGAAGGAAGGCCGACTTAGGTCTTGTGGAAAGTTTTAGTCTTCGTTTTTGGGTCTTGGATATCTCACTTTGATATGATTCTATAAGAAGAGAAGTTACTTGGGGTTTCCCCCTTATGGGGTTTTTCCCTAGCTTGGAGCCTACATATTTGTGTTCTTTGTCTCTTGTGATATTCATGTTTTATGTTTTGGTAACTGTTTGATTAAGAGAAAAAAATAAAATAAATTAGAAGCCAACAAATATTCTTAAGCAATTATCAAGTAAGAGAAATCAACCCTAATATGCTAGCCTATTAGTTTCTTAACAACCATAACAAATACACCAGTTTATAGAAACTTGTTTAAACCACCACCATAACTATCTCCTCATATCTTCCCGTGAATCTATCACTAAATATCCATCCCTATTCTCACTCATTCCTCTCAATCTCTCAACCATACGTAGACTTATTTGCTTGGTATAATTAATTACATCTCTCATCACATAATTTAGATATTAAATATTATTCACAAGTATGAGTTATTCCACCATACTCCCCCTTAACCAGTACTTGTGAATTCTCTCTCTTCAGAGATCCTCTGAACTGTTCCCATCTTCATCTTCAATCTTTTGACCTCATCTATGGTCCTTTTTTTCATATTCATTTATCAAAAAATTTCGTCTTGTACCTACAAAAACATAAATAATGTATTTGTTGAATTCAATATAAAAAAGTTACCATCCACCAAAATACCATGGGACCTCAACCATTGTATTTGCCAGTTCTCTATGGAACCTTTTCCCGTACATGGTTCAACAACACACACACACACACACACACACACACACACACACACACACACACACACACACACACACACACACACATTCAACTCCCCCTACATCATAAACATCATTCATCAACACTAGTTTTCTAGATTATCCTTAACCATAAAAACTTCAAGTGGCTTCTTCTTACCATATCATAAATGGTTCTGGATGACCATGAATCAACCTCTCTCACAACAATCACAAGTGGCTATTAAACACCACTTCTTCCTTCATTACAAGTGGTTAGACTCTTCCCTCTCCTCTCTTCTCAACTAAATCTTACTTATTCCCATGCTATGATCTGCCAGTGTTATATTGCTCCATTCTGCTACTCATCCCTAGTTATTACCTTCCCTAGTGTCTTCTTATATGTTGTCATACACACATAACTATTAGCCTCTCCTTAATGCCAATTACATATTCATTTTCACCTTGCTGATCTTTCCACAAGCACATTTACGTTGTGAGGCTATCTGAAACACTAGGTATCAAGTCAGTACATCTATTAAAATAACTCACCATGTCAGTGATATTTGTAGTTAGCGCGCAATCCATAAGTCAAATTTCATAAGAAACACACAACAATATTCACATTGAGCTATTACGCTTTGTAACAAAGCTCCTTAGTTATGCCTTCTAGGCCCATTTTACTTATTCTTGGGCCCATCTTGGTCTAATATTGAACTATGGTGCTCTGGAACCACTCTGTGACATACCTTAATGCACCACATTACAGCATTAGAAGCCTCCAATCTTCATCTCAAGAGGTCTAAGTATTGAACCTTCTACTTTGATACCACTCTGTAATGCTCCCTGCCACCACCTCAACTTAATATAACTCAATGGAAGGTGTTACTTATCCTTAACCCAACCTCCATTTCTTTACCATGGAAACGGGGTTAAAAAATTACTTCCTTTCCCAAATTTAGTGGAATTAACCTTAGGCTTCCCCATCGCATTAAATTCATCAAGAGCTTTCTCATGATATAAATTTCTTTAGAATTTGATAAATAGATCACAAGTTATGGCCTTTTCAATTTTTGCTAATAGAGCCTTGCCATGTAGACAAGGCCTACCATGTAGCACACATGTGGAATCCATATACCATAGCCACGTCAAATTAGCGAAATTTCCTAATGTGCATTTGTTTAGTGGTTTAGAGTTTAGACACAGTTATGAAGGCTGCACACCAAACTCCCTAAACTTATTTGGCCCCTAGCCCACATTTGAGCCCCAAACTAACTTCACACTATTGCATACTCCAAATCCAAAACTCCTAGACTCCCAAAAGATTTCAGCTCCTGGCCTACATCTAGGCCCTAAACTAACTCCGTGCACTTCATGTGCCTTGAACCTCCATACTCCAAAACTCCTTGACTAGTTCATCCCTTAACCCACATCCGAGCCAAGAACTAGCTATGTGCACTTCACACTCCCCAAACCTTCAGACTCCCAAACTCCCATAATCCTGGATTAGTTTAGCCTCTGGCCCACATTTTGGCCCCTGAACTAACTTTATGCACTTCACATGCCTTGTGAACTCTCGAAATCCTGGACTCTTAGACGAGTTTTGCCCTGGCCCACATATGGGCGCCAAAGTAACTCGCCACACCATAGTTATACAACACATAACTATAATGTGTGCACACGCTTTACCCACATTTGGTTCTGACTTGACTACGTAGTATCCCTACATGATATCTTCCTTAACCATCAGAAATATTTTCTAGGTTTTCTACAATCCTTTTAGGGATTCTAACAGGGCTCTCCAAGATCCTAGTTCTATCTTGACCATGCCTGAACACAACGATTAGTTCCTCAAGTTATCATGATGCATTCAAGCAATGGAACAACAATGTATGCACAAATTCATAAGAACTTAATCCTACATTCCATCCAAGAATTTACAAAACCAATATCATGGCATCAAACCCTTGTGGGTTCAACCACAATGATACAATTACTTGCTAATGTATCAAACATGACTTATCCTCACTATTTCATGAGTAGCGGAATTTCCAGCTTGCAAACCCTATAAGCTTTGTATCCATATAACATACTTACACAACACTTTAAATGACATCCTCCTAACACGAAGACTCTCAATTAAAACAGAGAAAATATACCATGGAATTCAATCACCATATCAACATTCAAACTAATTAACAAGACATAGAATTCACCATGAGTATAGCAATCATGCTGAGATCCTCAAGTCCCAATACCATGAGGTTAACGAGGATACATCTCATAAAGACATCCAGAAACACACACATATCATGAAGAGAACAAGCTATATAATAACATTAATCATTCACATAACATCAACATGTATAGAGACATAAGGAAACAACTTATCTTATGAATAAATCAACTGAAAACTGAGAGTCAGACTTCAACTCTCCACCCAAACTTAGGCTAACTGCAAGTCTACAATTATTTCTTCCAGTTAACCAACCTAGAGCTAGATTTAGAGTTTGAGGAGAAGTACTGAAGGGAATAAAACCAAAGCCAGTTAATTGCTATAGGGAATCCAAATGCCACCCCGTATCCACCCACTTGAACTCAACATTACTTCCTCCAGTGGCTCTACCCTCTACTGGGAATCTAGAGCGCTCTTCTAGCCAACTTCGAAGCCCACAATTAACCAAGGAAACATAGAGAATACCCTCAAAAAATGAGGGATCCAAAGAATATAGAGTCCCCACCCTTTACCAAAAATCCAAAGCACTTTACAACTCCACATGTTTTTCCTAATCCATGCTGCACTGCGTGCACCCACAACCCAAACCGGGTTTGTGAATCTCCAGTTCATCCATGCCCTCCCCAACGTGTTGCTACCCCCACAACACCGAGCTCCTCTTCTCTAGATCTCCCTTCCTCTCTTTTTATTTGAATACCCCCTTTCTCTTCTCCCATCTCATATAGCTATTCCCTACTACATTTAATCCTACATAGTACACGAGACATGGTAGGGAGTTATGGGCTTGTCCTCCATTTAGCAAGCCCTGCCCTATTCCTTCTTTCTATCAAGCCAGGCATTAAGTCTTAGTCATAAATATTCAATAAACAAGTCAGGGATTTGGTTCCCATTAGTTCACAACCTTCCACCCCCAATTCCCAACCAATATCCTCCTCAAAACTTTGAATTTGTGTCCCCTCTCTCAACTAGTTCCTTGTGTTTACATTTCCACAATTAATAAAAAGACTTTGAGTTCATAAATATTTATAAGAGGGATTAACAAAAAGGGTCATCACAACTGGGACCTTGATGCATTTAACTTCTAATATTGATTGACCTCCAAAAATCTTGAGGGTTGACCCTTTGATAATGTCAAGTGACAAGTAAATGTTCATCGTCCATTGTCCATGGCATCGGGACCACGCCATACCTTGGCTTCTCCATAATGCATATTGGACATCCTTCCAGAGGCCTAATATGACAATACTCCAATGTTCCCTCTTTTGGCTATCATTTAGTTATGGATATTGTTCGGCCAAGTGACCAAGGCTATGATCGAGGCCTTCCAAACCCCAAACTTTTGTTGCTATGTTGAAACAAAGGGAAATTGCATCCTCCAAATTTGAAAGAATGTCATGTTAAGGGGCCTTGTCTCCAAATTTCTCTATGGTTTGAAATATAGGATTCTACCATGAAGTTCCTTTTTGGCAGACCACATTCATAGAGGGGACACTTATCCCATTCTTGAGAGCTAGAAGAGATTTGGCAAGGCACTGAAACTTGCCAGGAAGAGATCCTTCTCCACCACGAAAACACCTCTCATATGGAACTTCACCTCATGACTAAGGCTATTGTTTTCAATTCTAGTCCCATATTAATTAAAATACCTTTTTAATATCTATAGAACACATGAAGATTCTTAGGTCTATATAAGAAAAACTGATCTCACTGATTAAATCTCATTTGGAGCTCCCTGCAGGCAACCAATCACCACGATTTTCCAAAGGAATAAGGGGTTAACTCTCTGTTGTAGCGGTGACAACCACCCTCTAAAATTTTGCCTATGCTTTGATTTTGGAGCCTTCCTTCCTATCCACAGGAGCCTATCTTGCACTAACTCAGGTATTCATGTTATGACTGAGACTTATCTTTTTCATTTGTGCTTGTGTTTGCTTGTTTCCACACTTAGCTGATCTTTTTAACTCACAAACCGATTTCCAAACTTGGTCACACAAAAGTTTGGGGCTTGCCTCCAGAAACTGCACAATCCTTGAGGGAAAGAAACCTTGATGATGTGAACTACATCGTTCAGACTGACAGTCAGCTTTGAGCTTAGAAATTGCGCAGTCATGGAAGGCAACCCAACACTGAACCCAGACACTGCACAATCCCTCATTGAGGTGAGAAACTGCATAGTGCACTGAGCCGGAATGTTGCCCAGTTCCCTAGAATTATGCAGTCTTTCTCGGTAGTGTGCATGGAAGTTTTTCCCAAAAAAGTGAAAAAAGAAAAAAGAATCCCTAAAAAATAGGAATCTATTATTAGTATCCCGAAGGAGGCTTTTCGCTATTTTTAGAAACTTTCACCAAGTGTCACTTTTTACTTGATTTTAGGCATACACATACTAAAACCTAATTCACTCAAATCTATTTAATCAATGCCTATAGAGCTCATTTAAACATTCTATATTGGAGATCTAGCATTCTCGCGGAGATCAAGGAACTTATGGTGTGGTCGTTGTTGCTTTTCCGGGTGAGTTTCGCTTTTGGTGTCTTTTGCCATTTTTTTGTTGCTTTTTGTCGTTTCTCTTGTGTGAGTGTTGTTTTACTTATTTATCTTCATAGTCATTGGAATTTCAACTTATTTTAACTTGTAGAAGTGTTGTTCTAAGTTTTGTTTTCTTTCACAAGTGTTGCATTGGTTTTCCTGTTTTTGCACCTATGGTTGCCGTTGCAGTGACTCCCCTCACATACATGATTTTCCTTCTGTTTGATTAGTTTTTGCACTTGATCTACATTGATTTACTCACACTTAGTTAGTTTTTCACTCAATCTCACATCAACGCTCACTTATTCGCATTTTTCACACTTCCACCGAGCAGATCTGCCCTTTCCTTAGCTAGATCTTGCCTTGTCTAGTGGGGCACTGCACAATCCTAAGGCTCAAGCTCCAAGCTTGGCCTTTGGAACTGCGCAATGCACAGTATAGGCTAGCCCAACTGTGCATTAAGCAGTTCCAAGGGTCCACCAGTCACCTTGGCCACTGAGACTATGCAATGTGACATCTTTGCCTAGGCCGGGACTGCGCACTGCGTAGTATCAAGCCTCATGCTTCATTGTTGGCTTCTGGGACTGTGCAATGTGCAATTTCCATAGTCAACTAGTCTCCCTTATTGATAAAAATTATGCAATCCTTCTCTCTAGTTGTCCGATTTGCTGCTTGATCATGCTTTGAAGGTAGATTGGCTGAATTTAATGTTTGCTTGCCATGAGTGTCCTTTTTGTCGCACAGGTACCACAATTTTGAAGCACTTATCTCCGATAGTCATTGTTACCATGGCACCAAATAGGTCTGCTTCAAAAGAGACCATTGAAAGCAATACTAGGGAAGCAGTTGAGAAAACATCAATAGACTTGCCAGTGTATGTAGACACTCAACTATTTTTAGGAAAGGGATTAACACTAACATGACAACAAGTAAATGAAGCTATTTCAGCAAAGATCCTTTAGGTAGATCTAGAGGACCGACAGGTTTATCTTAGTATTCGACAATCAAGACTACATAAGGTTTCATGCAGATATCCAACCTTCCCATGTTCAGATGTCATTAGCTGGATTATCTCACACATTGATGAGAAGACCATGACATTAAGCAGCGCTTATGGACAAAATATTGCTACTTTTTGGGCATAAGACTATCAACACATGTATCACTTGCCTGAGTTAGTGAAGCTCATGGACTCATTTTTCTATGCTGCCAACATCTATGTGAATACAAGATATATTGTCAAAGGATGGGTGAAAGAGCCATCAAATTTTCTACAAACACACACCCATTTATATAAGACAAAGTCCCTTAGGGAGGCATACAAGTTGTTGGTTATCTTAGTTTGCAGGATCCATGGTCAATAGAGCACGAAGACCTTTACTAAAGGGTGGGCAATCTTATTGAACCAGGTTGTGAATGAGGGGAATCCATTCCATTGGTCAGATCTGTTGGATCAACAATTGAGGGCCCATGTATCATAGGTCCGAATTCCTCCCGATGCTAAGAAAGCAAGGTTTTATATGTCTGCATATTTACTGGATGCAATCTAAGCACAACATCAGTTTCCCGTCATGAGCTAGACATGGACACCACGAGAAACTTCCGTGCATATTTACTGCAAGTTGCTTTCAGATTGTATTCATCGAGGGGTAATGGAACAACTAACTGACCACTTCATCATCCCTCTTATCAAGCTCATCTTTGAAGAATATCCACCTTGCATGTCACGAGGAGAAATGGAGGTGATAACAAACTTCACATATTGGTATGCCTCACCAGGTGGCACCTTCCTTAGAGTGTTTATTAGAGAGAAGACTCTACATGTTTTACCCAGGTATGCCAATGACAAGCTTGTCATGATATAAGTGTCATATCATCTCGCCACAGGGTTGTCAGCAAATTTTCACAGGAATAAGAAAGCACCATGGCCCACTCTTCCTTAGCAAAATGGATTATACAAGATAAAGAACTTGAAAGTCGTGGATACCAAGGGAAAGGAGATAGTGAGGTTTGCATTCGGTACTCGAGAATTTAATCCATATGATCCCGTTGTACTGTTCAACAACCCACATTTTAATATATTATAAATTTCCTATGAACTTTATTATATTAAAATAGGGACCCTTTAGTTTTAAAAAGCCTTTGATTTTATTTCTTAAAAAACCAAAAAAGTTAAAAAAATAAAAAATCAACTAAAAAAATGTTAATAAAATCCTATAATCAAAGTTTAATACATAGTCTTTTTAATTAAAACCTAAGTATTAAACCTTGATTATCCCAAAAAACCAAATTAAATAGCCCCCAGAACCAAGAATTATACTTAGGCTTTAAAAAAAAACCTTAAATAATAAATAAAATAGGTTGTTTAATTAAAAAAATCAGAGTTTTAATTCCCAAAGGTTTTATTGTTCATAAATTCCGACTCATCTCGCTTACCACATCACAAAGTTTCCAAAGGCTTAAGACTCCTCTGCCATTATCCATTACGATTGCGATTAGACTAGACCAGACGACAAGATTAATACAATTCTATGATTTCCCCATGTCCGCGACTATCGCCACAAACCACAGAACTTAAGTCTCATACCTTAAAGAATTGCGATATGTGATAAAGCCTGGACCCGACGGGATTATAAAATCCAATCCATAAAATCTTGTGTCTGCAGGCTATCACAAAAGTTTAAAAGCTTAAGTCCATACTCATGTCGAATGCCGATTGCGATATGCGATTAAGCCTAGACCCGATAGGATTATAAAATCCATTCCATAAATCCCTCGCGTCCAGAGCTATTATAGTTTCCAAAAGTCCATGCCCCGCTACACACCGCCAATTGCGATATGCGATATAACTGGACCCACCGGGATTATACAATGCAATTAAATTAAATATCGCTATCGCGAATCGCAAAGCTCCAAGAGTCATGCCTCATTTGAATTGTGATTGTGATATCCTTCCTCATGCCGATTGTGATGTGATGTCATCCTCCACGTCATACTCCATGTCATCGCCACATCACCCACCACGTCACATCATGACATCACTGCCACGTCACCCCGGGACCCCGCAATCGCAAGTTTCAAAGGGACATGACTTATAACAAATTTTTCACCCTAGTCGATTTGCGATTGTGATTAAGCCACCCAGACCTGACACAATATTTAAATGGATATGAATGATTTCGCATCCGGGCTTATCACAACTTTCATAACCCTGCCTGTACCTTTGCCTCTACTCTGAACACCAATTGCAATATAAAAACCTGACTCGCCTTGATTTAATAAATGACTCATATCTACCTAGATCAATGACAGGTAATGGTTTCGGACCCCCCTGCGCTCAATTTTAAGTTTCTCACACGGGGAGTCTGAAAAGTGGTTTTCCGTCTAAACCATATCTCTATGTGTCACTCCTTCATTCATTCAGAATCCCCCCTTCACAAACCACTTACCACTTCGAACCCCCTTCGAAAAATCACTAAGCCTACCACTTGTTTTGTAATTTGCGATAACACATCATTCGCCATGTCATCCTCCACGTGGATCCGCGACGTCATCCTCCATGTGGATCTGCCACATCATTTGCCATGCCACCATGACGTCATCTCGCACTTCACAATCACACATTTTAAAAGGAAAGGGTTTATAAACAAGCCATCCACCTTCCCAACACCGATTGCAATATGTCTTAAGAAATCCCCCTTTGGATTTTGTTTAGAATCTTCTAGGCTTTAAAATGATATTGATTATTCTAAGTTCTACCCTGGTCTAAAAGCAATTGTGAATTGCATTAAAACAATAAAGCTCCTACTTGTCTTACCACAGGCATTACTCCACATTCCTCTCCATGATGGTTGTATTCGGAATTTATTGCAACTCTACGTTTTTTCTGATTTCCTACAAAAGTGATTTGTTTCAAATAAAACTCGCTTATCAGTTTCATTTATTTCCAACTTATCAATTCTTGTTTTTCTTGTTCAGGTTCATGATAGAAGAAGACAACTATGCTAATAAGTGGTAGATCAGTTCAAACAGAAAAAAAAACATCCAGAGAATTCGATGGAACAAACGAAGATAATGAAGACAACAAATCACTTTCAAAAACTTCTACCAAAAAACTGTTTTCCTTTAAGTGTTGTTGAAGGGATCTGTTTAAATGCCCTCAACGCTCTACACAATAGATTGAGTTGTTTTCTACTATTTAAGCTTACTTGTTGTATCAACTAGAGGTCTTGAATTTTATGCAAAAAGGCTTACGAAAGCTCGCACTATTGTACTTTCATCCTTTCCTCAATAGAATGACTGGAACATTGTTTAGGAATTTTCATAAAGTATTTTGAGAAGTTGCATCACTATACTCCTATAATCATCTTTGTGGGAAGGAATAAACTGCTGCTATTTCTTTTATGAGCTGAGCAAAGTACATCTGGTATTTCTATCTTTGTACCTCTATTTTGTTCATGAATAAATAATGAATTTATCTTTTTTTAGATTGCTTATTACATGTTATTTAAAGAACAATGTTACATGTATTCATTTCTGATCATGCTGCCATTGATATTTTTAAATACATGTTAAGAAATTTGCTTTGATATTCTAAATGTGATATGAGTTATACACATTATTTTGATTAACTATTTAATCAATGTAATCATCTTGAAATATTTTCATTTCCATTGGTGTTTGAGAAATCTATATTGTCATTTACTAAGAAAATCATTGTAGATCGCATCAAGATAAACATTAAACAATCCCGGGTTATAGAGTAGATTAATGTATATGTTTTCCATTTGATTCATTGCTACAAATCCATCTATTTCACTTCACCATAACCATTACACACTCATTTATTCACCTTTAATTGGGAAACTGGTCCCATACAATCTAGTCAGAGCCACTACTTAGATGGAAAAGGAGTTGTCTTAAGGTTCGGACCGGGTGCTTTTCCCCTTGTGTTGAAGCAGCGATTTCCGAGGCCTCAACACTTTTGTGTGCTAGAAGGAGGGCTTGCAGACTATGAATGGCAAGTAAGCTCAATCCAAAAACAAAGGCCATTCTAAGAGTCATTCTCCCTCCAAATCTCCTACAACTTCGAGATCCCCTCCAGAATCTCCTACTTTTAGATCAGGATTTGTACAATCAGCTCCCAAGTCTCCTAGAATACTTTCTGAGGTAATCCCTGGGATTATAATCTAGAATAACTAGAAATTACAGCTTTGATAAAGAAATTGGAAGACGTCTCCATTTCAGTAGAAAATCCTGAATCATCTGGAGATTTTGAAGGAAGAATAACTTCTATTTTTCAAGGAATTGGTGTTTTAAATTGGTCCCAAAATGCAAAACTTGGCATCTCAACATTTGAGTTTCCACTTTAATCCCGTCGAACGAAAACTACTACATCAGGCTCCTAAACATCTACTAGTGAGATTACCTCATTCTCTCATTCACCAACATCTCCATTTTTTCCTTTTTCATTTCCTTTCTCTCTACCATTTACTTCATCTATTTCCATTTCCTCTACACAAACAACTAGTGCTGCCTCGATCAGTGTTATCATAGCTACCAGTTATTCTTTAATCACATCCACTTCCCCAACTGTGATAATGGAAGCTAGACCATGGTACAATCTAAGAGTTGTTCAAATGCTAGCACCACTTCATCCCCTACCAAAACATCCTAAAAGATGGCTTTCCAAATTCAATCCTAATGATGGGTTAGTTGCTGAAGAGCACCTTCATGATTATTGTTAGCCATCAATCTCAATGAGGTAGATGAAGAAGATGTTGTTGTTAGATTATTCCCGTACACTCTTATAAGATCAGCAGGGTCTTGGTACTTTTCATTACTAGCCAATTCTATTACTAGTTGGGATATTTTTGAAGAACTATTTTTGACTAAATTTGGTGATGATCGCTCAACCGCATCTCTTATCAACGACCTTTCCAATTTAAAAACGAATTTAGGGGAAAACATAAAAGATTTTAATTCCAAATTTCACAAATTGTTAACTAAAATCCCAGCTACTTCTAGACTTGGTGTTGATGTACAAATTGAATGGTATATTTCATCTCTTCCTTCTAACATAGGAATTTTTGTAGATAGAGCTAATAAAAATACCTTGGTAGATAACATGAAAGAAGCCGTGTCTGTAGAGAAGGGGATAAATGCACTAGAAAAGAAAAAAGATCAGGAAGACAGAAAATTAAAAAGAGTTACATTTAAGGATGAACCTAAAAAGAAAGCACCTAAAGATCCCTTTGATCTTGAAGACTTACAACAAGTCCTTAAAACTTTATCTAATGAGATGGTAGAGATCAAAAAGCAAGTGGCTGAATCTTCTTCCAAAAAACCTTTTAGACCATTCAAAAGAAATCAGCCACCTAATCCACAACCTCCAAACATGATCTCTAATGCAGAAACTGATGATGAAGATGAGGAGGAAGCAACATTTTCTGCTGATGAATCCCAAGATAAAAAATTAGCTGAGTTAAATGGAATGTGGAATTTTATTCTTCCTATTTATGATGGTGAAAATGAATATGAAGCATTACCTGTTAGCACAAGAAGCAAAAGTCCAGTTAATCTTGTACAACCAATTCAAAAACAAAAACCTTCAACTTCCAATGCTAAAGATAAAGCCGCTGTTAAAAAATCCACTTCCACATCTCCTAAAGTAATTCCATCTTCATCCAATCCTCCATCTTCACCCAGAACCTTAGTAGTTTCAGATACTATTGAGTACAATATAGTTGAGGATATGAAGAAAATAAAAGCAAACATTTCCCTTCATGAACTCACTAAACTCAAACAACAACAAATTTTTTTACTAAAAGAATTGAATGCAATACTTGCTTCTCCTCTTCCTATTACTGTGGTATTCAAAGCTTCTAATGGAATGGGTAAACCTCCTGGTAATCCATTATTCGATTCCTTTGATGCTATTCTGATAGGTGACAAGTCTAACTCACATACTCCTCCTTTTCTTTTGACTTTTGAAATATTTAATAAAAATGTACATAACTTCTTGGTAGATTCAGGGGCTTCTTCGAATATCATGCCGTATTCAGTTTGTTTGAAATTAAACATGTCACCCTAGAAAACTCCAGTTCACATTGTGCAAATCGATAGGAAAAAATTCAAAGTCATAGGAGAAATGAATTCAGTTCTTATTAGATTATCTTTGAATCCTGAATTTTGTTAAATAATTGATATACTTGTTGCTGATATCCCAGATTTCTACGGTTTAATTCTCAATAGAGATTGGTGAGAAAAACTAAACGATTATTTTGCCATTGACTGGTCAGAAAAACTAAACGATTATTTTGCCATTGATTGGTCTCACTTATGGCTCCGATTTAATGGAAAGTTAAATTAAATCAGAATCAACCAAGAAAAACATATGAAACATTCAGTAACAGATTTCAAAGATGAAAATGAGGCAGTATAATTTAATAACAACATTCTTGGAAACTACTCTACTGAATCATTTTTTGAGAATTTTAAAGCACAAATGTTACCATTTCTAAGTAATTCTATAACTTCTCAAATTGAAATTTTTTCACAGATATACTTTTCAAGATGTGTAAATATGTTAGAAAAATCATTAGTTAGTTGTTATGATGGGTCGAAATCAAGTGATGGTGCAAGAGCAGGTTGCATATTGATTAATCCTGAAGGTGTGAAGACAATGCTGACTTGCAGATTGGAATTCGAATGCACAAATAATATTGTAGAATATGAGGCATTGGTCCAAGGTATGTATAAAGCAATTAGCCTTGATGTTAAATACCTTCAAGTTTATGGAGATTCAGAAATTGTAATTAAACAAGTAAGAAACATGATGCATTGTATCTCTACACACTTGAAGCATTATCAGTCTTTGGTTTAGTCTCTCACTTCACATTTTTTAGCATTTAACATTTTTGCTATTCCTAGGATTTAGAATGTCAGCGTTGACCTTCTTGCTAATGTTGCATCAAAACTGATCCCATCCAAAGATTACAGTCCCGATAGATTTTCTGTAGAATTAATCTTTAGGCCATCCATTCCCGATAATATCACCAATTGGCGGGTATTTAATGATGATGAAGACATTTTAAGCTTCTTAACTTCTGAAAAATCATACAATGACCAAATAATTGATGAAGATGAACACAAAAATTAATTAAAATAGAAAATTTAGGATAATCCCATACCTAAATCTATAGTTAAACTTGAGGATCTCTATGATTTAAAATACAAATTTAAAAGAGTTACTAATTCAAAACTACAAAGTTCAACTTTGAGATTTGAATTAATAAACCTTGGGACAGATTGTAAACCTCAAAACATCAATTTAGGACTTGGTCTCTCTTTTGAAAGATTATCCTTCATCCATTTGTTAAAAAATATAAGGATGTCTTTGCTTGGAGTTATGAAGATCTCAAAACATTTGACACTTCCATCATTCAACATACAATTCTGATGACATCTAATGATAAACCTGTCCAACAAAAAATAAGGAAAATTCATTCGAACTTAGAAAATCAAATCAAAATAGAATTGAATAAACTCCTTAAGGCTAAAATAATTTTTCCTGTTAGGCATTCAAGATGGGTTTCCAATTTGGTACCTATTAGGAAGAAAAATGGTGATATCCGCATTTGTATAGATTTTAGGAATCTTAATAAGGCCAGTCAAAAGGATAATTTCCCACTACCCATTATGGAACAGATTTTACGATCAATTGCTGGTTCTAAACTTATGTCTTTCCTTGATGGTTTCTTTGGATATAATCAAATCATGGTCCACCCAGCTGGTAGGCTAAAGACTACTTTCAGAACCAAATGGGGACTTATGCCTACAAAAGAATGCCATTTGGTTTAATAAACAAAGGGGTCACTTTCCAATGAGCCATGGATATAAATTTCAAAGGTATTTTAAATAAAACAATTTTTGTTTACCTGGATGGCATTATTGTTTATTCAAAGAACAAAAACAATCATTTGCAAGACTTAAAACAAATTTTTGAGCACTGTAGAAAATATGTTATTGCATTAAATCCGAAATGGTCTTTTTTCGCTCTCAGTGAAGCGAAACTTTTAGGATTCATTGAGTCAAAAAATTGAATTTACATTGACTCTAATAGAATAAAATAAATTTCAGAAATTTCTCCACCATATAACAAAAAAAGCATGCAATCATTTTTTGGACAGATCAATTTTGTCAAAATGTTTGTCCCTGACTTCTCACAAATTATTTTGCCGTTACAACAAATGATTAATAAAAACACAGTTTTTAAATGGGGTCATCATGAAAAGAAAGCATTCGATCTAATCAAACATGCAATTATCGATGCTCCTTTTTTAAATACTCCGAATTTCTCAGATCATTTCATCTTATACAATTTTGTTTCTTCAACGTCTTATGCCTTTTTTTTTACACAAATTAATAATAAAAAAATTGAAGCACCCATCTCATTTTTCAGTTCAAATTTTCACAGCGCCGAATCAAATTATTTTGAAGTAGATTAATATGCATTTTCTGTATATAAATCTATAAAGAATTTTAGACATTTTCTCTTAAAAAAACACACGAAAGTAGTAGTCTCATTCCCAATAGTGTGGCAATTACTAATACAGAAATAATTAGGAGAAAAGAGAGCAAATTGGGTAACAACTCTGTAGGAATACGATATCAAAATAAAACCAGCCAAAATTGTTAGAGGGAAAGGTTTTTACAAACTGCTTACAGGAGAATCCAACATACCAACCGAAGGGGACACAGGTAACAATGAACACATTTCTGAGGTAAGTGTAATTGATGTTGATTCCCAATATGCTGATTTAATTTTTTATTTAAAAAATGGATATGCTCCTCCTGAACTCAATTATAAAAGAAAAAGAGATTTACGATTAAAAGCAAAAAATTATGAGATTGTTGATAACATGTTATTTAGGAGAAACTATGATTCCATATTGTTAAGATGATTAGAAAAATCTGAAGCAAAAACAATTTTGCAAGAACTTCACGATGGACCAGCAGGTGGACACTTTGGAGGAGATACTACAACACACAAAATCTTACATGCTGGATACTACTAGCCCACTCTCTTCAAAGATACCCATGCATATGTAAGGAAATGCAAAACATGCCAAACTGCTTCTGGAAGACAAAGGAAACTAGCCTTGCCTCTGCAGCCAATCAACATCGAACAACCATTCGAACAATGGGGACTGGATATCATAGGTGAGATCGTTCCTCATTCTTCTAAACAACATAGATATATTCTGACTGCTACAAATTACTTCACTAAGTGGGTGGAAGCAATTCCACTAAAGGTAGTCAATTCTGAATCTGTTATTGAATTTATTGATCAATTTATCATTACAAGATTTGGTTTGCCTTCTACACTTATATTTGATAATGCATTTTATTTCTCAGGTACAAGTATGATTAAATTTGAAATTAGGAGAGGTTTTAAACTCAAATATTCTGCTAATTACTATCCCTAGGGAAATGATTTGGCAGAATCCACTAATAAAAACCTCTTTAGAATAATCAAAAGAACTATAGATCAAAATCAAAGAAACTAGCATAAAGCTTTAATATTTTCTCTATGGGCTGATAGGATAACTCAGAAGGCCTCTATAGGCACTTCTCCATTTAACCTAGTCTATGGGAAGGAAGCCATTATTCCATCACATTTAGCTCTTCCTTCATTAGCCCTAGTTCAATTTATTGAAGAAACACCTTCTTCTTCATTGTAATTAAGAAATTCACAAATCCTAAAACTAGAAGAAGAAAGGGAAAAGGCCAAACTCACACACACCAAACATCAACAGATGGTGAAAGCTTCTTTTGATGCAAGTTCAGTCACACAAAGATCCTTCCAAGTTGGAGATTTAGTTTTCAAGTGGGACAAAACACACGAAGAAAAAGGGAAACATACCAAATTTCAAAAATTATGTGTTGGCTTGTGGGGGCCTGACCCAGGTTCAACGTTAGTTAGCCAAACAAATCCCTACATTACTGGCCCTTTCAGCATCAGCCTACAGAGCGCGGACTGAAGTCTCACCCGAAGCAGTATGGGGGGATGCTGGAACCAAGTTTCCGCACCCTTGAGATGGTTGTGATGTCGGTTTATTCCAACTATACCTGGTTTTGTGCAGGTTGCTTATCCCTCTGCTTTACCCTTCAGTACCTTCGAAAAACATTACAATTAGCTTTCGCGTGGCCCTAACTAGGGGATGATATGATTTTGCGTTGCTAGGGCAGCGAACTGCGATATCTCCCAAACTAAGCTAAGTATCTTACTTGTCTTATTAACAGATCTTAGTTAGCTTCGTGTAACTTGATGTTCTTATTTGCGTGCACTTAACCAAAACATTTACATATATTCACGCATCATATAAGCATTAGAAGTGAAATTCATACCCAATATAAGAGGTGCATAAACATGAAATAAAGACCCATAAATTTTAGAATTCTTATCTTTATTGATAATTCCAGATGATTACAGACTCAAATCGCACTGCGCACTCAACTGCAAGGGTCCACGCACTCAGTTGCGGACTTCTAGGCCTCTGCACACTCAGTTGCAGAGCCTCTACCTACGCTATGACCCAAACTTAGACTTCTACTTCAGAGATATATCTCATACATCATATCTTCATTCGTAATTAGTGATTTTTACTTCTTAGAGCTTAGCTCTATTTATACAATCCCATGGTCCATGGACCATGGGTAGATCTTCTATAGTCGACCTTACATTTCAAAATAAGGACGGACAACCCTATGACTCTTTAACATCTACGTGCTCTGCGACCACAAAATGCAGAGTCTTTACATTTGGATTACAAAAATTTGACCAAAATATGGGCTTTAAGCCCCAAAAATGCCCTTGGGGATCCCGCGCCAACGTTATGCCTTGGTCCATTTCAGATTGTTGAAAAGATAAGCCCAAGTACATTTATACTTCAAGCTTTATCAGGAAAGAGAGATTCTCTTCCTGTAAATGGGCTCATTTTAAAGTAATTATTTTATGAGGAATTTATCTTTTCAAAAAAGAAAGAAAAAAAAAGAATAAAGAATAAAGACTGTAAAAAATCACTCCCATTGTACATCCTGCTGCAATTTATTTTCCTTTTATAGATTTTTTTAATAAAATGTTAAATAATACTTTATTGACTTTTCAAACATCTTTTGAATTTATTTTTATTTTTTCATTTTGAAGGTAGGATTTTTTAAGAAGTGGTTACCAAAATTGAAAATTAGATAAAAATTATATAACTTTGAAAATATTTTCCATTAAATTGTAAAATCTTTAAAAAACCTCAAAAAATTATATCCTTTTACTCTAGTTTTAGTCAAAAAGGTTATCCTTAAAAAGTAAAGACCATCTTATGACTAAAAACTTTCAACTCAGATTTGTCATCCAAAACTCTTAAGGAGTCAATAGTCCTCCCCATCCATTAAAAAGGGAATTTTTTAGAGTGTAATTCTAAAATATAATAAATCTAAAAAGATAAGAGGTCTCATCACAAGCTTGCTTACCATGTTCATAGGGAACCAATTAAACTGACATTACCACACTGAACACCAAATCAGGGTAATGGCTTATGATTTTTAATTGTAAGACAAGGGGTCTCATCACGAGGAAACTTGTTCAATTTTAATTATTACCGGTGAATGGCATTGTCGTTATCTGGCCATCAAACCAGGACAATGGATTTTTAGCATAAAAGAAAAGAAAAGAAAAGAAAAATAAAATTTACCTCTAATTATTGCACTATTAAATGGATGGGACACTAGATTGTTGTTGGTTAAAAAGTAACCCTGTCGAGGCTATGAATGCTTTCTGACAGTAGTGGTTCTACTTGTAACAAACGAGTACAATACAAGCTAAGTCGTAAAAGTCTCCCTAATTTATTTTATAAACTGATTAATGACTGATATAAGTAAATAAAATTTTTTCATTTACAAAAGGTTTTTATCAGAAATTGCAATTTAATGAGTTTTATAGTTAGAGTAATTTTATTTATCTAAATGTTTCGAAAAGTAGTTTCCACTTCTTAGATTATTTTTACTAAATTTTTGGAAAATTTCATTTATTAGAAATAACTGGTTCTTCTTGTGAATCGCCAATTGTTGTATTGTTCATCAACCCCCATTTTAATATATTTTAAATTTTCTATGAAATTTATTATATTAAAATAGGAACCCTTTAGTTTTAAAAAGCCTTTGTTTTTATTTCTTGAAAAAAAAAAAAATCAACAAAATAATGTTAATAAAATCCTATAATCAAAGTTTAATACTTAGGCTTTTTAATTAATACCCAAGTATTAAACCTTGATTATACAGAAAAACCAAATTAAATAGCCCCTTGGAACCAAGACTTATACTTAGGCTTTAAAAAAAACCTTAAGTAATAAATAAAATGGGTTATTTAATTAAAAAGAAAAACAAAATAATTGGAGTTTTAATTGATCCCAAAGGGTTTATTCTTCATAAACTCCAACTCATCCCACTTCCCGCATTGCAAAGTTTCCAAAGGCTCAAGACTCCTCATCCATTATCCATTGCGATTGTGATTAGACCAGACCCAATGATAATATTAATACAATTCTATGATTTCCCCGCGTCTGTGGTTATCGTAATAAACCAAAAAGCTTAAGTCTCATACCTTAAAGAATTGTGATATGAGATAAAGCCCGAACCCGATGGGCTTGTAAAATCCAATCCAGGCTATCGCAACTTTCATAACCCTGTCCGTACCTTTGCCTCTGCTCCGAACACCAATTGCGATATAAAAACCTGACTCACCTTTATTTAATAAACAGATCAAATCTACCCAGATCAACGGTAGATAATGGTTTCGGACACCCCTGTGCTCAATTTTAAGTTTCTCACAAGGGGTGTCTGAAAATTGGTTTTCTCGTCTAAACCCTATCTCTACGTGTCACTCCTCCGTTCTTTCAGACTCCCCCCTTCACAAACCACTTACCACTTCGAACCCCCTCCGAAAAAACACTAAGCCTCCTGCCTATTTTGAGATCTGTGATAACACATCATTCGCCACGTCATCCTCCACGTGGATTTGCCACATCACCCACCAAGCCACCATGACATCATCCTGCACTTCGCAATCACAAATTTTAAAAGGACAGGCTTTATAAACAATCCATCCACCTTCCCAACACTGATTACGATATGTCTTAAGAAAGCCCTTTTGGATTTTGTTTAGAATACTCCAGGCTTTAAAACGATTGTGATTATTCTAAGTTCTACCCTGGTCTAAAAGCGATTGCGAATTGCGTTAAAACAATAAAGCTCCGACTTGTCTTATCACAGGCATTACTCCGCATTCCTCTCCATGATGGTTGTATTCAGAATTTATTGTAGCTCTACGTTTTTTCTGATTTCCTGAAAAGTGATTTGTTTCAAATAAAACTCGCTTATCAGTTTCATTTATTTCCAACTTATCAATTCCTGTTTTTCTTGTTCAAGTTCATGATAGAGGAAGACAGCTGTGCTGATAAGTGGCAGATCAGTTCAAACAGATAGACAAACATCCAGAGAATTCGATGGAACAAATGAAGCTAATGAAGACAAAAAATCACTTTCAGAAACTTCTAACAAAAAACTATTTTCCTTTAAGTGTTTTTGAAGGGATATGTTTAAATGCCCTCAACACTCTGCACAATAGATTTAGTTGTTTTCTACTATTTAAGATTACTTTTTGTATTAAAAAGAGGTCCTGAATTTTATGAAAAAAGGCTTATGAAAGCTCGCACTATTGTACTTTCATCCTTTCCTCAATAGAACGACTAGGGGACATTGTTTAGGAATTTTCATAAAGAATTTTGAGAAGTTGCATTACTGTATTCCTGGAATCATCTTTGTGGGAAGGAATAAACTGCTGCTATTTATTTTATGTGCTAAGAAAAGTACATTTGGTATTTATATCTTTGTACCTCTATTTTTTTCATGAATATATAGTGAATTTATATTTTTTTAGATTGCTTATTACATGTTATTTAAAGAACAATGTTACTTGTATTCATTTATGATCATGTTGCCATTGATATTTTTAAATATATGTTAAGCAATTTGGTTTGATATTCTAAATGCGATATGAGTTATACATATTATTTTGATTAACTATTTAATCAACGCAATCATCTTTGAAATATTTTCATTTACATTGGTGTTTGAGCAAGCTATATTTTCATTTACTAGGGAAAATCATTGTAGATCACATCTAGATAAATGTTAAATAATCCAGGGTTGAAGAGTAGATTAATGCATATGTTTTCCATTTGATTCATTACTCCAAGTCCATCTATTTCACTTCACTATAAGCATTACACACTCATTCAATCACCTTTAGTTGGGAAACTGGTCCCATACAATCCAGTCGGAGCCACTACTTAAACATAAAATGAGCTGTCTTAAGGTCCGGATCGGGTGGTTTTCCCCCTATGTTGAAGCAACGATTTCCGAGGCCTCAACTCGTTTTGGTGCTAGAAGGAGGGCCTGCAGACTATGAATGACAAGTAAGTCTAATCCAAAAAGAAAGGCCATTCCAATAGTCATTCTCCCTCCAAATCTCCTACAACTTCCAGATCCCCTCCAAAATCTCCTACTTTTAGATCAGGAGTTGTGCAATCACCTCCCAAGTCTCCTAGAATACTTCCCGAGGTAATCCCTGTAGATTACACTCTAGAATCACCAAAAATTAAAACTATGATAAATAAATTGGAAGATGTCTCTATTTCAGCATAAAAACGTGAATCATCTAAAGATTCTGAAGGAATAATAACTTCTATTTTTCAATGAATTGGTGTTTTAACTTGGTCCCAAAGTGCAAAAATTGACATCTTGCCATTTGAGTTTCCACTTCAATCTCGTCGAACGAAAACTGCTACATCAGACTCCCAAACATCTACTAGTGAGATTACCTCATTCTCTCATTCACCAAAATCTCCATTTTTTCCTTTTCAATTCCTTTCTCTCTACCGTTCACTTCATCTATTTCCATTTCCTCTACACAAACAACTAGTGCTGCCTCAAGAAGTACTATCACAACTACCAGTTCTTATTTCATCACATCCACCTCCCCAACTGTTACAATGGAAGCTAGACCATGGTCCAATCTGAGAGATATTCAAATGCCAGCACCACTTCATCCCATACCAAAACATCCTGAAAGATGGCTTTCGAAATTCAATCCTGATGATGGGTTACTTGCAGAAGAGCACCTCATAATTATATGTTAGTCGTTAATCTTAATGAGGTAGATGAAGAAGACATTGTTGTTAGATTATTCCCATACACTCTTACAGGATGAGCAGGGTCTTGGTACTTTTCATTACCAGCTAATTCTATTACTAGTTGGGATTTTTTGAAGAACTATTTTTGACTAAATTTGGGGATGATATCTCATTCTCATCTCTTATCAATGACCTTTCCAATTCAAAAACAAATTTAGGGGAAAGATAAAAGATTTCAATTCCAGATTTAACAAATTGTTAAATAAAATCCCAACTACTTCTAGACCTAGTGTCGATGTAAAAATTGAATGGTATATTTCATGTCTTCCTTATAACATAGGAAGTTTTGTAGATAGAGCTAATAAAACTACCTTGGTAGATAACACGAAAGAAACTGTGTCTATAGAGAAGGGGATAAATGCACTATAAAGAAAAAAGATCAGGAAGACATAAAATTAAAAAGTTACACCTAAAGATCCCTTTGATCTTGAAGGCTTACAACAAGTCCTTAAAACTTTGTATAATGAGATGGTAGAGATAAAAAACAAGTAGTTGAATCTTCTTCCAAAAAAACCTTTTAGACCATTCAAAAGAAATCAACCACCTAATCCACAACCTCCAAACATGATCTCTAATTCAGAAATTGATGATGAAGATGAGGAGGAAGCAACATTTTCTACTGGTGAATCCCAAGATGAACAAATAGCCGAGTTAAATGGAATGTGGGATTTTATTCTTCCTATTTTTGATAATGAAAATGAATATGAAGCATTACCTGTTAGCACAAGAAGCAAAAGTCAAATTAATCTTATACAACCAATTCAAAAAAAAAACCTTCAACTTCCACTGCTAAAGATAAAGTTGCTGTTAAAAAATCCACTTCCAATTCTCCCTAAGTAATTCCATCTTCATTCAATTCCCCATATTCACCTAGAACCTTAATAGTTTAAGATACTATTGATTACAATATAGTTGAGGATATGAAGAAAATAAAAACAAACATTTCCCTTCATGAACTCACTAAACTCAAACAACAACATAAATTTTTACTAAAAGAATTAAATGCAGTACCTGCTTCTCCTCTTCCTACTGCTATGGCATGCAAAGCTTCTAATGGAATGGGTAAACTTCTTGGTCATCCATTATTCGATTCCTATGATGCTATTTGTTGGGTGTGGTTTTTTACCTATTTTTTGCACATTCTTTCCCCAATTTTGACCTTTTTGTCTCCTAGGCCCATTACTTTATATAATCAAATTCCCTGTTTTCTTACCCTTTTAACCTGTTATACTGTCATGTTACTTTTTTGTATTTTACCAAATAATACGAGGCTTTATTCCTTTTTGTGGCTAATTGGGAGAGTATTGAAGAAGTATTTTGGGAAGTCCTTCTTTTTAGGTGTTGGCTCACGAGAACAAAGCTATGAAGTAGACAACTGTTATAGGTTGCTGCTACACATTAGATGCTGTTACAGGTTGTTGTTACACATTAGATGCTATCACAGGTTGCTGTTACACATTGGATGCTGTTACACCACATGCTGATCCACCGTCACACCAACAGTGCTGTCGCCAGTAATGCCGCGTCATCCCAAACCACAACTCAGTCGATGCTGTTGCGCCGAAGCTAGGAAATGTGGGTACTATTCCACATAACAACTGTCGGTAGTAGGGATTGTTTATTTTTTTAGCAACAAGACTCAAGCAGTGACAATCATAACTGATGGACATTTGTATTTAGCAATAGGTTGTAACTACTTTTATTTTTGATCAACATGAGAATCGTGAGATTCTCATGACTGATCTGTTTCTAATTTTGGGTTGTAATAACTATAAAAGATTTGATTTTTCATGTAAAGTGATACGGCATATAGAGAAGCACTGTTACTCTACTTCTATAATTCTGAATTTCTTTTTAATATGAATCAGCACAGTGATGCTGTTACTATTCTTCCACTGATTTGTTAATCACTTTTGTGTTCTTCCTGCACCGAGTTGAGGAGGAAGGACCCTCCTCTTTGGCAGGGATTGCAGTGATATAGGTAGTGTAAATTCTAGTTTAGTTAATTGATTTATGGTTTCTCGCCGTTGCTATACAAATTGTGGATTACATTCGCTGCTATTTCCATTTATATTATGCGGTTACACTGAGTTAATCAGCAAAATGGTAGTAACCAACTAGAGTAGATATTAGTTCCTACGTGGCACGCCTTTACTTTGATATCTACGAGTTGTGATTTAATTATGTAGAGTGATTTTACGTCTACACGCATGGTTTGATTCAACAATTTAGATCAGCAGCATCTTTTACAGTTTTATGCATTTTCTTATGCTTGGCTAGAGTGTTTCAGCACAAACATTGCGAACTCCATTGAAACAACAAGACCTACCCTGGGTTGACAATGAATGTTGCAGTCTTAGTCAATTAGGATTGATTAAAACACCACTACATTTTGGCGCCATTGCCAGGGATGGCAGTTGATGATACAATCAACCAAGTTGTTTGTTTGATATAGAGTGTTCTTAGTCCACAATTGCTGGGTGGTAAGATGAGAGGTAAGAACCTGTGCATCGCTCTAACATACCTGGGTGGGCTCACCATTGTGATTACTAGGACACTTAGGACATTTTGATGTTTTGTTAGTGTGTCTTCAGCTCTTTAGTCGTTGGGCGGTAAGATGAGAGGTAAGAACCTGTGCATCACTCTAACATACCTGGGCGGGCTCACCAATTTCGAAGACTGAGACACTTAGAGTAGGGTCCATGTGTGCACTTGTAGGAATTACAGATACACTGAAATCACCTCACTCTAATAAGTCACAGGATCAACGGGTCATAAAAAGGAAAGGAAGGGTGAAGATTTAGGAAGGAAGACATTTATCCAGGAACTAATTTCCAAGGTGGAAAAATAATAGTCCAACTCTCGAAGGAATGCAAGGAAAACAGGGCCGCAGAAATCCGTTACTCCCATAGTGAAAGAAGAAACCTCTAATTTCTCCATCTCGGGACCGTATCATTCTAAAGCTAGCACTCATAACCCCAAGACCAAGGATTTGATTCATGAGCAAGAAGGGGAAGCTAATAGCTAGAATTTTAGGACCGAGGGGCAAGGGAAAACTGGGGGGGACATCGAACACCTGAGATGGAAAAGCACCTGTTGGTTTATCAATATCCAGATACATGTAGTGCGATGAAACATCCAGCCCCAGGGGTATTTGAGGCACTAACCACATCTACAGGGCCATCACAAACACATCTCGAAGGACATCTGCTACAACAAGGATTAGAAGAGTTAGTCCTGGGGACAACAATGATAACAATTCTAAATAGATGCCACTATCACCACCTTTGAGTTCCCAATCGGGAATATCGGAGGTGAAGCTCCTATGAAAAATATTCATCTATCATCCTTACCATCCTTTTAGGGGATGACTGTGGAAGATCCAGATACATTTCTATTTGAGTTTGATGTCTTATGTAGAAGTTATGATTATACAATAGATGCTCAGAAATTAAAGCTATTTCCTGCTACCTTAAAAGGGGCAGCCTTGAGATGGTTCATGGGATTGGGCTCCACTTCTATTTCAACATGGAATGATATGAAGGAGACGTTCTTGTCAAAGTACCAGGACTATTGCAGGACTAGGGACTTAAGGGAAGAGATATTTAGAATGACATAGAAGGAGGATGAAAGCCTGGAAGATTATGTGGAACGGTTCCACTATAATCTATAGAGGTCTAAACACAACGATTTAGACCAGGAAATTTTGAAGACTATATTCATCAGAGGAATGAGGGATGACTGCCTTGACACCTTGAATCTATTGGGAAAAGGGGATATATCGCAAGAACCATTCGCTGAAATTGTAAAGCTCTGCCTAATATGCTCTCGAGGATCGTCCAAAGGAAGGAGTACAATTTGGATGCCTTTGTTCGCATGCAAAAACTTGCAGGTGAAGGAGTAACTAGAGTAGAGATCGGGAATTTGTTTAAAAATTTCAAGACTGATATCCTCAGTACTCTCTCAGACCAAATAATAATAACACAGATCAAGAAGATACAAGCAGAAGCTGACACACCCCTGGCCTTGTTCTGTCCGACTTGCTGGAAGAAACATCCTTTTAGGGAATGCGAATTGAACAACAATAGCATGTGTAATATCTGTGAGCTGGAGAATTTGATAGAGCAATGTACGTAACTTCCTAGACTAAAAGTAGTACTCAGAGAGTCAAGTGGTGCAATCCTCTTACTTCATCACACCAAGGAGGTCATGGCAACACGACCTCCAGGTATGTCTCAAGACCTTTCCTCTTTCACTATGTGGAACAATGCATATAATAACCAACAATATCCATGGCAGTATTCTGCCCCTCCTTCAACACAGTTTCCTCACAGTGGAACCAATGGTCTCCATCTCCTCTTGTTCAATATCCTCAACCACAACAATACCCTCGGAACCATAATTGGAGAGGAAATTCCCAGAATTCAGCTCTACCTAGACCACTCATGAAACAACAGCTGTAGTTACCTCCTTTCCAATCTCCTGCTCCTCCACCACCCATGCAACCCCAACTACCTTTGCGACCTAACCCAAACCGAAACAATAAAGCAACTTAGGGCATAGAGGCTCCGACGACCTTCTAGACCTACCTTATTACCCCCGTGGGGCTTAATGAAATACAATTGTGATCGGGCATGGTAATTAACCCTAGTCACTCCCCTATCATTACAGAGGAGGACTATGAACCATCTAGAGGAGATGTCGGAGGCTCTGAGGCGGCTACTGAGCCTACAATAACTAACATAGAGGACATTGTTACATCTGTAATAGCTGATCCACGAAGAACTTTTACGACTATAACAACTAATTCGGGGAAGGTTGATACACCTGTAACAACAGATTCAACTGTTGTAACATAGGATCCCCGTATCCTCAAAGATTGGCCAAACCTAGGATGACTTCACAGCTTGAATCTGATTTTCTTAGGAAGTTGCAAAATTTGTATGTACGAATTCCTCTTTTGCAAGCCCTTAAAGAAGTACCCATCTATGCCAAGACAGTGAGAGATTTGTGCAACAAGAAACCTAGGAGGAAGCCTAAACACCCTACCACCATACATGTGATGGGAAAGTTATCTGAATTAATGTCTGCTCAACCTCTCCTTACTAAGTACAATGGTCTAGGAAATCCTACGGTCACTGTCTACATTAATGATGAGCCCATAGCCAACACATTCATTGATCTTGGAGCTGCCATTAATGTAATGACGAAGGATCTCTTTATTGCTCTTAGGCTACAGGGACTTAGACATACTCCTACTGTGCTTGAATTAGTAGACAGGTCCCGTTTTAAACTCGAGGGGATGCTAGAGTATATAGTGATTACGATAGCTTCCCGGAGATATCTAGTTGATTTTCTTATCTTACAACCCAAATCCAATTTGGAGGGGGCATCCTTTGATCCTAGGGAGACCTTGGCTAGCCACTGCAGATGCATTTATAGGCTACAGGATGGGATCCGTGGTGATATCAGATGGCCAAGCAACACAAAACCTTAATATTTATCCCCCAAAACCAAATATGGATGTGTACAACCCTTGGTGGGATGAGTTTGAGCCTGAGTCAGACCTTTCCCTACTACTCCTCACTCCGGGGAAAGCCCAATATTTTAAAAATGAGACAAAAGATGATGTCATTAATGGTTTTATTAGTAATTCACTTTATGTTGCTTCTGTTAAAAATGAAAATGAGGAAGAAGAGGTGGAAGATATAGATTTTGAACAAATGAGGACCACTCCGAATATTGCTAGCAGTCCAATTGAGATTGAATCTGGAAAGTTTTTGAATGTTAATCCTAGCTTGACTGTTGAACAAAACCAATGGGATTTTGCATTAGATTATACGGTACGGAAGGGATCCACCCTAACCTATGCACTCATTGTATTTATTTGAAGGATGGCTGCAAACCAGTTAGACAACCACAACGCCACATGAACCCTGCACTAAAGGAGGTGGTGAAAGAAGAACTACAAAAACTCATGAGTGCTAATTTTATTTATCCAATATAGTCAGTGGGTGTCACAGCTTGTCATCATCCCTAAAAAGAATGGCAAGTGGAGAGTCTGTGTTGATTACAGCGAACTCAATAAGGCCACGAAGAAGTACGATTTTCCCTTACCATTTATAGATCAGGTCATTGATACTCTCTCTGGAAAGAAATTCTTTTCATTTTTGGACGGATCTAGTGGCTACAATTAGATACAGATTGCACCAGAAGACCAGGATAAAACAAACTTTACTTGTCCTTGGGGAACGTACGCATACAGAGTACTTCCTTTTGGGCTTTGTAATGCACCAGCAACCTTTCAAAGGGCAATACTGGGAATTTTCTCTAACTTATTGAATGATTGCCTGGAAATATTCATGGACGATTTCATACCTTATGGTGATGCTTTTGAAACAACATTAGTCAATTTGGAAAAAGTATTAGAATGGTGTGTACAAACTAATGTTGCTTTGAGCACTGAGAAATGTCACATGATGATAACTAAAGGGATCATACTTGGACACTACATTTCTGCTGATGGAATCAAGGTAGACCCTACAAAAATAGTGGTAATTCTAAAAATTCCAACCCCCAAAACACAAAAAGAGGTACGTAGTTTCTTGGGGCATGCAGGGTACTACAGGAGATTTATAGATTTTTTTCAAAAATTACATCGCCATTATTTCCCTTGCTCATGAAGGATGTTGATTTCTTGTGGTCAGGGAAGTGTGAGCAAGCCTTCTTAAAACTGAAATGCTCTGTATCAACAAATCCGGTCTTATGAGGACCTAATTGGGAACTGCCATTTCACTTGGCTACAGATGCATAAGATATTGCTGTAGGTGCTGTTTTGGGCCAACTGGAGGATAAGAAACCTTATGTTATTTACTACATAAGCAAAAATCAAACCCTGACTGAGCTCAACTACATAGTGACCGAGAAAGAGTTCTTAGCAGTTGCATATGCCATCAATAAATTCCGACATTACATCACTGTGTATCAAGTATTTGTACATACTGAGTATTCTTCCATTCATTTTTTAATGAATAAGCCAATTACAAATGGTAGGATTACACGCTGATCATTGCTGTTACAAGAATTTGATATCACTATTGTACATAAGCCTAGAAAAGACAATGTAGTAGCTGAATTTCTTTCTAGGCTAACTATTGATGACAGTTGGACTCCCACTGATGATTCTTTCCCTGATGAATATATTTTTTCTATTTCTACTTACTCACCTTGGTATGCAGATATAGTCAATTATCTTGCTGCAAGGAAGTTTCCATAGTATTTGTCCTCCAAGGAGAAAAGAAAAATCATACAACAAAGTGCTACATATACTTGGATAGATGGGAACCTCTACCACATTGGACCAGATTTCCAGATCAGACACTGTGTTAGAGAAGATGAGGTATTTGATATCCTTAAAGCCTGTCATGAGGAACCTTGTGGAGGACACTTCGTAGACAAACAGACATGATACAAAGTCCTTTCAACAGGGTATTACTGGCCGACAATATTTCAAGATGCCAAGAAGTTTGTGAAGGGATGTGATAGTTTTCAAAGGATGGGCCAACCATTGCAATCATATGAGATGCCGTTACAACCCCAAATCATCTTAGAACCTTTTGAGAAGTGGGCTCTAGATTTTGTAGGACTAACTAATCCTTGATCGAGATAGAGATCCTACATCTTGGTATACACTGACTATGTCACAAAATGGGTTGAGGCGAAGGCACTAACTAGAGCCACAGAGCAAGTTGTCTCAGACTTTTTGTTTGAAGACATCTTTGTTCAGTTTGGCATACCCAGGGAGATAGTCACAGACAGAGGGCCCCAGTTCACATCTCATAAGATCCAGGAGTTGGTCGAGAAATATAAAATCCATCACAGAATTGCAACACCTTATCATCCATAAGAAAATGGCCAAGTAGAAAGAACTAACAAAGTCATTGAGGGGATCCTTACAAAGAAATTGTGCTAACAAACTTCCAGAAGTGTTATGGGCATACAAGACTACATGGAGGAATACCACTGGATTCTCACCATATGAACTTGTGTATGGCAAGAACCCTTTATTCCCCATTGAATTTGAAATCAAGACACTAAGGACAGCATTGCAGGTCAATTTGGATTTGGCTACAACACAAAGGCAGAGATTGAACCAACTCAATGAATTGGAGGAGAAACAGTTGGCTGCTATCCAACAAACAGAGATTATCCAACAACAGAGAGCTAAGTGGCATGACAGATTTATAAAGAAGAAGAAGTTCTAGAAAGGAGATTGGGCTCTCTTATATGACTCAAGGTTTAAAGACTTCAAGGGTAAGCTCTGCACCAGATGGCTAGGTCCTTATGAGGTAGATGCAGTCTTTGACAATGGGACTGTAAATTTGGTGACCATTGATAGTGCAAGGACACCATTACTTGCAAATGGGCACTGTCTTCAGTTATATCACAAACCTACCTCGAGGGATTCATTTGTCAACATTGTCACAAATTCAGATCTATAGATTACGGGAACAGGGGAAAGCCCCCCTGTGCTGCAAAAATTTTAATTTTTTCCAATAAGTGTAATAGATGAAAATCAACTTCGGTTGGCGGTTGTTACACCTTCTTCCAAAAATATAAATAAATAATGATAATTCGGCTGTGAAAACCTTTCCCAGGTGTAGACGTAGACTTTTGTAGCAGTTCAAAACCACCTAGTGGCGGCTGTTACACACTTTGTAAGAACATTTGTTATTTCAAAGAATATCTTATGATAAGTGTTGTTACATGATCTTTTCTTCTTTATATTTTTGTAGAAATTAAAATAATATATGTTAGTCGTCTTGGCTGTTACACCTGTAATAGCTGACAAATTTTGACGAATAAATGTGATATTTTATTGTAATAAGTAGCAGAACATCACCATGATCCTCATCATCATAATTAAGTTTGTGCATCTCGCTGCCCAAGCCTGGTTCACGTGTCGCTCTGCCCATTACTTCACCGCACTTCACCTAGTTATGTCATCAAAAAGGTAATATTGAATTCGTTTTATTTTGTAATTATGGCAACTTAACATGACTATTGACGGCTGAGGACGACTGTCATAATTAAGCCAGGGGGTGGGGTGGGGGGGAACGAATCATATGGCGACATGACCATCACATGACTTGTGATCATTAGAAAAATCCAGCAATTAAGGCATGATGACCTGGTAGTTATTGTTACTTAATGCTGATCATACCAAAAAGGGTAAGTGTACCATCGACGAGACCTCCCCATGACTCACCATTAAAGAAAAATTCACTGTGCAGTACGAACCATGCGTGCCAAATCCCAATTTGAAATCTTCACCTGCACCACCTTGCCACCCTACCATTTACCCCTGCTGGAAGTGCTGAACCCCCATTTAGAGTGCTCGGAGAAGAGAAAATAGAAATGCAGGCTGAAACAACTAGATTGTGTGTCAACTACCCTGGAGCACTTAAAGGGAAGGATAAGCAGGTGGAACAACACTGAATTGCATAAGAAATGGGAGGAGCAGCAATACGACATGAGCCAGGGTCCACATAAGCCTTGGAAGATTTCCCAGAAGCATGCCAAATTTTCAAGCATGTAGGGTGGTTTGAATTCTTTCGGAGGTTGGAAGGATCAGATAGCGGTGTTGCCATGGAATTTGCAAAGAATCTGGAGAGAAACCAGGAATAGGTCAGAGGGTTGAAGCTGGAGGTCACGGAAGAGGTGATTGCTAGAGTAATAGGATTTCCAACAGAAGGGAAGAGATGGTTTAATAGGAAGGTCAATGACCCCTCACTGAAAGGGGATTTCCTCCAAGAAGAAGAGTTGCTGGTAAAGAAAGGCAGGGGAATTGATAGACTGTCACTCCCCCAGCCATGGGCGGATGTTTCCCTCTACCTCATCAAGTACATTACTTGTGAAGGAAGGGCAACAATTGTGTTTAATTATCATTTTCCATTGTTGAACCACCTCTAGCATCAGCAGCTGATCAACCTTCCTTATTTCTTGCTAGGAAACATTAGGCACATGGCCGCGACTGTGAAAATAGTTGCACATCCAGAAACGTGTGTTACCAACCATGGCCTTATCAAACTCATTGTGCTAGACACTTTGAGCTGACAGGGCAAGAATTGGGAAGAATTCATGCGGAAAAGGCCCAGGACCACCCGCAGAAGGCAAACCGAGACATCTGAGGAAGCTCCAGAGGTGACAAAGGAGCAACCCCAGCCCTCGACAGTAAGGGTCAACAAGAGGTTGGTTGATAAACCAATTGGCGATAGGAGGCTGAAGCAGAGGATAAGGGTTAGCGGGCACCCAGAGTCCCCATCCATGTCAAGAAAGAACAAAGAAGCAACAGAGCAGAAGGACGAGGAGCAAGCTCAACCAAAAGAACCTTCTTCACCTGGTAAGAGTGAAACCCAATCCTTGCTATCAAAAATTGAAATTCTAGAGAAAGAAATTAGAGAATTGAGGGAACAACTAGCAGAAGGAAAGGCAGAGCCAAGAGCTCCAGGGCTAGATACTTTGGCAGAGGCCGTGGACAGGGCTAGAAGGGGAGAAATCCCGAGTACTCTATGCATAGCCTATGCTGAGAAGTTGGTGGCAACAGGATTCAAATTCTGTGCAATAGACACCACCTCAAGGGAGACTCAAACTGAAATCTGGGAAGCTGTTACACAAGAACCTGTCGAGGACGTTGTTGTTACACAAGAACCAACAACCGAGACAACACAATCCACAAGAAGTGATTGGGTAATGGATACATAGGAGCCCTTGGCTAACACTGCTGTTTCATCAAAACCAACAGTGGAGGAGGAAGTCAACCAAGAGAAGGAAGAGATAGATAATATCCATGATCCTACGGTCAACACTGCTGATACACAAGAACCAATAATGAAGACCAAAGCCGATCCAGATAAAAATGGTGTACAAAAGTCTGTCGATAAAATTGTTGCTACACAAGAACCAACAACAAAAATGGAAGCTAATCAGGAAGATAAAGAAACTGTGACAAAATCCACTAACGAAGTTACTGTTACAAAAGAACCAGCAGCCGAGGTGGAACAATTTCACCCTCAAGAGGCTGCTACCCCCTCAATTGATAGTTCATGCGGAAGAACGCCGAGTCCTGATGAAGGATGGCATTCTGAGAGATTGTTGTTGTTTCCAGAGCTGCAAAAGTGGAAGCAGTTGGTGCTATCTCTACAGGAGGGAGTTATTTCACTCGAAATGCATAAAAGAATGATGGATTCCTTGAGAGAAAAATGGCTAAAAGAAGAATGGGAAAGACAAGAGGAGGCACGGAGGCACAAGGAAGTTATAAAGAAGAAGAATGAAAAACTTGTTGGAATTATGACACAGGTTTGGCACTATGACACAGGTGTTGTCCCTGATGGCAACTCACTCAAATGGCAGATCACTATTCAGGCTCTCAGAATGAAAGAAAAAGAGATATACACAGGTTTCCTTTGA
Source organism: Pinus tabuliformis (assembly GCA_031772625.1). Taxonomy (NCBI): domain Eukaryota; kingdom Viridiplantae; phylum Streptophyta; class Pinopsida; order Pinales; family Pinaceae; genus Pinus; species Pinus tabuliformis. The sequence goes on from CM062819.1 coordinate 1,312,984,234, forward strand.
CGAAGTCATGTATACACACGAGATTTCTGATCACAAGTCGCGTATGCATATGCACACACTTTCATGCATGAAGAAGCACGTACGTGTGGGAAAACTTATTTTTTGGTCCATGGTATTTAGTCCTTGGTATTTGAACCTATGGTTTTGGACCATAGTATCTCGTCTGAAGTGTTGAACCGAAGTATTTGGTCCAAGGTATTGATTCGTTATACTTTTGGACCATGGTATTGTGTAAGGCTTAAGACTATAAAAGGGGAAGGAGATCATTAGGCATGGACATTGACTTAAGCATAGAATATCTGATGAAGAGCTAAATCTGAAATACTGGTCATTTGGTTATGGTGGATAGTTGGATCTGAATCTAGGAGGAACCTGAGCGAAAGAAGAAGGAAAAGTACTATTGATGGGTCAAGATCTTAAGGCTTGAATAGTTGTATCTTTGCGTGATTTTGATCTGTTATTTTTGACGCATGACTTGATCTATAAATCTGATAATCTGGGTATAACTGATGTCTGAATAAGTAAAAAGGATGAATTATCTTTTATAGATCTGTACGCAGGTTCAACGAAGCAAAGGCACATATACACACTGGTTCTGTAATTCAAAATAACGTATACACATGTTGACCTTAATTCAGAAGCGTATGCACGCAGGTTGTACACATTGAAGTAGCGTATGTCTCTTGATATATGTTTTAGCTACTTTTGTTTATTGCTGCAGTGGTCTAGGTTTAGAATTGGTGTTTGGTTACTGTTATTATTTTCTAGGAACAACATTTAGAGAAGTGACTATTTGATTCAGTTTTGTTTGGTGCAAAGGAGATTGGTTGATACAGATATACTTCATGTTTGATTGATGTTATTCATGGATCCAGTCTGAAAATTTATGAAACGTGGTCCCTGGAAGAAAAGAGAAGGTTGTAGCCTTATGTAGGTGAGCACCTAAGTACTAGTACCTCAGCTAGTACAAGAGCTAAGGGGCTTGTAGCTCCATTCCAGGAGAAGCTGGAGAATGAGAGAAGGTGTAGCCTTCTGCAGGTAGCAGCCTGCGTACTGGTATAAGACCGCACCAGTACAAAATCATTGTAAAAAGAAGTTTCTAATTAAAAGAATATAGAGACGAATTGTAGCAGGTGGTTTTCACCCACATTGGGTTTCCACCTTATATCTTTGCATCCATGTGTGTGATGATCTGTTCTGTTTTACTGCTCCTGTTTACTGTTCTTATGATTAATGAAGTCCCGATGCATTGATTAAAGATCAACAATTAATGAATCTTAAGTTTTCTGATATACGCTGGTTTCTTTAGACACAGTAGCGTATATACGCAGTTTCCCATAGGTGAAGTAGCTTATACAAATCTGATTGTGAAATTAAAAAAATTGATTTGATAATACTGATTCACCCCCCTCTCAGTATTATTTCCAACAATTGGAATCAGAGCAGGTCCTTTAGAAGAGGCTTGATCGCTTGAAGGAAGATCTATCATCATCAGCAACTACGAAAAGGAGGCATCTATAAGGCCACCAATCTTTGATGGAAGCAACTTTGTCTATTGGAAGGTAAGAATCACAATCTATCTTCAATCTCTTGGTACAAAAGTTTGGGATATCGTGGAAATAGGATACACATTTCCATCAGCAACTCCTACAGATACGGCTGGTAAAAAGCAGTATGAAACAAATGCAAAGGCTGTCAATACTCTATAGGGAGTTTATCTCAATCAGAATTCGTCAAGGTTATGCAACTCAAAATCGTAAAAGAAATATGGGACAAGATCGTTCTGAGCTATGAAGGAGATGATAAGGTAAAACGTGCAAAACTACTGTTAGGCCTCTATACTACTAGTGTAACTCCTTATTGTTATTAGTACAACCCACTTATTATATTGATGTACCCATGTAGTGCCCATATTTTTACTATTGTGCCCCATAGAAGCCCACTATTGTTATTATTGTGCCCTTACATTATTATTGTTATGTAAGCTCTGATTATGTTGTGACCCCTTAGACTCCTATATATAGAAACGAGGTCTTTTCATTTGTATCATCCAAGAATTGTTAATTTATGTAATGTAAAGGAGGTTTCCCCCTCGAAGAGGCCGAATTCTAAGGCGTTGATCTATCTTTTCTATTTTTTCTTGAGCTGGTTTCATAACATTTGGTATCAGAGCTTTGGATTCTAGGGTTTCGCTGCTCCAAATAGGTCATTGTGGAATTTTCGCTATAATTTTTTTTTTTTTTTTTTTTTTTTTTTTTTTGTGACGTTTCAAAAGCTAAAAAAAACCCATTTGAGAAGACATCGTGCTGAAGCTCGGGTCCAAATTTTAGAGCTTTTTGCGCTATATTTGCGGAGATATGATCTAAGGAAGTTGGTCTTTTTGCAGACTCCTGAATTACATTCCAAACATGTGACTTGGGGAAAAGTGTCATAACTTTCTCTCTGAGCATCGGATTGAAATTTTGTAAGAAGTTACAAAAAGAGGACGGACTGTAGTTTCTTGTATATATTTTTCAGAGCCAAAGGTAGAAACAGTGACACGTGGCACTTCATACAAGTTCACTCTTCTGGAAAGGTCTATAATCAAGTCATCTTGGGAGATTGTGCATAACTCTTTCTTGGAGAATCCAATTTGGATCAGACTGGTGGCATTGGAAAGAGGACATAGAGGGCTACTACAGATCGTAATTTCAGAACTTAAAGATATGAAAGTATAGTGTTACAGTCGTTTCAAGATCGAACTCCTAAAATCAAGAAAATGCAAGATGAGGAAGTTTGATGGCAAGGATCCGTAAATTGGATACTTCAGATGGAGCAATATTTTGATCTACATGGTGTACCACTGTTACAAAAGGTATGTATTGCATCTTCATATTTAGAACTAGATCAATTTTTATGGTATGAAGGGCTTTGTTCTCGTAAACAACTTGTTACATGGTCAATTTTCATGGAGGAAATGATAGCACATTATGAGGATACAAAGAGCAACACCTTCTTTAGAGCACCACCACAACAATTGGAAAGAGTAAAAGGGATTTGTGACATAGTGGAAAGCAAAATTATGGAAACCAGGAAGCATACCCCTCACAACTATAAAGATGGAAGTGTTGTTTCTCCTAGCCTTCCACAACCTACAAGGGTTACACCACAACAATTGGAAGAAAAAAGAGAAAGGGCTTTGTTACAATTGTGATAGAAAATGCACTAAAGGTCATAAGTGTGCTGAGAAGAAATTATTTTACATAGAATATGAAGAGGAGGAAGAAAAGGATCAAGAAACATCAAAAGAAGAAGAGATACACCAGGACCCCACCCTAGAGAAAGAAGAAATGAATCAGACCATATCTTGTAAAGCATTAGCAAGAATTACCACTCCTCAAACTCTCAAGACAGAAGGACATATCAAGAAGAAAAAGGTGCAAAAAGTGAAAGATCACATCGAGAAAGAAGAAATGAATCCAATCATATCTTGTAATTCATTGGTTGAAATTACCACTCCTCAAATTATCAAGATAGAAGGACATATCAAGAAGAAAAATGTTCAAGAAGTGAAAGATCACATCGAGCATCAAGAAATGAATCCGACCATATCTTGTAAAGGATTGGAAGAAATTACCACTCCTCAAACTCTAGAGATAGAAGGACATATCAAGAAGAAAAAGGTTCAAGCAGTGAAAGATCACATCGAGCATCAACAACAAGTTCTCCAACTTTTAAAGGATAACGCCACTTCGGTGCAAAATCAAATGAAACAATAGGTAGATCAACATCGTAGTGAAAAATGTTTTGATGTAGGTGATTGGGTATTTTTACGGCTACATCTCAAGCAAGCTATTTATGAGAAGGAAATGTTGGCAATACTACATGCACTTAAAAAATGGTGACCTTACCGAATGGGAAGACTCTTCAAGGATGAGGATGTGGAAGCATTGTTTTGTGCTATTTCTATTATTCAACCAGATTGAATAAATGAAGCAAGGGATGAATGGAAGAAGGATGAAGAAGTATGGCCACTTATTCAAAAGTTGCAAAAGATCCCAATTCAAACAATATTGCCAGAAATGAAGAGAAAGGAAAAATCATATTAGAACCTGGAGCAGTCACAGAAACAAGAACCCGACAGCTATGAAATTGATCAATTTCAGAGTATCTCATCAAGTGGAAGAACTTACCTGTTGAATATTCCACATGGGAGGACAAGAATTTTATACAGAAGCATCAAGAACTACTCAAGCGTTTAGGGCAATGCTTTTTGAAGGAGAGGGGCATGTTAGGTCTCTATACTACTAGTGTAACTCCTTATTATTATTAGTACAACCCACTTATTATATTGATGTACCCATGTAGTGCCCATATTGTTACTATTGTGCCCCATAGAAGCCCACTATTGTCCCTTACATTATTATTGTTATGTCAGCTCTGATTATGTTATGACCCCTTAGACTCCTATATATAGAAAGGAGGTCTTTTCATTTGTATCATCCAAGAATTGTTCATTTATGTAATGTAAAGGAGGTTGCCCCCTCGAAGAGGCTGAATTCTAAGGCGTTGATCTATCTTTTCTATCTTTTCTTGAGTTGGTTTCATAACAACTACAAACTCTCAGAATCCAATATGAAAATCTCAGAATGCACAATGATGAAAGTGTGGCTAATTATTTCTTACGTATAGATGAGATTGTTAATTGTATGAAAAAATTGGGTGAAGAGATAAAAGAAACTACTTTTGTTGAAAAGGTTCTCAGATCTTTGTCTTCTAAGTTTGAATCAAAAGTTTCGGCCATAGAAGAAAAGTAGAATCTTCAAAGCATTACCATGTCACGGCTGCACGGAATCCTAACTGCTTTCGAATGAGAAAAGGGGGACCATCAAACATGAGAGAATCTACATTCAAAGCCTCAGGAAAAGGAGAATACAATGAGTCAGGACATATGTCAGAAGGAGAGGAAGAATCAAACTTTGTCAAGAACCTTCAATGGGGTTCTGAAAGATTCAGAGGTAAGCTACCTTTTAAATGCTTTGCTTGTGGAAGAGTCGGTCACTATGCAACCAAGTTTCCTCATAAAGATAGGCTTGACAAAGGTAAGGAACCAGTTAGATGGAATAGAAAACAGAATGTAAGTAAGAAGAGCGATTATACACATGAAGACAGTGATGGATTTTCAAATAGTGATGAAGATGAACAAGGTAATGATTATAGACTTTTGATGGCTTTTGAAGATGTTGATTTCTTGGATGCTATAGATGAAGAAGGTATTTATGAAGAAATTTCTAAACTTAAAATTTGTTTACAAGAAAATAATATGATTATAGATACTCTGACATTCCAACTTGCTGAAAGGAAAAACACAATGAAAAGTTAGAATGTGAAATTGTGGGACTTAGAAAAGATATTGAGAAAAAAAAATCTCTTAATCTTAGATTTGCTAAAGGATCTGAAACTTTAGATGAGATTATCAAAGCGCAGTGTTCTCCTCTAATCAAGACAGGTCTTGGGTATACTGAAGAAGAATCTCAAGCACAGAAGCCATCTACCTCCAAAAGTTATCTTGAAGCAGCAAGGAGAAGTGAACAGGTTGAAAATCGACAGCAAAGGCACAATGCAGATCACTAGGTAAATCAGGGACAATTTACTTCAAAAACGAACAGAGATCACCAAGTAAATCGAGAGCAATCTACTTCAAGGATGAATAGAAGCTACAACCAACTGTAGGTAAATCATTCTCAATTTACCTCAAGAATGAATGGCTATGGAAATTACAATCACCTGGAAAGAAGGTTTGATAATCGCAGGAATTTCTTCAATGGCCAATGTGTCATTACTTTGGACATAAAGTAGCTCAATGTGTTGCCTACAAGACATCATGACCAGAGAAGCACGAAATCAAAGGAGTGTGACTGGAATCATGAAAAGAACCTACAATAACTTTTCTGCTCTTGAAAATGAAATAGAATGTGCTATTTGTAACAACTTCGGTAATGAAGATTCTGAATGCAGGAGTAGGTTTCAGAAAACAACTTAGAAGGAGCAAGCTTCATTGAGTCCCAAAACATGGAGAAATAAAGAACCACAACCAGAAAGATGTGGTATAGCCTTATATGCGGAAGGGCAGGAAAATCAGTGGTACATCGACAGTGGATGCTCGAAACATATGACAGGTGATAAAGAAAAACTTCAATCATATAGTTCCTTAGAAAAGGAAAAGAAGGTCTCATTTGGAAATGACACCCTTGCATTCATAAAAGGTAAAGGTTCTATTATTTTGAAAGAAAAGGTCAAAGCTGGAAATGTCATGTATGTTGATGGCTTAAAGCATAATCTATTGAGTGTCAGTCAAATGTGTGATCAAGGAAATGAGGTAATATTTCGATCAAATGGATGTAGTGTTCGTGAGCTTGATACAGGAGAAACATCGATCAAAGGCATAAGAAGACCAAATAATTTATACATACTCAAGGGAGGACAACAACATGCTATCTAAGCAAGAACGATGAACACTGGCTATGGCACAGAAGATTGGGGCATCTAAGCTTCTCTCAAATAAGGAAATCATGAAAATATTAGGCGGTTTGTGATCTCCTTGACATCAGAATTCCAGAAAATACAATATGAAAATCATGTCAGTTTGGGAAGCAAACCAGAATTAATTTCCCTGAGAAGGAAGGATCAGCTAGTAGGCCACTTGAACTTGTCCATACTGATGTATGTGGTCCAACTAGGAAGAGGTCACCTCGAGGAGAAGAATACTTCATATTGTTCATTGACGAATTTTCAAGGATGTGTTGGATAGGACTCCTGAAGCATAAAGATGAAGCTTTCAAAAAGTTCAGAGCATTCAAAGCCTTGGTTGAAAATGAATTAGATCGCGAAATCAAATGCCTCAGGTCTGATCGAGGAGGGGAATTTACCAAGGATGAATTTTTTGATTTTTGTGAAAAACATGGAATAAGAAGGGAATTCTCTACTGCAAGGACTCCTCAGAATAATGGAGTAGTGGAAAGGATGAACAAAACGGTTCAACAAATGGCTCGTGCTATGCTTGATGAGTCTAGAACTCCTGTAACCTTCTAGGGTGAAGCTGCATTTGTTGCGGTTACTATTCTCAACAAGACAAACGTCCAAGTGAACAACACTCAAACTCCTCATGAACTTTGGTATGGTAAGACTCCCACGGTTAAATACTTCAAGATTATTGGAAGCAAATGTTACATCAAAAGGACTGATGAAAACCTTGGCAAGTTTGAACCTAGAGCAGATGAAGGCATTCTCCTTGGTTATTCTCCCCACAACAAAGGATACAAGTGTTACAATAAAAGACTTGGAAAAATTGTTGAAAGTATTGATGTAGTGGTTGATGAAGAAGGAAACATTCCTAGGCAGGTAAAACCCGAAGATTTCGAAGATGATGAGGACTATCCTTCAACATCAAATCAAACTTATGATGAAGAAGATACCCATGAGGCACCAGAAGAACAGATAAGGATAGAAGAAAAGACTCCATCTAGGTACGTTTAGAAGAATCATCTAGAAACTCAAATTTTGGGGTAGAAAGAGGTGGGTGTACAAACAAGAAGAACTATTTCAGAAGCTTCAAGCTATCTAGCATTGCTCTCCTCCACTGAACCACAAAATGTAAGAGAAGCATGCAAAGATGAATGCTGGGTCAAGGCCATGAATGAAGAACTTGAGTAGATTGAAAAGAATAACACTTGGGAGTTGGTTCTTAGACCAAACGATAAGAATGTCATACGGACAAAATGGATATTAAAAAACAAGCTGAATGAAAATGGAGATGTTATTAGAAACAAGGCCAGACTTATTTGTAAAGGGTATGCTCAACAAGAAGGTATAGACTTTGAAGAAACTTTTGCACTAGTTTCTAGACTTGAAGCCATAAGAATGTTCCTTGCTCTTTCTAGCTTTCAGAAGTTCAAATTTTTTCAAATGGATGTGAAATCTGCCTTTTTAAATGGAGAATTGGAAGAATAAGTGTATATTGAGCAACCAGATGGATTCATCCTTGGAAATGATCCGAAACTTGTATGCAGACTTAAGAAGGCACTCTATGGTCTTAAATAGGATCCAAGGGCTTGGTATTATCATTTGGACAAATACCTCCATCAACAAGGTTTTTCAAAAGGATTAGCAGATAGCAATCTATATGTAAAAATTGAGAATGATAAATTGCTAATACTTGTATTGTATGATGATGATATCATCTTTGGTAGCAATGAAGAAGCCATGAGTCAAAATTTTGCTTTGCTGATGCAGAAAGAGTTTGAAATGTCCTTGCTTGGTGAGCTGACATATTTTCTTGGTTTACAAGTCCAACAAAATAAAGACGGTATCTTTTTGTCACAAACCAAGTACCTCAAGGAGATCTTGAAGAAATATGGCATGGAAGATTCAAAACCAGTATGTACCCCTATGGTAACAGGATGCAGCCTCAGTGCCAATGATGATTCAGCAACAGTACATCAACCAACCTATAGATCCATGATTGGTAGTCTGCTCTATCTGACAGGTACCCGACCAAACATCATGCATGCAGTGGGAATAGTTGGAAGATTCTAGGCAAATCCAAAAGAAGCACACCTTCAGGCAGTTAAAAGAATTTTCAAATATCTTCAAGGGACACAAAACTATGGCTTATGGTATCCTAGAGATACAGATCTCACACTTCATGCATATACAAATGCAGATTGGGTAGGAAGCGTGGATGACAGAAAAAGCACTAATGGTGGTGCATTCTTTATGGGTTCCATATTAGTCTCTTGGTTCAGCAAGAAGCAAAGTTCAATTGATTTATCTACCGCTGAAGCGGAATATGTGGCTACTACATCTTGCTGCACACGACTCCTTTGGATGATGCAAATTCTGCAAGATTTTCAAATCACTTGTACTCCACCTATCTCTATTTTATGTGATAATACAAGTGCAATCAGCGTCTCAAAAAATCCAGTCATGCATTCAAAGACCAAGCACATACCTATCAAATATCATTTTCTCCGAGAACAAGTGCTTGAACAAAAGGTCAAATTGGAGTATGTTCCCTCCAAGGAACATGTTGCTGATATACTCACCAAACCACTGCCCAGGGAGACATTTGAATACCTCAGACAAAAGCTAGGAGTAGTTGATGTGTCATCTTGCTGTTGAAACTTGTCTGTTTAAGAGAAAAGTGGTTGTACGTGAGTTTAATAAGGAGAATCCGCGTACATACGCTGGTTTATGTGGATACAGTCGCGTATATGTTGGTTTGAAGACAAACAGTGGGCCAGGCTCAGGATGAAAGGAGTCTGATATGGGTCTGACAGAGACCATCTGGCACAGGTTCAGGGGGAGCATATATATTCTTCTAATAATGCATTGTTGGCATTATCCTAGAAATCTTGGTTCAAGATCACAGGGTTTTGGTTTCAGGGGGAATAGGTGCAGAAGAAGAACATGGTTGCTGGTCTGAATGATGATTGACAGATGCTGCTGATGATAGTTGTTGATAACTATAATAGTCTGGTTGTAGATATTTCGTCTCTATGTCATGTATTTCTTTTCTTATCAAGGTCATGTAACGACCTACTTTAGTTTCTCCTCTATGCCTGGGATGGATAATGTAATGTTCTTGTTTTATCTTGTGTAAACTTTTGGTGTATCCCCACTTGGTTGGGTGAATGAGTCAATCCCCACTTGGTTGGGAGATGGATGTATGTATGAGTCTTTGGTGAGAGGAAGGTCATTTATACATCTTCTTGTAGAACATCTTCTTGCAGACCTTGCCTACAACCAGGGGGAGCATGGACAACACAACAGAGCAGAGATTTCAGCATGAACTCAGGGGGAGCATAACCCTTTGCCCTTGATGCCAAAGGGGGAGAATGACTTTGAGTGACTTGGGGTTGCCATCAAGTCCAAACGGGGAGATTGTTGGCATTATGACACAGGTTTGGCACTATGACACATGTGTTGTCCTTGATGGCAACTCACTCAAATGGCAGATCACTATTCAGGCTCTCAGAATGAAAGAAAAAGAGATATACACAGGTTTCCTTTGATGAAGTCGCGTATACACGCGAGATTGCTGATCACAAGTCGCGTATGAGTATGCATGCACTTTCATGCACGAAGAAGCGCGTACGTGTGGGAAAACTTATTTTTTGGTCCATGGTATTTAGTCCTTGGTATTTGGACCTATGGTTTTGGACCATAGTATCTCGTCTGTGTTGAACCCAAGTATTTGGTCCAAGGTATTGATTCATTATGGTTTTTGACCATGGTATTGTGTAAGGCCTAAGACTATAAAAGGGGAAGGAGATCATTAGGCATGGACATTGACTTAAGCATAGAATATCTGATGAAGAGCTAAATCTGAAATACTGGTCATTTGGTTATGGTGGATAGCTGGATCTAAATCTAGGAGGAACCTGAGTGCAAGAAGAAGGAAAAGTACTATTGATGGGTCAAGATCTTAAGGATTGAATAGTAGTATCTTTGCGTGATTTTGATCTGTTATTTTTGGTGCATGACTTGATCTATAAATCTGATAATCTGGGTATAACTGATGTCTGAATAAGTAAAAAGGATGAATTATCTTTTATAGATATGTACGCAGGTTCAGCGAAGCAAAGGCACATATACACACTGGTTCTGTAATTCAAAATAATGTATACACAGGTTGGCCTTAATTCAGAAGCGTATGCACGCAGGTTGTACACATTGAAGTAGCGTACGTCTCTTGATATATGTTTTAGCTACTTTTGTTTATTGCTGCAGTGGTCTAGGTTCAGAATTGGTGTCTGGTTACTGTTATTGTTTTCTGGGTACAACATTCAGAGAAGTGACTATTTGATTCAGTTTTGTTTGGTGCAAAGGAGATTGGTTGATACATATATACTTGATGTTTGATTGATGTTATTCATGGATCCAGTCTGAAAATTTATGAAACGTGGTCCCTGGAAGAAAAGAGAAGGTTGTAGCCTTCTATAGGTTAGCACCTACGTACTAGTACCTCAGCTAGTACAAGAGCTAAGGGGGTTGTAGCTCCCTTCCAGGAGAAGCTGGAGAACGAGAGAAGGTTGTAGCCTTCTGCAGGTAGCAACCTGCGTACTGGTATAAGACTGCACCAGTACAAAATCATTGTAAAAAGAAGTTTCTAATTAAAAGAAGATAGAGATGAATTGCAGCAGGTGGTTTTCACCCACATTGGGTTTCCACCTTATATCTTTGAAACCATGTGTGTGATGATCTGTTCTGTTTTACTGCTCCTGTTTACTGTTCTTATGATTAATGAAGTCCTGATGCACTGATTAAAGATCAACAATTAATGAATCTTAAGGTTTCTGATATACGCTGGTTTCTTTAGACACAGTAGCGTATATACACAGTTTCCCATAGGTGAAGTAGCTTATACAAATCTGATTGTGAAATTAAAAAAATTGGTTTGATAATACTGATTCACCCCCCCTCTCAGTATTATTTCCAACACAACTGTATCACCTGCATCGACAGGTCTCATACCTAACATTTGATAAGACCAAACTCCGCGACCTTGCTCTGAACCTGCTAGCATGCAAGCGACTGTCCCCGTCATACCTTGTGTTCCTGTGGGAACGTTACTACTTATTTCAACTAAAGGCAGTTTATGAGAATAGGTCCTATTTGGGTTCTTCAACCCATAAATTTTTGGAATTTTTTCGCTCTTGTGACTTTGATGACCACAGCTTGCTGTACGAGCTGTTCTTGCACAATATCATGTGTGAATAGGTGAACACGAAGATGGTGGCGAGAGTCCTCTCCTACATGGGGGACTTGTAGTTGTGGGCCTTCCTTTCATTCATGATGAATCAGATTGAGTGGCACCTAACCAAGAAAATAGCAGAAACCAAAAAGGAAAGAACATTGTGGGTTAGGGCTGAACCAGGAATGGCTTACGAACTCTGGCGAGAGTTTAGACTATTCCTAAGCACTCCGGAAATCAAAGAACAAGGCTGTCTACAGAAAAAGAATCGTGAGGATTTGCCTCAACTTGTTTACGAATATGAGGATCCAAGCACTAGCCGGATGTCTCAAGCGCATCGAGGCCTATAGTGCAGAGTTATAAGAAGGGGACCCCTTTGAGTAGAGGAACTTCATGGCTACTGTTACACGGGTGCTGGAATATGCTCAGATTGTAGAAACACTGGGGGTGTTCTGGATTGGCCTCAAGTTCAAATTTCCTTTGATATGGTTTCCATTGGATGAGTATCAGCCCGATTACCATTTATGTGACTACGAAGAGGAATCTTGGCCACGTCAGTTAATGACCATTCAAGGATTCAGAGTTTCGGGTGATGATATTGCTGGTGCCTATAATTTCACAGATTTTTATTGGGGGTATAGTAGAAGGAACTGAGATTCTACATGGGGAAATGTAGTTGCTTCAGTTGGGGGGGATGTTGTGTGTGGTTTTTTACCTATTTTCTGCACATTCTTTCCCCAGTTTTGACCTTTTTGTTCCCCAGGACCATGACTTTATATGAAAAAATTCCTTGTTTTCTTACCTTTTAATCTATTATACTGTCATGTTACTTTCTTGTATTTTAGCGAATAATATGAGGCTCTATTCCATTTTGTGGCTAACTTGGAGAGTCTTGAAGAAGTATTTTAGGAAGTCCTTCTTTTCAGGTGTTGGCTCGCGAGAACAAAGCTATGAAGCAAACAACTGTTACAAGTTGCTGCTACACACTAGATGTTGTTACAGATTTCTGTTACACATTGGATACAGTTACAAGATGCTGTTACACCATGCGCTGATCCGCCGTCACACCAACAATGTTGTCGCCAGTAATGCTGCATCATCCCGAACCGCCATTCACTTGATGTTGTTGCGCCGAAGCTGGGAAATGTGGGTACTATTCCACATAACAGCTGCCAGCAGTAGGAATTGCTTATTTTTGAAGAAACAAGACTTAAGCAGTTGCAATCATAACTGATGGACATTTGTATTTAGCAATAGGTTGTAACTACTTTTATTTTTGATCAGCATGAGAATTGTGAGATTCTCATGACTGATCTGTTTCTAATTTCAGGTTGTAATAACTATAAAAGACTTGATTTTTCATGTAAAAGGATACGGCATATAGAGAAGCACTGTTACTCTACTTCTATAATTTTGAATTTATTTTTAATATCAATCAGCACGGTGATGCTGTTACTATTCTTCCACTGATTCGTTAATCACTTTTGTGTTCTTCCTACGCCCTGCTGAGGAGGAAGGGCCCTCCTCTTTGGCAGGGATTGCAGTGATATAGGTAGTGTACATTCTAGTTTAGTTAATTGATTTATGGTTTCTCGCTGTTGCTATACAAATCGTGGATTACATTCACTGATGTTTCCATTTATATTATGCCGTTACAATGAGTTAATCAACATAATGATAGTAACTAGCCTGAGTAGATATTAGTTCTTGTGTGGTGTGCCTTTACTTTGATAACTGCGAGTTGTGATTTAATTCTGTAGAGTGTTTTTATGTCTACACACATGGTTTGATTCAGCAATTTAGATCAGCGACATCTTTTACAGTTTTCTACATTTTCTTATGCTTGGCTGGAGTGTATCGGCATAGACAGTGCGAACTCCATTGAAACATCAAGACCTACCCTAGGTTGACAATGAATTTTTTAGTCTCAGTCAATTAAGATTGATTAAAACACCACTACACTATTCTGATAGGTGACAAGTCTAACTCACATACTCCTCCTTTTCTTTTGACTTTTGAAATATTTAATAAAAATCATAACTATTTGGTAGATTCAGGGGCTTCTTCGAGTATCATGCCGTATTCAGTTTGTCTAAAATTAAACATATCACCCTGGAAAACTCGGTTCTCATTGCGCAACTTGATAGGACAAAAGTCAAAGTCATAGGAGAAATGAGTTCAGTTCTTGTTAGATTATCTTTGAATCCTGAAGTTTGTCAAATAATTGATATACTTGTTTTTGATATCCCAGATTTCTTTAATTCTTAGTAGAGATTGGTTAGAAAAACTACATGGTTATTTTTCCACTGATTGGTCTCACTTATGGCTCCCATTTAATGGAAATCATAATCAAATCAGAATCATCCGAGAAAAATATATGAAACATTTAGTAACATATTTTGAAGGTGAAAATGAGGTAGTATCATTTAATAACAACATTCTTAGAAACTACTCTACTGAATCATTTTTTGAGAATTTTAAAGCACAAACTTCAACATTTTTGAGTAATTCTGTAACTTATCAAATTGAAATTTTTTCACAGATGGACTTTTCAAGATATGTAAATATTTTAGAAAAATCATTAGTTAGTTCATTATTCTGGACATTGTATTTTGATGGGTTGAAATCAAGTGATGGTGCAGGAGCAGGTTGCATATTGATTAATCCTAAAGGTGTGAAGGCAATGCTGACTTGCAGATTGGAATTCGAATGCACAAATAATATTGTAGAATATGAGGCATTGATCCAAGGTATGTATAAAGAAATTAGCCTTGACATCAAATACCTTCAAGTTTATGGAGATTTAGAAATTGTAATTAAACAAGTAAGAAACATGATGCATTGTATCTCTACACACTTGAAGCATTATGAGTCTTTGGTTCAGTCTCTCACTTCACATTTTTTAGCATTTAACATTTCTGCTATTCCTAGGATTCAGAATGACAACATTGAACTTCTTGCTAACGTTGCATCAAAACTGATCCCATTTGAATACTATAGTCTCGATAGATTTTCTGTAGAATTAATCTTTAGGCCATCCATTCCCAATAATATCACCAATTGGCGGGTACTTAGTGATGCTGAGGACATTTTAAGCTTCTTGTCTTCTGGAAAATCATACGATGAGCGAATAATTGATGAAGATGAACACGACAATCAATTAAAACATAAAATTGAGGATAATCACATACCCAAATATGTAGTTAAACTTGAGGATCTCTATGATTTAAAAGATAGATTTAAAAGAGTTACTAATTCAAAACTACAGAGTTCAACTTTGAGATTTGAATTAATAAATCTTGGGACAGATCTTAAACCTCAGAACATCAATTTAGGACTTGGTCTCTCGTTTGAAGAAAGATTATCCTTCATCCATTTGTTAAAAAAATATAAGGATGTCTTTGCTTGGAGTTATGAAGATCTCAAAACATTTGACACTTCCATCATTCAACATACAATTCTGATGACATCTAATGATAAACCTATCCAACAAAAATTAAGGAAAATTCATCCGAACTTAGAAAATCAAATCAAAACAGAATTGAATAAACTCCTTAAGGCTAAAATCATTTTTCTTGTTAGGCATTCAAGATGGGTTTCCAACTTGGTACCTGTTAGGAAGAAAAACAATGATATCCACATTTGTATAGATTTTAGGAATCTTAATAAGGCTAGTCAAAAGGATAATTTCCCACTACCCACTATGGAACAGATTTTACGATCAGTTGCTGGTTCTGAACTTATGTCTTTCCTTGATGGTTTCTCTGGATATAATCAAATCATGGTCCACCCAGATGATAGGCTAAAGACTACTTTCAGAACCAAATGGGGAACTTATGCCTACCAAAAAATGCCATTCGGTTTAATAAATGCAGGGGCCACTTTCCAACGAGCCATGGATATAGCTTTCAAAGGTATGTTAAATAAAATAGTTGTTGTTTACCTGGATGGAATTACTGTTTATTCAAAGAACATAAATAATCATTTGCAGGACTTAAAACAAATTTTTGAATGCTGTAGAAAATATGGTATTTCATTAAATTCGAAAAAGTCTATTTTTCACTCTTAATGAAGGGAAAATTTTAGGCTTCATTGTGTCAAAAAATGGAATTTACATTGACCCTAATAGAATAAAAGAAATTTCAGAAATTTCTCCACCATATAAAAAAAGAAGCATGCAATCATTTGTTGGGCAGATCAATTTTGTCAAAAGGTTTGTCCATGATTTCTCACAAACTATTTTGCTGTTACAACAAATGATTAAGAAAAACACAGTTTTAAAATGGGGTCATCATGAAAAGTAAGCATTCAATTTAATCAAACAGGCAATTATCAATGCTCCTTCTTTAAATACTCCAAATTTCTCAGATCATTTCATCTTATACACTTCTGCTTCTTCAACATCTTATGCCACTATTTTGACACAAATTAATAATCAGAAAATTGAAGCACCCATCTCATTTTTAGGTTCAATTTTTCACGGTGCTGAATTAAAATATTCAGAAGTAGAAAAACATGCATTTACTATATATAAATATGTAAATAATCTTAGACCTTTTCTCTTAAAAACACACATGAAAGTAGTAGTCCCATTCCCAGCAGTGAGGCAATTACTAATGCAGAAAGAATTAGGAGAAAAGAGATAAAATTGGGTAACAACTCAGTAGGAATACGATATCGAAATAAAAGCAGCCAAAATTGTTAGAGGGCAAGATTCTACAAGCTTCTTACAGGATAATCCAACATACTAGTCGAAGGGGACACATGTAACAAAACATTTATGAGGTCAGTGTGATGCTGATTCCCAATATGCTGATTTAATTTTTTATTTAAAAAATGAATATGCTCCTCCTGAACTCAATTATAAAAGAAAAAGAGCTTTACAATTAAAAGAAAAAAATTGTGAGATTGTTGATAACATGTTATTTAGGAGAAAATATGATTCCATATTGTTAACATGATTAGAAAAATATGAAGCACAAACAATTTTGCATGAACTTCATGATGGACCAGCAGGTGGACACTTTGGAGGAGATACTACGACACACAAAATATTACATGCTGGATACTACTGGCCCATTCTCTTCAAAGATACTCACGCATATGTAAAGAAATGCAAAACATGCCAAACTGCTTCTGGAAGACAAAGGAAACCAGCCTTGCTTCTGCAGCCAGTCAACATCGTACAACCATTCGAACAATAGGGACTGAATATCATAGGTGAGATCGTTCCTCATTCTTCTAAAGAACATAGATATATTATGACTGCTACAGGTTACTTCACTAAGTGGGTGGAAGAAATTCCACTAAAGGTAGTCAATTCTGAATCCGTTATTGAATTTATTGATCAATTTATCACTACAAGATTTGGTTTGCCTTTTGCACTTATATTTGATAATGAATCTTATTTTTCGGGTACCATTATGATTGAATTTGCAATTGGGAGAGGTTTTAAACTCAAATATTCTACTAATTACTATCCCCAGGGAAACGGTTTGGCAGAATCCACTAATAAAAATCTTCTTAGAATAATCAAAAGAACTATAGATCAAAATCAAAGAAATTGGCATAAAGCTTTAATATTTGCTCTATGGGCTGATAGGATAACTCAGAAGGCTTCTATAGGCACTTCTCCATTTAACCTAGTCTATGGGAAGGAAGCCATTATTCCATCACATTTATCTCTTCCTTCATTAGCCCTAGTTCAATTTATTGAAGAAACACTTTCTTCTTCATTGCAGTTAATAAATTCACAAATCCTAAAACTTGAAGAAGAAAGGGAAAATGATAAACTCACACACACCAAACATCAACATATGGTGAAAGCTTCTTTTGATGCAAGTTTAGTCACACAAAGATCCTTCTAAGTTGGAGATCTAGTTCTCAAGTGGGACAAAGCACACAAAGAAAAAGGGAAACATACCAAATTTAAAAAATTATGGCTTGGTCCATTTCAGATTGTTGAACAGATAAGCCCATCTACATTTATACTTCAAGATTTATCAGGAAAGAGAGATTCTCTTCCTGTAAATGGGATCATCTTAAAGAAATTCTTTCTTAGGAATTTATCTTTTCAAAAAAAAATAAAATAGAATAAAGAATAAAATATGTAAAAAATCACTCCCATTGTACATCCCGCTGCAATTTATTTTCCTTTTATAGATTTTGTTAATAAAATGTTAAATAATACTCTATTGACTTTTCAAACATCTCTTGAATTTATTTTTATTTTTTCATTTTGAAGGTAGGAATTTTTAAGAAGTGGTTACCAAAATTGAAAATTAGATAAAAATTATATAACTCTGAAAATCTTTTCCATTAAGTTGTAAAATCTTTAAAAAACCTCAAAAAATTATATCCTTTTACTCTAGTTTTAGTCAAAAAGGTTATCCTTAAAAAGTAAAGACCGTCTTACGACTAAAAACTTTCAACTCAGATTTGTCATCCAAAACCCTTAAGGAGTCAATAGTCCTCCCCATCCATTAAAAAGAGAATTTTTTAGAGTGTAATTCTAAAATATAATAAATCTAAAAAGATAAGAGATCTCATCATGAGCCTGCTTACCATGTTCATAGGGAACCAATTAAACTAACATTACCACACTGAACACCAAATTAGGGTAATGTCTTATGATTTTTAATTGTAAGACAAGGGGTCTCATCACGAGCCAACTTGTTCAGTTTTAATTATTACCAGTGAATGGCATTGTCGTTATTTGGCCATCAAACCAGGACAATGGCTTTTTAGCATCAAAAAAAGAAAAGAAAAGAAAAGAAAAATAAAATTTACCTCTAATTATTACACTATTAAATGGATGGGACACTGGATTGTTGTTGGTTAAAAGGTAACCCTGTCGAGGCTATGAACTCCTGCTAGCAGCAGTGGCTCTACCTGTGACAAATGAGTACATTACAAACTAAGTCGTAAAAGGCCCCCTACTTTATTTTATAAACTGATTAATGACTGATACAAGTAAATAGGAGTTTTTCATTCACAAAAGGTTTTTGTCAGAAATTGCAATTTAATGGGTTTTATAGTTAGAGTAGTTTTATTTATTTAAATGTTTCGAAAATTAGTTTCCACTTCTTAAATTATTTTTACTAATTTTTTGGAAAATTTCATTTATCAGAGATAACTGGTTCTTCTAGTGAATCGCTAATTGTTGTACTGTTCAACAACCCCCATTTTAATATATTACAAATTTCGTATGAAATTTATTATATTAAAATAGGGAACCTTTAGTTTTAGAAATCCTTTGATTTTATTTCTTAAAAAACCAAAAAATAAAAAAAATAAAAAACCAACAAAAAAAATGTTAATAAAATCCTATAATCAAAGTATAATACTTAGTCTTTTTAATTAAAACCGAAGTATTAAACCTTTATTTTCCAAAAAAACCAAATTAGATAGCCCCTAGAACCAAGAATTATACTTAGGTTAAAAAAAAAACCTTAAGTAATAAATAAAATGGGGTATTTAATTAAAAAAATAATAATCGGAGTTTTAATTCCCAAAGGTTTTATTCTTCATAAACTCTGACTCATCCTGCTTCTCACATCGCAAAATTTTCAAAGGCTCAAGACTCCTATGCCATTATCCATTGCAATTGCGATTAGATTGGACCCGACATCAAGATTAATACAATTCTATGGTTTTCCTGCGTCTGCGACAATCACAATAAACCACAGAACTTAAGTCTCATACCTTAAAGAATTGCGATATGCGATAAAGCTCGGATCCAACAGGCTTATAAAATCCAATCCATAAAATGTTTCATCTGTAGGTTATCACAAAAGTTTAAAAGCTTAAGTCCATACTCATGTCGAACACCGATAGCGATATGCAATTAAGCCCGGACTCAATGGGATTATAAAATCCGTTCCATAAATCTCTCGTGTTCGGAGCTATCGCAGTTTCCAGTCCATGCCCCAATACACACCACCGATTGTGATATACGATATAACCAGACTTGTCTGGATTATACAATGCAATTAAATTAAATATCACGTCCGCGCAATCGCAAAGCTCCAAGAGTCATGCCTCATTTGAATTTTGATTGCGATATCCTTCCTCATGCTGATTGTGATGTGATGTCATCCTCCACGTCATACTCCATGCCATCGCCACATCACCCACCACATCACATCATGATGTCATTTGTGACATCACTGCCACGTCACCCTAGGACCCCACAATCAGAATTTTCAAAGGGTCACGACTTATAACAAAATTTTCACCCTAGCCGATTTGTGATTGCGATTAAGACACCAGGACCCAACACGATATTTAAAGGGATATGAATGATTTCACATCCAAGCTTATCACAACTTTCATAACCCTACTGTACCTTTGCCTCTGCTCCGAACACCAATTGCAATGTAAAAATCTGACTCACCTTGATTTAATAAATGGATTAGATCTACCCAGATCAACGACAGATAATGGTTTCAGACACCCCTATGCTCAATTTTAAGTTTCTCACGGGGGGGTCCGAAAAGTGGTTTTCTCATCTAAACCCTATCTCTACGTGTCACTCCTTCATTCTTTCGGACTCCCCCCTTCATAAACCACTTACCACTTTGAGCCCCCTCTAAAAACCAACTAAGCCTCCCGCCTGTTTTGCAATCTGCGATAACACATCATTCACCACGTCATCCTCCACGTGGATTTTCCACATCATCTACCACATCACCATTATGTCATCTCACACTTCGCAATCACAAATTTTAAAAGGACACGGTTTATAAACAAGCCATCCACTTTCCCAACGCCGATTGTGATATGTCCTAATAAAGCCCCCTTTTGGATTTTGTTAAGAATACTTCAGGCTTTCAAATGATTGCGATTATTCTAAGTTCTACCTTGATCTAAAAGTGTTTGTGAATTGTGTTAAAATAGTAAAGCTCTGACTTGTCTTGTCATAGGCATTACTCCGTATTCCTCTCCATGATGGTTGTATTCGAAATTTAGTGCAACTCTATATTTTTCTTGATTTCCTGTAAAAGTGATTTGTTTCAAATAAAACTCGCTTACCAATTTCATTTATTTCCAACTTATCAATTCCTATTTTTCTTGTTCAGGTTCATGGCAAAAGAAGACAAATGTGCTGATAAGTGGCAGATCAGTTCAAATAGAAAGACAAACATCAAGAGAATTTTATGGAACAAACAAAGATGATGAAGACAACAAATCACTTTTAGAAACTTCTAAAAAAAATTGTCTTCCTTTAAGCGTTGTTGAAGGGATCTTTTTAAACGAACTCAACGCTCTGCACAATAGATTCAATTGTTTTCTACTATTTAAGCTTACTCGTTGTATCAAATAAAGGTCCCGAATTTTATGAAAAAGGCTTACGAAAGATCACACTATTGTACTTTCATCATTTTATCAATAGAATGATTCGAACATTGTTTAGGAATTTTCATAAAGAATTTTGAGAAGTTGCATTATTGTATTCTTGGAATCATCTTTGTAGGAAGGAATAAACTGCTGCTATTTCTTTTATAAGCCAAGCAAAATACATTTGGTATTTCTATCTTTGTACCTCTATTTTGTTCATGAATAAATAGTGAATTTATATAATTTTAGAATTCTTATTACATGTTATTTAAAGAACATTGTTACATGTATTCATTTTTGATCATGCCACCATTGATATTTTTAAATATATGTTAAGCAATTTCCTTTGATATTCTAAATGCGATATGAGTTATACACATTGTTTTGATTAACTATTTAATCAACATAATCATCTTGAAATATTTTCATTTTCATTGGTGTTTGAGCAATCTATATTGTCATTTATTAAGGAAAATCATTGTAGATCACATCTAGATAAACGTTAAAAAATCCTGGGTTATAGAGTAGATTAATGCATATGTTTTCCATTTGATTCATTGCCGCAAATCCATCTATTTCACTTCACTATAAGCATTACACATTCATTCAATCAACTTTCATTGGGAAACTAGTCCCATACAATCCAGTCGAAGCCACTACTTAAATGGAAAAGGAACTGTCTTAAGGTTCGGACCAGGTGGTTTTCCCCCTGTGTTGAAGCAGTGATTTCCGAGGCCTCAAAACTTTTGGTGCTAGAAGGAGGGCTTGCAGACTATGAATGGAAAATAAGTCCAATCCAAAAAAAGGGGCCATTCAAAGAGTCACTCTCCCTCCAAATCTCCTACAACTTCCAGATCCCCTCCAAAAACTCCTACTTTTAGATCAGGAGTTGTACAATCACCTCCTAAGTCTCCTAGAATAATTCCTAAGGTAATCCCCGCGGATTATACTCTAGAATCACCAAAAATTACAACTTTAATAAAGAAATTGGAAAACGTCTCCATTTTAGAAGAAAACCCAAAATCATCGGAAGATTCTGAAGGAAGAATAACTTCTATTTTTCAAGGAATTGGTATTTTAATTTGGTCCCAAAGTTCAAAACTTGGAATCTCACCATTTGAGTTTCCACTTCAATCCCACTAAATGAAAACTGTTACATTAGACTCCTGGACATCTCCTAGTGAGATTACCTCATTCCCTCATTCACCAACATCTCCATTTTTTTTTTCATTTCCTTTCTCTCTATCGTTCACTTCGTCTATTTCCATTTCCTCTAAACAAAAAACTAATGCTTCTTGCAGTAGTACTATCAAAATTACCAGTTCTTCTTTCATCGTATCCACCTCCCTAACTGTTATAATGGCAGCTAGACCATGGTCAAATCTGAAAGCTATTCAAATGCCCGCACCACTTCATCCCCTACCAAAACATCCTGAAAGATGGCTTCCCAAATTCAATCTTGATGATGGGCTACCTGCGGTAGAGAACCTTCATAATTATATTTTAGCTGTCAATATCAATGAGGTAGATGAATAAGACATTGTTGTTATATTATTCCCCTACACTCTTACAGGATGAGCAGGGCCTTGGTACTTTTCATTACCAACCAATTCTATTACTAGTTGGGATAATTTTGAAGAACTATTTTTGACTAAATTTGGTGATGATCGCTCAACCACATCACTTATCAATGACCATTCCAATTTAAAAATGAATTCAAGGGAAAAGATAAAAGATTTCAATTCCATATTTAATGAATTGTTAAATAAAATCTCAGCTACTTCTAGACCTGGCGCTGATGTACAAATTGAATGGTATATTTCATCTCTTCCTTCCAACATAGGAATTTTTGCAGATAAAGCTACTGAAAATACCTTGGTAGATAACATCAAAGAAGTCACGTCTATAGAGAAGGGGATAAATACACTATAAAAGAAAAAATATCAGGAAGACAAAAAATTAAAAAGAGTTACATTTAAGTATGAAGCTAAAAAGAAAGCACCTAAAGATCCCTTTGATCTTGAAGGCTTACAACAAGTCCTTAAAACTTTGTCTAATGAGATGGTAGAGATAAAAAACAAGTAGCTGAATATTCTTCCAAAAAACCTTTTAGACCATTCAGAAGAAATCAACCACCTAATCCACAACCTCCAAACACGATCTCTAATGCAGAAACTGATGATGAAGATGAGGAGGAATCATCGTTTTCTGCTGATGAATCCCAAGATGAACAAATAGCTGAGTTACATGGAATGTGGGATTTTATTATTCCTATTTCTGATAGTGAAAATGAACATGAAGCATTACTTATTAGCACAAGAAGCAAAATTCCAGTTAATTCTATACAACCAATTCAAAAACATAAACCTTCAACTTACACTACTAAAGATAAAGCTGCTGTTAAAAAATCCACTTCCACTTCTCCCCAAGTAATTCCATCTTCATCCAATTCTCCATATTCTCCCAGAACCTTAGTAGTACTAGATACTATTGAGTACAAAATAGTTGAGGATATGAAGAAAATAAAAGCAAACATTTCCCTTCATGAACTCACTACACTCAAACAATAGTAGAAATTTTTACTAAAAGAATTGAATGCAGTACCTGCTTCTCCTCTTCCTACTGCTATGGTATCCAACGCTTCTAATGGAATGGGTAAACCTCTTGGTCATCCATTATTAGATTCCTCTGATGCTATTCTGGTAGGTGACAAGTCTAAGTCACATAATCCTCCTTTTCTTTTGACTTTTGAAATATTTTGTAAAAATGTACATAATTGCTTGGTAGATTTAGGGGCTTCTTCGAATATCATGCCGTATTCAGTTTGTCTAAAATTAAACTTGTCACCCCAACAAACTCTAGTTCACATTGTGCAACTCGATAGGACAAAATTCAAATTCATAGGAGAAATGAATTCAGTTCTTATCAGATTATCTTTGAATCTTGAAGTTTGCTAAATAATTGATATACTTGTTGTTGATATCCCATATTTCTACAGTTTAATTTTTAGTAGAGACTCGTCAGAAAAACTACACAGTTATTTTGCCACTGATTGGTCTCACTTATGGCTCCCATTTAATGGAAAACCGAATCAAATTAGAATCAACTAAGAAAAACATATGAAACATTCGGTAACAGATTTTGAAGGTGAAAATGAGGCAATATCATTTAATAACAACATTCTTGGAAACTACTCTACTGAATCATTTTTTGAGAATTTTAAAGAAAAAACGTTACCAGTTCTATGTACTTATATAACTTCTCAAATTGAAAATTTTTCACAGACAGACTTTTCAAGATGTGTAAATATGTTAGAAAAATCATTAGTTATTTCTTTATTCTGGACATTGTATTTTGATTAGTTGAAATCAAGTGATGGTGCAGGAGTAAGTTGCATATTAATTAATCCTGAAGGTGTGAAGACAATGTTGACTTGTAGATTGGAATTCAAATGCACAAATAATACTGTAAAATATGAGCCATTGGTCCAAGATATGTATAAAGCAATTAGCCTTGATGTTAAATAACTTCAAGTTTATGGAGATTTAGAAATTGTAATTAAACAAGTAAGAAACATGATGCATTGTATCTCTACACACTTGAAGCATTATCAGTCTTTGGTTCAGTCTCTCACTTCACATTTTTTAGCATTTAACATTTATGCTATTCCTAGGATTCAGAATGTCAGCGCTGACCTTCTTGCTAATGTTGCATCAAAACTAATCCCATCCAAATCTTATAGTCCTGATAGATTTTATGTAGAATTGATCTCTAGGCCATCCATTCCCGATAATATCACCAATTGGCAGGTATTTAATGATGATGAAGACATTTTAAGCTTCTTAACTTCTGAAAAATCATACGATGACCAAATAATTGATGAATATGAACACGACAATCAATTAAAACAGAAAATTGAGGATAATCCCATACCCAAATCTGTAGTTAAACATGAGGTTCTTTATGATTTAAAATAAAAATTTAAAATAGTTACTAATTAAAAACCACAGAGTTCACCTTTGAGATTTGAATTAATAAACCTTGGGACAGATCTTAAACGTTAGAACATCAATTTAGGACTTGATCTCTCATCTGAAGAAATATTATCCTTCATCCATTTGTTAAACAAATATAAGGATGTATTTTCTTGGAGTTATGAAGATCTCAAAACATTTGACACTTCCATCATTCAACATACAATTCCAATGACATTTAATGTTAAACCTATCCAACAAAAATTAAGGAATATTCATCTGAACTTAGAAAATCAAATCAAAACAGAATTGAATAAAATCCTCAAGGCTAAAATCATTTTTCCTGTTAGGCATTCAAGATGGGTTTCCAACTTGGTACCTGTTAGGAAGAAAAACAGTGATATCCACATTTGTATAGATTTTAGGAATCTTAATAAGGCCAGTCAAAAGGATAATTTCCCACTACCCACTATGGAACAGATTTTACGATCAGTTGTTGGTTCCGAACTTATGTCTTTCCTTTATGGTTTCCCTGAATATAATCAAATCATGCTCCACCCAGATGATAGGCTAAAGAAAAATTTCAAAACCAAATGTGGAACTTATGCCTACCAAAAAATGCCATTCAGTTTAATAAACGTAGGGGCCACTTTCCAACGAGCCATGGATATAGATTTCAAAGGTCTGTTAAATAAAATAGTTGTTGTTTACCTGGATGACATTACTGTTTATTCAAAGAACATAAATAATCATTTGTAGGACTTAAAACAAATTTTTGAACGCTGTAGAAAATATGGTATTTCATTAAATCTGAAAAAGTCTTTTTTCGCTCTTAGTGAAGGGAAACTTTTAGGATTCATTGTGTCAAAAAATGGAATTTACATTGACCTTGATAGAATAAAAGAAATTTCAGAAATTTCTCCACCATATAACAAAAAAAGCATGCAATAATTTTTTGGATAGATCAATTTTGTCAAAAGGTTTGTCCCTGATTTCTCACAAATTATTTTGCCGTTACAACAAATGATTAAGAAAGATGCAGTTGTAGAGTTTAGGCTTCTGTGATCCATATCAAGTTTACAAATTTTTTTTCTTCGGCGAAGATCACATGAGACATCATTTGTCGACGCGTTTCGAACCAACCAGTGTGGTTCATTGTCAGGATAAGTTGAAGAAACAGATCCAACCTAGCAGTTTAAATAGACAGAGCAAAGCCCCCAGTGGTTAAAAAGACTAACAGCTTCTTTTGACTAGGTATCTTAAAAAATGCTACCTCGGGGGACCAATCCTTTAAATAAATTAATATTGTGATAAAAATATTAAAAATAATTAAAAATACATAATAGTTATGTGCAATTATAACCTAAAAATAATTTATGCTAATAGTTAGTTAAAGACAAATAAATAAAAATCATATCTAAGGGGAAAAAATTACCCTAGAGGGGGACAGTCCCTCAAATAATAATGATAAATTAAAAAAAAAAAAAAATAAATAATTATGTTCAATTAGTAAAAATAATTTATAAAAATAGTTAGTTAGAGATAAATAATTAAAAAATTATCTCTAAGGGAAAAAATATTTCTCATAGAGGGACCAATCCCTGAGAAAAATAAAATAATTATGCGAAAACTTTTTTATTAATGAAACTTATATGATAATAGTTTGTAATGATAAAATTATATTAAATTATATTAAAATTAAAATATAATTAAAACTAAATTATATTAAAATTAAAATTAAAATATAATTAAAATTATATCTAAAGTCAAATTATATTAAAATTATGTTAAAATTATATTACCTAGGGGGACCAACCCCCTAAAATAAAATGATTTAATGATAATATATAATTCAAAAATTAAAATTGATAATATTTCGTTACAAATAAATTATTAAAAATAAGAAGGAAAATTAGGAAGGAAAACCAAAATGAGTAAAATATATATGTATATATAAAAATATATATAAATAAATAAATAATTAAATAATTAAATAAAATAATTAAATAAATACATAAAAAATATAAATAATACTAATCATAATAATAATAAAATAATTCAGAAAAAAAAGGACTAGGACGAGAGTGCTGGGACCTGACACCGACTGATTTTCCAGCCATCATCTCTATTGAGATTATTCGGCTTCTTTTCAATCTCAAGCGCCTCCCTAAATTTCCGATGATGGAAGTGCGAAACCTTAGCAATAACACTAGCTTCCTCAATACAAACATGATGATTGGTTTTCTCAGCGTGCTCAGCCAAAGCAGAAGACTTAGTACGCCTATGCTTAAGATCAACTGCGTGCTCACTAATCCTCTGGTTAATGGAGCGACCAGTTTCCCCAATGTAGGGGGTCCCACAGGAACAGGGGATCAAGTACACACCTTTCATATCTTTAGGGTCGATAGGATCCTTCGCTGATCTGAGGGACATGCGAATGGTGTTCAGGGGCCTAAAGGTCACAGGAACATCATACGACCTGAGAATCCTACCAATCTTATCAGTAGTCCCCTGAACATAAGTAAGAAGGACACCAGGAACTCGCTCCTTCGGTTCTCGATGAGATAGCGAATTCTTCGAAGCTTTAACGAAAGCCCTCTGACCCAGGAATCTACTATAACCGTTCTCAACAAAGACATCAAGGAGGTGGGATTTTTCATTCTCCAAACTCTCCTTATCCGAGATCCTTAGGGCCCGAGTAGCCAGGGTATTGAGAACACCCAACTTTTGAGCCGGGAAATGATGGGAGCTGGCATGAAGATACTGCTCAGTATGCGTTTTCTTCCAAAAAACTCGGTGGCCGAGGGAACCATCACTATTCTTAGAAATAAGAATATCAAGGAACGGAAGGAAACCATCGACCTCCTGCTCTATGGTGAACTTAATGGCAGAGGATTGATTATTGAGATGAATGAAGAAGAGATTTAATTCCTCTTGGCCGTGAGGCCAGATAACATTGGTGTCATCCACATATCTTCTCCAAAGCTTTGGCAGGAGCCTGGAAGAGTTTAGAGCCTTGGACTCAAAATCTTCCATGAAAAGATTAGAAACAACAGGGGAAAGGGGTGAGCCCATGGCAACCCCGCAGGTTTGCTTGAAGAACTCTCCCTCAAAACAGAAAAACGTAGAAGTGAGACAGATCTCAACTAACTTAGCAGTGTCAGGATCTGTTAGGCGGTTGATCACCTCCATGGCCTCACTAATAGGGATGCAAGTGAAGAGGGAAACAACATCAAAACTAACAAGAATGTCCCCAGGGTCAAGCTTAATGTCCTTGAGCTCCTTAATGTAGGAAGCCGAGTCCTTTACGAAGGACTCCGTACGACCAACCAAGGGCTTAAGCTTTAACGCAAGGAACTTAGCAAGAAGGTAGGTAGGACCACCAATGGTGTTGACAATGGGCCTCAAGGGAGCCCCATCCTTGTGAATCTTGGGGAGACCATATATTCTAGGCGTGATAGGGTTGCTTTCAATGAGTTTATGGTGTAGGGAACTCAATGAGCTAATGGATTTAATGGCAAGCGCCACCTTCTTAGCAACCTTATTTAACGGATTCTTAGGAAGCTTTTTGTAGCTACCACTATTATGAAGATGATCCAACATCTTGCTACGGTAATCAGCCTTGTTCAGAATAACGACAGCACCACCCTTGTCTGCTTTTAAAACAATGATATCCTTGTTCTGGTTCAAGGATCTGAGAGCGACAGATTCTTCCTTGCTAAGGTTGCTCTTAGGGGGCTTAGCCTTTCTCAAGACAACCGCACAATCTTGCCTGATGGTGTCCTTGACCCTATCAGGTAAATTCCGGATCCCAAACTCGATGTCACAAATAATATCATCTACCGGGATTCTCTTTGGAGCCAAGGCAAAATTTAAACCTTTGCCTAAAACTTTAAAAACAGAAGGGGGAAAAGAGAAACTGGAAAGATTTAAAACCTTATTAGAACGAGAAGGAAAGCACTGATTATCAGCCTCATTCTTATTATTCTCCAAGCTAGACGAATTAGCCTTAAAAAATGAAAACTTATTATGCGAATTCTTATTATGACTGAATCTATTACCATTATATTTATTAATAAATTGATTATTATTATTGTTAATATTCTTATTATAAATATTAATATTATTAGTATTCTTATTATCCATATTAATATTATTAATAATATTATCATAACCATTACTAATATTATAATTATTACTCTTCTCAATACTATTATTAATACTATTATTAATACTATTAATCATATCACTGATGATATTATTATTATCATTACTAACATTAACTATATCATTGTTATTCATATTAATAATATCGTTATTATAATGAAAATTATATTTATCGCTTCTAATAAAATCTCTGTTATCCCTACCACGCTGATCATCAACAGAACGCTTATTATCATTACTCTTCTCAATACTATTATTAATACTGTTATTCATATCACTACCGATATTATTTATATCATTACTAACATTAACTATATCCTTGTTATTCAAATTAATAATATCGTTATTATAATGAAAATTATATTTATCACTTATAATGAAATCGTTGCTATCACAACCACGCTGATCATCAATGATAATAGAACGCTTATTATCAAGACCAAAAGGAGGCAGCGAACTCACTGAAGGGATATTGTTACTCGGACGAGGAGAGGGGGTCGAGCCATCACTGCTCCCCATGGAGAAAATATGTGGATGACACCAATGTTATCTGGCCTCACGGCCAAGAGGAATTAAATCTCTTCTTCATTCATCTCAATAATCAATCCTCTGCCATTAAGTTCACCATGGAGCAGGAGGTCGATGGTTGCCTTCCGTTCCTCGATATTCTTATTTCTAAGAATAGTGATGGTTCCCTCGGCCACCGAGTTTTTCGGAAGAAAACGCATACTGAGCAGTATCTTCATGCCAGCTCCCATCATTTCCCGGCTCAAAAGTTGGGTGTTCTCAATACCCTGGCTACTCGGGCCCTAAGGATCTCGGATAAGGAGAGTTTGGAGAATGAAAAATCCCACCTCCTTGATGTCTTTGTTGAGAACGGTTATAGTAGATTCCTGGGTCAGAGGGCTTTCGTTAAAGCTTCGAAGAATTCGCTATCTCATCGAGAACCGAAGGAGCGAGTTCCTGGTGTCCTTCTTCCTTATGTTCAGGGGACTACTGATAAGATTGGTAGGATTCTCAGGTCATATGATGTTCCTGTGACCTTTAGGCCCCTGAACACCATTCGCATGTCCCTCAGATCAGCGAAGGATCCTATCGACCCTAAAGATATGAAAGGTGTGTACTTGATCCCCTGTTCCTGTGGGATCCCCTACATTGGGGAAACTGGTCGCTCTATTAACCAGAGGATTAGTGAGCACGCAGCTGTTCTTAAGCATAGGCGTACTAAGTCTTCCGCTTTGGCTGAGCACGCTGAGAAAACCAATCATCATGTTTGTATTGAGGAAGCTAGTGTTATTGCTAAGGTTTCGCACTTCCATCATCGGAAATTTAGGGAGGCGCTTGAGATTGAAAAGAGGCCGAATAATCTCAATAGAGATGATGGCTGGAAAATCAGTCGGTGTTGGGTCCCAGCACTCTCGTCCTAGTCCTTTTTTTTTCTTCTGAATTATTTTATTATTATTATGATTAGTATTATTTATATTTTTTTATGTATTTATTTAATTAATTAATTAATTAATTATTTATATATATATTTATATATACATATATATTTTACTCATTTTGGTTTTCCTTCCTAATTTTCCTTCTTATTTTTATTCATTTGTAACGAAATATTATCAATTTTAATTTTTGAATTATATATTATCATTAAATCATTTTATTTTAGGGGGTTGGTCCCCCTAGGTAATATAATTTTAACATAATTTAATAATATAATTTTAATATAATTTGACTTTAGATATAATTTTAATTATATTTTAATTTTAATTTTAATATAATTTAGTTTTAATTATATTTTAATTTTAATATAATTTAATATAATTTTATCATTACAAACTATTATCATATAAGTTTCATTAATAAAAAAGTTTTCACATAATTATTTTATTTTTCTAAGGGATTGGTCCCTCTATGAGAAATATTTTTTCCCTTAGATATAATTTTTTAATTATTTATCTCTAACTAACTATTTTTATAAATTATTTTTACTAATTGAACATAATTATTTATTTATTTTTTAAATTTTTTTTATCATTATTATTTGAGGGACTGTCCCCCTCTAGGGTAATTTTTTCCCCTTAGATATGATTTTTATTTATTTGTCTTTAACTAACTATTATCATAAATTATTTTTAGGTTATAATTGAACATAACTATTATATATTTTTAATATTTTTATCACAATATTAATTTATTTAAAGGACTGGTCCCCCCGGGTAGCATTTTTTAAGATACCTAGTCAAAAGTAGCTGTTAGTCTTTTTAACCGCTGGGGGCTTTGCTTTGTCTATTTAAACTGCTAGGCTGGATCTGTTTCTTCAACTTGTCCTGACGATGAACCAAATTGGTTGGTTCGAAACGCGTCGACAAATGATGTCTCATGTGATCTTCGCCGAAATTTTTTTGTTTGTAAAAATGCAGTTTTTAAATGGGGTCATCATGAAAAACAAGCATTCAATTTAATCAAACATGCAATTATCGATGCTCCTTCTTTAAATACTCTGAATTTCTTCGATCATTTCATCTTATACACTTTTGCTTCTTCAACGTCTTATGCCATTGTTTTGACACAAATTAATAATCAGAAAATTGAAGCACCCATCTCATTTTTTAGTTCAAATTTTCAGGGTGTTGAATTAAATTATTCAGAAGTAGAAAACAAGCATTTGTTGTATATAAATATGTAAAGCATTTTAGACCCTTTCTCTTAAAAAAACACACGAAAGTAATAGTCCCATTCCCAACAATGAGGCAATTACTAATGCAGAAAGAATTAGGAGAAAAGAGAGCAAATTGGGTAACAACTCTGCAGGAATACGATATCGAAATAAAACCAACCAAAATTGTTAGAGGGCAAGGTTTCTGCAAGCTGCTTACAGGAGAATCCAACATACCACCCGAAGGGGACACATGTAAGAATGAAACATTTCTAAGGTAAGTGTAATTGATGATGATTCCCAATACACTGATTTAAGTTTTTATATAAAAAATGGATATGCTCCTCTTGAACTCAATTATAAAAGAAAAAGAGCTTTACGATTAAAAGCAAAAAATTATGAGATTGTTGATAACGTGTTATTTAGGAGAAACTATGATTCCATATTGTTAAGATGCTTAGAAAAATTTGAAGCACAAACAGTTTTGCAGGAACTTCATGATGGACTAGTAGGTGGACACTTTGGAGGAGATACTACAACACATAAAATCTTACATGTTGGATACTACCGGCCCACTCTCTTCTAAGATACTCATGCATATGTAGGGAAATGAAAAACATGCCAAACTGCTTCTGGAAGACAAAGAAAACTAGCCTTGCATTTGCAACCAGTCAACATCGAACAACCATTCGAACAATGGGGACTTGATATCATAGGTGAGATTGTTCCTCATTCTTCTAAACAATATAGATATATGACTGCTACAAATTACTTCACTAAGTTGGTGGAAGCAATTCCACTAAAGGTAGTCAATTATGAATCTGTTATTGAATTTATCAATCAATTTATCATAACAAGATTTGGTTTAAATTGACACAGTAACTATTGAGACGATCTTGTTGGGGAAAAAACTACGGGAGTGGCATGGCTAGGGTTTGCCCGAACAGTGTTATGGTTGCCGTCGTATCGATCCCTAAGGCCGCCTCCAGGGCCGAAGGCGATCCAGTTTGTGGGAGAACGGAGAACGCTGCGGGTTGGCTGCCTCTAACGCGTCCGCCTACAGTGAAATGCACTGTCTACCGCAGTCAAAAACCGCAGAACTATTCAGATTTGCACGGCTATGTATCGGTGGGGGTTGCAGTCAAGGCATTAGAATGGTCCGGCCCTCTCCAAATCTCTGAAGCAGCCCGGATCATGAGCGTATGTACCTGGAAATTGCCGGAAGCTGTGGGTACAACAGCAAACCAACATCTGCATGCTGGGACAACGGAAATTAGGGCCGTCCCGAAGGAGAGAGCTGCAAATACGCCCGAGACCAGTGATATTCAGGTTACCTTCGATTTGGGGCTCGGATCTCTTTTTGGGGGCGGAGATCTGGTTGAAATTGTTTCGATAAACACAGGATCTGTCAGCCTAGGGTCGATTTGGCTCACCCCTCCACGGCCTTTTCATGCAAGGAAAGACAAAGGGCTGCATGGGGCAGATCCGCCCATGTACTCTCATACATGGCCCAAAATCTATAGTTCCAGGCCGGATCTCTCGAATCTGAAGAGGCAGAACGAAGACATCAACCCTAGATCGGGCAGAGTTGATGCAGACCTAGTCACCAGGCAGCAGCTCGAAGGCTTCAATCATAGATCGGGTCGAACTCCTGCAGATCTTGTCATGCAAAAGGAAAAACGAGCAAAATCAGGGCCAGATCTGGAAGTTTGCCTACAACCAGAGCAGGTAAAAACTTTTTGTTTTCAGATTCTGATTAAACCCCCACAGGGGAAAACTCGTTTAGTATGGGTCCATGCAGGAAGCACTTCTCTGCAGTTGAAACAACAAATCTGGGCAGAAATGGGATACCCCGTGCAGATCCAACACCTGGTCAGTGGTAGGCGGTCACTCCAGGACTGTAGATCGATGGAAAGCTATGAGATTGGGCCAGGCTCCATTATTACTCTAAACTTCAGATTGAGAGGAGGGGCTCCACCTCAAGGACAGCAAAACGGAGACAAGGGGAAAAAAACTGCATCCTACAAAAACATTCTTCAGGGCAGCAGAGACGCAGGGCCATCTTCAGATCCAAGCAGAAACGTACCCAGGCCATACATTGTAGATCAGGCAGAACAAACCCCAACTTTAAATCTAGATTCTACAGGGCTTGACGATTTCGTCAAATCCTATGAAACACAAGCTCTAATCTGCCGATTTAACAGCTATTGGCCCAAACCCTTGGATCTATTCCATTGGATTTTTACCAGATGGACCATGGAATGTGAGATTCACCTATGTTCTAAGGGGTTTTTTATCGTAAAATTTACATCCCAGGAAGTCAGAGATACAGTCATCAGTACAGGGCCATGGTTCTGGGGAACTTCGGGGCTGTTTTTGACCCCATGGTTCCCAGATTTTGATCCAAACAAAATGACTGTAACCAAAATGCCAGTCTGGGTCAGACTATACAATCTTCCTTTGCACTTCTGGAACGATCGAGTCTTGGAAGGCATTGGAAACAGTATAGGGAAATACATTAAAACAGATCTGGAAAGGATTGATGACAGGATCTATACTTTCGCACGTATTTGTGTGGAAGTAGATTTAAGTAAAGGGCTGCCGGACAGTATAAGGCTGATCTACAAACAACAAAACTGGCAGCAAGTACTAGATTATGAAAACACGGCCTTCAGATGCAGGCTATGTAGGCAGACAGGACACCTACAAAGCACATGCCCAGAAGCAAAGAAAACCAACAAGAAGCAGAAGAAAGGATGGCAATTCTCACCTCCAGATTCTGAGGAAGAAGAGTCAGAAGCAGAGGAGGAAGTGACCCCTGCAGAGAAGACTGAGATATCACAAGAAATGGATAATCAGAAGGGAACCAGTCCGCATGACAAGACAGAGATGACAACTGTGGATCCAAGCATGGGAGGCATCAAACGTCATCACCACTCTGATACATCAGACTCAGACAAAGAAACCATCCCACAGAATGCAGAAACACAGATAGTCATAGCTTCGATCGAACCCTCTCAAGGAGAGTGGCGTAAGGTCGAAAAGAAAAAGGGGAGAAAAACTTGAAGCACGAATCTCATTTGCAGCTGGAATTTTTGTTCTGTTTCTTTTTTCTCTCTCTTTCCTCTCTTCTCATTTTCTCTTTTTTCTTTTGCACGTTAGCCTCCTAACGTTGCGGGGGGTGCGAAAGCACTCGAGCCTTAGTGGCAAATGCTAGTGTAACTTTCATTATTTTTTTAATAAAAGTTACTGCTTTTTCCTTTGGAAAAAAAAACAAGATTTGGTTTGCCTTCTGCACTTATATTTGATAATGCATCTTATTTTTTGGGTACTAGTATGATTGAATTTGAAATTAGGAGGGGTTTAAATTCAAATATTCTGCTAATTACTATCCCCAGGGAAACGATTTGGCAGAATCCACTAATAAAAATCTCCTTAGAATAATCAAAAGAACTGTAGATCAAAATCAAAGAAACTGGCATAAAGCTTTAATATTTGCACTATGGACTGATAGGTTAACTCAAAAGGTCTCTATAGGCACTTATCCATTTAACCTAGTCTATGGGAAGGAAGCCATTATTTAATCACATTTAACTCTTCCTTCATTACCCCTAGTTCAATTTATTGAGAAACACCTTCTTCTTCATTGCAATTAAGAAATTCACAAATCCTAAAACTAGAAGAGGAAAGGAGAAATGTCAAACTCACACACACCAAACATCAACAGATGGTGAAAGCTTCTTTTGATGCAAGTTCAATCACACAAAGATCCTTATAAGTTGGAGATCTAGTTCTCAAGTGGGACAAAGCACACGAAAAACAAGTGAAACATACCAAATTTTAAAAATTATATCTTGGTCCATTTCAGATTGTTGAACATATAAGCCCATCTACATTTATACTTCAAGATTTATCACGAAAGAGAGATTCTCTTCCTGTAAATGGGCTCATATTAAAGAAATTATTTTCTTAGGAATTTATCTTTTCAAAAGAAAAGAAAAGAAAAGAAAGAATAAAGAATAAAATTTGTAAAAATCACTCCCATTCTACATTTCGCTACATTTTATTTTCCTTTTCTATATTTTGTTAATAAAATGTTAAATAGTACTCTATTGACTTTTCAAACATCTCTTGAATTTATTTTTATTTTTTTTCATTTTGAAGGTAGGAATTTTTAAGAAGTGGTTACCAAAATTGAAAATTAGATAAAAATTATATAACTCTGAAAATCTTTAAAAAACCTCAAAAAATTATATCCTTTTACTCTTGTTTCAGTGAAAAAGGTTATCCTTAAAAAGTAAAGACTGTCTTACAACTAAAAACTTTCAACTTAGATTTTTCATCCAAAGCCCTTATGGATTCAATAATCCTCCCCATCCATTAAAGGATGAAGTTTTATAGTTTAATTCTAAAATATAATAAATATAAAAAGATAAGAGGTCTCATCACGAGCCTGCTTACCATGTTCATAGGGAACCAATTAAACTGACATTACCACACTGAACACCAAATCAGGGTAATGACTTACGATTTTTAATTGTAAGATAAGGGGTCTCATCACGAGCCAACTTGTTCAGTTTTAATTATTACCGGTGAATGGCATTGTCGTTATCTGGCCACCAAACTAGGACAATGGCTTTTTAGCATAAAAAAGAAAAGAAAAGAAAAATAAAATTTACCTCTAATTATTGCACTATTAAATGGATGGGACACTGGATTGTTGTTGGTTAAAAGGTAACCCTATCGAGGCTATGAACGTCTACTGGCAGTAGTGGCTCTACCTATGACAAACGAGTACACTAAAAACTAAGTCGTAAAAGGCCCCCTACTTTATTTTATAAACTGATTAATGACTGATACAACTAAAAGGAGTTTTTCATTCACAAAAGTTTTTGATCAGAAATTGCAATTTAATGAGCTTTATAATCAGTGTAAATTGATTTATCTAAATGTTTTGAAAAGTAGTTTCCACTTCTTAGATTATTTTTACTGAATTTTTGGAAAATTTCATTTATCAAAGATAACTAGTTCTTCTAGTGAATCGCCAATTGTTGTACTGTTCAACAACCCCCATTTTAATATATTATAAATTTCCTATGAAATTTATTATAATAAAATAGGGGCCTTTTAGTTTTAAAAAGCCTTTGATTTTATTTATTAAAAAACCAAAAAAAAAATCAAAAAGAAAAAAATGTTAATAAAATCCTATAATCAAAGTTTAATACTTAGCATCTTTAATTAAAATCCAAGTATTAAACCTTTGTTATCCCCAAAAACCAAATTAAATAGTCCCCAGAACCTAGACTTATATTTAGGCTTTAAAAAAAACACCTTAAGTAATAAATAAAATGGGTTAATTAATTAAAAAAAATAATAATTGGAGTTTTAATTGCCAAAGGTTTTATTCTTCATAAACTTCAACTCATCGTGCTTCCCACATCGCAAAGTTTCCAAAGGCTCAAGGCTCCTCTGCCATTATCCATTGTGATTGCGATTAGACCGGACCCGACAACAAAATTAATACAATTCTATGATTTCGCCACGTCCACAACTATCGCAATAAACCACAGAACTTAAGTATCATACCTTAAAGAATTGCGATATGCGATAAAGCCCGGACCCGACGGGCTTATAAAATCCAATCCACAAAATCCCGCGTCCGTAGGGTATCACAAAGGTTTAAAATATTAATTCCATACTCCTGTGGAAGGTTGATTGGGATATGTGATTAAGCTAGAACTGACAGGACTATAAAATCCATTTCATAAATCCTCCACGTTAGGAGCTATCACAGTTTCCAAAAGTCCATGCCCCGCTACACATCACCGATTGCAATATGCGATATCACTGGATTCGCCGGGATTATACAATGCAATTAAATTAAATATTGTGTTTGTGCAATTGCAAAGCTCTAAGAGTCATGCCTCATTTGAATTGTGATTGCGATATCCTTCCTCATGCCAATTGCGATATGACATCATCCTCCATGTCATACTCCATTTCATCGCCACATCACCCTCCACGTCACATCATGACATCATTCGTGACATCACTGCCACGTCACCCTGAGACCCTACAATCGCAAGTTTCAAAGGGACACGTCTTATAAATTTTTTTTCACCCCAACTAATTTGCAATTACAATTAAGCCACCCATATCCAACACGATATTTAAATAGATATGAATGATTTTTCATCTGGGCTTATCGCAACTTTCATAACCCTGCCCATACCTTTGCCTCTGCTTCGAACACCAATTGCGATATAAAAACCTGACTCGCCTTGATTTAATAAACATATTAGTTCTACCTAGATCAATGATAGATAATGGTTTCGAAACCCCCTGCGCTCAATTTTAAGTTTCTCACAAGGGGTGTTCCGAAAAGTGGTTTTCCCATCTAAACCCTATCTCTACGTGTCACTCCTCCATTTTTTCAGACTCCCCCTTCACAAACCGCTTACCACTATGAACCCCCTCTGAAAAACCACTAAGCCTCTTGCCTGTTTTGTGATCTGTGAGAACACATCATTCGCCACATCATCCTCCACGTGGATTTGCCACATCATTCACCACATCACCATCATGTCATCCCGCACTTTGCAATCACAAATTTTAAAAGGACACGATTTATAAACAAGCCATCCACCTTCCCAACGCTGATTGCAATATGTCTTACGAACAGGAAAAATTTTAAGAACCCCCCCTAAATTTATAAATATAATAAATGGGTGAATCTCCATGGTATATAGGAAAAATGGAAGGCGATTTTATCAATAATATAATATGTATATATAATTTTTTGGCGAATCTCTCACTAGGCATGGCGAATATTTTACTCAATTATAAAATCTTGTAAGATCTTGGCGAGTCTTTCACCAAATAATAAAACTTTGTAAAGTCCTAGTGAATCTTAGCATAGGCTACATGCTGGTTTAATTCCCCCATTTAAATGGGCTACATTCCAGGTGAATACCATGGGTCAATACCATGTGCCATTTTGGTGAATACCATGGGTCAATACCATGTGCCATTTTTAATTTTATTAATTATAATATTAGGGTTAATAATGGTTTTTTGCATGGTATTAATAACAATCTAGTCCATGGTATTTGTCCCATAGTATTTTGGCCATAGGTTTCACCTAAATATAACCCATTTTTTGAGTGTTCGTAAATATAAGGTGACTTATGGAGTAAATATAAAAAAATGTTTTATTTGTTTACCATACCTCTCGTTTATTTATATTTTTATTAATTTACCATACCTCTTTTACAAATATGGTATTTGGCCCATAGGATTCACTTAAATAAAACCTCTTTCTTGAGCCTTCATAAATAGAACGAGGGTTATGGACTAAATATAAAAAGACGTTTTATTTATTTACCATACCTCCACTTTACTTATATTTTTATTTGTTTACACCCTTACATGTATATAAGGTGACTTATGGAGTAAATATAAAAAATGTTTTATTTATTTACCATACCTCTCATTTATTTATATTTTTATTAATTTACCATACCTCTTTTATAAATATGGTATTTGGCCCATCGGATTCACTTAAATAAAACCTATTCTTGAAAATGGGCGAATGGATTCACTTAAATGAAACCTATTCTTGAAAATGGGCGAATGGAAGGTTGTAAGTCCTAATTTCAAGGGCTAAATTTACCTTTTTTACCCTCTCCCTTAAAATAAGGTGCGCTATTTGAGGTGATTTGTAAAAATGTACTATGATACAAAATATTCGCCCACTAAAAATTTAAAACCCTTTAATTTCGCCAAAGGGCGAACATTCGCCCCTAAAATTATCCTTACTTAAGAATGCCCCCTTTTTGATTTTGTTTAGAATACTCCAGGCTTTAAAACGATTGTGATTATTCTAAGTTCTACCCTGATCTAAAAGTGATTACGAATTGCGTTAAACAATAAAGCTCCGACTTGTCTTATCACAGGCATTACTCCACATTCCTCTCCATGATGGTTGTATTCAGAATTTATTGCAACTCTATGTTTTTCTTGATTTCCTGCAAAAGTGATTTGTTTCAAATAAAACTCGCTTATCAGTTTCATTTATTTCCAACTTATCAATTCATGTTTTTCTTGTTCAAGTTCATGACAAAAGAAGACAATTGTGCTGATAAGTGGCAGATCAGTTCAAATACATAGACAAACATCCAGAGAATTTGATGGAACAAACGAAGCTGATGAAAACAACAAATCACTTTCAGAAACTTCTACCAAAAAACTGTTTTCCTTTAAGCGTTGTTGAAGGGATCTGTTTAAATTTCCTCAATGCTCTACACAATAGATTCAATTGTTTTCTATTATTTAAGCTTACTTGTTGTATCAAATAAAGGTCCTGAATTTTATGAAAAAAGGCTTACGAAAGCTCACACTATTGTACTTTCATCCTTTTCTCAATAGAACAAATGGAACATTGTTTATGAATTTTCATAAAGAATTTTGAGAAGTTGCATTACTGTACTCCTGGAATCATCTTTGTGGGAAGGAATAAACTGCTGCTATTTCTTTTATGAGCTTAGCAAAGTACATATGGTATTTCTATCTTTGTACCTCTATTTTGTTCATGAATAAATAGTGAATTTATCTTTTTTTAGATTGCTTATTACATGTTATTTAAAGAACAATGTTACATGTATTCATTTCTGATCATGTTGCCATTGATATTTTTAAATATATGTTAAGAAATTTTCTTTGATATTCTTAATGCGATATGAGTTATACAAATTATTTTGATTAACTATTTAATAAACGTAATATTCTTGACATAATTTCATTT
This sequence comes from Pinus tabuliformis, assembly GCA_031772625.1. Classification (NCBI taxonomy): domain Eukaryota; kingdom Viridiplantae; phylum Streptophyta; class Pinopsida; order Pinales; family Pinaceae; genus Pinus; species Pinus tabuliformis. Next base: position 1,313,024,910 of record CM062819.1, read on the forward strand.
CCATTGGTGTTTGAGCAATCTATATTGTCATTTACTAAGGAAAATCATTGTAGATTGCATCTAGATAAACGTTAAACAATCCCGGGTTATAGAGTAGATTAATGCATATGTTTTCCATTTGATTCATTGCTGCAAATCCATCTATTTCACTTCACTATAAGCATTACACACTCATTCAATCACCTTTCATTAGGAAACTGGTCCCATACAATCCAGTAAGAGCCACTACTTAAATAGAAAAGGAGTTGTCTTAAGGCCCAGACCAGGTGGTTTTCCCCCTGTGTTGAAGCAACAATTTCCGAGGCCTTAATAGATCCCCATGGTATTTGCAGAGACAATTGCACGAGAATTTACTTTCAGTGGATCAGTGGGACATTTCATTGGCCAAAGAAGGATCCATGGAGGAATTACTACAATGCCTCCAGACTCTGTGAGCCGGTCAGTTTAGTAGGGACTTCACAGGCTACTCCATAGACGACAACAATTCCAAAAGAAACAATAGCAGAAGGAAGCAATCCCATTCAAGACAAGGGAAAGAGGAATATTTTTGACAATCTAAAGGGAGAAAAAATATACAAGATGAAAGAATATCCTATTATTATAAAGGCAGATTTAGAAGAAAAAGAAAATAGGAAGTAGAGGATATAGAGAGAAGAGCAGAGGAAGATAGAAAAGAAGAGGTTGTAGGAAGCAAAACTAAGGTTGTAGGAAGCATAACTAAGTCTGAAGGAAGAACATGAGTTGATGAGGAGAGAACAAGCAGAGAAGCAGAAGCAAAAGGAAGAAGAGAGGAAAGGCGTAATGGCAGAAGAAACAACACCTATATAGGTTGAAGAGAATGAAAAAAACCAACCATCACCTTATGAGGAAGATGAAAATATTCAGGATCGAAATCTTTCTCATCAAATTGATCACTTGATAAAAGTGATATACATGGAGAGGGAACAAGAGGTGCAAAGTTAAGATGTTGATTTGATTCCGTGTGCACCATAGATCATTGTTCGGTCTCCACCACCTCTAGTAGCAGAGCCATCCCTGAGCAAACAAGGGGATGTTGTTCCTCTTGATGATGATCTAGTAATGGATGTGTACAATCTGTCATTTGATGAGTTCCAAAAGAAGATTGTACAAGCACAAAGAAATAATTTTCCGGATGATCATGCATCACCTGCATTCGTTAGACAAAGAGTGACAGTGGAGGACACCTGGAAGAATCCAAATGTCATTTTCGAAGCCAAATTTGCCTTTGCAAGATAAACAAGATCAAACATTCAATATTTGATGACTGAGAATGAGAAATTGGCACAAAATTTGCAGGCTACCAGGCAAGAGGAAAAACAACTCCGTGCAACAACACTTAATGTAGTTTCCGCACAGGTTTACTTGGAGGAGATGAGATCAACGACACTTGCTGAAATATCAACACTTGGAGAAACCATGTGGAAGCTCTATGAGGGGTTTGTGACCATACATAAAGAATTTTTCCATTTTCATGGCTTACAAAAGTAGAGCAAAGATTTTGTTAAAACCCTCAAGAACATACAATCTTCCATTACCTATGTGCAAGAATGGACAATGCAATACAAAGGGGCACCACTTGACTTAGTGAAGAAAATGAAGCCACAGGCAGAGCTAGAGAAAGCGATAGTTTAGATGTTGAATAAAAACAACAAGAATCTCACCTCATTTATTGGTATAACTCAGGCCTCATATGTACAGTTGTTTAGTAGTTTATATGTCTTGGTGAAGACACACAAGATCCCATCTGTTGGTTCACTCACCAAAGACAAACACAGGAACCAAGTTGGGTAGGAGATCAAAGAGTACTTGGAGCAGGTGAGACAAATTTCCACTAAGGAATATTTGGAGTTAAACAGACAGAACATGCAAAACTACATTAGTGGTCTTGTCCAAATTAGAGCAATGTTGCTCATGCTTCAGAACGAACTTGAAACTGGTTCCAGGATATTGTACCCGGATACCATGGAGGCTAAAGTCCGCTTCCAGGAAAACACCATCAAGTAGTTTGGGGATGTCATCACATAGTACTGAGCTTAGCATCAATATGTGACCAAGAAGCATCAAGTGGAAGTTACTGAGCTAAAGTTTTCCCAAACTTGAGCATCATAGTGTTGTATCTTGTTAGGGTGTTAAGTTGTCTCGACCCTCTTTTGTCTTATATGGGTACAAGTGTAAATTGTAATATTATTTGTAATTATGTTGTAAGTGGAATTCCAAGTGTCAATATTGGAATATGAAGAGTCACGATGTAATGTAATGAGTCATGTAAAGAAGTTGAAGAGTCATAAGGGTAGTCTAAAGGTCACAAAGGGGAGTTGGAGAGTCACCCCCTCTTGTTATAAATAGATCCTCATAACTCATGCAACAATATTTTGGGAGCCAAGATTTTGGCTAGGCATAGGGTTAGAAGGAGCTTGGGAGTATTGTGAAGAGCCTTGGCTTCTTTGTAGCATAGAGCGAGTATACTTCTTTGGAGGAGCGGGTGTTGTTGAATTTAATGTTCCACTATTGGGGCTAGTGGTTCTTCAATGGTGAATGTATGAAGGAACTTTCACTTATAATAAAATTAGAGCTGACACACTTTCATGCATATGTTGTGAATATAGTAGGACTATTCTTGTTGTATTTGCAGTGTATGTTATTTAACTTATGCTTATGCTTATGAACTATTTCGTTTGCATTTTTATGAATCTTGTGTTAATGATTGTTGTTGTATTAATTCATCGCTTTAACTTGTGGAATATTCCACATCTTATCTTTTGATGTCATTGTGTTTGTGTGTTCCTTTCAAGCTATGTACTATTATAGGCTTCCAAGGGGAATTGCACTTGACTTTCCGTAGGGTCACACACTTTCTCTCACCCAGAATTACCGTACTTCACTTTGCGCTTTTTCACAGCCAAGGTATAACATTTCTACCCACTGCTAGGACTCCTACTCCAAACAGTGTGAGGTCTAGTTGGGACATCATATCGGGGATATCCCATGAATGTTGGCGGGTCCAACACCGTCAACACTCCCCTTGTTGGCGAAGCTAAAACTCTTGTTTGGTTGTGGTCTCCACCCACTAGGAGCACTAGAAATACCAAGGACTATAACTCTATCAGTATTATTCCTTAATTCTTAACGACTTCATAAGAGCTCATAAATATCTAAAATTAGGTACACAAACATTACATAGTCAACAAAACCATTAATATCTGATTTAACCTCTCATGAAGGCATCACTGGCAAGTGCGCCAATTCATAACATAAACAAACATCACACTGGCCTTACAATGCATTCAAGATGAATGGTTGTAGATAAATATTCTATCAACATAATTCCCATTTTATTTATTTTAGTTCAAAGTACAAATTTAAATCCACAAGAGCACTTATTTTATTTAATCGAATGTATTCTGCAAATAATGAAGGGTGAGCCATGTTCCACCACTATAGGCTCAACTACACTGCAACCTTTCTTGCATCTGGCCATCGCCAAAACAAACCAAGAAGACATGAGGGAATTTCTCACACAACAATATAGGTCGAATTTATAAAGCCAATATCCTTCTTTCAGTTAGATCCATTGGTTCCCTTAGGATTGTTCCAAGCTCGAAGTTCTTTCTAGCTACTATAAGTGGTTTCACGAATAATCCGCATAGAAAAACCCTAGTGAAAACATATCTTAGGCTATAAGTGGTATAAATATGAAGTCCACTCCCCTTCATCCATTTAACTTAGGAAAACCATAATCCATCCTTGTCTTTCCTTTTGTTTCTCATATGCACTCTAATCACACTCTCCATGAATGCTTCCTCTCCCTTGAGGAAGATATCATCTTATCCAAGAATCAATTCTTTCTCTCCAATATGAGAGTCCTCTTCTCATTCTCTGTGCAGTTTCCATTCTCCACGAGTGTCATTTGTCAATATTATTTGTAGGGAAGAAAATTTTATTTTCCTCTAATCCCCCGAGAATGTTGCTTGCCTCAGGTTTTTCCCTTGATGAGTTTCTATCAAATATTCCCATGCTAGTCAGATCAAAGACTTCTAGTGAATTTTTCAAGGGGTATGCTACCCACACTCTTGAGAATTCCATGTTCTACTGCCCACTCCTCTCATAACTATTGGTAGTTATTGTTGCAACTTACCATTAGATATTTTCTTGGGAGAGGTTGAAAATATTGATCCTTATAACATTTGTCACAACACATAATACATTGGAAACTATTAACCCCCAATTCCCTTTTACTGACTTCCCTCTCCTCATGGATTCACATGCTCCATATCATATCAAGGCTTCACCACTTCATCAACTGGTATTTAAATTATAATTACAATTATTTTTATTCTTTTTCCCATTTACATTTACATGCCCATTACATGGATCAATAACATGCTTACTTAAAATTACAATACCAATAATGTTAAGGGATGGGGATGTTACAGGTGGATTGCATATGGTCCGCCATATATTTGATTAATCATGGCTTTTTCAATTCTGTATAATGGCTAAAGGTGGATACTAGGGTAAATCCTTTTGTTCTTCCTACCAAAATCCCTTGAGTGAGTCCATCAATCTTGCATAGTATTATTTGGGGGGGATGGATCCCTTTGCTGAGTAATCATTAAATAATTTCTTATTTAGTAGCACCTTTGGCTGCTCAAGCTTGTACATCCTAGAGAATTGTGCACAAGTCTAATTTGATGTGATCAATAGTCCATTTCATCATCTTGTAACAGGGGAGGATGGTTGGCTTGATGGTCACTCAGTGAAGGTGGTATCTCCATAGGTTCTTGAATGCATCACTATTCACTTCTTTGTTTGAAGTGTCCCCATCCTATAGCCCCCTTATAATGTTACTATTTTGAGAGGACCTTTCTTCTTAGGGTACTCTTAAAACTTGGATTTTCTACAAATGTCAGACTAGTAGGGAGGATTTGGAATTTCTATGATTAGGGAGGTACGAAATAAAAATGTTTAATTAGGTTTCTTGATGTCCTTGAGTGTTGGGCCTTGAGACCCCTTGATTTTTGATGGCTTCCCCTTTTAAGTTGGATGCTTCAACATGATGTTCCTGAGATTATGTGAAGTGTAATAAGTAAGGAGTTACTAAGGAAATAAATTGTTGGTTAATGAAATTGATACCATGAAGGAAGGAGATGAACTTTCTAGTCACCCTAAGAGGAGAATTAAACTTACTAGAAAACATATGCAAAGAACTTGTGCAGGAATGGATTTTTCTTTATCTCTTATATCCCCTAAGAACTTAGGAGTTTGAAATCTTGAGAACATAATTTGCTAAATCATGTCCCATAGAGAGCTTATAGAAAAATATGGAGAAATTTTGGGAATTTTTTTTTTTTTTGGGTGTTAGATAATTTGATGTCATGATAACGCATGCTATTGGAGATTTTACTATCTTTTGCATGCCTTAAATGATAAATGGACATGATGGGTTTATGATAAGTTTAAATTTTTAAGTGTCGGAATTCTTTGCCATGGGTTATGGAAGGTGGAAACTATGCAAAGTATGGGAACGTAGACAAGGCTCAATTAAGTCACATGTATACTAGTTTTTATTATAAAGGATTGCAAGAACACCACTTTTATTGGACATTTTTCAAGACGTTAGGATGCAAAATCATGGGGGAATCATTTGGGATATTTTGCACTATTCTGATATTAAAAGGCCGTCTTCATGATACATGGATGGGACACACATGACATATATGAAGGAAAGAGATTTTGGGGTGAAATTTTACTAATTCATATTGGAGGAGGCTGGCATGGTGGATACCATCATCCTTCATGCATCAATGGTACAAGACATCTAACAATTTAGCAAAACTAGTGATAGTTTCTCATTGGTTGCACTATCCTAGGTAGACCATGAATGCTCACTATGTAGTCATGATGTAATTAGGTAATATTGAACCCCAATGGCGGAGTAGTAAAGATAATATTATGTTAGCCACTTTCAAGGGACTATGAAAATGTCATTAATACGGGAATTGTTCCTCTATGAGGTTGAAGATGTCAATTTTAATCTTCCCTCTATTTTTGGTTTCACCAAGGGGATATCTCAAGCATAACTTGTCTCTTTTCCATCTTGGTGGATGATTTTATCCCAAAAAAGATGTGCTAAGCCAAAAAATAACAATTCTCTCCTCAAGAAAGATGTTTTAGCTTCAATATAGGGAGATGGACATTCTCATAACCTCTCTTGTGTTTTTGGTGGGAACCTTAACTGCATGTTGGTGGTGTAAATATGTTTTCCTCCATTTCCAAATATAAGAGAAATATGGATTTACAGTTTCCCCTTTGATTTGTTGCTCTCTCGAAATTCCACAACCACCATCTTAGCTCATTTATGGATTTTTTCCTTGGGTCCACTCCTTTCAGTTGGAGATCATGTGAGTGGCCTTGAATAATCGTTGGGAACTTGATTATAATTATGACAATCAATACTCTTTACACTTGGTTCTCTGTTGACCCTTTGCTTTTATAAATGCAATGATTTGAGAAAGTGGGGTTGTGAAAATGGGCTTTATATCACATTAGGTTAACCTTTCAATGCAAGATCTACAATTGTCTATTAATTTGGGAACATATTCTTTCAAGTACGCATCATGTGAATCATGGCATATCTATACCTTCCTTGGCTCTCATTCAATTGTCATATGTCGGCAGTACAATTACTTTTATTATTATCATTACTAGTAATTTCATGCCATATCAATAGTATTTTGTTAACCTATCATCATGGAACCCATTTTAGTGATTTGTAAGGTTTGATAGTTGTAATAATCATTTCATACCACACCATCTCTCTCACTTAGGGGATAGGGGTAGAGAAAAAGGACTTGATCAACCCATGCGAATATGACACATGCAAATGAAATGCATTAAAGAGATGGGGCATGAGGCTAGTGGGGAATTAAATGGTTTATAACTTTTGAAATAACCCATTGTAGGAGATCCAGCCATTATGTTGCATGGAGAGACATGTGTCATGTAGAAGAAGCAACATGATAGTAGGTGACCTTCGATCTAAACTTCATAAACCAAACCATCATGGATGATTTCAACAGAAGGAGGTAGAAAAAGTGTGGAGATCCTAAGTACTAGGTTATTAGGAAAGAAAATGAGGGATAATCATGCTACGCCTAAACATATGAGAGGTATCTAGTCTACTGTGTGGAAAGGAAATGCATTTCAATAGTGGGAGGATGAGTTATTAGGATCTTAGAGCATAAAATGATCAGGTTTCTTAAAAAATCCCATAAATATAAGGGCAATGGTAGAAGGCCCAATACCATTCCATGTACCCAAGGCACATGTGAGCATAGTTGATAGATGAGGAGTTAGATAATTCATGGGAAAATAATCAAGGAGTTGTTGAACATTTTGAAGTAGTATAGTGTTTCTTGCGTGACATATGGACGAATAGTGGGGAAGCAAATTCCTATGACAAAATTCAGGATCAATGGCCTACACAAATTCGCTGTTAAAGAATTAGGATTTGAAGCTTTAAACAAAGCGAAACCCATAATATGAAGTTGAATAAGTGGAGGAGAAATGAAATGGAAATACAAACTTGTGGTTACTCCTCTATAATAGAAATGAATATAGAAGTGGTACATGATAAAATTGGTGGTACTAGAGAAATTCCCTAGGGTATGTTGAGGCTTAAACAAGGTTACAAATTTAGAGGCAACTTATTTGTGTTATAGAAAGCACTCTTCTTATAAAGATGGAGTGTTATCTTTTAGGGTTAATCCAAAAATGTTTTCACCTCTCTAGGAGAGCATTATGTCTCCTAACCTCTTCGAAGTGTTTCGTGGATGGATCAATTTGTGTGGATTATTAACCTTGGTTAGAGTATTAGCATGGAACCATTATCTATGAGGTTATTACCCTTATCAACATGATGATTGGCCCATTAGGTGCACACTATGGGCGAGTTGGTTTCTTGATTACAAGAGGTACATACCTTGGAGGATGTATGATGGGATCTGGTAATGGATTTTTTGAAGGCATTTATAGAATCCTCTTTCTATTGAAAACATGCATTTTTACTTGGTTGATATACATCTTTGATATTTTACATGTAAAACATGAAGTTAAGTAGGCTACTTAAGTACCATCATCATGCTCATGTTTTTGTGGCCTTTTGGCATTAGAGTATTTCGATTTGATAAGTTAATGCAAAAAATCTATAACCAAAAACTTTGCAAGAATATAGGGACCTTGTAACCTATAATACTAGCATTAAAACTAATTCTACTTGAGTTATCCAAGCCATGTTAGTAGTGGAAACTTGAATTTACTAGTGCAATTGATTCTAAGAAACAAATTGCCCTAAATTCCTGGATTTTCAGAGGGAAACAATACCATCAATAAAGGGGGATTATTTCCTACTAATTGTATAAATTGAGGGCTTTAAGCATAAATAAGGCTGGTTCAATTTAGTTTATTTTCTTTTCTGTTGTACAAGTTAGTTTCAATTCAAGAATAGTTTCAAAATTTTAAAGGATGTATTTGATTTTGAAATTATAATCCCTGTTATAACCCTATTTTCCACTAAACTATAGTGAGAGAGACCCTAGTTAACCATACCTCAGTTGCTTGCTAGAATACATCCCCTTTCACCCATGATTTTACTTATATGGGTCTAAGGAAGTTATTAAATGTTATAGGGATGAAATTACATAATTGAGTAATTTCTCATAATTTTTTAGTTACAATTTCATAATAATGAAATAATAATTATTTCATAATTAAGACAAAACTCATAATTGAGAAAAAGGGTTATAGAGTTTGTCATTCCTAAGGAGATCAACTTGACCTTCTTGTTATGAGTTGGCTAGGGGTCCATTATTTTAGAAGTTTCCTAACTTCTCAAACCCCTAGGTGTCTAGATACATTCTCCTAAGGGATGGAAAAAGAATATGTAATGAGGCCCTCTCAAGGGAAGAGAGAGTTAGAACAAGAGGGATAACAATAGAGGGAGCTCACTCACACTGCTAGTTTGTTGTTAGAATTACACATCATGTGATATCAACCCTATCTTGCTAGATCTAGGAAGTGAGTAGGCCAAGGATTGAGGAGGAGTAACAATGAACTCAAGGTATATGATGTATTCATGTTTCAAATTAATGAAAGTACATGCAATTTCCTTTCTTATGTATGTTGTTGACTATTATATGCCTATATCTCATGTTTTTTAATGTGCATGCTAATTCATTCTATGTGGAGGAGAAATTTTTGCCTTGTTTAGTGGTGAATGAGTTCAGGAGTTTGGATCTAGGGAGCAAAAGTAGTAGGATATTTAGTCAGGAGAAAGATCTCCAAGACTGTTTTCAGATCTACTAGATTACGACATTGTCTCGTGGATCAGAGGGCTAGATCCATGGGGCAATAGCTCCTTGTATCAGGGACATTTCTTGGCACAATAGAATTGATAACTTCGCTTGGGAATCTAACCCTAGTGCTTTTATTTCTCTCTCCCTCGTTTGGATTTTAGGTTTCTCTTTATTGCTAATTTATTTTCTGTATTTTTGTACCTGGTATAGGTATTTTGTACGCTAAGTTTTCTTTCATTTAATTATATCTAAACCTATTTAAAGAAAAAGAAAAAAGAAAAAGAGAGAAGAAATAGGTCACACGTTTTAGATCAAATCTTGTGATTTTATGTATATAACTTGAGTGAAACAACTACAGATCTGAGTTCTTCTCAAAATTTTAACCTAAAAAATAAATTGTCCAAAACAATTTTTAGACGAGGAAGATATGACTGATTGAAAATAAATTTATTTTTTGATTTTTCGTGGCTGTTGCACAAATTTATTTTTTCCATATTTCATAGGGACCTTTGTTTTAAATCAGAGCAAAAGCAGTAGATCATAAATTTTCTTAGTTTTGTTTTGATATATAATATGTGTAGAAAATTTGAGGTAGGTTAACTCGATAATGCAATATAAGTCAAAGCAGAATACTATAACCTACTACTACTATCAATTTACGAAAGCTTAAAGATCGAGCTGAACAATATAACCAAAAGAAGAAAAATCAATTGCACAATACACATGAAAATATTTTGGGGAAAGCCTCAGCTAAAAACCCCACTATCTGTATTATCATACAAGGTGGAAATACATAGGAATTATACAAAACCTTAGCTCTCACAGCTAGCCAGCTCTCAGTACGATTCTCACAGATGCTCATAGGCAATCTTGGCTTCTCTTAAGCCTTCCTCTCTACCCTCCAAGCTCCTATTTCCTTGCACTGTTCCTCTGGGATGATTCTCCTTCAACCAAGTGGAAAACTCATCTACCAAGTGGATGATCACCTGATCTCACACACTGTCAGAACTGTGCAATCCTCAAGGAATGATGCCTTGACTGCATGCATGAGTTTTCTTTATAAGAAAACACATGAAACTGATAGTATACTGTCCTTAACTTTAATCTCAACTGGGTATTCCTCAGAGTAGACATGCATGAGTTTCTGATGAGGGAATCTTTAGTTAACTGGTGTAGCACTAGTTGAGTGCATGCATGTATCAACTGACTGTTAACTCTCTATTAGTTCCTCAAACAGTTTGGAACTAATTTAACTGGACTTAACTTAGTAAGCTGAGTTAACTAATTACAACTCAAATATAACTCAATCTTATCTCCTTAATTTAAGGGATAACTCTTGCATGAATTCAGAAAGACTTCTAACTTCAATTTCTCCAACTAATCAACTCAAAATGAATTAATTAATTATTTCCAAGTAACTGTTAAGACTAAATTCGATTTTAATTCACAATTTAATTTAAGGAAAAATTACATTGGAATATTCTTGTTTCCACATTTCAACACTCCCTCTCAACAAGAAAGGGATTATCTGCCACCCCGATCCTGTCTCTATGGAACTCGAATTTACACTTTGACAATGCCTTTGTCAAAATGTCAACATCTTGCTCCTCTGTCGAAATATACTGCAGCAACATGATCCTCTCGATCTGTGAAAAGCCATGGGCAACAAATCTTGCCTTATGCTTCTCCACACTACCATCAGTAGCTTGATTTACCTTGTAAAGCCAACAGGAACTCACAACTGACTTGTTCTCTGGTCTTGGAACCACATCCCAAACACTGTTACGAACTATGGAGTCATACTCCTCTACCATAGCATCAACCCAAATCGGCTGCTGCACTGCTTCCTCAAAGGAAGATGGCTCGGTCTCAACACATTCCTGAACAAGGGCCATGTATCCAGTGTACCCCTCAGGTAACCTTCTCTATCTGCGCTGAGAATATGGTGCTCCCACATTCTCTCTTGCATCCTTCAACAATCTGTCAGTTTCTCTTGTGCGTTTCTGTTGATCTCTCGAAGACTCTGCTTGAGTGGATGTATCCACTCCTGGAACCTCTGCATTCAGATGATCTGCATTAGTCCGAGGCTCCTCCTCCTTAGGAACCAACATTTCCTCGACAACTTGTAGTTGGAGCTCCCTCTCAAGGGAAAATTGCATGACCTTCTGCTCATCAAACTTGAGATCTCTGCAAACCACTGTCCTCTGACTGGTAGGCAAGTACACCTGATAGTTGTGAGGTGTATCAGTGTACCCCACAAGTATCCCCAACTTTGTTGTTGGCTCAAGCTTCTTCCGTGCATCCTTTGTCACATGGCAATACACTGATGAGACAAAGATCCTGAAGTGACCCACATCTAGTCTCTTACTAGAAAAAACTTCCTTTGATGTTTTCATCCCAAGTATGTGATGCGTGATTCTATTCTACAAATAGATCGTTGTGTTGCATGCCTCAGCCCACAAGTGAAGTGGTAGGCCTTGGTCATGCAACATTGCCCATGTTGCCCCTACAATAGTTTTGTTCTTCCTCTCGGCCAACCCATTCTGCTGTGGGTTATGAGGTGCCATCAACTCTCATTTAATTCCTTCTACTGCACAGAAGTCCTTAAACTCTTGAGAGACATATTCTCCACCATTGTCTCTTCTCAAGGCATTTATATTCTTCCCTGACTCTTTCTCGAAAAAGCTTTGAACTCACCAAACTTTGTGAAAGTTTGGTCCTTCTTCTGCATGAAATAAATCTAGAATTTATGAGAATAGCCATCAATGAAAATCAAATAATACCTTTGCTTCACTGTGGATGTCGTCGAGAATGGTCCACACACATCAGTATGAACTCGCTCTAAGATAGCATTCACTCGACTGTCTCGATCATGAAAGGAAGACTTGGTGTACTTTCCCAAGGTACAACCTTTGCATGTGTCAACTTGCTCAAGTTTATGTTTTAGAAGTCCTGTAGATATCTGCTGCATTATCTTCAAAGCCCCATGATGCAAATTTCCCAACCGCCTGTGCCACAACTTGCCAATGTCTTGGCTTTGCACCAATTCTTCTTTTTTACTCAATGCCGCAGAATCATCTACCTCTAGTTTATAGAGATTCTTCACCCGAATCCATATCGTCTTGGTCTGACCCATGGCTATGTGTCTTAGGAACACCTTTCCTTTACTGAAGACAACATCGTAGCCTTTGTCCTACAACATCACAACCGATACCAAGTTCTTCTTCAGTCCAGGCACATACTTCACATATTTCAAGGTGAAAGGAGCTCCATCCTCCCTCTGAAAAGCAACCGTGTCCACTCCTGAAACACTATACCTTTCGTCATCACCCATCTCTATGCGCATCTTGAGGTATTTCTCCTCCAAGGTACTGCATAAATTTTTATCACCGATCATGTGGAATGAGGCTCCACTATCAAGATACTAGACAACCCATCATCGATGACACCATGCATGTGATGAGGGTAAAGTCCATTTCAAACTGAGAGGCTAACGCCTCATCTTCTGATCCTTTCGAGGATCCCTTCTTGGACTTCTTCGATGGGCAATTAGTCGCATAATTTCCCATCTCATGACAATTAAAGCATCTCACTTTAGACATGTCACCCTTCTTCCCTTCATGAGAAGAATTCGATTTGGAATGGGAAGCCTTCCCCTTCCCTTCCCTTTCCTTACTTGTTAAGGCCACATTTTCTTCATCATCATTCTTGGATGAAGAACCATCTTGTGTGCTCCTCTTGATCTCCTCCTACATCAGATCTGACCACACTCGTTCCCAATCCGACAGTTTCTCCCTTCCATTCACAGAGTCCTGGTAGCTATTCCAAATCTTTGGAAGGCCAAGGAGAGCAAGGGTCACCATATCACCATCGACAGTAGTTATTCCCACACTGCCAAGCTCATCTCTACAGGTGGTGAGCTTGTTCAGATATGTGGAAATAGTATCACCCTTCTCCATCTTGATTCTTCGAAGCTTATCCTTGAGTGCCAATTTCCTCTAGTTGCTACTGTTTTGGTAGAGGTCCTTCAATGTCTTCCACATTGAAAATGGAGTATCCTTCCCATGGAGACTCGAGACAATATGGTCTCGAACTCCCTCAAGGATGATTCGTCTCACCTTTGACACACACTTCTTCCACTTAGCCAACTCTTGTGCATTAGTTGAAGCTGGCTTTAGGATTTCCTGATCAATGAATGCCTTCAAGCCATTGTCTTCTAATATAGCCTCCATTCTATCTTTCCATGCTATGTAATTCAAGCTACCTTCCAAGACATACTCGAGTCTCAAGCCATAGAATGCCATTGGCCAACCTTGAAGTATGATATGAATTCTATTTGCACCTACAACCCCGAACTTCAAACTTTGAATTCTCTTCTCAGTGTAATGTTCATAGCTCTGATAACATGTAAAAAATTTCTACAAATCCAGCTCTGATAGCATGTAGAAAATCTAATGTAGGTTAACCTGATAATGCAATATAAATAAAAGAAGAATGCTATAACCTACTTCTAATATCAATTTGCGGAAGCTTAAAGATCGAGCTAAACAATATAACCGAAAGAAGAAGAATCAATCGCACAATACACATGAAAATACTTTGGGGAAATCCTCAGCTAAAAACCCCACTATCTGTATTATCATATAAGGTGGAAATACATAAGAATTATACAAATCCTTAGCTCTCATAGCTAGCCAACTCTTAGTACAATCCTCACAAATAATCACAGGAAATCTTCGATTCTCTCAAGCCTTCTTCTTTTCCCTCCAAGCTCCTATTTCCTTGGTTGTTCCTCTGGGATGATTCTCCTTCTACCAAATGGAAAAATCATCTACCAAGTGGATGATCACCTGATCTAACACATTGTTAGAATTGTGCAATCCTCAAGGAATGATGCCTTGACTGCATGCATGAGTTTTCTTTATAAGAAAACACATGCAACTGATAGTACACTGTCCTTGACTTTAATGTCAATTGGGTATTTCTTAGAATAGACATGCATGCGTTTCTGATGAGGGAATCTTCAGTTAACTGGAGTAGCACTAGTTGAGTGCATGCATGCATCAACTGACTGTTAACTCTCTATTAGTTCCTCAAACAATTTGGAACTAATTTAACTAGAATTAACTTAGTAAACTGAGTTAACTAATTACAACTCAAATATAACTCAATCTTATCTCCTTAATTTAAGGGATAACTCTTTCATGACTTCAGAAAGACTTCTAACTTGAATTTCTCCAACTAATTAATTCAAAATGAATTAATTAATTATTTCCAAGTAGCTGTTAAGACTAAATTCGATTTTAATTCAAGGACAAATTAAATTGGAATATTCTTGTTGCCACATTTCAACAATATGATGTGTTTTTGATGAGTATTTAGTAACTAGTTGTCTTCAAATATTTCTTCACTATTTTTCTTATTTTTATTTTATCTATACTTTTAAAATTTTATGCACAATTAATTTTTTTTCATGTTGATATCTACTGACAGAGCCTTATATCTATCATGTTTTTCCTATTAATTATCATATTTGTACTAGATCTAGGCAAGTTGGTCTTTGATTTGGGAGATTTTGTCTTTTGTTTGCGATTTTGGTTTGTTGTTCAAAGTTGCATTCTTGATTTAATTGATTTTTGTGGTGATTGATATTTGTGTTTCTTTTATGACATTGTAAACTAGGTTTGAGTGGTTTGGGAAGTACTTGTGATTTGTATGCCTATTTATATCATGAATAAATCCTCTTTTCTTTGGCCTCTCAAGTCTTGTTTCCTTGTCTAGGGTTTGGTTTGTTTCCATTGTAGGTATAGGTATATGCTTTCTTGCTAATTACATTGGGCGCATATCTAAAACTTACTTTGTATTTAAATTTGTTGTTTATATGTGTGTGATGAACATTATTTATGATTTTATTTTGTAAATCCTTAGTTTTGAGCTTTTGAGTGCTTGGTGCTCTTGCTTGGTCATTGTTTAATATTTTATTTTTATGTTTTTCTTTTGGGTTGTTTTGTGGATTTGATTTATTTTGTGGATTTAGTGAATTTTAGAGAGAATATTGAGAGTGAATGTGAGGTTGTTTGTAACTTGGAAAAGAGAAAATACTCTTTACCCTTAATTAGTTTTCATTGAAAAAGAAAATGAAAAAACTACACTTCATATAGGTTGCATTAGGATTGGCCTTGAGTCATTTCACACCATATCAGTTGCACTCCATTATCCCTGAGTAAATAACAACAACTAAATCAACGATTAATAAAATTGATTCAATATATTTTCTTTTCTCTAGTAGCACAACAACATTAGCTTAGGATTTTAGGGCCTTGGACTAGGTTGGTGAGGTTAACTCTCTAAGGATGATAAAAAAAACACTAGAATGTTGAGTTAGGGAGTGGAAATCCATTTGCAGTTACACATTTCCTGGGAAGCCCCACACAAGGGTCAATCACGTGGTCACATTAGTGCTAGTGGAGTGATCTATCTTGCTTCATTTTGTCTTGGTGGTGTAGTATTCACATACTTGGGGCATCTCATTGAGAGGCATATGGTTCGTTTTTAGCAATCTCTTTAGAGGTTTTTGGCATATATACCTTGCCATTGTGTGTGTATTCAATTAATTACTATTCCTCCAAGTCAAGTGGATGTAATTTGTAACCACAGTGGCCATAATATTATGGACCTCACACAAGTGACAACAAGGGGAACATCCTTGCTGTACCTGGGGTAGATGTTGTTTAGCACTCACACAGTTCTCCTATAGGGTGATCCCACATAATTAAAGGCACTTGCACGAAGCATAAGAGCTATTAATAAGGACACTAACGTAACTATCCCAACCATATATTCGCAGTTGACTTGGGCCTTGATAAACCAAGATACGACTACTGGAATATCATTTTGATCTCTTGGTTTGCATGCTTTCTCCCTATATTTGATAGTGTGTGCTATTTGGACCAAGTCTAGTTGGCCATAAGGGTGTCTCACATTAATTGATTAAATAATAAAATATATTCACCGTGGCTAACCAAACTATTCTACATTCTCGATGAATTTTAAACATTTCTTCGGAAGAGGAAGGTCCACCACATAGAAGACATAGAATAGCTTCGGAAATAGAGGGCTTAGATCAATCCTGGGTTGGAGGCGATGACCATGGTTAATGGGGCCGAATACTTAGCCATTATTAAGGTTATAGATGAGAGTCCATTACCACACATCAACCCACCTTTAGCCAACCATTTTGACCATGTACTTGATCAAATGAGTTCCTTTTCTTTTGAACCTTTTTCCTTGTTCTCTCATCCCATGTCTGTTGAGAGTGGTGAATCTACCATGGGGGATATGGGCTTCCCATTCCCTTCTACATCAGGAGTATAATTTATTATATCTATGTTACCACTGATCAATGTGATAGGACCTAGTTTTCCAACATTGGAAACACCTCTGTCCTCTTCATGGGGCATTCCACCAGCTATTTCAACAACCTCGACGAGTTTTCAGAGTGTGTTTGTACCCCTATATTCATCCACATTTGTGTTTTGAATGGGGAAAACCTGAGTCAACCAACAAGAGTTGGGGGGTTTCCACCTAGCTCATATATTCTGAATGTTTCACTATCTAACATGTGTCCATCTTCTTCAGAGAGCATGCAGGGGTTTCTATGTTTGTCTCTAGTTAGTCTGGGAGAAATAATGTTTTTGGAGGAACATCTCATCCTTGGGGTAGTTCTATTTTAGGAGGAATTCCTTTCTTTGGGGGTCTTCTTTACTTTGAAGGGGCTAGTTTACTTAGGGGAATTAACCCCACTAGTGCCACAGTGAAAAAAATTTCGTATGCTTACAGTGGTGCTTTTCCACTAGGAAGTCTTTCTTCTAGTGTCAAGTACAATCCCATTAACAACCATGCCTTTGGGAGTTCCTTTTTCCCTGAGGGAATCCCCCTAGGGGTCAACATCCTTTCACCATGCCTGTTTGTCGAGGGGCATAATTCCCTAGGTCAAGCTATCCCCTTGGTCCATATTCTTCCTCCATTAACTATGCTATTGGGGTCTACAAGGTCCATTAGTGGGGCCATATTTGCCTCTAAATCCATTCAGTCAACATCAAATTCCATATCTAGCATCACTTGATTTGTTGGACTTGGACAAACTTAAAAATGACCCCATATGCCATGATCTTAGATGGCCATCGATTATTTCCAAGTTTCCTTCTCATATTCCTAAATTCTAAGGGAAGTTAAGAGAAAGCCTAGCCACTCACATTACCAGTTACCATCTACGACATCTTTAAATTTTTGGTGGATGATTCCGTGTGGTTGCATATTTTCCAACAAACCATGATAGGTGATGTTGCCAAATAGTACATCAAACTCAATAAATTAATAAGGAATCCCACAGTGACTATGCTTCCTTAGCCCAAACCTTTTTGAACCATTTTCAATTACTTTCATGGCAAGAGATTGGGATTGACCTCGTATCCACATTTAAATAAGATACCTCTACTCACATTTATGATCATAAACACAAGTGGAGGAGATAAAAGAGGTTAGTTAGGACCAAGATTCCTAATAAATTTCTTAAATATTGGTTCCCCTGATCCTTGCTTCCAACTATAGCCAAGGATGTTGCTATGGTCAGGATGACTATTGAGAAGCAGGCCATTCTACGTGCTCAACACCTTGATATGAATTATTCTCAATCTGATACTTTATATGATGTCATTCCTAATACTCCTCGACCTTTGTTTGATCCATCATGACTTAAGATGGGACCACATTTTGATGGTGTGAGGTTCTATTCCTTCTGATGTTGTGATCTATTTAGCTACCCAATTAGGGCAACTAATAGTCATATCCCAAACCCTGACAACTGTGCCTAATTCTCAACAAGCCTCTGTCTTCTAAGCATACTACCAAGGTTCATATGGTACAATCTACAACACCAAAGAATCCTTAGCAACCTAGCAAAAAAGAAAAATAACAAACAAAAGAATAATCTTAAACCTACTCAAGAGACCTAACAAAAGCAACCCGACTAGGGTGGGGACATAACTAATAAATATTGTTAGGTAAAATTACCTTGCAATATTTACCAAGGGGATAATTTAACTCACAAGTGTCCACATATGGATGAAATTCATCATTTTTTTGCATAATTGACAACCATTTAGTAGTCATCTGTAATGAATCATCCATTCCATGCAAAACCACAAAAACATATGGTTGCAAAATATCCTCCACCTCCACCCAGGGGAAATGGGGGAAACATAATTTTATTTGAGAAATTTTACATGTTCTTATGTGTAATGTGAAAATTAACTTGTCTATGAGAGCCAAATATTACAAAACTCTAGAGTCGAGTTCTACTTCTAAGGACCCAGTCACCCCTGCTACACCCAATGAACCTCTCATGTTAGATATTCCTTTGGATCTAGTATTTTTCCCACCTAAGCATGCTCTCCAATAGTTGACACACAATCCTAATGCATGTGTTGACCAACACTACAATATTATTGAAGGTTTAGCGTGAGCAACTTATGCCATGTTTGCTCTAGAGTTTTTGTAGAGCTTCCCTATATAACACAATGACTTGTTGATTTCTATCAAAGGGGTTGATCCCTCTAAGTCAAGTTTGATTATGTTTAACATGGTTTTCCTTTGCTTTAGTCTCTCTTATCAGGTTGCTTTCTAGATCTCTATGTGTGTCTTTAGTTGAGATGTATTCCTCACTCATGTGGATGAAGGGTCTTCCAGTTGTGTTATGTATATGTCATGTTGGAAAACTCTTGGCTCTTCGACATTTTTCAAGTCAACTACAACACCACAAGCCTTTGATGGAAATGCCTTTGTACCTTAGGGTGTTCTTGCTTCACTTGACATCAAGCTAGGGGGGAAATGTGACCATAGATGTTAAAGTTGTTGATGCCCAATTATATTATAACTAACTCCTTGGTTGTAGTTGGTTCTATTCCATGACCACTTTTGTGTCCTTGATTTTTAATGTGCTTCACTTTCCTCATGAAGGAAATATTGTTACGATAGATCAACTTGAATATTGTTTGTTGTTGAAAAAACATACCACCACAAGCACTACTGCGACATTTGTAGGAGATAACCCTTGCACCGATGAGATTATCTATGTGGGATTGTTTAAAAACCCATTGCTTATAGTTTTTTTTCTATAATGTTCCATCTACCTATATCACTCCTATGAATATGATCTCTTCTATCACTAGTAGACCCCATTGGTATCCTGACCCTTGGGTTCTGCCTTCTCCTTCAAAAATGGATTAATATGGTAGCGTATTCCTTTACGTCCAACTGAGATTACTTATCAATGCATCCAATTGGTATATGATACTTCTAGGTTGGGTGACACATCTCCCGAACCACTCAATGACTACCTTTTGCCAATTTAGGTGGTGGACCATCCACTGTATCATGACTTTCTTGATACTGATATTCCTATTGATGAAGAAATTATGGAAGTCATGTTGATCTCTAATTGTCCCTTGGGAGATCTTCATAACTGATCATTGTTTCTTCCTCAGGTAGACAAGTTAGAGGAGTCACCAAAAATCCTTGCTTCCTTTGGCAGTGCTGAGTGGTCCTAGTCCCCCATCATGCCTCATGATGTATTCTTAGAAGGGAACTTGGAAACATCTCTAAAAATATACCCATCACCATTGCTATGAAACCCAGTGTCGTGGAAAATATTGTGATTGGAGTAGATTATACACCTTGAGAAATTGAAATATACACTTCCCTTTTCAAATAATTCTTTGATGTTTTTGCTTGGTCTTACGAAGAAATGCCTGGCATTTACCCCCGATTTTTCCAACATGAAATCAAAAAGTGCGATAGAGCTAAGCCTTTTTGGCAAAGGCTCAAGCTGGTTAATCCTCGTAAAGTAGCTGTCATTAAAGAAGAAATTCAAAAAATCTTATATGTTGGATTCGTTTATCTAGTACCCTTGATGGAATGGATTTATAATTCTATTCTAGTTGATAAGAAATGAGGAATAATTCAGGTTTGTGTTTATTATAGGGATATAAATTTGGCTTGTCCAAAAGATAATTATCCAACCCATTTATCAATCAAATTACCGGATAAATGCACTATGAATGCTATCTTTTCCCTTATGGATGTTTTTTTAAGCTATAATAAAATCCAAATCAAATTAGAGGATTGACACAAAACCACTTTTATATACCCATACAAAACATTTGCTTATCGAAAAATGCCTTTTGGTCTTAAAAATTGTTGGTGTGCTTTCCAATGGGCCATGTATTATGCATTTCATGATATAAACCACATCATTGAAGTTTACCTTGATGACCTTACCACTTGGTCTTTCCTATGTGAGGATCATCCTTCCCATCCTAGGAAAGTTTTTCTTTGGTATCATTATTACAAAATCTGGTTAAACTCCCATAAATGTTTCTTTTGTGTATGATATGGGAGGTTACTAGGTTTCATCATTTCTAAGGAACGAATCCACATTGATCCATCTAAGGTAGATGTTATCATCAATTTTCCTCCTCCACGTACTATACATCATCTTCAAGCACTTCAAGGGAAGGTTAATTTTGTTGCATAGGTTTATTGCCAACTATGCTGAGATGACAACAATTTTTATCTACCTATTGAAAAAGGGGGTGCATTTTATATGGGATGACCAAGCCAAAAGATCTTTTGATGCATTGTAATAAGCCTTGTTGTCTTCCCCGTTACTTAGCCTTCTTGATTTTAATTCGGACTTCTTATTATATCTTGTGATCTAAATCCACCATATGTATGGTTCTTCTCCAAGAAGATGAGATACACAATGAACATGCAATTTATTATCTTAACAAAGGCCTTATTGGTCCCGAGCTTTGTTATTCCGACATAGAGAAGTTGGCTTTGGCATCAATTATTGCTGTCCAATGTTTATGAAATTATATACTCATGTGAAAGACCACAATAATTGTTGAATATAACCCCATGAAACATATTCTTAGTGGTGAAATAGTTGAGGGCAAGTACTCCAAGTGGATTTTCATCCTTCAAGAGTTCAATTTGGAGGTTTTGGCTGCCAATTCTAAGAAATCCTTAACATTCACTGAGTTAATGTACAAATTACCTAGAATTGATGAAGAAGTGGTGGCGAAGGACTTGTTACATGATGAGTTCTTATTCATAATTAGTTCCTATAATCCATGGCATGGGTATTTCCTTCTTTATCTCTGAACTCAAGATTTTTGGTTTGAACTATCTCACGATGAATGTTAGCATACATGCCATCAATCTAGGAAATAAGTCATTATCACTTATCCTCTTTATCACCGTGGAGTTAATGTGATGTTACATTGATGTCTTACTCATGAATAATTAAAATGAATATTAAATGATTTTCATGCTGGAGTATGTGGTGGTCATTTTTCTAGGTATGCCACTACTAAGAAAATCTTGTGAGTTGCTTATTTTTGGCCTTTAATCTTTAAGGGTTGTATTAGTGTAGTCCAAAGATTCCATCCATGTCAAATATTTTCTAAAAAGATGCGTGCTCACACTTCTCCACTTCTTCCTGTGGATGCTATTAGACCCTTCATTAAATGGGGCACTGACTTTATGCAATGTAACCTAACCTCGGCCAAAGGACACCGATAAATTATTATAATGGTGGACTACTTTACTAGATGGGTTGAGGCTATGCCTACCTTATTGAATGATGGCACAATTCTAACACGATTTGTATTCAACAAATCATTGCTAGGTTTATATTACCCAAAACATTTTTCATTGATCATGGTGCACATTTTCGTAATCACATGATGACAAAATTAACATCCAAGTTGGGTTTTCATCGAGAAAACTCAACCCCCTATTATTCGCAAGCTAATAGACAAGCAGAGGTTGATAATCATTTCTTGAAAACCATGCTTTGTAGGGTGGTAGGGAATCATAATTCAAAATTGACATCTCATGTTTTTTTTTGCATTATGGGCTTATCAAACCTCAATTAAAACTTCTACGGGTTTCACTCCTTTTCAGTTGGTTTACAGAGTGGAGACCATTCTTCTAGTTGAGTGAAAAATTCCATCTTTGAAACTAGCTGTTGAATTGCTCCTTAACACTTCCACGAAAGAAGAGTGTCTTTTACACTTAGCCCATCTTGATGAACAATGTATATTTTTTATGATAACTAATGAAATTCATAAAAAGTGTGTCAAGACTAAGTATGATAAATTTATTTGACCTTGTGTCTTTATGGAAGGTGATCTAGTTCTGGTCTGTGATCAAGATGATGATAAGTTAGGTTTAGGTAAGATGGAACCTCTCTGGAATGATACTTATGTTGTTAAATGAGTTCTCAAAAAAGGGGACTATGAGTTGATAGATTTTGATTGAAATCCTTTATCGAAGCCATATAATTGGCTATATCACAAAAATAACTATGCATGATTTTTCTCATTGCATGGTCCTTATACATATTGTACATAGGTGCGTGATGTCTTTTTTCTCTTTTGATTTTATGTGTATCAATGGCTTCTTTGAGTGTTTTCTTATTTGTGGTGCTTTATTGGAATATGTCAAGTCCCTTCGCATTTTACATAGGATCCACAGACAATGCCAACTATGGTACTTGGAATGTAGCTTCCACTGCTTGGGTCCTCTTTTCACCATCAATGAGCTTGTGAGTCTAGGGGTCATTTTTCTTTATCCGATAACCAATAGAATGTAAGAATATAATTCCATCACTGAGCTCTTAACCGAGACCATTGCCTTGGAATCTATCACATGGTTGTCAAACTTGATTAAGAACTCATAGTGTCTTAGTTTAATTGTGTTTATTATATGAGGAATCTTGTGTAACTTCGTTATTAATTGAGGGTATGTCTCTTGGAACAAGATTTCCTTAGCATTACCTACATTCATAGTCCTTGATACTCCAATGCTTTGCCTGATTCCTTGGTTAACTATGTCTTGGATTGGCATTTGTCACATTAAGTGTATAAACCATGCATAGCATACAATCGTTAGAAGCATAAATGACAAAAACATAAGAACACATGTACAAGAAAACGTCATCGTAACCATCATCTATATAAATATATATCATAAAAATCCAAAAATAAATAAATTGTAAAACTCAAAAGATAAAAAATATATGCCCATTTTTACCCAATCCATGTTTTATTTCTTTCATTATTTGATTTAACATGGGCTTTGCCATTTTGGATGGTCTTTACAAGATAATGTGGCGTTTTTATTGTAATGTCCATAGGACCTTAGGTGTGTTATTCTTAAACCTGACATGTAGGAGTAGGTATTTACTTGCCATTTTTGTTGCATTGTTGACTATGATTTCCATATTCATTTTGCCTTAGGTTTGACCCTATTAGGTTTCGATATTAACCCGTCTCTTGTCACTCATCATAACATGGTAGTAGAGATTTCCCATATAGGGATTCCATAGATTAGCACCTCTTTTCTGTGTTTGTTTCCATGCTGTTGTTGGGTCACTAATTTGTCATTATTATTATCACTTTTTAATGCCTATTTCATCCATTTCTACCCTTCTTTATCATGTCATTTATCATATAATTCCATTTTATAATTATTTATGCTCTTATGGATAAATATTATTTCTTCTCCTTTATTTTTAATAAATTGATGATTATTATGCATGATTTTGCCAATGATGGTTTATTAGTGAATTTATTGTAACATCACTCATGATTTTAGCCTCCAAGATCTTTTCCAGATTGCAAATTTGATCTCCAACTCATAATTAAATATTCCAACTTAGAAATTCACTAGAACAAGAAGTGACAATTTTGCATTAGATGTTTCGGACAAATGAAGGAGAATCTAGAAAATCAAAAACATAGGTTTTGTCTAGAACGGACCGAATTAGTTTTCTAATGAGCATTTTTCCAAAATTCGGTGTGCATTAAGAGAAATGGAAGGTTCTTCGAAGACGATTTTCTCAGATTTACTATTGCAGTGGTTTTCCAAATTCTTCTAATTGCAATACCAAATTCTACTTGTTCCCGCTGAATGTTGATGGAAAGATCTTTTAGATATGATCTTGCTGATCAATTTGTTTTGTACAATCCAAAATTGTAATGGAAATCATTTTGTAATCAACTTTGTTGTAACTTCCCTTTGCTCTCTGTGTATTTAAATGAAAACAAAGATCAAAGAGAGGAGGAGAATTAGAGGATAATTGGGGGGATAATGGAAGGATAATTAGGAGATAGGAGATGGACAATTGTTAGATAGGATGTAGAAGAATAGATAAGAGATGAGAGATGGGAGATGAACAATTGTTGAATTTGAGGCAAAGCTAAGAGCTTCATTATGTTGTAATTATTTCTCTCATATGTTTTAATGAAGGAAGTTATCCATTGAGTTCTACATCTGTTATTTGTAATCTGATCTAAGTTATTTCTCAAGGCGGAACTGAGTCTTGGGCAGTTGGGCCCACTACCTTGGACGAGGTGCTACCTTGAACATCTACAATAGTTTAGTTGTGTGCTTGTTTCTTTGAATTTCAATCGTTGTTATTTAAAGTAAATTTCCATTTTAATCAAGTAATTTGTTAAGTTGCTGCATTTTCCAGATTTGTTATTTCCTGCAACTTCTAGATTTCATTTAATTTGTTTCTCTAGATTAGCATTTGAATTTTGTTGAGTGCAATAGATTAAATTTCCAATTCAGCAATGTGTGATTTAATTTAGCAATGATTCAAGTTGTGTGATTAGCATAATTGTTTTTCCTGTCATTTACTTTCTTCTTTTTAATTTTAGTTTTATTATTCAAGTCTTACATTTTATTTCTTATTGAATGAGCTTGATAGTATAGAACACAATCATATAGAACCAGTGTTAGCTGTTGGTATTGTTATGCATATATTTTTCCGATTGCCTTGAAATAAAAAGACGCTCCTCGGGTTGATAATTAATGTCTAGGTGATTAGTTGTTTTATTTATTTATTAAGCAATTAATTTTACCCAACATTTTGGCGCCGTTTCCGGGGAGAGTCAAATTTCACTACCACACTAATATTTGGTTGTAGATGCATACCTGCCTTCATGAGAGCTGGATATTTCAGATGAAAGGTAAGAAGCTACTTGTACATCCTGGGGAACCAGTGATGGGTCTACCCTCAGTAGTCAGGCTCAGGTCATATAGCATGCACTGCTAGAAGTAGGAATTTTAGAGGTAGAATTTTGAAATAAAATCTCATGATTCCACTCAAGTGGTGATGTAAGCATCACCCATTCCACTAACCAATTGAAAGGAGCATTTGAAGGAGGATCCACAAAGAAACACATGAAGAATATCTTATGTTATGGTAAGAAATGGTTCACATTGCTACTTTTGAATTCCCTATCAAAGATCTAGGAGGAGTGACACAAATGCACATAATTCCCCCATCTTCTCTACCAAATTTTCATGGTTTGGCAAACGAAGACCCAAATACATTCTTATTTGACTTTGAAGTACTTTGTAGAGGATATGATTATTGTACTAATGATCAAAGGTTGAAATTGTTTCCTCTTACTCTAAAAGGAGCAGCTCTCTGATGGTTCATGAGCCTTGGTGGAAACTGCATCCAAACATGGGAGGACATGAAGAACGTATTTTTGAAGACGTACCAAGAATATTGTAAGGTCGATGAAGATATTTTCGGTATGATACAAGGGGAAGATGAAAGCTTGGAGGACTATGTAGAGAAATTTCATTACAACCTTCAAAAATCAAAGCATAAGCATTTGAAAAAAGAGATCTTAAAAACACTCATTCTTAAAGGAATCAAAGATGAATTTTTAGAACTCTTAAATCTAATGGGAAAAGATGATGTTTGTGAATTATGCATAAGGTATTCAAGAGGAATATTTAAGGCTGGTAAGAATTCTAGAGAAGTTTCTTCTTTCTTTTCCAAATCTACTACAAGAACAGGAGATATAGGAGTTGAAATCAATGATTTATTTGAACATTTTAAAATTGATTTTATTAGCTCTCTAAATTCACAATTGGATGTTTTGCAGGTTCAAAAAAAATCAAGAAATTGAAGAAGTGTTTTTCCCTCATTGCCAAAAGGAGCATCCCATAGATAGTCACTCTTCCTTATCTAGGATGGAAGTAGCATATCAAAGAGATGGGGAAGCTGCAACAAGGTCAAAACCATGGAAATCGTGGCCTACATGTATGGTTCAAAACACTTCCTCTCCATTTTCTTACTTGCATAATCCATTATGGAATACTCATGTGTTAGGGCAGCCATGTCAATCTTAATGTAATCCCCACCAATCTTGTCTACAAGTTTGGCATGGTTCATCTTATGATTGCATGACTACTCTCCCTCATCTTGTAGCACAAACACATCATCCATATTCTTCACCAACTCTTCCACAACATCTTTCTTGCATATCAAAATCATCCACACAACCCAATCAACTACATCATCAAAATCCTCCATGCCCTACACAATTTTCTGCTCAACTCATTCCACACCCTCACCATAATAAACTAGTATAACATGCTTACAGTGTTGAACTGCAAAATTTACCTACCCTTCCCACCCATTTTATTTTCATACACCATTGCAGAAAAAATATAGTGAGATTGGGAATGTTTCAAATCCAAAAATTGTAGAAGTTATGGAAGAAAATGAGGTTTCTTCTACTTTGCATCAACAAGCCGTTTTAAAAACTCAAGAACTTCATGATATGATGGCTATGAGACATAAAGAAAGTAAAGGATATATTGAATATTGGTTTCACTCCATTTGTTTGCAGCGTCACTCCATTCTTCAACAATTTTTGGCACCATCTTTTCAAGGGAAGTTGGCTTTTCATACCCTACTATTTATTAACATTCATTTTTCAAATTTGGGTATGCACATACTTGAAGCCTTATTTCGAAAATGGCTCCATTGGAAGTACTCTTATACGTAATCATATTCATTTTTCAAAGCAAAGTAGGTTAGTGTAGAAAATAAAATAAATAAGAACATAAATAAATACATTTTTTATTATTATGTAAAAATAGTTGTTTTTGTTGCAACACGCTGTGGAAATCAACATCGGTGATAAATATTTTAATTTATTTGTGTATGTAGATGTATTATATTGAAAATAACATTTCTACAAACACTCATATTCATTTTTTTTGCAAATTTGGAAAAATTTCTTGAATATCATATTTTTTGGCTTGTGGGCTTGATGAAAGTTCTGAAAACACAATCGGGACAGTCATGTTTTGATGGACCAAAAGGGAATATATTTAAAATCTGTTTCTATCATAAGTATCTCTTTATGTCTACTTTCTAACCCAATTTGAATCACTCCATTTGGATTTGAAACGAAGAAGTTATAACGAAAACATTGACAGGATGTCTAATAGGCAGCTCAGAAATAGAGTTGGGACAGTCTGTTATGAAACCAGCTCAAGAAAAAGATAGAAAATATAGATTAACACCTTAGAATTCAGCCTCTTCGAGGGGGAAACCTCCTTTACATTACATAACTGAACAATTATTTGATTATACAAATGAAAAGAACTCCTTTCTATATATAGGAGTCTAAAGGGTCATAACATAATCAGAGCCTACATAACAATAATAATGTAAGGGCACAATAATAACAATAGTGGGCTTCTATGTGGCACAATAGTAAAAATATGGGCACTACATGGGTACATCAATATAATAAGTGGGTTGTACTAATAACAATAAGGGGTTACACTAGTAGTATAGGGGCCTAACATGCCCCTCTCCTTCAAAAAGCGTTGTCCTCAACGCTTGAGTAGTTCTTGATGCTTCTGTATAAATTCTTGTCCTCCCATGTGGAATCTTCAACAGGTAAGTTCTTCCACTTGATGAGATACTCTGAAATTGATTGATTTTGTAGCTATTGAGTTCTTGTTTCTATGACTGCTCCAGGTTCCAATATGATTTTTCCTTCCTCTTCAATTTTTGGCAATATTGTTTGAATTGGGATCTTTTTCAACTTTTTAATAAGTGGCCATACTTCTTCATCCTTCTTCCATTCATCCCTTGCTTTGTTTATCCAATCTAGTTGGATAATAGAAATAGCACAAAACAATGCTTCCACATCCTCATCCTTGAAGAGTCTTCCCATTCGGTAAGGTCGCCATTTTTTAAGTGCATGTAGTATTGCCAACATTTCCTTCTCATAAATAGCTTGCTTGAGATGTAGCAGTAAATATACCTAATCACCTACATCAAAATTTTTTTCACTACGATGTTGATCTACCTGTTGTTTCGTTTGATTTTGCACTGAAGTGGCGTTATCCTTTAAAAGTTGGAGAACTTGTTGTTGATGCTCAATGTGATCTTTCTCTGCTTAAACCTTTTTCTTCTTGATATGTCCTTCTATCACTAGAGTTTGAGGAGTGGTAATTTCTTCCAATCCTTTACAAGATATGGTCGGATTCATTTCTTGATGCTCGATGTGATCTTTCACTTGAACATTTTTCTTCTTTATATGTCCTTCTATCTTGATAGTTTGAGGAGTGGTAATTTCGACCAATGAATTACAAGATATGATTGGATTCATTTCTTCTTTCTCGATGTGATCTTACACTTCTTGCACCTTTTTCTTCTTGATATGTCTTTTTATCTTGAGAGTTTGAGGAGTGGTAATTCTTGCCAATGCTTTACAAGATATGGTTTGATTCATTTCTTCTTTCTCTGGGGTGGGGTCCTGGCGTATATCCTTTTCTTTTGATGTTTCTTGATCCTTTTCTTCCTCCTCTTCATATTCTATGTAAAATAATTTCTTCTCAGCACACTTATGACCTTTAGTGCATTTGCTATCACAATTGTAACAAAGCCCCTTTTCTCTTTTTTCTTCCAATTATTGTGGTGTAACCCTTGTAGGTTGTGGAAGGCTGGGAGAAACAACACTTCCATATTTATAGTTGTGAGGGGTATGCTTCCTGGTTTCCATAATTTTGCTTTCCACTATGTCACAAAGCCCTTTTACTCTTTCCAATTGTTGTGGTGTTGCTCTAAAGAAGGTGTTGCTCTTTATATCCTCATAATGTACTATCATTTCCTCCGTGAAAATTGACCACGTAACAAGTTGTTTACGAGAACAAAGCCCTTCATACCATAAAAAATGATCTAGTTCTAAATATGAAGATGCAATACATACCTTTTGTAACAGTGGTACACCATTTAGATCAAAATATTGCTCCGTTTGAAGTATCCAATTTACCGGATCCTTGCCATCAAACTTCCTCATCTTTCTTTTTCTTGATTTTAGGAGCTCGATCTTGAAATGACTGTAACTCTATACTTTCGGATCTTTAAGTTCTAAAATTGCAATCTGTAGTAGCCCTCTATGTCCTCTTTCCAATGCCACTAGTCTGATCCAAATTGGATTCTCTAAGAAAGAGTTATGCACAATATCCCAATATGACCTGATTATAGACCTTTCTAAAAGAGTGAAATTGTATGAAGTGCCACGTGTCACTGTTTCTACCTTTGGCTCTAAAAAATATATACAAGAAACTACAGTTCATCCTCTTTCTGTACCTTCTTACGAAATTTCAATCCAATGCTGAGAGAGAAAGTTATGACGATTTTCCCCAGGTCACCTGTTTGGAATGTAATTCAGGAGTCTGCAAAAAGACCAACTTCCGCAGATCATATCTCCGCAAATATAGTGCAAAAAACTCTGAAATTTGGACCCAAGATTCAGTGCGATGTCTTCTCAAATGGGTTTTTATTTTGGCTTCTGAAACGTCGCATAAAAAATTTATAGCGAAAATGCCACGATGACCTGTTTGGAACAACGAAACCCTAGAATCCAAAGCTCTGATACCAAATGTTATGAAACCAGCTCAAGAAAAAGACAGAAAAGATAGATTAATGCCTTAGAATTCAGCCTCTTCCATAGAAAATTTTAGGGGTGAATGTTTGCCCTTTGGCGAAATTAAGGGGTTTTAAATTTTTAGTGGGCGAATATTTTGTATCATAGTACATTTTTACAAATCACCTCAAATAGCCCACCTTATTTTAAGGGAGAGGGTAAAAAAAGTAAATTTAGCCCTTGAAATTAGGAGTTACAACCTTCCATTCGCCCATTTTCAAGAATAGGTTTTATTTAAGTGAATCCATTCGCCCATTTTCAAGAATAGGTTTTATTTAAGTGAATCCTATGGGCCAAAGGCCCAAATACCATATTTATAAAAGAGGTATGGTAAATTAATAAAAATATAAATAAATGAGAGGTATGGTAAATAAATAAAACATTTTTTATATTTACTCCATAAGTCACCTTATATACATGCAAGGGTGTAAACAAATAAAAATATAAGTAAAGTGGAGGTATGGTAAATAAATAAAATGTTTTTTTATACTTACTCAAAAGGTATGGTAAATAAATAAAAATATAAATAAACTAGATGCATGGTAAATAAATAAAACCTCTTTTTATATTTAGTCCATAACCCTCGTTCTATTTATGAAGGCTCAAGAAAGAGGTTTTATTTAAGTGAATCCTATGGGCCAAATACCATATTTGTAAAAGAGGTATGGTAAATTAATAAAAATATAAATAAACGAGAGGTATGGTAAACAAATAAAACATTTTTTTTTTTTTTTTTTATATTTACTCCATAAGTCACCTTATATTTACAAACACTCAAAAAATGCGTTATATTTAGGTGAAACCTATGGGAAAAATACTATGGGACAAATACAATGGACTAGATTGTTATTAATACCATGCAAAAAAACATTATTAACCCTAATATTAGTATTAATAAAAATAAAAATGGCACATGGTATTGACCCATGGTATTCACCTGGAATGTAGCCTATTTAAATGGGGGAATTAAACCAACATAGATCCATCTTTACTATGGATCTACAAACTCCCCAGAGGTATCAAATATCGTGATATGTAAACTAGCATAGAGTGAAAAAATATTTGATCCGATCAAGAGTAAAAATGGATGTTGTAATTTAATGTATGCTAAACATTTTAGCTTGGTTAAAATAAAAAATAAAATAAAAATCAACTACTAATTTTATTAATTTTTATAAATTACTAATAGTAATTTTTAAGCTCTAAGTTTATGATAACCCATGGTATTGACCTATGGTAATACCATGGTATTCATGTGAGCATAGACTATTTAAAGGGGAAATTCTATCATCTTAGATCGATCTTAATTCTAGGTCTATCAAGTGCTCAGAGGGATAAATAGATTTCATCCCCCTAAGAGTGGTAGATGTGGAGTTAAGATGGATATAGGTTGGTTTTTATGATAATGAAGATACTAAATAGACTTAAGAAATTATATTGTAAAAACATCTTAAGGTGAATGGTTAAAGCATAGACATTGGACAAGTATATTTATATACTTCTGTTTTAAACTGAAACAAATCCAGGGCTAAAAGGAATGGATTGATTGCACTACTCATCCTTCTATAACTTTCCAACATATATTGGAGTAAACAAATTGTAATTTGGGTAATTTTTCTAATTTCAAACATGAACATACTTGTGTATTGGCAGGGTGGTTACGAGGTCCCTAGAAGTGATGAATTTGAATTTTTCTTGGTTTTATATATAGTATTAGGTTTTTTCTCATGCTTTCTATGAATGGCACGGGTGAATTTTATCCTACACCTACTAGGTTATCGATATGTAATTTTGGTAATTTTGATTTCAAAAGATATTTTAAAGAAATGCAATGATTTCATTTGTGTATTGAATAAACACAAAATTTTATAATTGAGTAAAATATTCGCCATGCCTGGTGAGAGATTCGCCAAAAAATTATATATACATATCATATTATTGATAAAATAGCCTTCCATTTTTCCTATATACCATGGAGATTCGCCCATTTATTATACATGTAAATTTGGGGGGGTTCTTAAAATTTTCCGTGGCCTCTTCGAGGGGGCAACCTCCTTTACATTACATAAATGAACAATTCTTTGATTATACAAATGAAAAGAACTCCTTTCTATATATAGGAGTCTAAGGGGTCATAACATAATAAGAGCCGACATAAAAATAATAATGTAAAGGCACAATAATAACAATAATGGGCTTCTATGTGGCACAATAGTAAAAATATGGGCACTACATGGGTACATCAATATAATAAGTGGGTTGTACTAATAACAATAAGGGGTTACACTAGTTGTATAAGGGCCTAACACATTCAGTTTTTGGAGGCTTAAATGACTATATTTTTAAAACCTGTTTCTATGGTATATCAATATATGAATCTAGTTTACAAAGAAATTTGAATCACTTCATTTCGATATCGTATGAGAAAGTTATGACCCAAATACTGACTGCCTATCATAAATCAACACTCTTAAAACTCTGTTTTTCCAGCTGTTCATTAAAGGATTTCACCAATAAATTATTCTTTTCTTCAAAACACGTTTCTATTGGAGATAATTAAATGAATCTACTTTAATTTCCAATTTGAATCAGTGCAATATGTCATCAAACGAAAAATGTATGCTTAAAATATCCACTGTTGGTCTACGCTGGGAAATCGAAAATGACTTTGTTATGCAGGTTGTCATCAGTAAATTTGATAGATGATATCATGAAATTTTAAAAATCTATTTCTGTTGGCGATATACCTTTTAATTATCTCTCATTTGGATTTGGAATCACTCAAATCGGATGAAAAACAAAGAAGTTATGATTAAAACACTGCCGGTCAGTATGGTCGACCACTGCTCCCCGCAGGTGACAAATAATTTTTTTCTTTGTTTATCTTTTTGTGGATTTATTTTATAGAGTAAATAATTGTTATTTTTTCATATGTCTTGGATTATGAGAGCCCGATCACCTCTCTTCTTCCATGATTTCATGTTTTATTGTAGGTAGACACTCATTTTTTGTAGGTTCTAAGAGAATAAAAGAAGTTAATTTATGAACGAGAAATTCTTGAAAGAGATGTTAATGAAACAAAGACATTTCATTCAATTCATTACCTAATAGATTCATAATAGAAGAAATGGAAAATTTATTTTCATTTGACGATTCATGTCACTACTGCTAAAACATTTTTTCAAGAGATCATTTTTTTCCATTGACAGATTAATATTCCTTTAGGAAATAACATCATAGCTATTGTAATTTAATTTAAATTTTTTATTTATTGTTTTTAAATAAAGTGTTGTTTCTTTTCTGATTTCTCTTATGTTTTGTGTTTCAGGTGTTTCTTCCTTCAAAGTTGTAGTTTCTGCGCCGTTGGCGATCGAACAACACTTATTTTTGTGTGTGTGTTGTTGTTCAATCGATTGAACAACACTTTTATGTGTTTTATTTTTTGATATTCAAACGATTGAATGATTTTTGTTCAATCGGTTGAATAACACTTTTGCGTGTTTTATTTTTGCTGTTCAAATGATTGAACAATTGCTGTTCAATCGATTAAACGACACTTTTTTGTGTTTTATTTTTACTATTCAAACAATTGAACGATTGCTGTTCAATCGATTGAATGACACTTTTGCGTGTTTTATTTTTGCTGTTCAATCAATTGAATGATTGTTGTTCAATCGATTGAATAACACTTTTGCGTGTTTTATTTTTTCTGTTCAATCAATTTAACTACACTTTTGCATGTTTTATTTTTGCTGTTCAAACGATTGAACGATTGCTATTCAATCGATTGAACAACACTTTTGCGTGTTTTATATTTGTTGTTCTAATGATTAAACTATTTATGTTCAATCGATTGAACATCAATTTTGCGTGTTTTATTTTTGGTGTTCAATCAATTGAACAACACTTTTGCGTGTTTTATTTTTGCTGTTCAAACGATTGAATGATTTCTCTTCAATCGATTGAACAACAATTTTGCGTGTTTTATTTTTGCTATTCAAACAATTGAACGACACTTTTGCGTGTTTTATTTTTGTTGTTCAAACGATTGAACAATTGCTATTCAATCGATTGAACAACACTTTTGCGTGTTTTATTTTTGTTGTTCAAACGATTGAACGATTGTTGTTCAATCGATTGAACATCACTTTTGCATGTTTTATTTTTGTTGTTCAAACGATTGAAAGATTATTGTTCAATTGATTAAACAACACTTTTGCGTGTTTTATTTTTGTTGTTCAAACGATTGAACATTTGATGTTCAATCGATTGAAAAACACTTTTGCATGTTTTATTTTTGTTGTTCAAACGATTGAACGATTACTGTTCAGTCGATTGAATGACACTTTAGCGTGTTTTATTCTTGATGTTCAAACGATTGAACGATTGTTGTTCAATCGATTGAAAAACACTTTTGCGTGTTTTATTTTTGCTGTTCAAATGATTGAACGATTGCTGTTCAATTGATTGAACAACACTTTTGCGTGTTTTATTTTTGCAGTTCAAACAATTAAACAATTGATGTTCAATCGATTGAACAACACTTTTGCGTGTTTTATTTTTTCTGTTCAAACGATTGAACGATTGTTGTTTAATTGGTTGAACGACAATTAGCGTGTTTTATTCTTGTTGTTCAAACGATTGAATGATTGCTGTTCAATCGATTGATCAACACTTTTGCATGTTTTATTTTTGTAGTTCAAATGATTGAATGATTTCTGTTCATTCGATTGGACAACACTTTTGTGTGTTTTATTTTTGTTGTTCAAACGATTGAATGATTTCTGTTCAATCGATTGAAAAACACTTTTGCGTGTTTTATTTTTTCTGTTCAAATGATCAAACGATTGCTATTCAATCGATTGAACAACACTTTTGCGTGTTTTATTTTTGCTATTCCAATGATCAAATGATTGCTGTTCAATCGATTGAACAACACTTTTGCGTGTTTTATTTTTGCTATTCAAATGATTGAATGATTGTTGTTTAATCGATTGAACAACACTTTTGCATGTTTTATTTTTGCTATTCAAACGATTGAACAATTGCTATTCAATCGATTGAACAATACTTTTGCGTGTTTTATTTTTGCTGTTCAAATGATTGAATGATTGTTGTTCAATCGATTGAACAACACTTTTACATTTTTGACTTTTGCTATTCAAATGATTGAACAATTGCTTTTCAATTGATTGAACAACACTTTTTTGTGTTATATTTTTGTTGTTCAAATGATTGAATGATTGCTGTTGAATCGATTGAACAATACTTTTGTGTTTTTTTACTTTTGTCGTTCAAATAATCAAGCGATTGTTGTTAAATAGATTGAAAAACACCTTTGCATGTTTTTCTTTTCGATTTTGTTATTCAATCGATTAAACGATTGTTGTTCAATCAATTGAACAACACTTTTTGCGTTTTTGTAGGAATAACTGTGATTTCTCTTTACTGTTTCATCGCCAATCATTTTTCTTTCTCTTTTATGTTTTGAATAAAAAAAATATCTAGTTGGATTTGTGCATAAGATAAAGAAAAATAGTAATATTAATACCATTATGACTTATAAAACCTTTTGATGGTAATCTTTATTCCGAAGTTGACATGGTGCACCTATACAATGACTGGTTGAATATCTTCTATTTGGACACATCATAAAATGATTTATTATTCTAATACCATGCTAGTTTATCTTTTGCACTTTCAAATGGATAAATCCCTTTGATATGATGATATGGGGGGAAAAGCATAACTTATATATATATATATATATATATATATATTTACTTCTTATGCCATCCCTGACTCGTAAGGAGTAAATGAGCCTCCCTCTCTTTATAATAAAAGAATTAAAATATAAAGATATAAAAAAGTAACAAACATTGTCTTAAAGAGGATAGGGGGTCTCATCACGATCCAGCCTACCATGATCATAAGGGTGTAATAGGTGACATTCCATTTTGGCCACCACACCAAGGTAATGACCTTCTTGATAATTAAAACTGTCAGAAGGACAGGGGGTCTCATCACGAGCCAACCTGATCACTTTGTTATATCCTGGTGAATGGCACTATGATTATCTGGTTACCATGCCAGCATAGTGGTCTCTTTATAGCAAGAAAAGGAGAATCATCTAAATACTAAAAGGAGGACTCTAGCTCATTTGTGGGGTTAAAAAGCAACCTTGTCGAGGCTATGAACGCTTACTGATAGTAGTGGCTCTGCTTGTGGTATTAAAGTATTATGCTACACTGCCAAATATTCTTTATCCTATTATTTCCTATTAATTCATTTCTAAAGGTGAATTTACCATTTGAACAACATTTCTAATTCAATTAGCTAACATGCATGGTAAACTTTATCTTTATATGCATTATATCTTTATTGTCCAATCACTCTACTAATAGTCATTAACATTTATCGCTAGTCATGTGTTCGTCACTTCCACCTAAGGTAAATATCTATTTACATAATGATCTAATCTATGTTTTAATCTTTTTACGAGCATTTCAAATCTTTTGACATGTACTGCACCACTTTGATTGATTGTCTTGCCGCACTTATGAATCTTGAACGTCCTTTCCTTTTTTCCCATGCTTTATGGTCGTGGATGCCCTTTTTTGATTGGTGGGGGAAGATATGCATTAGGAGATAACATGCGTAATAATTATCGAACTCCGCCATAAATATTATTACTGCATTTATACAATAGTTTTTTTGTTTTTTTTTGAATGAAATTTTTGCATGCAGCTTATCTGTTGTTGTTCAAAATTAAAATTGTGGATTCAAGAAAATTGCATGCAGAATAGTGAACTATTTAGAGGAGAACAACAAGTATGGGGGGAAACTCTATTCCTGGAAAGCCCACACTATTGCAACTAACAGAAGAGGCTCGAGCAACTCGCGAACGTGGACAATTGTTCAAACATGATGTGCTTACATGGCTTCCACCTTTTGCATCACTTTCAGCATCAACTTCAACAAATGCCACTCCATACAACAAATAATTTTTTTTGAATGAAATTTTTGCATGCGGCTTATTTGTTGTTGTTCAAAACTAAAACTATGGATTCAAGAAAATTGCATGCAGAATAGTGAATTGTTTACAGGAGAACAACAAGTATGGGGGGCAACTCTATTCGTGGCAAGCCCAAACTGTTGCAACTAACAGAAGAGGCTTAAGCAACTCGCAAACGCTGAAAATCGTTCAAACATGATGTGCTTACATGTCTTCCACCATTTGCATCACTCTGGGCATCAGCTCAGCCTACATCAGCTTCAACAAATGCCACTCCATACAACATTTTTTTTTGAATGAAATTTTTGCATCCAGCTTATCTGTTGTTGTTCAAAACTAAAACTGTGTGTTCAAGAAAATTGCATGCAGAATAGTGAATTGTTTACAGGAGAACAACAAGTATGGGGGTAACTCTATTCGCGGCAAGCCCACACTATTGCAACTAATAGAAGAGGCTCGAGCAACTCGCGAGCGCGGACACTTGTTCAAATAGGATGTGCTTACATGGCTTCCACCTTTTGCATCACTTTCAACATTAGCTCAACCTACATCAGCTTCAACAAATGCCAGTTTGTACATGTCATTCCACATTTTTTTTCGGAGGTAAAACTTGAGGTAAAATAATACAAGTTTTTTATTTATCAAAAATTTAGGAGAATTTCATGAAAATCCATTGAGCATTATTTATCATCATTCATTCCACATCTTTACCACTTCCCATTTTTCAGAGACAGAGAAGATTTCAGTTTAGGGGAGTGTTACTTTCATTCATTCATTTATTATGACCATGCCATCATCCATCGATCTCCTTATTCATTCTCAAAACCTCCCTTACTCCATGTTGTTTTACACCAAGCATCAATTTCAACAATGATTGTAGCAACCACCTCAATTTGTTTTCTAGTATTGCATGAGGGCATGCTAATTCTCCAGTTTGGGGGAGGAATTGCTACACATGACGGATGTTTTATACTTTCTTTTTCATTTAAGGCATACAATTTCATTTTTATATAGTGAAGAAATTGATTTGTGTATATCTTTAAAACTATAAACTGAATTCTTGTGATTTTTGGACAACAAAGAGGTATCATTAAAATACACAAACCCAAAAAATTTCAAGTTAAATTAGTTTGTAAAATTCAGAAATCATGCACTGTCACCTACAACCATTTTTCTTATATCTCATGATCTATGCATCAAAACGATCTGATTTTTGGATTATAGAAGCATTAATATAGTATAAATCTACTTGCAAAATTTCAGCAAAATCTGGCTTGCAGTTTTTGAGAAAATGATTAATGAAGTTTTTCATTACTTATATCTATTTTTCTGCAACTTCATATACATATAGTTGAAAGTCAACGTGAAAATTGTTACACTTTCATCAATATTGCTAAAATTGAATATTCATTATTTGAGGAAGAAGTCATTTGTTCCATCACTTTCATGACTTGGGATGAACATTTTTTATAGCATGGTTAATACAGAGGCTTTGTGTTGCATGAGGACATGCAACATATTGAGTTTGAGGGTATGTTGGGCCACTAATTTGTCATTATTATTATAATTTTTTAATGCCTATTTCATCCATTTCTACCATTCTTTATCATGTCATTTATCATAATTTATCATATAATTCCATTTTATAATTATTTATGCTCTTATGGATAAATATTATTTCTTCTCCTTTATTTTTAATAAATTGATGATTATTATGCATGATTTTACCAATGATGGTTTATTAATGAATTTGTTGTAACATCACTCATGATTTTAGCCTCCAAGATCTTTTCCAGATTGCAAATTTGATCTCCAACTCATAATTAAATATTCCAACTCAGAAATTCGCTGGAATAAGAAGTGACGATTTTGCATTAGACGTTTCGGATAAATGAAGGAGAATCTAGAAAATCTGAAACATGGGTTTTGTCTAGAACGGACCAAATTAGTTTTGTAATGATCATTTTTCTAAACTTCTATGTGTATTAAGAGAAACGAAAGGTTCTTTGAAGACGATTTTCTCAGATTTGTTGTTGCGACCATTTTCCAAATTCTTCCAATTGCAATACCAAATTCGACTTGTTCCTACTGAATGTTGATGGAAAGATCTTTTAGATATGATCTTGCTGATCAATTTGTTTTGTACAATCCAAAATTGTAATGGAAATCATTTTGTAATTAGCTTTGTTGTAACTTCCCTTTGCTCTTTGTGTATTTAAATGAAAACAAAGATGAAAGAGAGGAGGGGAATTAGAGGATGATTGGGGGGATAATGGAAGAATTATTAGGAGATAGGAGATGGACAATTTTTAGATAGGATGTAGAAGAATAGATAAGAGATGAGAGATGGGAGATGAACAATTGTTGAATTTGAGGCAAAGCTAAAAGCTTCATTATGCTATAATTATTTCTCTCATGTGTTTTAATGAAAGAAGTTATCCATTGAGTTCTACATTCGTTATTTGTAATCTGATCTGAGTTATTTCTCAAGGTGGAACTGAGTCTTGGGAAGCTGGGCCCACTACCTTGGACAAGGTGCTGCCTTGAACATCTACAATAGTTTAGTTGTGTGCTTGTTTCTTTTAATTTTAATCGTTGTTCTTTAAAGTAAATTTCCATTTTAATCAAGTAATTTGTTAAGTTGCTGCATTTTCCAGATTTTTATTTCCTGCAGCTTTTAGGTTTCATTTAATTTGTTTCTCTAGATTAGCATTTGAATTCTGTTGAGTGCAATAGCTTAAATTTCCAATTCAACAATGTGTGATTTAATTTAATAATGATTCAAGTTGTGTGATTAGCATAATTTTTTTTCGTGTCATTTATTTTCTTCTTTTTAATTTTAGTTTTATTATTCAAGTCTTGCATTTTATTTCTTATTGAATGAACTTGATGGTATATAACACAACCATATAGAACCAGTGTTAGCTGTTGGTATTGTTGTGCATATATTCTCCGATTGCCTTGAAATAAAAAAGACTCTCCTCGGGTTGACAATTAATGTCTAGGTGATTAGTTGTTTTATTTATTTATTAAGCAATTAATTTTACCCAACAACTATGTTTTTTTATCACCTTGGAATCCCTCCTTTTGACCTACCATGACTTAGAATATGAGCCTTATTTTCTCTCCTTTGCCATTTTATGGCTATACCGCAAAAGGATTCCACCCATTTTGTGCCTCACGATTGCTGCTACACTCCTCCTTACTTATGCATGCTGATAAGCCTTGGTGCTATTTCACCATCACCATCACATTTCATTTGGCTCATTTCTCGCTTTCACTCCGTGTTCCTACTCTTCCTGGAGGGACCACTGCGATGAGTGGTCTCCTTTTATAGCCTCTTCACTTCTCTTTGCTTAGGGTGGTTCTGTCATATTGGAACTAGTTTCTACCCTTTATACCACTTGTTCCTATAGGATGGTATTCCTTTTTGTCCTTCTCATGCTCATTAAAACCCTGAACTATACCAAGTATCATTTTATCTCTTTTTTGGGATTGTTAAAATATTATCGAGCTTACTTGTCTTCTCTTTCATGCTCATTAAAATTTGAAGGAGATCAAAGGGAGAAAAAGGAAGGGAAATCTCTTTGCTAATTCTATCCATCAAAATGGAAAAATCAGCTACATTTCCCTTGAACATGACTCTTATATGTGTGATCTCCTCATAGTATGGTTTTAGCTTGCCTAGGAGCCATACCATACATATGATTTTGATTACTACTCCATCTAGTTACTCTTCTAGTCTGTTAGGTCCCTATACTACTAGTGCAACCCCTTATTGTTATTAGTACAATCCCTTTATTATATTGTTGTGCCCATGTAGTCCCCATATTTTTATTATTGTGTCCTTACATTATTATTGTTATGTTGGATCTGATTATATTATGACCCCTTAGACTCCTATATATGGAAAGGAAGTTTTTTCATTTGTATCATCCAAGAATTGTTCATTTGTGTAATGTAAAGGAGGTTTCCCCCTCAAAGAGGTTGAATTCTAAGGCATTGATCTATATTTTTATCTTTTTGTGAGCTGGTTTCCTAACATTTGGTGTCAGAGTTGTGGATTCTAGGGTTTCGCTGCCCCAAACAGGTCATTGTCGCATTTTCGCTATAACTTTTTCGCTACGAAGTTTTAGAATCTACAAAAAAAACCCATTTGAGAATAAATCGGTTTGAACATCGCGTCCAAATTTCAGATATTTTCTCGCTATATTTTCGGAGATATGATCTGAGGAAGTTAGGGTTTGGCAAGCTCCAGAATTTCATCTAAAATAAGTCATCATGGAATTTTCGCTATAACGCTTTCGCTGTTAAGTTTCAGAAGCTAAAAAAAAATCCATTTGAGACGAAATTGGTTTGAACCTTGGCTCCAAATTTTATATCCTGTCTCGCTATATTTTCGGAGATATAATTTGAGGAAGTTAGGGTTTTTGCAGACCCTCGAATTACATTCCAAACAGGTCACCTTGGGAAAATCGTCATAACTTTTGTTCTGAGCATCATATTGAAATTTCGTAAGAAGTTTCAGAAATAGGACTACTTGTAGTTTTCTGTATATCAGTTTTAGGTACTAAGGTCGAAACAGTGAGACATGGAACATTGTACAAGTTCGCTCTATTGAACTAGTCTATAATCAGGTCACCATGGGAGATTTTTTATAACTCTTTCTTGGATAATCAAATTCTAATCTGACTTGCAGGGTTATAAATAGAACTAAGAGAACTACCATAGGAAGAAATTTCAGAACTTGGATATCTAAAATTATAGTTACAGTCGTTTCAAGATCGAGCTCCTAAAATCAAGAAAAATCAAGATGAGAAAGTTTGATGGCAAGGATCTGGTAAATTGGATACTACAGATGGAGAAATATTTTGATCCACATGGTGTACCACTGTTACAAAAGGTATGTATTGCATCTTTATATTTAGAACAAGATCAATTTTTATGGTATAAAGGGCTTTGTTCTCGTAAACCACTTGTTACATGGTCAATTTTCATGGAGGAAATTATAGCACATTATGAGGATACAAAGAGCAACACATTCTTTAGAGAAACACCACAACAATTGGAAGAAAAAAGAGAGAAAGGGCTTTGTTACAAAGTGGAAAGAAAAATTATGGCAACAAGGAAGTTTACCCCTCACAACTATAAAGATGGAAGTGTTGTTTCTCCTAGCCTTCCACAACCTACAAGGGTTACACCACAACAATTGGAAGAAAAAAGAGAAAAAGGGCTTTGTTACAATTGTGATAAAAAATACATTAAAGGTCATAAGTGTGCTGAGAAGAAATTATTTTACATTGATTGTGGAGAGGAGGAAGAAAAGGATCAAGAAACGTCAAAAGAAGAGTATATACACTAGGAACCAACCTCGGAGAAAGAAGAAATGAATCCGACCACATGTTGTAAAGCATTGGAAATAATTACTACTCCTCAAACTCTTAATATAGAAGGACATATCAAGAAGAAAAAGGTTCAAGAAGTAAAATACCACATCAAGAAATAAGAAATGAATCCGACCATATCTTGTAATGCAATGGCCAGAATTACCACTCCTCAAACTATCAAGATAGAAGGACATATCAAGAAGAAAAATGTTCAAGAAGTGAAAGATCACATAGAGCATCAAGAAATGAATATGACCATATCTTGTAATGCACTGGAAGAAATTACCACTCAAACTCTAAATATAGAAGGAAATATCAAGAAGAAAAAGATTCAAGTAGTGAAAGATCACATCGAGCATCAACAACAAGTTCTCCAACTTTTAAAGGATAACGCCACTTTGGTGCAGAATCGAATGAAACAACAGGTAGATCAACATTGCAATGAAAGAAGTTTTGATGTAGGCGATTGGGTATTTTTATGGTTACATACATATGAACAAATGTCCCTCAAGAAATCTATTTATGAGAAGGAAATGTTGGCAATACTACACGCACTTAAGAAATGGAGACCTTACCTAATGGGAAGACACTTCAAGGTAAAAACAGATCGTGATAGTATTAAATACTTTTTAGAACAAATATTATCCTCTGAAGAGCAACAAAAATTGGTCACAAAGATGTTGGGTTATGACTTTGAAATCATCTACAAAAAAGGGAAGCAAAATGTTGTGGAAAATGCACTCTCAAGAAAGGATGAGGATGTGGAAGCATTGTTGTGCGCCATTTCTATTATCCAACCAGATTGGATAAATGAAACAAGATAT
Organism: Pinus tabuliformis; assembly: GCA_031772625.1. Lineage (NCBI taxonomy): Eukaryota > Viridiplantae > Streptophyta > Pinopsida > Pinales > Pinaceae > Pinus > Pinus tabuliformis. Next base: position 1,313,068,398 of record CM062819.1, read on the forward strand.
GAATGGAAGAAGGACAAAGAAGTGTGGCCACTCATTCAAAAGTTGCAGAAGATCCCAGTTCAAACAACATTGCCAGAAGTTGACGAGGAAGGAAAAATCATACTGGAGCCTGGAGTAGTCATAGAAACAAGAACCTGACAGCTACGAAATCGATCAATTTCAGAGTATCTCATCAAGTGGAACAACTTACCAGCTGAAGATTCCACATGGGAGGACAATAATTTTATACAGGAGCATCAAGAACTACTCAAGTGTTGAGGAAAACACTTTTGAAGGAGAGGGTCATGTTCGGTCCCTATACTACTAGTGTAACCCCTTATTGTTATTAGTACAACCCCCTTGTTATATTGTTGTGCCCATGTAGTCCCCATATTGTTATTATTATGCCCCATAGAAGCCCACTATTGTTATTATTGTGCCTTTACATTATTATTGTTATGTCGGCTCTAATTATATTATGACCCCTTAGACTCCTATATATAGAAAGGAAGTCTTTTCATTTGTATCATCCAAGAATTGTTCATTTGTGTAATGTAAAGGAGGTTGCCCCCTCAAAGAGGCTGAATTCTAAGGTGTTGATCTATCTTTTTATCTTTTTGTGAGCCGGTTTCCTAACATAGTCAATATAGAGTGTGCTTCAATGCCTCTTGTGCTGTTGGATGATATCATGTGGTGCTCATTAGTTAAAATTTCCAAGTCACTTTTGTGTCATGCCATTACTTGTTCAAGGGAATCCCCAGCCTCAGTCGACCATATGTAGTCCTTCTTGACCTTTTGTGTCCTCTATTCCTATGTCAGTTGTACTTCATGACTTCATCCATTCACATCATCTCTTGGTATATTTCATATTGATTGATGAAGGATACATTAAGCCCCTCATTTAATAGATCTTCTCCTATCAACTATAGCTCATTATACAAGAACATGATCTATGAACTAGTAATACCTTGGATCTTGCAAAGCTTAGTGGCAAGATTCCTTGTGATCAATAGTGGGTTTACCTCATTGGATCTTGATCAGTGAAGTCCACGAGTGTTCAACAATATCTCACTTATTCACACTTAGTGAACTGTGATAGGTACCTTGGGGTCCATTTTCATCATTGGTGGGTACCCTCACATCTGTTAATGGTATTTCTTAATGACTGGTAATCAAGAAATTTCTACCATGCTCAACATCAACTCATCTATTTACATGCTATAAATTTGTACCATTAGGGTTGTGTAGAAGACCATGGGCTATGTAATTCTCACTCTTATATTGCACCCTTCCCAAGCTGTGTTGGAATTATGTATTATTTGATGTACTTTGAGGAATACTCTAGGGCAATTGTATTTTATGTGTCCATAGTCCTACTAATGTACACTATGATATAGATCCACATTATATTTGATGGTGGCTATTATATTTTGGTTTGTCACAGAGATCCACTATGTATCACTCATGGCCATGTCCCAGTGTTTCATGTCATGGATCCACCATGTATAGTTGGAGGCCATGTTTAGTTTCTCTATATACCAAGCATGATTATGCCCGAATCAAGGATGATCTTGTTATGTTTGAGACCTAGGTATCAACATTGCTTTGATTTAGTCCTTTGGTCCTGGATCCTTCCTCTCAATTTGAGATACATGTTTTAGTAATGCATTTCAGCCATTAGTTTCTCTTATGACCTAATGCATTAGGTTATAACCCTATTTTCCAATCCAATATAGTGAGAGAGACCGTAGTTCAACATATATTAGCTGCTGGCTAGAATGCAGCCCATTTCACCCTTTGTTTTACTTATATGGGTCTTACAAGGAAGTTATTAGATGTTATAAGGATGAATTTACATAATTGAGTAATTTATCATAATTATTTTTATCATAATTTCATACTTATGAAATAATAATTATTTCATGATCGAGAAAAAGATTCTAGAGTTTGTCATTCCCAAGGATATCAACTTGACCTGCTTGTGTATGATTTGGTTAGGGGTCCATTATTGTAGAAGTTTCCTAACTTCTCAAGCCCCTAGGTTTTCATATACATTCTTCCGAGGGATGGAAAAACCCTATGTAATGAAACCCTCTCAAGGGGAAAGAGAGTTAGAACAAGAGGGAGAACAACAGAGAGAGATCAGTCACATTGCTAGTTTTTTGTTGGAATTCTATCTTGTGCAAGATCATCCCTATCTTGTTGGATCTAGGAAGTTACCAAGCCAAGGATTGAGGAGGAGCAACAATGAACTCAAGGTGTATGATGTACTAATGTTTCATATTAATGAAAGTGGATATGATTTCCTTTATTATGTATGTTTTTTATTATTATTTACCTATATCTCGTGCTTTTTACTATGCATTCTAATTCCTTATCATGTGAAACCTTTCCATTCTTTGGCATTGACCTTTGGGTTAATCTTACACCTTACTTCCTCTTACTGACCCAATGACCTAGGAAAGAGATCTCTCCTTGCCTCATGCCACGTTGGATTTCTAACTCAATGTATCATCATGACAAGTGGAAAATAGCCACTCATAGAACACATGCCACTCATTTTTTTATTATCAAAATTCGACCTATCATAAGGCCATTTTTTAGTGCCACGTGGCATGGAACTATTATGTCACCTCAACCCACATTACTGGAACTGCTTATAACACCTCCCACACCTTAAACCATCTCAGGCTATGGGAATGCTACTCTTTCTGATCTGATATCCAAGGATTGTTATTAACATGGGATTACAAGAACCTATTTTCATCAGACTATTCAAATCCTAAAACTAGTGCCACCACCTCATTCAACTTGTCGAGAGCTTTCCAATGATATAAATTTTTACCTCAATACAAATCCTAGGTAGAAATTTATGCCCATCATAACTTTAGTCCATTAAATAGGCCCTGTCATCAAGAGGAATCTACATAGCACCCAGATGGCCATGCCTGGGCTACATGGTGCCATGCTAGCACCACATCGAGGTCTACATGGCATGTACGGGATATTAAGTTAGGTCTATTAGCATTGAGTAATTTCAATGGTGTGCATTATGTGAATTGGTTGAGGGGTGATGGGTGATGGTTGAAGCTGAGTATCCACCCATCAAGATTAGGCCTCCCCACAAGACTATTAACTTAAACTTTTCCAAAGGTCTAGCAAATTAATGCTCGATGACCTAGTGTCATAGTTTTGGTAGATCAGGGTTCCTACATCGAATCAACAAACCTCCTCTTTGCATTAGACTATATTAAGGAGGACAACAAGCCAGGGTCCACATGGAACACTTGTCATATTAGATATTGACCATTTTATGAAACGCTCTATTAATAGATCTCACATGGTATTCAATGTCATTCTAATCACTTGTGATTGGTACTAATCATTGAAGGTTTTAACCCTCTATAAAAATTACCTGCAAACAAAGTCTTAAAACAGAAAAATAATAGTGAGAACATAAAACAAACATACACAGATATTTTCCCCTAGATCCAAAAACCAAGACTACTAGATTGATTTTTCATTATGTCCCTTTCAATGTTACAATACATATATATACATGTCGAAGAATTCATAAACCCCAATCCACTAACCCTAGATTAGAACATAACCATAGTTCCCTTGACCAGTTCTACAAAATACCATGGGCAAAAACCATCATGCCCAAAACCATGCACGAAAACCATGCGGAAAACTGCCCATAAATTTTTTCCAGGGCTAGTCGTGGAAATAATATAACACAAACCCAACATTCTCCCACTTGTTGTTTTATTTCCACATAGGGGGATGCATGAGTGCATAGTCATTGATCTAAGGCTACAATTCCAATTGTTTCTCTACACCAAGAAAACTTCTCAGTGCTCACAGATTTCGTCAATGCATTTGCAACATTATTCAAAGTCTTCGACTTTACCAACAACACTTTTTTTCCTTCAACCATGTTATCGAGAAAACTAGTGTCTATACAGAGCTGCTAGTCCCACTAAGGCTGGTAGCTACCTTAGAAACAAACACACTAAAAACTACTTTCGTTTTCCTTTATGAGAGATAGATAAGAGACGAATAAGGAGACCAACCTCTGTCTTGCGCTTGGTTCCTTGCTTGATTCCTCTCTCTTCTGGTAGGTCTTTGCCACTCACTTCCTTGTCTACCCAGCTTCAAGGAGTACCTGTAGAATCAAAGTAGCATAACACTATCCAAGAACATAGATCTATTATCATAAACAATATAGGATCAGATGTACATTGACCACACAAACGCATAAATCATCAATCATACAAGAATGTGGACAATCATAAAAATTGAATAGCTTTATTGATAATCAAGAAAGAGCAAAGAGGATTACAACCAATTGTTCTAACCCAACATCATCCTCTTAGCAAGAAAGCTCTTCTTCACCTCATGAAAAGCTTAGATCACCCAACACTATGATAATGCACCAAGAAACCAACAACACTTCCTTACAAGATACAAAATTCCAGCCTCTGGATCTCTGGGATGAGGGATCCATATATAAATGTATGCAAGGGAGGTGAGTCAGCTTTTGAGATTTGATTAGTGTCTTCTCTCTGATAGTTCTTGATTCCACTTAGAGATTGATGATCTCTTACTCATCCCTGGTCGAATTTAGAGAGGCAAGTGTCATAGGAAAGGTTTCTGGAAGATTCCATGCTCCTCCACCTTGCGGATTGACCCTACCATTTGTCCCTTCTCGCCCATCGCACCCCATAGAAGGGTTTTTTGACATGCATCGCACCTACTGTGTGTATTCAGGTGGGATGCAACACACTTTGTCTATGGAGCAGGTGAAATGGTCTAGTTTTGACCAGTTCTGAGTAGTTTTTCATGGAGAACTTCTGGGAGATGCTGTAATCAGTTGACCTTGTTCTTTTAGGGGTTGGAACAACACCTTTAGGGACTTAGGAGCCCTTGGTTTATGGACATTTATGCTTGGGGTTACAGTGCCCAAAAATGTCTATAACAAACCATATCCCTCAAAAAGTGATACTGAACATCAATGTGATGTGTCTTTGAATGATAAGCAAGGTTCTTTGCTAAGAAAATTTCACTTTGGCTGTCACAGTCTATCCTTATAGCTCATTGTACCAACCCCATACTTGAACACAATCTCTGCAACCAAACTGCTTCCTTGCTTGCATGAGTGGCTACCATGTAATTTGTCTCTGTAGTTGAAAGTGCTACTACAGACTACCTCTTGCTCATCCAAATGGGTTCTCCTCCAAATAGGTTAAACACATACCCACTTGTAGATCTTCTTCAATCTAGATCTCCAACCCAGCCTACATAAAAAAAGCCACGAATGTCAAAAACCATGTGGAATCTTGGTCTTCCATGGTGGCACAAACCATAATCACTAGTGCTGTGCAAATACCTGAAAGCCTGCTTCATTGCTGTCCGATGCTCCTTCCCTAGTTTTAACATAAACCTACTCAATACTCCCACTACATGTGCAATGTCTGGTCTAGAGCAAACCATTGCATACATCAGGCTACCAACTACACTTGCATATGGAACATGAGACATGTCCTCTTCCTCTTCTTATGTCTTGGGACACTATTCAACAAGTTACTTACACCTACAAGAATAGGAACCTTCGTCAATTTACTATCTTGCATATTAAACCTCTGCAATATTGTATCGGCATACTTCCTCTGGTTTAACCAAAGCTTCCTCTTTGCCTGATCTTGTTTAATTTCCATGCCCAAAATATAGTTTGCAGCACAAAGATCCTTCATGTCGAATTTAGAGGACAATTGGGTCTTCAAATCCTGGATAATTTCTTTGTCATTTCCAATTAGCAACATATCATCCACATACAAGACCAAATAAATAAAACGATCACCAATTAATTTAAAATACACACAATGATCCACTTTGCTCCTGGTGAAGCCAAGTCCCTATATATATGTATCAAATTTCTGATACCACATCCTTGGTGACTGTTTTAACCCATACAAAGAATTTTTTAACTTGCATACCAGTTATTTCTTACCCTTCACTGCTAAGTGTTCAGGTTGCTTCATGTAGTGCTCTTCTTCCATATCCCCATGAAGAAACCTTGTCTTCACATCCACTTGTTCAAATTCAAAATCAAAATCAACAACAACAGATTACAGTAATCTAATAGAAGCTAACTTGGAAACACGAGAAAATATATCACCAAAATCAATTCCCAACACCTGGGATTAACCTTTTGCTACCAATCAAGCTTTGTATTTATCCACCTTGCCTTCTGCATTCATCTTCTTCTTAAACACCCATTTGTTTCCAATGGGTTTCCTTCTAGCTGACAACTCCACCAGATTTCAAGACTATTTTTTATCCAAAGATGCCATTTCTTTAACCATGACCTCTTTCCAGAGTTTTCCATCCTCTGAATCCATTACCTCCTTGTCAGTTCTAGAATCATAATCAATAATAGATAAAGACAAGTTTGAATAGAAAGCAAATGGATTATATCTCTCGAGATACCTTCTCTCTCAAAGTGATCTTATCAAAACTAGAGTCTATGGATTTTCCTCTTCTAATTCCTGTTATGCTGTAGAGTCAGATTCTTCGTCCTGTAGTTCAAACTCTATCTTTTCAGGTTCCTTTGATAGGACTTCATTTTTGAAACATTCTTCACCTCTCTAAACACCAAACCTTGATTGTACACAACCTTCATTGTTTATGGTTTCCAAAGCTTATAACCATTTAAACCATCCTTATACCCAATAAAGATGTACCTTTTAGATTTACTATCTAACTTGGTTCTTTTCTCCTTTGGAACATTTACATATGCATCACAGTTGAATACCGTGAGATGTGAGAGAGATGGTTTCTTACTAGTCCATACCTCATGTGGACCCTTATCCTCCAATGTTGATGAAGGTGATCTATTAAACATGTAACATGCAATATCCACTTCCTCTACCCAGAATTCCTATCCTAACCCAATGCCACTAAGCATGATTATTTCCTTTTCCATCAACGTTCTGTTCATTCTTTCCGCAACTCCATTTTACTGAGGTGTGTATGGATTAGTCTTATGTTGTGATATACCACACTTCTTAGAGAACCCTTCAAATTCCTTTTTGCAAATCTCTCTACCATTATTATTCCTCAACACCTCGATATTCTTCTTTGTCTGATTTTTGACCAAAGCCTTAAATTCTTTAAATATGTCAAAGACTTCAGATTTATTCCTAAGGAAATATGTCCATGTATTCCTCGAGAAGTCATCAATAAATGAAACATATTACATATACATACCCAACGATGGAACTGACACAAGTCCAAACACATTACTGTGCACAAGCTCTAATATCCCTTTCGCCTTGTTAGCACCTGAGGGGAAACTCACTTGATTCTACTTCCCATATACAAAATGTTCATAGAAATCGAAATCCAGAGATAAATTAGACATACCTTCTACCATACTAATACCATGTAGTATTCGAAGGCCCTTCTCTCTAATATGTCCAAGCCTTTGATTCCATAGCATGGTATTTTCTCCAGAGACCACTAGGTTTTCTGGTCCACTTTCAGGAACCACAAAATTGTTGCACCCATCAATAACAGTGCTACCCAGAAGCTTTTATAGAGTTCCAATCCGAACTCCCCACACTAATACCAGTGCTCCCTGAACCATCTTACAGGTATCTTTTTCAAACATTGTTTTTACACTTGCATCATCCATATTGCTTACAAAAATCAAATTTCTGGCCAATGCATGAATATGAAGAACACCAAGAAGTGTTCTAATCCTTCCACCTTGCAACTTTAGATTGAATTTTCCCCATTCAATGATTATGGCCTTCCTTTCATGCCCTAAGAAGATGCCACCACCATCATATTTCTCGTACTCGCAAAACCACTCCCTATGGGGAGTGAAGTGAAAGGATGCACCTAAGTCAATCAACCATACCTCATGATCTACATGTGTACTTGAAGAAGAAGCCAAGTACACATGCCCACCTTCATTTGATGTGGTTTTCACCTTTGCAGAAGGATCATCATTAGATCCCTTTCCCTTGTTAGGAGTTTTATATTTGCGATAATTTTTGTAGTGCCCTTCTTTTTTGCATTTCTAGCATACCTTCACATGTTTTCCTGGAGATTTAGATCTCCCTATATATTTAGATCTCCCACTTGAGGAATTATTTCTATTTATATTCTAGGATTGTCCTCTTACAGACAAGGCATCTCCATTTTGTCTCTCCATATTTTCCCTTCTCATCTCCTTTGACAACAAGGATGAGACTATTTCATCAAACTTCAAGGTAGTTGTATTGCTACCTATAACAACAACTAGACTATCCCATGAATCTGGTAGAGAACACACCAAAGTAATGTGCTTATATTCATCTAAAATTTTTATACCAATATATAACAACTGACTTACCACAAAATTAAAGGCATTCAGATGCTTTGTCACCAAGTCTCCATCCTTCATCCTCAGGTTATACGACTTTTTCCATAGAAACAATTTGTTCGCTAGAGACTTAGATTGGTACAAAGTCCCTAACTTGTCCCACAAAGCCTTCACCATGGCTTCCCCTGATACATTCAACAATATTGAATCTAAGAGATATAATTATTTTGTGCTCTTCGCCTTCTGATTTAACTTCGCACAATCTTCTTCCGACATGCCTATTGGTGCTGTGCCTGGATAAACACCAATCCACTGATCTCGGTCCACCAATAGATCCTCTATCTTGAGCTTTCATAGCTCAAAATTTTGACCATTGAATTTCTCAATCTCTATCTTTCCACTATTCACCATCTTCTTTCATCAAAAGATTCAATCCCATAGATCTCCCACTGAACAAGGTCTACCACAGGCCTGAACAAAACCCCTTAACAAAAAATGCATCCCCTTGAAGCTGAAACTGCTCTGAAACCAAATGTAAGTTTTAACCCTATACAAAAATTACCTAAAAAAAAGTCTTAAAACAAAAAAATAATGGCGAGAACATAAAACAAACATACACATACACAAAGATTTTACCCTGAATCCCAAAACCGAGACTACCAGATTGATTTTTCATTATGTTCCTTTCAATGTTACAATACATATTTATACATGTCGAAGCATTCATAAACCCCAATCCACTAACCCTAGATTAGAACATAACCGTAGTTCCTTTGACTAGATCTACAAAATACCATGGGCAAAAAACCATCATGCCCAAAAGCATGTGCAAAAACCATGCGCATAACTGCCCATTTTTTTTCCAGGTTGTGAAAATAATGTAACACATACTCAACAATCACAATTATTAATTTAATTAATTATGACTAGTGCTCATGATTAATAAAGTTATTTTTCGAGAAATATTATTTATTTCTAGTTTTAAGAATTTGTCTCAATTTTTTGCCATACTAGTATCGACACATAATTATAATATTTTAGTTCCCCACTAGTGCTGTTATTGTAACTATGCTTCCTCGATATATCTTCCCCTGATACCATACTCCTCAGGATCTCTTTCCTGGTACCATTTCCACGGTACTACATTTCTCCCAAGGAATCTTCCCTGATATCTTCTTTTCTAGGATCCTTTCTTTGGTTACCATTTCCCTAGTCCGCCTGATTGTTTACTTTCTCTGGGATCATGTTCCCTAGCATAATGTAACCCAGTAGTACATTCTCTGGGCCAATATTCTTAAGACATTGATTAAGTATTGATTAATCATTGATAAAAATGATTATTAATCAATCCCATGCATACCATTCATAATATTTTTAACTAGAAAATACATTATTCAAAGATGTTAGTTATTCCACCAATTCATCGAAACATCTAATAAACCACCATAGATTCATTGTACAATGTGCAATTTGGTTAAACATGCTTAGATTTCTATGGTTATCAATTGACTAATCATGAACGTACAAGTTCTCATCGCTAAATAGGAAGAGTTGCAATCCATCAATTAGAAATTACTAATCTTATAAACAAGTTGAGCTACTCTGTTTAGAAGCCATTTCTATCACCTAAGAGAGCATAAATTCACAATTTCTCATATAAATATTGAACTAAATATTGAATAGCACAATCCAAACATTCATTAAAAATCACATGCACATAATATCTCATACCAGTCATAAGCATAACATTGAATATCATAGTTCATGATTCAAATATACAAATGTAATATACTTATCTGTGTGTCTTAAATTGGTTAGCAACTAAAGGAGGAACTTCCACTCTCCACCTAGCCATATGCCAGCTACACTACAACTTTCTTGTAGCCAATCACCCTCGAGCCGAATCAAATGTTTGAGGAAACATTTGCTTAGGGAATTCACACCAAAGGCTTGGCTTAACACTCAGAGTATGGAGCCCACTGTCTAGATGTTTTATTAACTACCCTCTAACAACAAGCACCAAGGTTTTTTATCATTTGTACCTACAACAAGCATCGGGGTGGTTTATCAGTTGTTCTTAGCAATAAGCACCATAGTGACCCACTCTTTCCTTTGAGTTCATTTGCAGGGATTCACCTAAGGTTCATATGGGTATTGTTCAGTCTTAGGAGTTGGAATCCACTGTCCAAGTGGTTTATCATCTATATTTTCATCACAAGCACCAAAAGGGTATACTTTCCATTTTCTAGGTGGTTTATTGGCTATTCAATAAGCACCAAATTGACCCAATTCTATATCTAGGTGGTTTATCATTTATACAACAAGAACCACAATGATTTAGTCTTCCACTGAGCCGCTCACTGATCCACACAGGTTTATTCAACACAATTCATTGACCTCATAACAGTTCATAAGGTATTCACCCACAATTCACAAATATTTAGCTCATGCACAAGGCTCTACATACTAGCTCATACACTGCTCTATCTTCTACTAGCAAAGCCCAATAACTCCCACATGTTGCAAAAAATTAGCAATGAGATCCAAACTAGCTAAAGAGCCTATTCTCTTCAGCTGTGTGCTCATATAATTTTTCCTATCATTCTTTGGTGTGTTTGAGGGGTTGTAGTCCGTCTCTTCGATGCACTAGGAGAAAGGGCACCATATCCCCTTCCACTACCTCCAATCACATCTCATAAATTAAATATCAGGAAGTGGCTTGATTAAGTCTGCTCCATTGCCTCCAAACACATCTCATAAATTAATTGTCAGTAAGTAGCTCACCCATGTCTATAACTAATGGACCATTAAATTCAAAAATTAAGTTCAAGTTTGATTTCATGGCTTTCCAAGCAAGCAAAATTCATCAGACATTAAAATATGAAAGGTTATCTTCTCCTTTAGTAAATAATGATAAAGATCAAATTTTAAATGTTTAAAATAGCTAATATTAGCTAGCCACGTTTCCTATGTCCATGTTGGAATTATAGTCATATTACAAAAGTTGGGGTAAATGAAAGGGTTGTCACACTGCCATGTCATCTCGGGCATCAACAATTTCACATCATAAATACATTCATCCAATGCTCGACATCTGATGATTAACTTAAATTATTTTTTTAGTTGGTTAAAAAAGCATTTAATATCTCTTTAATAAGTATTAATAAGGTTTAGGCTTTAAATTCCTCAAACAGATATATCATAGCCTTGAGCGACCACTCTATGAATTTAATGCTTTATTCATTGGGCCTGCCACCAAGTTGCTTCACAATTGTGTTCACATCACTTTCATTACTTGCAATTAATAGTAAATTACCACTTCAAATGAATGCAAGTCTTCTTGAACAATTAGATTCCTCAATAAAAATTTTAAGTGTACAATTATTGTTCATACTCTCTTCTAATTCTATTTTTTCCTATATAAATTTATAGTCTTAGATTTTTTGCCTAATTATACTTGGGATTACTATGTCTCCTGGGAAAGGAAAGAAGAAAAAGTAGGCCCGACATGTTGAATATCCAGAAGCTATGAACCCAAAATTTTCCGTTTTTTGAGGCACTACCTAGAAATTGCATCAAAATAGCAAGTCATGGTATGAAATATACAAGTTTCTGGTGGATGCAATTTGTTCAAATTTGGAGTTCGAAGATGATGTCACCTTCTAAGATATTGTGAAATCCACTTTACAAAAGGTAGCAACCAAACCCACATTGGTTCCATACACAAATATGGTCTACTAGGTGCTCAACCATGTGGAACTTCTGACATGGATGATATGTGACAAGCATAGGAAAACCATCAGATTCTTCATGCCCAAGGACATACATGTAATGTATGAAATTACTAAACCTAAGCTCACATTATAACAATGATTTTCTCAAGCCTTTCCATGATGATGAATGGGTGTAATATGATTTACAAATGCCTCATATAATCAAATATTGGTGGTATGATGAAAAAAGATTCCATGTAGAGAGATCTTAGATATATTCTATGACCTCTTGCAAGGTAGGTATTTATTATGTCTCCACTTTGATGAACCAACTATTCAGTGAGAGGAACCCTTCTCACTTTTGATTAGATTAGGTTTCCATTATCCGGAGAGATTTACATGGATTTGTTTTCAATTTGTATGATATCTTATCAGATAACCTCTATAAGCACATCGAGTCTTTCCATAAGATCAAATCACTAGGAGAAACTTCTTCTTTTTATATGTCATCTTATATAATGGAATCCATTTGTATTCACACTCCTTTCCCCTTGATGAACTAGCATTGGGGGCCTAGCTCTAGGCCTGTACATATCTATAACATTAAACAAAAGAAGAAAATGCAAAGGAACATTTGTATGAAATCTACCATTTTGTGATAATCGTTCTCCATGAGAGAATATTTGGTTCTTGGACACCTAATTTTACAGATGAAGCCATGCAAGGCTTAGACCAAATAGGATATTAGTATGTAGATGAAACTTTTCCTTATATTTGAATTTTTAGTTGTCTTTCCCCTCCACACGCACTTCCTAATTTTTCCCCAAATAGGATTGTACTAAGGGAAATAACCTACCAAATGGTATCCACAGGGCTGGTGAGAGACCTACAAGCTATGGAAAAAGAAATTTTGGCCTTTTTTCTTGATTCATATTGACCTTTACACCTTATCCAATGGACAACATGCGAAGATTGAAAATGCAACATCAGATATTATAAATTTTTCATACATTGAATTCCAAAGGCATGATCCCTCAAAAATCATATCTGAGAATTATATTCAAACATATATAATGAAATATGCTCATGAATAATTACCTTTTGATTATTTTTTTATTAGATTCAACTCCTATCATGAACTTTTATAAAGAATACAAGAGCTAGCTGATAATGCAGAAGTTAATTTTATAACATCCCAAAAGACAGGGAGGAGATGCCTCTCACCAATCCTATAGAAGATAAGTGAGGAACATGTTTGATTAGAACCTAGGAGTTCTACCTCTACTTCTAATACACAAGCAACAACATAATAGATAGAGGCAACACGATAAGGGAAAACTCAGCTAGAAAATCCTACACAACAACCAACGAAAACATCTTCTGTAACTCAAAAAGGAGCTCAAATAGCCCAAACATCTGTTGATCCTTCTTTGATAATTGAGGTCTTATCAAATGCATCAAATGCGTTACTGAAAGATAAGATCACACAACAAGAAAAAAAAGTGACTGAAGAAAATAAGTTGCAAGCAGAATGGGCCTTATTTGAAAAGGTCCAAGTAGGGAAATCACAAAGGCATAGGTTAAGAGGAAAAATGAGACCACCTTTAATGTCATTCTAGGGGAACCAAAATAAGTATTACCGATACAAAAAATTGCTAGGTAGGAGTTTTATTCTACCACTAGAGGCAAAGAAATTTAAGAATCAACCAGAATGGTACCATCTGGAGTCATATCTAGACTCACATATCCACTATTCCTGGTGCTTCAATCCCAAGTGTTATCCATGTATATTCTTTATCACGCAATGAAGAGGAGGATATTACACCATTCAATTATTTTTTCACTGTTAAAAAGAGCCCCATCATTAAGGGAAAAACTAAAAAGAGGAAGCTTCAATACGATGAATCTCTAATACAATAGACTATATTATGGGATGCTTCTAAATATAATGATGATGAATTTATAGGTGAGTTGGGTGATGCCATGGGAGCATTTTCTTCATCTAACACATGGTCAGTTAACAATGTAACGTAAATAATCAATCAACGAGATAATAGAATACCTCAAGTAAAGGAGAAGTATAAGAAATATCAAGCACAATTTGAAGAACAACTCAACCAATAGATGAAAGCTATGGAATAGGAACTAAGGGCATAAATCACCATGACTCAACAAATCTCTATTTTCTTGGATAAATAGAAAGATACCCACATAATCCAATTGCAACTTCACTACAAAAATTAAAAGATAATAGAATGGATATCAACAAGTTAAAGAAAGAAGATGTCAAGTAAAATGATCAACTACAAAAAATTCAAGAACTATTTTTCAAGGACTTTAGCTTGATTCAAAATCAATTGGTTTTAACTAACAACTTTTCTGACAACATCACAGATAAATAAATTGATTTAGATTAGGATCAAGATATTTTTTATCAAATTGAAATCTTGGAAAACCAAGACAAAAGCTATTCCTCACAATCTTCCTCGAACTTCTCCAGTAGAAAAAATAAAAAGATAAATTGCCTCAAGGAGTTGGGAGAAAAATTTGGAGCAATCAAATAAATTGGTAAAATAAGCTAAAGAAGCTTTCACTTCTTTGATCAATTAAACAATTAGTTCTTTCATGGATATTTACATGCCGAAGGTGTCTTTTTCAGATGAAACCATTAAAGTAGAAACTTTCATTAAACAAGAGCATATTAAACAATTGGAGAGAGTTGAACTCAGGGCCATCAATTAGTTCTTAGTCAAACCTCAAGGGTGTTATTTAATTACCAAACATGCTACTTAAAAACTATTAAAAGAGTTTCCAAATGTAGAAGGAATGATCTTTGATTGTGAACTCAATATCCATTTGCAACCACCTATTTTATTATCAAATATCTTAGAAGTTTTCTCCCATTGGAAAATTTATATGGAATCTTATTGACCAACTAAACCATTGGGCGAAGAGTGATCAACACAAGTTGAAATAATTCCTCTGAGATCCTAACGATAGATCCCAACGATATATGCTTTTCTTATCATTTTTTTCATTTCGAATCATTCCTGTTGAAACAAAACAAGCAAAACCTTCTGTTTGTTATTTTGTAATTTATTTAAAGGAACTCACAAGAGCTTATACAAGGTTCTAAATTTTCTAGAAAGTGTTCTAAGCACTATTGTATGAGTCATATTCTTGGAGAATATAGGAGCCATTGAAGATTTTGTTCTGTGATGCAGAAACACGTGTGGTACTATTATTTACATTTGTCTATTGCCTTATGATATCAAAGTCTCAAATGTTTTCTTAGTCAATTTCCAATTGCATGTATGTGGATGGGTTGTTACGACACTACAAGCAACTAGTTAAAATCATGACATGTTTGAGTTGATTAAGTAAATGATCCTATATGAATACTATAACTTTTGTGTTCTCAGTTGAATATTTATTTGATTCATGTATCATCTACAATTGAGCTTAATAATCATTTTAGTTTGATGATTTAAATATCCTTTCGTAACAATTTCATTCTAATTCATACACAATTAAATTAATTCCCGGAATAACGGTTATAATGATAGATTAGAGTAGAATATATATATTTTTAAATAATTTAGATTAGGCTAACTAGATTTCATTTATGTACTTTAAATAAAATTTACACCTTTTAGGAACCTCTTTTAGAAAGCCTCTAATTGAGGAGCAACATCTCTTAGTGGCAACCATGCCCACATACTGGTGATGATTGCCATATCAAATGAGTATAGGTCTATTTGGGACCTTGATCGGGTGATTTCTCCTATTTTGGGCTTGGACAAACCCAAACATCAACACCTTATTAGATGATGGGTTATGTTCATGATTCTACTTATTGGTCTAATCAAAATAATTCTTATCATGTAACCTACATGGCCCTTCTCCTGATTATATCCTTCACCTAATTTTATATGGTTTTATTGACCTTTTCCTTTAAGGATATGGGTTGTTTCTTATTTTGAATTAGTTTACCCTCATTAAACAAATTTTTGTCCATGGTAATGAGAAAATCATAGAAGGAATCAAAGAAATATTCATTACCATGTTCTTTTCTAGAATCCTAATTAACACAAATTATCAAAAAAACAAATCATAAGGTGTCTTCATATTCTCTAAGATTAGCTCTATAAGTAAATTGACCATCCTTTTCAAAAAATGCTTTCCAAATTTGTCAAATTTTTACTCTGTCCCTTCATGCAAGCTAAGTAATATTTAGTACTATCAAAGGAGAGGGGATTAAAAGGATATTAACTCTTTCTCATTTTTCATAATTTAACCATCATTAATCTTATCAAATAAATTCTTCATTAAAATTTTGAATTTATCCATTCATGTAAGCCAAATAATCATGAATACTATCAAAGGAAAGATGATTAGGAGAGACTAATTCTTTCTAAATTTGCATAATTTAACTCTCATTGATATAATCAAATAAATTCTTCAATTTCTTGCATAAATGATTTTTGGAGAGTTGAACTTGCTTGTATGAAAAATAATCTCGATAGAGATGTGATTCATCATGAGTTTGTCATGTTTATCCATGGGCTTTGGAACCATAACATTTGCAAATGGCCAAAGTGTAATGAAGTTAGGGAGGATAATATGGGGTACCTACAGAGGTTCCTATCAACTACTAAGTAGGTCTATTCCATGATTATTGTCACTTTTATTAATTACCACCTTTTGGTACCTCACTAGCTACCCATATTATACTCCCTAGATAAAAGATAAAATATAGACATTAACTTTACAAATAAATCTTTAAAATTTAGATATATCAAATACATTCCACACAATAATGATAACAAGAATATATAAAAGAACCGTTAAGGCAGGGTAACACCATTAGCTAGTCATTATAAAATAATCACTCCACAAGCCATTATTGATAAAAAGCAATACATCCAACGCATTCAATATAATGATAGTAATGTGTATTTATAATTTCTCATGAGCATTCCTAGTGGCTTATACCATCTATTCCTTATTATTATACTTTTTCCTTTGAGCTACTTGGTGTGTCTACTTATTACCCATTAGCTAGTAAGTGGATGTATTAGCTAGTAAGTGGATGTATTCCATGATTATGACTACATCACATTCATTATCCCCTTGGGTACATCTGTAGGTACCTTATACTATCCTCCCTATGTACATTAAAAAAAGGAATTCACTCTTGAATAACATTTCCATATCTTCTGCTCACATGCCATAGTTATGGCCATTGAGAACCACAAGCTCTTTCTTAAAATTCACGATCACCTTTTAAACCCTAAATAATTTATAAGTTTGGACTAATTGAGTTAGTCTACTAGAGGGATCTGACTTCATAAAAGAACATATACAAGTGAAAACCTCTTAAGTGACTTATCAACAATAAGCTGTCTTAAAATGACAAATCTAATGATATGTCGAAGATCAACCTAACATATAAAATATAATGTTAATATCCATATATAAATAGGATTACATCATGTATTTTCATAAGATGCAAAGATGAAATGAACTTATTATTCCATCTCCAAAGATACTAAAGATAGAATGAACCTAGATGTTAAAAAAAATGATTAGATATATCTTAATTTTCAACACTCAAGTTCAAAGCTCGAAAGCTTTAAGAAAACAAATATTAGTAAGACTTGAAAAATGTAGAATTTAATTGACATACCATTAGTGGTGGTTAATGTTGAAGGAAGGATGTGGATATCAAAACCATATAGTGGAAAATATAATTAATATATATATATATATATATATATACTACTTTATTTTGATTTAATTAAAAAAACATATGATAGCACCTTTGAAGTAGTTCAATTGGTGATGACCGTGAAAATGAAGTGTTATGTGAGAAGAGGTTTGATGTTCAAATCCCTCTAATTCAGTTGTACCTGCAAAAGAGGTATATGTAGGCACCTAAAAATTATAATTGTAGTGGTTGGAATCAACCCTATGCCACACGAGTATGAGACCAACCCAATTACATTTCTCTAAATACAAAAAATAAAATAAAAAATACATAATAAATATAAGGCCAACCCAATTACATTCCTCTAAATACAAAAAATAAAATAAAAAAATACATAATAAATATAAACTTAAGAATAATCATTTAAAAAAACCTATAATTTTTTTTAATATATCAACTATTAAGTTTAATAATTAAAATTATATTGATTCAATTAAAGAAAAAAGTACATAAATATTGTAATCTTCAAAACAATACCAAAATGTGAATGAAGATGGTTAAAAACATATATAGTGAAGGTGCCATAAAATATAGAATGGATAAGTCTAAAAGGAAATTGAAAAAGGAAGATGACGAGATTTGCAAGGAAGGAGGGAAGTATGTCAAGAAAAGACTGAGTGTTAGGGTAGGGAAGGACGATTTGTATAAAAAAAATTGGGAATATGGATAATTTGTCCTTGATGTAAATAATATTAATGTATAACAAATCTTTGGGAATTTGGATAATTTGTACTTGATGTAAATAATATTAATGTATAACCAATCAAAGATTACAATGGATGAATTCTGGTGAGAAGACTTCTGGCTCCCCTTAGTTTTGTAGTACATCTCTATTAAACAAATTTCCAAGACATAAAAAATCAAAAGCATGGTGGAAGTGCAAGTGTGAACGCTGTCCTTTATTATTGGAAGTTAAGTCAAAGTATTTATATCATGCATTCCTTCCATAATGTCCCTTCTTTTAGATTCAATGTTTCCTTTGAAAATGTTATGGGTGATGTGATGTTATTTGTGGATGCTATGTTTGTGATTGCTTGCTTATGTTTCTATTTCCTAGTTTCATTGCTTCATTTATATTTTCCCATGAATACCTCATGACATGGTTTTTTGGCTGTGCCTTTGTTTTTATTTTAATTTTATCAAAGATTTTTTTAATTTTGTATTTTTGTGAATATTTTATATTTTTTAATAAATAATAAAAGTGATATATTTTTATTAATAACTTATATTATAATGTTTTTATAATATGAAAAAAATTACATGATTATAATATCATAATAAAATAATAATATATAAATTAATAAAAGATATATAAAATAAATTTTTTTGAAAGGAAAATATAGAACAAATAGGCAAGGCTCACTTAGTTTTTCTCAATTTTCTTATTATTGTATAATAAGGGTTCACGTTCTTTATTTGCGAACAAATGTTTGTATGCAAATATACATACAAATTGATATTTTATTTATTTACTATGCTAAGAATTCAAAAATTTTCTATATTAATATTACTTAAAGTAAGGATTTATCTATGCAATAGTTAATTACAACTTATTTACTGTCCATAATTTAATTATTTGCAGGTGTATGTTTTTTTTTAATAAATTAAAGATTTATATTAGTTAGAAAAAGCCAAATTTTTTCTAGCCTCTTCTATGCCTTGGTGAACCACCGGGGAAACCATAATATTGGCAAAACATGTAGGCTCTTTCCCAAAAAAGAAATATGTAACATACTTTCCAAAATGAATCATGAACATGGATTATTAGCTTGAATGTCTATAATGAAAACTAGCTAGAAACTAACATCTAAACAACAAAATAAAGAGTGACAACCTTGACATGCAAAGACTAGCCAAGAAACATGACATACAAAAAAACCTCAATCATTCAGAGAATTAAGAGGAGGTGGAGAATCCACCTCAATAGGCAACGAATCAATGGGGTTGTCCAAAGGAGAAAGTCTTTTTCCATTTCTCTAAACTGTAATTGGAGCTTGTTGGAGGGGCTAGTCGACTTAGCCGACTAGCCCCGTTGAGTCGACTCACCAAAGATGTATTATAAATTGGTTGGCTTCTTTGTCGAGTTGACTGACCAAGCTGGTTTGGATAAGTCAATTGAGATCATTAAACTGTTATAACTATCTACTTTAATATAGCTATGGATATACTCAAATCTATGCTATAGTTGGTTGGATGTTGAGGATATAATTAATATAAGTATGCTTTTGTTAGATCTTTACTATTTTTGTGTCCCTTTTCTATTCCATGTGATGCATATGATTCTTCAAGATTACTCGGTGTTCCACTCTATTGGTGAAAAATGCATACTTTTCAATAGATTACAACATTGGTTCCATTGCTAGTAGTGTTGGACCTGTGTTTATACAGTATGATTGCATAAATGTTAACATTGGAAGAGATACAGGAGCGGTGGGAGAGAAAAATCAATAACTACCTAAAAAACACATAAGAAGAAATCGAGTATCTATTATAGATGCCAGAGAATTTATTTATGGAAACACATGATAAGTTTATCGAATTGGTTCCCGTCAAAGATATGAAATATATCAATCATTATCTAATTTGAAAAACAATGATGGTCGATTAACCCTAAAACTAACTAATAACAGGATAATTAATTTGCATGAATGGGTATATAAGATATTAGATGGTTTCTACAAGGAGAAAGTAATATAATAACACACTTCTATTGAAAAATTAACGCAAGGTTCATCAATTCTTTTCATGATAGTTTCTTCTGCACTATACCTACTTTAATATGCAAATTTATCTTTGACAGGGGAGTCAATCATATAGTTGAATATAAACCACTTCTATAAACACCAATAACTTCTAAACAGAGTAAACACTAGGATGATTGGGAGAAATTTCACGATGCCCAGTGTAGAGATATAAGAGAAGCATGGAACTACTTCTTGAGCAAATGAAAATGTTCATTGGAATCTTCCTCATCGACCAAGAGTAAGTCGAGTTAGTGATGGGGGGGTGTAGATTTTCATGAGATATAAAGAAAAAATAAGAAGAAAGAGAAGTAAGTAAATTGGTAGTCAAAATGAGAGGAAAATGGTTGATTGCAAGAACATGAGAATATATTCTTGATGAGGAAACCTGACGAAGGACCCCCATCACATATACAATAGTATACACAACTGAATGATATTCAAAAAATAGAAAGGGACAAAAGACAAAAAAAGTGACAAGAGATGAGGGAGGAAATTTTTACTCAAAGATCAAGATATAAATAAGTTCAGGAGTGACATAATGAATATGCATGAAACTCATATGAGGGTAGCAGAGAGCACCCAAAGTTGAGAGGTGTAGGATTGACTGCTCCAATGAGAAGTAATAGTATACAATTAATCCCTAGTAGGTATGTAGACAATATAGAAGTTGATGACTAGACCAACAATTCCATAATTACCTTTTGCAAGTGTATCAAGTATCGCTATAAGAGAATTCCTCCAACAATGAATCCATATTAATTCAAAGCCTTCCTCGGTTTGGTGTAGAGGAGATGAGCACAGGAATTTGAAAGACCATCACCAAATCAAAATACCAACAATTAACTAAACCTAGATTGACAATGAAGAAACAAAATATATACTTATCCATATAAAAAATATCATAAATGTACCCCCCTTCTAAGATTAATATATGTTGAAAAAGAATAAGATAAAATTCAATTCGACAAACCGATGTAACCTAGAACAAACTGGTTCATTGAGTACATATATAAAGAGTGCTAAATGGGGGACAACTTGGTAAATTTTACAAGTGTTAAAGTCGAAGATAAAGAGAGTACCCCACAAGTCATTCAAGCATAGAGTGTTGAGGCTAACATATCAGATGAAACTGTTCAAATGAATGAAATTTTGGGAAAATATCCCATTCTATTAGGTGAACACCCAAGTCAAAATAAAATAGAAACAAATACACCAACTAAAATAAATATTGGATTAACCCATATCCCCTTCTATGAGGGAGATGAAGATCTTAAAATGCATTGGTTCATCTGTGAAAATTATAGACAACTAATGCTATCATGTATGAAGAAAAACTCTTTGGAAAATAGATTTGATATGGTTTATGAACTTCATAGAGAACATGGTTAGAAATAAGACTGAAATAAAAAAAATAGTTTCTTCTTCTTATTTAAAGCCTAAGATGTTAAACATCTTGTGGAAAAAAATATGAAAGAAATTAAGCAAAGACAAAATGAAACAGTAAGAGAATATCATAAAATATTTAAGGATTGTTAAGTCAAATCTCTTATAACATTGATGAAGCTTTAGTGGTTCAACGGTATATTGCTAGACTATTAATTTTTTTTAGGGTCAATAAGGATATATGAAGTTACATCATATGAGGAAGCATTGAAAAAGTACCCAATGCATTGGAACAAATGACGACTGGAAGCTGACTTCTTCATCAACTGATAAAGGAATAGAAGAAAAAATTGAGCAGTTGTAGCAGTTGTTGCTAAGTATATATTTGCAAA
Organism: Pinus tabuliformis; assembly: GCA_031772625.1. NCBI lineage: Eukaryota > Viridiplantae > Streptophyta > Pinopsida > Pinales > Pinaceae > Pinus > Pinus tabuliformis. The sequence continues at coordinate 1,313,090,753 of CM062819.1, forward strand.
AATATAGTTTAAGTATATCTTTGATAATTGTAATTTTGCAGATTATTTTGATAAGTACATTCGACACATTCAAACATATATATATTGTGAAATGCACCAAGTTGCATCGAGTCATACTACAAGAGAGTGCCAATTTAATCTAAGAAATACAAAGATTAAGTGGTGCACCATATGTGAAGAAAACACTCATTTCACATAGGAATGTCAATTGAATAGAATAAACAAGCCTAATTATCACAAGGAATGCCATACTCACATATTTGATCAATTCAATGATCCAACAACACAAGGAGGTAGAGTAAATAGTTTTCAAGTAAGAGGATGATTTGTTAGAAGAAGAGGTGGATATAATGGATGAGGTTGAGGTTGCAATAGGAAGGCCACGCTACACCTACTTCTCCCTTGAAAGACAAAACCAACTTGAGATTTTGCAATATATGCGGTTTGGGTGATCATTCTTTAGAATATTTCCCTAAAATATTAGGAAAGATAATGAATAAAATATATGTAAACCTCCTCGATTCTATCCCATCACCATTTCAGGAGTAGGTCAAGAAAATAATTTAAGAACCCAAAATTTTTTTCGAGTGGAAAGAGGTACTTCATGATATACTAATATGCAGCAACATGATAATACAATGGAAAATGTAGTCAAAATTTTCAGGAACAAAGTTGGACAACATAACCTAACTAAAGATAATATATTAGAAGAATTTCTAGGGCTACTACAAGAAGAATAGTTAGTCAAATGATTGATTGAGCTCCTTCGCATACTAAAAGACTATATTGAGGTGAAAAATCAACACAAAAACTTGTGCCAATTATCTCATGGAAAACATTTAGAATAATATTACCCTTAAGTAGATCTTGAGATCCATGGTTATATGATAAATTAATTCATTGTTGATTTCAGGATGCAAGTTAATATCCTTCCCAGAAAAGCATGGATAAAATTGGGAAGGTTAAATTTGCAACAAAAAACTAACTACTTGAAATGAGCAGAATAAAGATTCATCAAACCTATTGAAATGGTTAAGAAAATGAAAACATTAATAATGGGTATCTTGACTTTGGTTAACTTTGAGGTAATAGACTTAGTTGATGGCATACCATCATATCTAGCTTTGGTTAGAAGACTGTGGGGTCGAAAAATGAAAGAAAAAATTTCCTTAGAAAGAGATAAAAATAAAATAAAATGGAAATAAGAAAAAAATTATAATTCCACTTGACCCTTACGAAGGTAAACCCCAGGAAGAACAGTGGGAGGATGATGTGGAAACAAGGATACTATATTAAATCTTGCAGGAGATAATGACAATATGGAGCCAAATACATTTAAAGGAATTCTCTCAGGATGCTCACCACTCTCATTGTTCAAATTTCGCACATTGAGCTATCAAAAGATAAATAATTATGAGTCAAAAGAAAAAAATTGTTGGTTGATTGAAGTTGTGTCGACCCAAAATGTCTGACCTTGTTTCATGATAAAAGAAGTTCCCATCATACAATTAATTTTTTTAAGGGAAACCCCTACGCTGGTACCATTTGATTTAAGGAAGGACTATGGTACACCACTAAGGTTTAAATAGCAATGATCTCCTATAAATCACATTGAATAAGTGACTAAGGTGATAGGAGAGCAAGGAAAGATGTAAAGTCTAGTTCAAACTTTTATTGGATAGGTGAAAGGATGGTGGTATACCTACACTTTCTAACTCTAGACTTGGACAACAATAATAACTTATTTTATTGAGAATTTTGGAGGAAGGAAGTTGTTAGCACAAGTAAATATTACAACATTCAAACCTGGCCAAAACCCTATAGAACATATCCAACTATGTGAAATAAAATGGAAGATAATTGGATAGAGGGATGAGAGAGTCTGGTATCATATGTTTCCCAATACTGTCAACGATCTTCCTTATAAATGGTGCAAGATTGAGGAATCTCAAGGAGACACACTACAATGGAGTGAATTAAAGAATAATTTTATTAAAGACTTTGAATTTCAACCAGAGGAGGAAGAATTGGTTGAAGAAGCTCAACTAATAAAATAATTTTGCAAGAAGATACTCCTAATAAACAAATAGAAGAGATAAAAATAAAAGTTGACCCCTTGTATACTTCCACATGCAATCATATATCATGATACTCATCATAAAAAAAAATAGCTAATCACTTGGAAATGGAAAACATTAATATTTCAGGACAAACTTTTCACTTGAAAATGAATCATCCAATTTTTTCTAGAAAAAAAATACTTAAAATATCTGAATAGGAAGGTAAGAAGCCTCACATTTTTTTTTTCCACTTGCCTATCAAGAGATAAAAATTGGGGACCATAAGCTCAACAATTCAAAGATGTGGAGATTTAAATCAAAGAAGTTGATATTTCAAATGATGGCTAAACAAAAATAGCTAGATTTGGTGACTATTGGTTAGAAAAACAAGCCACATAATTGATCAAACTATTAAAAAATATCAAGACATATTCAAATGTTACTAAAAATACTTGAAGGGACTTGTGAAGGAAATAGTGGAGATGAAAATCAACCTCATTCAAGGAGCTAAACCAATAAAAAAACACCATATAAATTGGATCTCAAGTATAAAACAATTGTCCAAAATGCAATAAAAGGGATGCTAACTATTGACATCATCCACCCAATAGAAAACTCAAAATGGGAATGTACCATGGTCGTGCAACCAAAAAATCATGACCCAACAAGAGTAATAATTGGTGTCGATTCTCACAGCTTAAATAAACTAACAAAAGGTGATCAATTTCACACTCCATTCACTGAAAAAATCATAAATGAAGTGGTAGGATGTGAGTGTTACTCATTTATAGATGGCTTATCAAGGTACAATCAAGTACCCATTGCAAAGAAGGATCAAGAAAAAAACCACATTTGTTTAAAAAATCGAGTTGTTGGCATACAAAGTAATACCATTTGGGTTAAAAAGTAGACCAACAATATTCTCTAGAATAGTAGTAAGAGAATTTCAAGAATATATATATAAATCCATGGAATTATACTTAGAAAATTGGACCATGTATACACTGTTAGAGCCTAGATTGACCTCAGGCTGAAGGGAGGCAATCCTAGGATAACCACAAACCAAGCCTAACTTGGTAGCTAGCCCTACCAGGTCGGGAGAGGGTTTTATCCTTGTCAATCTTAGTTGAGACGACTGGATCAAATATGGATTTTAGGCTAGTATAGTAGCTCTAGGGTTTTTGGTTGATTTTGTTGGTTTTGTTGCTGGATCAAATGGAGCAAGTAGCTTTGGGTCTGGGAAACCAAGTCAGGAATGCAGGGTGTTCTATGGGGCGAGGTAGGTAGGTGTTTTAGCACTTAAAATTGAGTGATATAGTAGGTCTAAAACTGGTGAGGAGCCGAGGAGGGCATGCAAATCTCATGAGTCCTCTTCAAACAGTAGAAAACATCAAAAACTAAATGGATTCCCAAGGCAGAGCATTGTAACCAATGTATTATACCTATCTTTCTTGATTTTATTTAGTTAGAAGAATGAATAAGATTGTGGCACACATAACACATGAGAAAAACTACTAACAACAAAAGAAAATATGCATAAACACTTTACTAGAAGTATCCCACAAAAATAGCTGCAAATCCTGGTTTATTTCCTTGCCAAACTGCAGTAAAGATGTACAATGTAGCTCAGAGCATCCAAGAGAGTCCAACCTTTGCTAATGACTGAAAAAATACATAATATAGAAAATCAAACCACCTGTGCTAGCCATCAGGGGTCGAATCCAAGAGATAAGGAACTGTTACAACCATTTCCAAACAAGGAGCATGAATATAGGCAGTGGAACAACTTGCCTCTATAAACATGGAAACTGATTCATTGACCCCCAAACCACCTCAAAATGATGAATCTACCATCTAAGGTCATTTTAAAATTACATTTATATAGCATAGCATCATTTAAAATCATAATTTCATCCATGAAGAGAGAAAAAGTCAATTTGTAGAGAAACTAGGTGAAAACTGGATTTTTAGGCAAACTGGCTCTATGTGTAGCACCGCTTCATAGCCACTTTTGGAGGCCTTCCGCTTAGCCAAATTGAGCCCAAGATAGCTCATTGGAAAGGTCTTCTTGTCTAGTTTCTGGAACATCTTGAATTTTTGCATTTGGATGTCATTTCCCCCCTCAAAAGTGAAATATCCCAAGGCTACTTTTGTGTGTCCAAAAAGAGGCAGAGAGGTCATTTTTTGATGGTTTTTTGACCTTTTGGTGACCAAGTTTTGCTCCAAAATTGCTGATATTTTCTGGGTTTGATGTTCTCATCATGATGAATCTAAATATGTAAGCCATTTCTTCAAAAAGTCCTCCAGTGAAAAGCGTAGCGCTAGTGGTGCTACGCACCTAGGGCAATTTTCTGTGTTTACAATTTCAAAAATTGAAAATGACAAAAATTTGTCAAAACTTGCCCAGATTTGGCACAAGGCACTATCATTAATTTCTTTGATGGGCTAGTGAGGCTTCAGCCAAGATTTTTAACTTGTCTTGCTCCTTTTTTCTCCTTAAGGCCTTCCTCAACCTAGCCTTAAGCTTCCTCATCCTTATGTTGCATATTTTGTTCCGGGTCATGTAGTGGTAGGCCATGTGGCGAAGCATCTTCTTGTCTCTGTTGGCCTTCTCAATCAGCCCCTCAAGGTGTATGTTGACCCTCTCAAGCCAAGTTTCCTGGTCATTCTCGATCTCTTGTTCAATTGAAGTCAACTTGACCTTTGCCTTCTTAGCCTTTTGTCTATTCTCCTTGATCATTTGCAACTCCATGAGGACTTGCTTGTTGCTTAATTGTTTGTTTTCTTGTTCTAGATATTTGATGACTCACTTAACCCTCTCTAAGTTGTTAGACAAAGCTTGTATCTCAGCCTCTTGTTCCTTTATGATCATGTCTTTGACAATCTTTGGATCTTGAGTATCCAAGTCAATGACATCAACTCCTTGTGTCTCCTCATGATCAACAAGATCAAAATCTCTCTCTTGCCCATAACTAATATCCTTCTCATGCATATTTTTCTTGCCTTTACCTTTTCCCATGCCGTGCTTCTCAACCTATACCTGTTTAGCTGAAGAAGAAGGCAAAGCCCCTTCCACTCCTTGTGGAGATAGCATTTGCTTGTGGCCTGAAGATGAAGGTGATACCCCTTCCACACCTTGTGGAGAGAATATTCGCCTAGTAGCTGCAAAAATTTTCCTAGTGCCCCTCTCATATGTCACAAATACTGGCACTCCAACAGTTTTAGTCTCTTGGAAATTTTCATGTCCTGAAGGTCCACCTTTTTCATGAGGCACTGATGAAAAGACTTGAGGGCCTTTGAACATCTCATGAGAAATGAAAGTCTCCCATGGCATGTTAAGAAGGTTCAGCTGATGTAAAACAATGATTTTAATCAAAGAGTAGTGGTAAATGCTAGTTAATTACTGGGGATATGGTTTCTTCTTTACAATAAGTGCCATCTTCTCAATGTTTCTGAACATGAAGTAGGGGATATTCATCATTCTCACCCTAGTGAAATGCATTAGCAGTCTAATGTGGTAGGCATACAGTCAGGAGAACCTACCTTCACAAGTAAAGTACTTGATGATGATCTTCATCAATGGAGCAAACCTATCCTCCAAAAATTTAAAGGGGAATACTCTTTTGAGTTTGTCATGGTATCTGGCCTTGATGTAAGGCTCATAGTACTCCTTGTCAATGTCCCGACCTTTGTTCCACTTTTCACCCACATTTGGAATACCTATAGCCTCTGAAATAACAACTGGTGAAAAAATGAATGTAACTCCAACAAGGTTTACCTCATTGTTGTCCAAATGTGTCACAAACAATATTTCTAATTCATGATGAAATTTAAACCTTTCAACCATTTCACAAAAATCAAAAAATGACTGGTGTCTAAAACAAGATATGGCCAATGGGCAGGCTTGCAGCTCCCTCAAACTGGTAGGCTCCTCTCTGATATGTTTTCCTCCTTTATGAGGCTTCCTGCCTTGTGTGTCTCTCTCCCTGGAACTGTCACTAAGGGTTTCTTCTTCCAGCTCATATTCACTCTCCTTCTCCATTGTTTTATAGCTGTATTCTCTTGTCGTGAATGAATGTAAGATGAGTATGAAGAGATTTTATAGGTAAATAGGTGAGAGTGAATAAGAGTGTGAATGGGATTTAGGGAGTGAGTAGGGTTTTGGGAATAGTGTAGGGTTTGGGAATTGGGGAAAATATATGAGGGAATGATGTCCAGGGAATTTTATATGAGGGAACGGGGTTTAGGGAACAACAAATAGATGAGATAGGACATCGATAAATGAGTGAGCTTTTAAATCTATGAGATAGTTTGGTGAAAACTAGGGTTTGACTTCTTGAGAGACAAAATCACCAAAGGCTGATGCAACAACCCTTTCCAACAAGAATGATTGTGTTACTTACTTGCAAAGAGGTGATTTGGAAGTTTTGAGGCAACTTGAGGTGATCTGAAACAATTTGGAGCTTAGCTGCTAGGTGCATAGTGCCCGTTCTGTTTTACACTGTAGAAATCACCTAGGTGCGTAGTGCCACTTAGGTGCGTAGCGCTAGACTTTGGTACGTAGCGCCAGTCAAAACTTCTCCAAAAACATAGTGAATGCACACCTTTGCTCAATAACACTTCAAAATCGCGTTTTTAGCTCATGGACTTCAACTCAAACAATGAAATGATTTAAGAGAGGGATGATCTTTATATATCTTCTCAACTTTTGATTTTTAATGTTCAAAAGCCACTTTGTAATGTCTATTTGCTTTTCAAATACTCTTTTTTTAGATGCTTAATCTTTTGCTTGAATAGGTGAATAATGCTTGATTTCTTTGACTTTTGCAGTGGCATTGTACTTGGAAATATCAGCAGGTGACTAGGAGCAGCATGAAACTATTAATTACATATGAGAAAAAATAAAATTACATGAAATTTACAAATAATATACCAATCATCTGTTTTCACCTCAAAACTGATTTTGAGGTGAAAAATTTATTAAGCTTACAAATTAAGAGATCAAATTTTTTTTGATGATTATTGTCATCCTCATGTGTCTGCTGACTATTATTAATCAATAGTCCTTGAAATTTAATCATGGTAAAACCCTAATACCTAATAAGACTAAAACCCTAAGACCTAAGACCTATTTGATGAAATGAACTGAAATTAAACCTGAACCATTAACTAAGCAGTATGAAAAGAGGTCAGCAGATATGTGTCATGAGGGAGAAAACTGAAATGTACCCTACCATCATGCAACTCATCAGAATGGGACTCCTAGTATGAAATGCAAAAGAGTAAATTTTGATCACGGATGGTAGTGTGAAGACACTGACACTAACATACACTTTTGAAATACCATTTCCAATGGTTGAGGCTTATCATAAAAAGATGCATGCAAATTCATCTATCTCTTAACATCAAGAAATGCATTTTTGCTACACTATTAGGTATATTGTTGGGACATGTAGTGTGAAAAGATGGGATCAAGGTAGATATGGAAAAAAGTAAAAAAGACCCTGGACTTAAAACCTCCAACAAATCAAAATAAAATTTCAAATATTTTTGGGGAATACTAGATACTACAAGAAAATCATTAGACATTACTCTGACATAACTTTTTCAATTAATGAGTTACTGAAGTAGGATGTTCAGTATAATTGGTGTTGGCATTATGGCTAAAGTGTTGTCCTTGATGGCAACTCATACAGGTGACAGATCATAGAACATCAAGCCAGTAGCAAAGATTGATGAGTAGCCTCTCAGATTGGAAGAAAATAAGAGGTACGCAGGTACGCCATACAAAAGGTGCGAACCCGCAGGCATGTCACACATAAAGTGCGTACATACACACAGGTATCCCGTGTAAGAGGTGCGTACCCCCAGTTCACTCACTTCAAGGCAGAGAAGTGCGCTCACGTGGGGTTTCTTATGTTTGGCCCGTGGTATTTAGCCCGCCGTTCTTGATTCTATGGTTTTGGCTCGTGGTATTGTTTTATATTATTATTATTATTGAGCCCCATGTTTTGGTTATCTATGGTATTGATCCATGATTTTAGGGAGAGCTTGCCTATATAAAGCAAAGGAGATCATTTGGCTAGACACTTGTGAAATTAGAAGATATTAAGAGAAGCTAGATCTGAAATTCTTGTAATCGGTTTGTGAGAGAGAGTTGAATCAATATCAAGGTGAAACATGAGAATTACAAGTCGGATCTACTAATGGGTTGATATCTCCTCGGCGCATGTTCAGATCTGTAGATCTGACAGTCTGGGTTATTCTTGAAGTCTTGAAATTATCTATATCCGCAGGTACGCAAGTACAGTGAAAGAAAAGTGCGGAGATACGCAGGCGCAGAAGTGTTGCAGGTGCGCAGATACGCAGGCCCAGAAGCGCTGCAGATGCGGAGGAGCGCAGGCAGTTCATTGGACACAGAGCGCAGGTACGCAGGAAGTCTGTGAGGCACAGTGCGTGGGTACGCAGGAACGCAGTTGGAAACAGTGCGTACTTCTACGCAGGTGTTATATGGGTGAAGCTGCGTACTTCTCATGAAATCTATTTAGCTGCCCCTGTTTATTGTTGTGTTCTGGGTTTTGAAGTGATGTCTGGTTTCTGGTATTAAGTTCTGACAACAACAGTGATTGATTAAATGCTTATACATTGATGGATGAATGGATCAGGTTCTTATTGACTCATTTTATGTGATCTGATGGATTAGATCTGATTGATGACTCACTTGTATATGTATTGATCTAGTGCTTGGGTAATTCAGAAGGTTGTTTGATTATGAGCTTCAATGTTGTTGGGTCCAGTATGAAAATTGGATGAAATGTGGCCTTTCAGATTATTTGTTGTGCTTCAGTGTATCCAGTCTGAAAATTGATGAAACGTGGTACCTGGAGGAGAGCAGATTGTAGGTCAGCGCCTACGTACTAGTATCTAAGCTAGTACAAGAGCTAAAGGAAATATTTGGAGCATTGTAGCAGGTAGTAGCCTGCGTACTAGTAAATGGATCGGCTAGTACAAGAGTAAAGGGGGTTGTAGCTCCCGTACTGGTATAAGACTGCACCAGTACAAAATATTGTAAAAGGATTTTCTTATTAAGAATAAGATTGAGATGACTTGCAGCAGGTGGTTTTCTCCCGCATTGGGTTTCCACCTTATATCATGGTGTTCATGTGTGTGCTTTATGTGTGATGATCTACTCTATGTTACTGCATCTGTTAACTGATAATATGGTTGATAATGTTCTAATGCACTCATTGAAGATCAATTAACTTAATCATAAGAAGTTGTGGAAGTAGCATATATGAATTTGATTATGGAAATGAAAAAGTTTTATTAATGTGATAATACTGATTCACCCCCCCCCTCTCAGTATTATTTCCAACAATTGGTATCAGATCAGGTCCTTTGGTAGAAGCTTGATCGCTTGAAGGAGATTTGTGGAACAATGGGAAAGAAGCTTAAGAAGAAAGCTCATAAGAAGAAGAAGACATCTCAGAAGAACTATGACAGTGGGAGAATCGTTTGGGGATTAGGTATAAGAAGCTCTTCAGATTCAGAATCAGATTCAGAATCATTTCAGAATGAAGATGAACTATCAGGTATGAATTTGCTATCCTCTGATGTTCCAGCTATCTTTCCTTTTGGAAAAGATGAAAGTGATAGTGAGACTACTGAATTTGCCCTTATGGGTGAGCAAGAAGGATATCAAATTGAGGCAGAATTTAAAAGTCTTACAAATAAAATTAGAACTCAGCAAGATCTGTTGGACAAAAGGAACTGTGCTTTTGAAAGGGTAACTGCCGATCTAAAAGCTCATCAAGAGAGAGGAAGCAAGGTAAGGAAGCTATTTAAGGAAAAGTATAAAAAGTTGCAGGCTGAAGCAACATCTCTAAGAAATGAAGTCATTGAAAAGAACACAACAATCAAGGAGCTCAGAGATCGATCTAGTTATTATGAAAGTCTTGAAGCCACGATCCTCTCACTAAAGGAAGAACTTGAAGAATCAAAGAAGCAGAATGAAGATCTACACCAAGCAATTGAAAAACAAGACAACGAAGTCATCAGCTTAAAATCCAAGCTGGAATGTGCCTTCAGAGTTCGTCAAATACAGTAGGACCTGAATGAAGAACAAGAAAAGGAGATTCTCAAACTAAGGGAACAAATGGAAGAAGGAAGGAAAGCTGAAGAAGATTTGAAAAAGCAATCTCTTGAAAAGGAAGAACAGCTTCAGGTTGAGGTAAATATCTTGAAAGGTAAATTAGAAGAAAAGGATAAGCTTTTACGATTTCAAGATAGTTCTAAAGTCTTGGATGATATTCTTAGTAGTCAAAGGTCTCCTGCTATAAAGACTGGTCTTGGTTTCCATGAATCTGTTGAAGGTGAATCTAGTTCACAAGGTGAGGCAAGGAACTCTAAAGAGAAATCTAAAGTGATCAACGAAGAAATGAAAGATCAATCTCATCATCAACCAAGGAAAGAGACTCCTCAAAGAAAATCCTTTACTCCTCCTATGAATAATATTGAATGTTATGTATGTCATAATCTTGGAGATGTTGCAGCTAGATGTAGAAGAAGAAGGGTTCAAGACCATTATGCAGAAAGATCATCACATCAAGGTACTTTAATGGATATTGCTTTGCTTGCAATATGTCTGGTCACAAAGTTGCTGATTGCTACAAAAGGAATATGAAACATGTAAGATGTTATGCATGTAACAAGCTTGGACATATATCAAAGGAATGCAGGAACAAAGCACGGACATCACACCAAAAGGAGAAAACATCATCACGCTTGAAGATATGGAAGAAAAAGGAAGTTCAGTCAAAAAGTGGCTGCACAGCACAACATACAGACATACCAGAATCAGAGGGAGCTAAAAGTACAAAACATTAGTGCCCTGAATCTCATATGCAAACTCCATAAATGGAAGTCGCGTATATACGCGAGTTGGATACTGCACAATCGCGTATATGATTGTTTGAAGAAAGGCAGTAGGGAAAGTGAAGTTGGAAGTGAAGCTATGAAGTATGATCTCTCGAGCACAAGATCAGATCTGAGAATCTGACTGTCAGTGGCACAGAGGAGGACTGTTAATTGGGTTCTAATCAGAGGTACGCAGGTGATACACAGTGAAAGTGTGAGGGTACGCAGCGCAGCAATGGTCCTGATGCATAAGTACACGGCGTATCAAAAGAGAACATGTGGACGGACGCGGCGAGATAGAAGAAGAGGTGCGGAGCAAGATCGGAGGTATGCGACGCGATAGAAGGATAACCTGCGGAGGTACATAGAAGTACGCGACGCGATAGAAGCAAAGGATGTGTGAGGTACGCGGCGCAATTGATGGCACAGGTGCGTGGGTACGCACTGTAGTAGAAGGCTGTCTGCGTGAATATGCAGAAACACAGAAAGTCAGGTGCGGGGATACGCAGAGGAGCGAAAGATGAAGTGCGGAGCCACGTAGGTCATATAATGAGAAACTGCGTATCTGTCTTAAGGCATTTATTGGCTGACTTTTCTTACTGATAAGATCTAACAGATGGCACCAGTTTAGGGGGAGCATATGTTTTTAATGCATTGTTGGCATTATGGTTAATAGTCCTTGGTGATGATGCTTATATAGATAAATGATTCATCTTGCTATGAATTGTTCACATGGTTCTTAGATCAGATTTGTGGTTGATTCTCTAATAGTGCTTACATGGTAACTTTCATGAGGATAAGAAGAAGCACTTAGCTTGAATTCACATCTTCTTGATGATGAGTCACTCATATGCTGCTGTTGACATATGCATAAAGATCATATGTTATAGTTATGATGCATGATTCCTTTCTTGGCACAAATGGATGAGGATTGTTGGCTGGATTCATGGTTGATTATTCAAAGTTGCATTGTTGGAGACATGATGATGATAAGCTCTTACCTATATGATGATAGGTTGTTTCGTACATATGTTGATTGATGCAGATATTCCCAAATGATGATCATGATGGCTATGGTGTTTCTCACATAGAATGTGAAATTCTGTTGATGCGGACATACCTTGATGATTCATGCACTAATTGCTGTTGACAGATACTATGAAGTAGATCATACAATGTTGATCTTATTTAGGTGTCTGATCTCTGTAAAGGTCATAACAAGACTCATGATATAATAGTATCTATTGTAGTCATCTCTTCAGGTCATGTAACGACCTATGTTGGTTTCCCCACTATGCCTGGGATGAAGATGTAATTTTTTTTAGTTCCTGATGTATCCCCACTTGGTTGGGTGATGGATGTATGTATGAGTCTTTGGTGATAGGAAGGTCCTTTATGATATATAGAGTCATGTTCTTCTTGTAGAACATCTTTTTGCAGACCTTGCTTACAGTCAGGGGGAGCTTGAGCATGAACAACACTATATAGCAGAGCAGACATTTCAGCTTGTTCTCAGAAAGAGCATTCAGCAAATCTGGTTTATAGTCAAGGGGAGCATGTTTTTAGGGGAGCAAAAACCCTTTGCCCTTGATTTCAAAGGGGGAGAGTGATTTGGTGTTGTTGCCATCAAGTCCAAAGGGGGAGATTGTTGGCATTATGATGCATGTGTTGTACTTGATGGAAACCCTCTCATAGAAGATCATCTCACTTGTATACATTCAGATGAATCCACAGAAGAGATATCAGATATGACAGAATACATGGATGTAGGACAGTTCAAAGGGATCAGATGACAGTTCACAAGTAAGCTTTGCCATCAAGTCCAAAGGGGGAGATTGTTGGCATTATGGCTAAAGTGTTGTCCTTGATGGAAACTCATACAGGTGATAGATCATAGAACATCAAGCCAGTAGCAAAGATTGATGAGTAGCCTCTCAGATTGGAAGAAAATAAGAGGTACGCAGGTACGCCGTACAAAAGGTGCGGACCCGCAGGCATGTCATACATAAAGTGCGTACATACACGCAGGTATCCCATGTAAGAGGTGTGTACCCCCAGTTCACTCACTTCAAGGCAAAGAAGCGCGCTCACGTGGGGTTTCTTATGTTTGGCCCATGGTATTTAGCCCGCCATTCTTGATTCTATGGTTTTGGCCCGTGGTATTGTTTTATATTATTATTATTATTGAGCCCCATGTTTTGGTTATCTATGGTATTGATCCATGATTTTAGGGAGAGCTTGCCTATATAAAGCAAAGGAGATCATTTGGCTAGACACTTGTGAAATTAGAAGATCTTAAGAGAAGCTAGATCTGAAATTCTTGTAATCGGTTTGTGAGAGAGAGTTGAATCAATATCAAGGAGAAACATGAGAATTACAAGTCGGATCTACTAATGGGTTGATATCTCCTCGGTGCATGTTCAGATCTGTAGATCTGACAGTCTGGGTTATTCTTGAAGCCTTGAAATTATCTATATCCGCAGGTACGCAAGTACAGTGAAAGAAAAGTGCGGAGATACGCAGGCGCAGAAGTGATGCAGGTGCGCAGATACGCAGGCCCAGAAGCGCTGCAGATGCGGAGGAGCGGAGGCAGTTCATTGGACACAGAGCGCAGGCACGCAGGAAGTCTGTGAGGCACAGTGCGTGGGTACGCAGGAACGCAGTTGGAAACAATGCGTACTTCTACGCAGGTGTTATATGGGTGAAGCTGCGTACTTCTCATGAAATCTATTTAGCTGCCCCTGTTTATTGTTGTGTTTGGGGTTTTGAAGTGATGTCTGGTTTCTGGTATTAAGTTCTGACAACAGCAGTGATTGATTAAATGCTTATACATTGATGGATGAATGGATCAGGTTCTTATTGACTCATTTTATGTGATCTGATGGACTAGATCTGATTGATGACTTACTTGTATATGTATTGATCTAGTCGTTGGGTAATTCAGAAGGTTGTTTGATTATGAGCTTCAATGTTGTTGGGTCCAGTATGAAAATTGGATGAAATGTGGCCTTTGAGATTATGTGTTGTGCTTCAGTGTATCCAGTCTGAAAATTGATGAAACGTGGTACCTGGAGGAGAGAAGATTGTAGGTCAGCACCTACGTACTAGTATCTAAGCTAGTACAAGAGCTAAAGGAAATATTTGGAGCATTGTAGCAGGTAGTAGCCTGCGTACTAGTAAATGGATCGGCTAGTACAAGAGCAAAGGGGGTTGTAGCTCCCGTACTGGTATAAGACTGCACCGGTACAAAATATTGTAAAAGGATTTTCTTATTAAGAAGAAGATTGAGATGACTTGCAGCAGGTGGTTTTCTCCCGCATTGGGTTTCCACCTTATATCATGGTGTTCATGTGTGTGCTTTATGTGTGATGATCTACTCTATGTTACTGCATCTGTTAACTGATAATATGGTTGATAATGTTCTAATGCACTCATTGAAGATTAATTAACTTAATCATAAGAAGTTGTGGAAGTAGCATATATGAATCTGATTATGGAAATGAAAAAGTTTTATTAATGTGATAATACTGATTCACCCCCCCCCCCCCCCTCTCAGTATTATTTCCAACAATTGGACTAAGGAGTGTAATGAATCTTTTGAACTACTTAAGAAGAAGCTGATAGAAGCACATGTACTAAAATTCCCTGATTGGTTGAAGAATTTTCATGTACATGTTAATGGATCAAATGTGCTAGTTGGAGCTATACTAAAGCAACCTGACATTGATTCCATAGACCATCCAAATGTCTATGCTAGTTGAAAGTTCAATAAAGATGATAAAAACTATTCTATGACAGAACAAGAAGTGGTAGCCATGATATTTCTTTAAAAAAATTCCACAACTACCTTTTGTATAATCCTTTTATATTGTTCACAAACCACCAAGCTTTACGACATCTCATCAATAAACTAGTGCATCAGGGTTGAATATTTTGATGGTTGTTATTATTTCAGGTTTTTGAATTTGAAGTGATAGCCTAACTAGGGAAAAATAATGTCCATTTGGACGACTTATCTTGAATGGAAATAGGAGAAGAATAAAAAAAATTGAATGATGACTTGCCAAATGCACATTTATTTAAGGGAGAAGAAATTCCTATAGAATCAATATAAATTGTTTAGTTTTTTCATTCGAGAAAATCACGTGATGAGCTATTTGAGAAGAAAAAGAATCTTTAAGCAATACAAGCATCTCTATTCACATTAATCAATGAGTGATTATATAAGATGGGGATAAATAAAATACTCTGAATATGTGTCTTGGAGCTTGAAAGTAAGGGTATTATAGATGGAGCTCATAAAGGATCATTTGTTGGACACTATCAAGGGGACATGACAACCAAAAACATCTTACAAGAGGGACTATGGTGGCCAACCTTGTCTAAATATGGTTGAAGAGAAGTCTAGAAATGTGAAATCTGTCAAAAGATATGTTGGCCCAAAGGTCACACTAAGAGGGGGGTGAATCAATGTGAGAGAAATTTTACCATTTCATAACTTTTCATAATCAATCAATCATGTAATAATGAATCATAACCATAAGCATCATATCATCAGAAAGAGAAATGCATCATAAAGCTACCATCACATCAATAACACATCAATAAGCCATCACATCACAAAGAGACACAAGCTTTTTACATGGAAACCCATATGAGAGAAAAAAAAAATATTCTTCTTCTTTATCTTCAATTCATTTACATAGATTCACAGGCTATGACTTGTTGGAGGAAACTACCCCCAAGATATGCAAGCTGCCACTTGTGGTATGCTACAACTTGATTAAGGCACCAACCTCAAAATATGTAAGAAAATGCTCATTGTAGGGTTCAATCTGATTGAGGAACCGACCTTGATGATGAACGGGCTTCAACTTTCTATAGCCTCCCACCTAATTGAGGCTCCATGCTCAGTAATGAGTGGGCTCCAACCTCCTTCTTCAACTCCTTGTGGACCTATATTTCATATCATTTTCAAACTGGATCCATTGTCATAATATATCACTGAATCATAAGTAATGTCAAAATATACAACCTGTAATCTCTATCACTACATAGTCCACGATCACTGTCACAACCTACAACCATCACCACTGTAATAAATTGCAACAATTGTCACTACAATCACTGTCATAACCTGTAACCACTGTTACTAGAACCACTACCATAAACATTGCCAAAAATTGTCATATAAATAAATTTCATCAGATTTCATGCTGCTACCCATACTCTGCTTCTACCAATTCATCAATCTAGTCAATCAAACCCATTCTCAGAACCTATTTTCACCATGTTTCCACAACCATTGCAACCTGCTCATAGATATTCAAAACACAAAAAAGAGATACTGGCCATCAAATAAGTGTCAAATATGCATAATACACCTTTGTTTACATCCATCTCTCTACCATAATCACCCAACTTCTTCAAGAATCTAATTTATTCCAATAATGGGTCTAGAAACTCATAAAAACCATATGAAACTATGTAATAAATTAAATGTTTTAAAAAAATCCATTTTCTAAGTGCCCTTCTTCAAATTTTCCGAATATTGACACTGGCGTAACATAATGCTCATTGTCAGCCTGCTAACCGTTCAATAAAGAGATACATATAACATTTAAAAAATAATATTTTGACCTAACAGCGGTCGGGTCTCAATGGTCACAACACAAACTCCTCGCCAAATGAGCTACATGGTGGTCCTTTTCGGACCATCTCTTCAGATTATAAGATAGTCATTCTATGGTTCAATGTTAGAGGTGAAACATGGGCACACACGTAAATACCAGTCAACATGCCTATCCACCGTGGGTTGCCTCCATGCCCTGTCCTCTGTTGTCTACCTCTATGTATATGTGCTATCTGCATGGGCTACCTATGCGCTTTATCCACCATGGGCTATTTTGTGTATATGTGATATCTACGTGGGATGCCTCCATGTCTTATCCTTTGTGGGCTACCTTTGCATCTATGTGCTATTCACATGGTCTGCTTCCTTAATTTGTCTACCTTGGGCTGGTTCCATGCCTTGTCCACTGTGGACTACCTCCATGCCCTATCCTCCATGGGTTACCTCTACATATACATACTATCCACGCGAGCTACCTTTGTGTTCTATCCACCATGGGCTACCTCTATGCCCTATGCACCATGGGTTTCCTTGCTCTCCATGGGTTAACTCAATGTATACATGATATCTACATGAGTTACCTCTATGAAAAACTATGCGTATATGCCTCTATCCTTAGTGGAATACCTTTGTGTGTACAAACTAGAGAAACCAAAACATAAAGACTTCGCTTGCCCAATTTGAAACTAAGACCAAATAATTTTCAATAAACTGCAAAAACCACAGAGATTATAAGGTTAGAGATGAGTGATGATTTTTGATTGCACTCAATCATGTATATACATGCACCATGCTATCTCAGGGCTAAACTATCCAACCATGGGATGACATCCATGACTTGTTTACCATATGACCATGCCTTTCAAGCCTTAAATTATGCACCAAGGTCCATGTGACCATTCCAATGACCAAGTCCTTAGGATCCCTAATCATTTTATTAATGACATCAACATGGTTTCATTGTTCCATGTGGCAACTCATGAAGGGTGCCATGTGTCACCCACAATTGGACTTTTAACCAATCATATCCGGCCAAAAATTGCCTGCCACATGGTGGTGTTATGTCATCAGTGATGATGTCATCGATTGATGTGTCAATATGACAAGAATGATAGCATTATGCCACATGTCAATGTATGACTAGTACACATGTCATCATTCTATTGGAGGAGGAAGGCACCTTAAAGGTCATGCAACTCTTGTTATCATTTGTTGTTCAAATTTTCAATTGTTTCCTGGAGTCATTTGAATAATGGAAAGTTGCACACTATTTAATTGGTTAAACCTCATGCAATTTTAGTGGAAATATTTTGTTGAACTAATAAATGGATAGTGGATGTGCTCATAATATGTGCACTCTTTAATGTATTAAAGTTGTGGGGTTTTTTCCTTATAATGTTGAACCCTCAATTAATACTGAATTTCCAAACAACTATAACTTCTCATATGGGAGGATTTTTTCAAAGTAGGATATATCGTTGGAAAGGTATTGATGATTCCTAAGCAACCATACTATTTATAGAATCATTAGGACACAATAACTTCATCAAAAACTCAAATAATTTTAAGCTCATTTATCTTCACCTTATGAGATCTGTTAGAAGAACTAGTTGTCATACTGCTTCATAGAGTGCACTACTACTTCCTTATGGATCATGAATGATGTTGCTTCTATCTCAGACATTCCCTTTTACATTAATGACATCTTGTTGTAATCAGTGACAACACAATGTACAACATACATGCCGACCATTGTTGAAAAATAAAATTCCATTACACTCTATAAACCATACCCTACCATTTGAGATTTGGTCTATCAACTTTATCATTTTATTTCCCAAAAGGGACAAGACGATGTTCACAAAATATATTATTATTGTAGTGGAATATTTAATGAAGCGGGTAGAAGCCAAACCAATCAAATCTTGTACAAAATAAGTAGCAACTAAATTTATTTATAAAAGTATAGTAATAAGATTTGTGTGCCCTTGACTATAATTAGTGATGGGGGCACACATCTTGTTAATGCTACAATTACAATATCGCTATAAAAATATATGATTGGGCACAAAAAGAAAACAACATGCCATCTAGATGCTATGGTATGGTAGAATCCTCTAACAAAACTTTACATAAAGGACTCACTAATATATGCAATATCAACAGAGATGATTGGGATGATTAAATATCAACAATTTTATGGGCATATCTTATGACATATAAAATATCATCTGGGAACACACCATTCAAGATACTTTATGGGAAAGAAGTAATAATACCATTTCATTCTACCAAAATGTAGCAATTGTGCTATTTATGCTAATGGATGACATTGGGAAAGCTAAAAAAAGAGTGACTTTATCAACTTCACCAACTAGAAGAAGATAGATTACACACACTCCATAGCAAAAAGCACATAAAAAGGAAAAAAAATTTGGCATGACAAGTATCTACAAACAAAGCATTTGAAGGTAGGAAATCTAGCATTATTGTATGACAATCAAATAAAGGGGAGGCCAAGAAAATTGGAAATTTCATTGCTGAGGCCCCTTTGTAATAGAACATATATGATATTTAGGTGTTATGTAGTTGAAGACGCTTTAGGGGAACCTGCTTGAATTGGTAGTAAATGGTGCCTAATTAAAAAAATATATCACTTGACAACTTCAGTATGTTCACTGGTGAAAACCTCTCAGAGGCGATAGTGAGCATGGGCTAGTTTGAAAACCATATTGTGGAAGTATATCCTATCGACCATATGTACAATAATTTTAAGTTTAATATGAGTCATTAAGATAAGTTAATAATTAGGATTATTATAAGAAGCAATTATACAAGTCAGTATAATAACAACTATGCCAACAAATAAGTGTAGATAGAAGAATCATCACACCAATTTCATATCAAAATAATGGATCAAGGTGAAGATTTGAGAAATTTGTTGAATAATAGATCACACCAAAATATAATATGACATCATGATAACTACAGTAGCATGAAAGGAGGAAATCCATCGACTTAGGTTTCAAGAACATTTTAAGGGTGAATTCGACTTGACCAAAGTAGAGAGGAAAGATCATAAGTTGAATTTAAAATACATACTAACCAAACAACTCTACTCGACCTAGATGTTACAATTGATGGAAATATCATGCCCATTTTTTTTGGCGATGACCTAGCATGTACAAAAAGTGATCCAACCACCAAAAACACTAAGACAACTTGGCCATGTGCCTCACACGAGCCTCGAGTAATCGAAACAACTAACATTAATGCGGTAGGACAAGAACAACAAGATGTTGTGGGTGGAATTAATAATGACTTACTTACACTAACTACTTGCATAAAACCAAGGAGGACAATAAATCTACCTATTATTTCTCCCGATCCATCGCCTGTAACAACATTTGAGCTCTCCAAAATTCTAGACATCCCAAGCTTGGAAATTTCAAACTTCGACCTCCTCAAGTGCTTAAGAGGGTAAGAGTTTTAAGATGATTTGAAGATAATAATGAGGCATGTG
Source organism: Pinus tabuliformis (assembly GCA_031772625.1). Taxonomy (NCBI): domain Eukaryota; kingdom Viridiplantae; phylum Streptophyta; class Pinopsida; order Pinales; family Pinaceae; genus Pinus; species Pinus tabuliformis. The sequence continues at coordinate 1,313,110,884 of CM062819.1, forward strand.
CATTTTCAGGTTGAAGAAACCCCTGCCAAGGAAAGTGTGAAAGCTTACTTTGATGAAAACAACATAATAGAGTTGGAGGTTTGTCTCCACACTATTAAACAATTGAAAATTGATGAACTCTGCTAGGAAAAACATTATGTAGATTTTAATAAATGGGGCATCATTGTTAAGAAATGGACCATAGACCTCCGGATGCTAAACAAAGTAGGAATTAGAGACTATTTGGGTGCACTCTTGGTCGTATATTTCCAAGGAGTCAAGGATGAAGCTACAAAGTTTATAGTTAGTTTATTCCATGTCGGAGACTTGTGGTTGGGGAAGCCATTACCTATCATAGCCACTTAAATTTACAAAATTATTTGTCTTCCATGTTTAAGTGATAAAATCCCAAAAATTATAAACTCCAACGCATGACTCAGAGAGTTCATGGGAGGAATAACAACAAAGAATTCCAAGGGGCTCATTATCAGTCAAGTTTAAGACCCTTGAGTAAAATGTGCTTGCATAATACTTTCATTATGCCTTGCTCCTACAGGTAGAGCATCCAATGTGAAATCGAATATGTTAGAAGCCATTGGTTAGATAACCAGGTCAAGGAAGTAGTACAATTGGAAAAACCGCGTGGTCGACATGTTGAAGACCAATTGCTAGGAATGTTATAATTCCAGTAATGCCATTTGTTTCAAATCTTTGTTAATTTTGCTTGCTATGGTCTAGGTCTCCCTAGTCAAAGAAGTTGCATTCACTATGAAAATTATTCCTTTGACGAAAAATTTTAAATCTTTTGCATATGGGTGGTCAGGTATCCCTGAGTCAGTATCCTCACAATAAATTTCTAGGAATTTACTACTAAATCTAAAATTGGTTTAAATAGATGGAGAGTTTCTCAATAGTTTTTTCAGATGTTATGGAGTACATCACACATTCAACTAGGTCTCGGTATGACCAAGGTATGGTATGTTAATTCATATGATGTATAGCCTAAAGAACTACCATGGAAACCTTCGACCCAACAAATATTTGATGTGTTAATTTTGAAAAAAAACGTTGTTTTCCTTATCCTAGAATGTGCTTTGGAACCTCAAACAAAAGCCTTCCTTCCCTTTATAGATGATGAACAAGAAGAGTAAAGGGAAGCATAAAAGTATATAGTACTAGTCAAGGTTATGCTAGCGACCCCCTGTCAGAGACTTATAAGAAGATGATGAGTAAGGTGGTTGAGTGTTTTGAAGAAGAGCCAACAATGGGTATCAATAGGAAGGAGGTGTTAACAAATATTACCATGGATAATCCTAAACTCCAAGAATACTTGGACACAATGACAAAACATGTACTAGAGGAAACAACAACCAAAAGTAAGTCAATAAGGAAACATATAAAACCACATGAGTTCTTGGGATCGTTAATTGGGCCTAACATTTTTTAGTCATTAGGAAAGGAAAAATAAATCTTTATTGAAATTGTTAAGTAGAAAATGTTGGCACAATATAAACGAGAACAACAAGAAAAGAACCTACAAGAAGTTGGGTTGCCAACAAAAATTTATCCATAAACAATGACACAAGGATAGTTTAGTGGAGTCTATAAGTAGAAAACAGAGACTCCTAACATTGACCTCACTACCGACTTGCCACCAGTCACTCCAATGCATGTTTTGGAAGAAAATTGTGGGAAATAGACATAAAAGGAAAAACATATGGACACCCTAGATATTTCATTAGAATAGATTGAAACAATATATTGGGTGAATAAACCATTGTTAAAACAGAATTAGAGTCAGAAGATGTACACAACACATCCTAGAAACAAGATAGATATGATCATTCGACCTTGGTAGACACATCTATTGAAAAATTGGGTATAAAACCATTGAAACAACCTGGTGAGAAAAAGGATGTAGATAAGTAAAAAAAATGAAAATTGCATGGAGAATCTAAACTGACTACCCTACCATACGACTTAACATATGATTATGACAAACATGTCTTTCACTCTTTATCACATACATGAAAGGAATCCTGAAGAAGATAGAAGAAGAAGTAATATGTTAGTGCCAAACTATAGAAAAAGAAATAATAAGAAGAGAAGATCTCGTTGGATTTCATGATCCTAGTAGTAGAAAAACTCCAAATTGACATTCCTACCTAGATTAATGATCCACTTATTGTCATTGACCACTTGGTATACCAAAATTTTTTAGATGAAAGAATATGTTTCCCAACTACACTAGAAAGCCAGAACATAAGGGAATGAAAAATTGTCAACTGTCATACAACAGGAGTTCAAGGCCTTTAAACAAGCCAAGAAAAATTTGGAAGAAACATTGGATAGGGTATCTACACTCAATACCATCCTCAACAATCATAAACTTATCAATCAAATATGTGGAGTCAAATATAGGAACATGTTGACAGGGCTAGATACTGCCAACATACAAGGGATCTCCCCGATATGAGGTCCCAATTATACTAGACACCGTTTGGTGTACGAGTCCCATCCATAAATATATCTCAGCTGCCGTTTACATAAAGATTTTACTTGGCTTAAGTAGTTAGCATGAGAGAGAAGTGCACATGTTCTTTTAAATGAGCAAGAAAGTGTTCCTTGTGAAATGTTCTATTGTAGATGTATCAAGGTTCTTTCGCTGCAAGGGAGAGAAAGTGAGCCTCTAAAAGATAATTAATAGTACTAATATAATGGAGACACACGCGCATAAATGAGAAATAATTGTTGGACATCAAGCGAAGTAGTTCACATAGATGCAACAATCGTTAAATCATCACAACACATTTCCAACAAGTTAAGCACCAAAGTCATCGAAATAGTTCAATTACTTCAATACATATGAAAGCCAGCATAAACCACAAACATTAGAAGAATAGTATCAAAACTTCTACGATTCGTGGATGAAAATATGCTGGCTAAATGACTTCAAGTATTAAGCAAAAGTTCCAAGATACATAAGTACAATGAACATCACTAGTTCCAATAGTGGAGCATTAGAGTGATTACTTGCTTCCCAAAAGTAATATCTCTATCTATCTAATGCCTTATTGGAGAAGCCATAGTTATAAGTATTTTTCTTGAGTAATGAGGATCATTTTATAACTTGAGGCATGACCTTTCTTATCGTCATGATTCTTGACTTTCCAATTTCTAATGAGCTTTGGACTTATAGAACCCTTGGAATTCCAAATGACTTTTAGAATTATATATCTCTTGGAATTACATATGTTTTGGACTTATATACATGAATCTTTTGTCCATACATGAATCTTATACTTCCACTTCTTTGTCTTTACAATTACATGATTACATCATAAATTCCACATCACCATGTGGTGAGGACATGATAAGTCACTATCATTAATGACTTGGACTTGTAGTGACTGATGACATGGACTTTATTCAATTACTAACATGGCTTCCACTTATGTCTTTTCTCTTGCATGAAACTTCTGGTCATTGATAAATTCACACTCCAAAGGGTCTTTTATCTCATTGAGTCTTTAGAGATGCTTCAATCTTCAAGATTTCAATGTGCTCTTCATTCTCGAATACTTCCTTTGACTGCCCTCTTTGCCCAATTTCTTCATGAATCCTTACCATGCTATTTGTGGAATAATTGTAATTGAAATCACTCATTGAAAGAAAACATCAAACTAAAAAATATCCTATCCTAACATGTTTCATGCAAGTTTTATGTTCATAACTTAACAGTGTGCTTGGGAAAAGCAAAGGAGCACTTCTAGGTGCAAGGGCACACCTTAAAAAGTTGAAGGGTTGAAGCTTTGAGGCTTTGGGATGTATTCATGCGCTAAAGAGGAGAGAGATAAAACTCAATGGAGGGTGTAGGGTGCAGTCCAAAGGACAAAGGAAGAGAATTCATGCTTCCCAAGTGTGATGTGTGCTCAAGGGAGACAGGGAGGGCATAGGGTGCACTATTGAATGACGAAGGATGAGGCTTTAGGGCTTCGGGGTGCACTCATGGACTCAAGAGGGCCAATCAAGGTGCAAGAGGCATTACTGAAAGATGAAGAAGCCAATATTTTGGGCTTCAGAGTGTGCTACTACGCTCAAGGAGGGCACAATTGTTCGAGTCGAAGGAATGCACTCAAAGGAAGACTTGATTCTTCAGGGTGCAATTCAAAATAGGGAAGGAAATGATGCTTGAGAGAGAACTATGCACTCTTGGAGGGAGCATGGCACACTTTTGAACAATGAAGGATTCTCGTTCAAGGCTTAAGAGTGTGATTTGTGCTCCTTGCCTTAATGGGTTCACTTGTGTAATGAAAATTGTTTGAGTTTGAAGGGTAGAACTAGGGGCGAACACAATAAGTTTAGAAATGAAATCATGTGAGACACATACCAACTCATCAATAAAAATTAGAAAATACTTAACAATGGTAAATATACATCAAAATTCCAATTTACAAAGAGTACTCACCAAGTACAATGGGAAAAGCGTGTGTGACTACGTCCAAAAGTGTCGTTTTCCAACAAACAAAGGTGTTATGACCATGAAATGTATTAGAGATGTTCTGATCAATGCAAAGACACTTTAGAATATTCAAGAACACTTGAAACATATAGAATGAATTGGAACGACACTTGATGACCAAGATGACACTTGATGTGACGATGAGGTAGGATCCAAAATTTGGATGTAGTGAAATTCTGGAGGGTGTTGTAGCAATGGAAACACTTTGTGACACACTGGACGAACTTCATCTTCTCTGCCTAGGAATAAAATTTTAGTTAAAGGGCCAACCCTTGAGAAGTATTGATTCACCAATTAGGTTTCCTTGACTTCCCCCTTTCGACCCATTTATATACATAGCACCTCCCTTCACTTCACTTGGTTCAACAGACAAAATATATGCCATATCGCAATTGTTTCAATCCAGGAGAGGGTAATATGCATAATGAGTTTAAAATATTCAGAGTATGAGTTTCATATCTGGTGTTTCTCTGTCGCTAGTAGGTCTGGATAGTACCCCAGTGGAGTCTCTACAGGAGAACAAACGTTGATTTGTTGTTGGTTACCTCCCTGCATAGGAATCTTTTCTCTTATTTCACCCTTTATTTATTTATTCAATAGGAATGTGCTTTGACACTTATTATTTTCAATGGGCAGAAGTGTTGGAAATAATACTGAGAGGGGGGGGGTGAATCAGTATTATCAATCAATATAACTTTTCCATTTTCATACTCAGATTCATATACGCTACTTAAGTTAAGACAAACCGCTGTATACGCAACTGTGTGTAATGCAACAAGCGTATATCAAGTAAACTTATGATTCAATTAGTTGATCCTTAATGAGTGCATCAAAACATTATGAACTGTAAACAGGAGTAGTATAACAGAACAGATCATCACACATAAGCAACACACATGAACACCATGATATAAGGTGGAAACCCAATGTGGGTGAAAACCACCTGCTTTAATTCGTCTCTATCTTCTTTTAATTAGAAAATTCTTTTTACAATGATTCTGTACTGGTGTAGTCTTATACCAGTACACAGGCTTCTACCTACAGAAGGCTACAACCTTCTCTCGTTCTCCAGACTCTCCTAGAAGGGAGCTACAACCCCCTTCTCTCTTGTACTAGCTGAAGTACTAGTACGTAGGTGCTGGCCTACAAAAGGCTACAACCTTCTCTTTTCTTCCAGGGACCACATTTCATAAATTTTTAGACTGGATCCATAAATAAAAAATAATCACCACTGCAATACAATCATCAACTTATACCTGCATCATCAATCTCTGAATCACCCAATACTAAATCACTGAAACCCTGTCATCAAAATACAGTTACCTGAACACAAACCAGAGCCCAAAACTCTACAACAATCACTAGAACCAACAACAACCTGAAACATCAAATCTCATAATGTATACGCTACTTGACTGTGTCAAAACTACGTGTACACGCACTTTCACCAGAGAGAACCCGCGTACAAATCTAAAGATAATTACTTATACCTTCGCTGCCATTTCCAACTTGATTCAAATTGAGCCAAGCATCACAAACCCATAACCAACATACTAGATCTTCCCACTTCATCAGACATTCATTTCTTCCTCATCCTCTTTTGGCCTAATGATCTTCTCCTTATATAGGTTTAGGCTTCTCTCAATACCATGGTCCAAAACCATGTAGAAAAAATACCTTGGACCCAATACCTAGGGTCAACACTTCGGACCAAATACCACAGACCAATACCAAAATACCATGGACCAAAACTTAGTTTTCAAACATGTACGCGCATTTCCTTCTGTGAACCTGCGTGTGTACACATACGTGCCTTTTGTTCTTCTCACCCGCGTGTATACACACTTTCATCAAGGTTAACCTGTGTATATCTCTCTCTTGACCTACTGTACTAAGATTTGTCCTCTGATTGAGTTGCCACCAAGGACATCACCTGTATCATACCTCTGAGTGAGTTTCCATCAAGGACAACACCTGTATCATAATGCCAACAATCTCCCCCTTTGGACTTGATGGCAACCACCACACCAAGTCACTCTCCCCCTTTGACATCAAGGGCAAAGGGCAGACCAAGAAGTTCTCTCCCTCTGCTGTCCATACTCCCCCTGAGTACCTGCTGAAATCTCTGATTGGGCTCCCCCTTTGTATATGCCAAGATGTACCAATCCGTCCATGCTCCCCCTGAGCACATGCAAGGTCTTTATAACAAAGACCAGCAATCCATTCAAGACCATGATAGTCATTAGCCACTATCATACACCATATATGATCTGCACCATAAGCATCAACATCCAGTCCTGTAACCTGCAATACCATTCTTTTGATCAACCAGCAAGATGTATCATTTAGCCACATAAGCATCATCACCAAAGACTTCTAACCATAATGCCAACAATGCATTATTTGAAGTATATGCTCCCCCTGAGCCTGTGCCAACCATCATATACCATGACCGAACCATTTCCTGAGTCTGTTCTGCTGCCTTTTTCTTCTGAGCTCCATATACGTGACTCTGCAGCCTCTAGCTCACGTATATACGTGACTTATCTTCATTATATCAGTGTATGCAAGATGGAATACTGAAGGTCTACACTTTCAGTTTCCCCTGTGTCTGTTATGTCAGCTAACTGAGTTATGTCACACCTTTCTGTCTCTAATTCTGTCTTCTTCAATTCCTGGAATTGTGATGATGTATAATCCTCTTGCTTTGGAGTTTGAATTTTGCTCCTGCATTCCCTTGCTTTATGTCCAAACTTGTTACATGCATAACATCTTACATGTTTCATGTTCCTTCTATTGCAATCAATTGCTTTGTGGCCAAACATATTGCAAGAAAAACAATATCCTTTGAAGTACCTGGAATGTGATGATCTTGTGTGACGGTCTTGAACCATTCTACTTCTACATCTGGCTGCAACATGTCCAAGATTATGACATACATAACATTCAACATTATTCAATGGAGGAAATAATCATCTATCACTTCCATAGTTAGGAGTAAAGGATTTTCTTTGAGGAATTTCTTTCCTTGGCTGTTGATGAGGTTGTCCTCTCATCTCCTTGTTGAGTATTTTAGAATTCTCATTAGAGTTCCTTGCCTCACCTTGTGAGCTAGATTCACCTTCAACAGATTCATAAAAGCCAAGACCAGTTTTGATAGTAGGGGATCTTTGACTACCAAGAATGTCATCCAAAATCTTAGTACTATCTTGAAATCGTAATAGTTTATCCTTTTCTTCTAATTTAATTTTTAAGATATTTACCTCAACCTGATGTAGTTCTTTCTTTTCCAGATACTTCTTCCTTATGTTTTCTTTAGATTTTCTTCCTACTTCCACTTGTTGCCTTAATTCGATCACTTCATGTTATTGTTCTTCAAGAGCATCTTCATTCTGCTTCTTTGATTCTTTAAGATCTTCTTTTAGAGAGAGGATCTTTGATTCAAGTCTCTGAATTGTTATGCTCTGATATTTTACTATATCCTGCAATTGCTCCCTTACTCTGGTTACTGACTCCAACTGTTCTTTTAATCTGGTAACTTCTTCTGGTTCTACGTTCTTATTTTCATATGCCATGAGAAGTCTAATGTCTTCATCACTATTGGATGAGTCATTACTTTTATCATGGATATAATAACTTCTATCAGACATCTTTCCTTTGTTATGAGGGCATCTAGCAGTGTAGTGACCAACTCTACCACATGAAAAGCATTTGAAAGGTAGCTTACCTTTGAACCTTCCAGATCCTCGTTCAAGATTCTTGACAAAATTTACCTCATCTTCTCCTTCTGAAATGTATCCTGATTCATTTGTTGATTCTTCGAATGCGGCTTCTTTCATATCTGATGGTCCTCCTTTTCTCATCTCATAAGCAGTTAATATTCTGTGAAGCTGCGTCATAGCGATCTTCTGTAGATCCTCCTTTTCTTCTATGGCAGAAACTTTGGAATCAAATTTAGCAGATAGGGATCTTAAAACCTTTTCAACTAAGACAAATTCCTTAAATTCTTCACCCAGATTCCTCATACAATTGACAATCTCATCTATACGCAGGAAGTAATTAGCTATGCTTTCATTACTATGCATCTTAAGATTTTCATACCGTATTCTGAGAGTTTGAAGCTTTGCTCGTTTTACCTGTTCATCTCCTTCGTAGCTTAGAATGATTTTGTCCCATATTTATTTCGCTGATTTGAACTGCATGACCTTGACAAATTCTGATTGTGACAAACTTCCCAATAAGACAGTAACCGCTTTGGCATTGAGTTCATATTGCTTTCTCTCTGCTGTATCTGTAGGAATTGCTGATGGATATGTGTATCCTCCTTCCACGATTCCCCAAACATCCGTTCCAAGCGACTGTAGATATGCTGTGGTTCTTATCTTCCAGTGGACAAAGTTGCTCCCATCAAATATTGGTGGCCTGATGGATGCCTCTCTTTCTTGATTAGCCATTCTGATGGATCTTTACTTCAAGCGATCAAGCTTCTTCTAAAGGACCCGCTCTGATTCCAATTGTTGGAAATAACACTGAGAGGGGGGGGGGGGGGTGAATCAGTATTATCAAATCAATATAACTTTTCCATTTTCATACTCTGATTCATATACGCTACTTAAGTTAAGACAAACCGCGTGTATGCGCAACTGTATGTAATGCAACAAGCGTATATCAAGTAAACTTATGATTCAGTTAGTTGATCCTTAATGAGTGCATCAGAACATTATGAACTGTAAACAACAACAGTATAACAGAACATATCATCACACATAAGCAACACACATGAACACCATGATATAAGGTGGAAACCCAATGTGGGTGAAAACCACCTGCTGCAATTCATCTCTATCTTCTTTTAATTAGAAACTTCTTTTTACAATGATTCTGTACTGGTGCAGTCTTATACCAGTACGCAGGCTGCTACCTGCAGAAGGCTACAACCTTCTCTCGTTCTCCAGACTCTCCTAGAAGGGAGCTACAACCCCCTTAGCTCTTGTACTAGCTAAAGTACTAGTACGTAGGTGCTGGCCTATAGAAGGCTACAACCTTCTCTTTTCTTCCAGGGACCACGTTTCATAAATTTTCAGACTGGATCCATAAATACAAAATAATCACCACTGCAATACAATCATCAACTTATACCTGCATCATCAATCTTTGAATCACCCAATACTGAATCACTGAAACCCTGTCATCAAAATACAGTTACCTGAACACAAACCAGAGCCTAAAACTCTACAACAATCACTAGAACCAACAACAACCTGAAACATAAAATATCATAATGTATACGCTACTTGATTGTGTCAAAACTGCGTGTACACTCGCTTTCACCAGAGAGAACCCGCGTACAAATCTAAAGATAATTACTTATTCCTTCGCTACCATTTCCAACTTGATTCACATCAAGCCAAGCATTACAAACCCATAACAAGCATACTAGATCTTCCCACTTCATTAGACATTCATTTCTTCCTCATCCTCCTTTGGCCTAATGATCTTCTCCTTATATAGGTTTACGCTTCTCTCAATACCATGGTCCAAAACAATGTAGAAACAATACCTGGGGTCAACACTTCAGACCAAATACCACGGACCAATACCAAAATACCGTGGAACAAATACCACGGACCAAAACTTAGTTTTCCAACATGTACGCACATTTCCTTTTGTGAACCTGCGTGTGTACACATATGTGCCTTTTGTTCTTCTCACCTGCGTGTATACACACTTTCATCAAGGTTAACCTACGTATATCTCTCTCTTGACTTGCTGTACTAAGATCTGTCCTCTGATTGAGTTGCCACCAAGGACATCACCTGTATCATACCTTAGAGTGAGTTTCCATCAAGGAAAACACCTGTATCATAATGCCAACAAGAAGAGGGATCCCAAATTATTGAGAGCAGAGGAGGTTTCCCCTTCAGAGAAGTGTTTATATAATCTCTTATATTGGTTTACTTGCTTTAGATTTTCCCCTTATCCTTTCTCTACTAGATTGGATAAGCATGTAACACACCAAGTAGATTTACACCAGGTTGCAGAGTTTGGATACTAAAATAGGTACGAATCTAATAGGTTCCCTCAAGTTTTTTTTTGGATGGATATTTTCTGTCGAGACTTAGCTCAACCTATGGAATTTTCCTAAACAAAAAGGGAAAACAAACATATAACCAAGTGTTGTGGTTTACACATTTTCTCTTCATTCCACCACAAAGCCCTTCTGAGCAATGCACTTTTTCACATAAGGTCTTATTTATGTACAATTACCAAGACACAAGATAATACAAGACCCAACTTGACACAAAACACATATGACTAACACAAATGATAATGAAAAGATACAAAATAAAAGACTGTACATGAAACACAACTTAGAGTTGATATTGGAAATAACACTTCAAATCTCAGCCATTAAAGGGAAGAGGGTCAGTCCTCCCATCTACGAATTTCATCTTGAAAGTATTATGACCGAGATTTTATTTGATGGTGAAGGGGCCAATCCACAAAGGTTGGAACTTCATGTGTTTTCATTTCTCTTCATGGGCTTTGTCCCACTTCAATACTAATTCATGCACATCAAAACTCTCAGTCCCTGTGGATTTCTTGTTGAACCAACGCTTAATACGATTTTGATGGATGAAAAATCTTTCTTTGGCTTTGAGCATTTCTTCCTCAAGTTTAAGCAAGGTATTTATCCTGCTTTGAACCAAAAGGTAAGGTGTACATTGGGACTCTTGGGATAGTTGCAAGGATAGGATATACAGGTTCAAAGGCAAGATAACTTCTTTACCATCAACCAAAAAGTGTAGTGAGGTTTTGAGGGAAGGATTAGGAGTCACGATTAGCCCATAATACATTTGTCAAAGCATTGTGCCAGTTCCTTTTCTTAGATAAATTTTTTTCTTGATTATGCGAATAAGATTTTTCTTTATTGATTCAACTAAACCATTTCCTTGTGGGTAATGGTTAGATGCATGCCTTAATACAATACTATTTTATAATACAAATTCATAAATATTCAGGGGAGAAAATAAGTCGCATTATCAAAGATTAGATATGTTGGAATGCCAAACCTAGTTATGATGTTTTGCTTCTAGAAGCGGATGACTTCTTGGTCATTAACTTGTCTTAAAGGAATGACTTCTTTCCACCGATTAAAATAATATGTCACTATTAAAATGTATCGGTGTTGCTTTGATGAATGTGGAATTATTTCTATGATGTCATCTACTCCCCACTGTTGGAAATGTTCCTCAACTGCTACAGGTAACAGTGGGGCGACTGACTTATGATCTTGACCGACGTATCTCTGACAAGCTGGGCGCTTGCAAGCATAAGTGTGAGAATATTTGAATAAGGTGGGCCAATAATAACGAGTCCTCATTACTTTATACACAGTTGTATTGTTTGCATAATGACCACCTGCCAGTCCCTCACGTAGATCTTTTAGTACCATCTCCATGTCTTGAGGCTTAAGGCATCTTAGCAAGACACCGTTATGGTTCTTTTTAGAATGAACTCCATGAGCGAGATGATAGGATAGATATTTAAGGCATATTGCCCTATTTTTTTTGTTCGATAAATGCATGGGAAAGGGGTCATGCTCTAGGAATAGCCGTATGTATGAATACCATGGCACTGTTGAGATTGTCTAGGGAATGTTGTACATCTCTATTTATTGCTCCTAACCTAAAATATCTTTCTCAAGGGCATCTCTCGCTTCGACTGCAAGTTGAAAAATGCCATAAACCTAAATGGTATGAACTGATTTAAAATCTATATCATATACTTGTAAGTAGGGCATCCATTTTCCCTCTTCTTGCCCAATTCCTTCTGCACAAAGAGTGTCCTGACCACTGGATGAGGAACATATACAATCATATGAGCTTTAAGTAGATAGGTTCTAAACTATTTTATTGCATTATACAAAACATATGCTTATTTATTGATGGAAAGGTAATTTAGATCTGACCCCTATAAGCCAACATTCATGAAAGAAATAGGCCATTTGTTTCCTTCAACATCCTTCTGAGTTAGTACGACCGCAATAGATGAATCTGAGGCAAAAGTGTAAAGCAATAAATATTTTCCATAATCATGACTAAATAATGCAGGTGCATCAACAATAGCTTGTTTAATCTGAGCAAAAGCATCCTTTTCCCTTTTGTCCCATTTATAAGTCACATCTTTCTTAATCATCTCTTGTAATTGTTTAAGTATCTAAGCATAGTTAGAGATGAAATTTCACAAGAAATTAATCGTCCTTAATAAAGATTGGATAAATTTCTTGTTTACTGGGAATTAGATCTGAGTTATAGTTTTGACCCCTTTGGGATCAAATTTGATTCCACTCTTTACAATGAAGTGTTCTAAGAGAGTGCCTTTTGACACACCAAATATGTTTTTCTTGGGATTAAGAAAAATCCCATATTTACGACATCGCTCAAATATTTTCTTTAGATGACGTAAATGACCTAATATTCTTTTGGAGAACACAATTACATCATTCAAAATAAACAAATACACTTTGTCCAATCAGGCCATGGAAAGCAATTTCCACTGCTCTTTGAAATGTAGCACCAACATTGATAAGCCTGAATGGCATACGCTTAAAGGCGAATGTTCCCCACTTGGTCTTGAAGGTGGTTTTAAGACAATCTAGTTCTGCCACTAGAACTTGATTATAACTAGAAAAACAATCTATTAGAGAGAACATCTCAGACCCAAATACTATTTGGAGGATCTGTTCCATGGATGGCATCGAGTATTATCTTTATCTGATGCCCAATTAAAATTGTGAAAATCAAAACATAACCTTATCTCATCAAACTTCTTTCTAAATGGGACCAAATTCGAAACCCATGTAGAATTTATAAACTTAAGAATGATCCGAGCATCCATCAACTTCTCAATTCCTTTTGGATTAGGGCTTCTAGCATTGGATGAACTTTCCTTAGCTTCTATTGAAAAGGTTTCACCCCTTCTTTAATGGGAATGACATGCTGGATGATACGAGTATCGTATGTCTTCAAATCATCGTAGGTCCATGCAAACACATCATGGTACTGTTTGAATAAGTGGGTGAATGCTTGTCATTCTTGTGGTGAACAACATCTACCAAGGTTTACATATTTCAGATCTTCTTGAGTTCCCAAGTTGAATTTTTTGGATGACAACTTCGAGATTTGAGTCTTAGTATTGATTGGTCCTCTGGAGTGGTTTTGCTGGTCATATAATTTTTCTAGTGAAACTACATCTTTAGGCATAGTATTTACTTTCATTGCATTAGATTCCTCCTACAAAGCCTTGTTGTGCTCATCCTCTTCAATGTAAACATCTTTAAATATGTCTGCATTAGCCATAAAATGAAGTATCTGTTGGTCATCATTGAAAACACAAAAATTAGTGATGTTATCAGGCACATAAGGTTTATATATAATCTCTATAGAAAAACCATTTCTCAAAATCAAAATTCTAACGGTTGCATTAGCTAATGCATCTGCTGCAGCATTTCTAAGCCTAGGAACATAAATGATATTAAAAGATTTAAAATAATTAATCAATCACCATACCTCCTGTTGGTAGTTTTTAAGATTTGGTGAAACAAAGTGGATAGTGTCCTGTACCTGATGAGTAACCACTTTTGAGTCACCAATTACCTTGAGAAAATATACCTTCATATCAATGGCTTTCTTTAACCCAAGAACACGCACTTCATATTCGGAAATATTATTTGTACACTTGAACTCAAAATGACATGATATGATGTACTTCTTATTACGTGGATCTATGAGTACACAACTAACTCCATAGCCATCCTATGTTCTTGAACCATCAAAGTACATAGTCCATATATTATTAGCTACTAAACTAGTTCCTATACTATTATTACTATTATGTACATCTATATTACAGGATTCATTAACACCAGTTGGAGTACAAGGAAGGAGCTCCAATTATGTATCAGGTGGGATGGGTGATGGCTACGCTTGATAACACCTGTGTTTAGTTTCCAATTTTTTTTTCCAAATATTAAATCGACAAAGCTAGCATGTTCATTATGACCCTCAAGTAGTGTCACAATGTATTTCATGTATGGATTTCTCTATACTTTAATAAACTATTTCTACCCTTATATGAAAGCCATAAGTGAGACCAATTTGAAGCAAAATACCCTTGTAATTTACTAGACCAATCTCTACTTAGGAGTATGCCATAGGCTTCAAGGATGTCCATAATTACAATGTTTATACATTGGTGTACTCGATGATCAGATGAAAAACAAATAATAACATTCTTGAGTTCACCAATAGCTTGGACAAGGGATCTGTCCAGCTGAATGATTTGTGCATCAATTTTATCCCATTTAGCATTAATTTTCTTAGCAACAGATAATGGCATTACATTCACATATGCACCTGAATCAACCAAACAATTATGGAAATTGTAATTAAAAATTTTGAAAGTTAGCAAAAATGGGGGGAAATATTATTAACATCTAAAGTTACAACATTAACTACAGATTCGAGAGTTCTAGAAGACTTACTAGACACCTTTTGAGAAGTAGATCAAGATTTTTCACCTGATGAAGGTTGTAAAAAGGATTGGACAAGTAGTTCACTCTGGCTTGCCATCTTCGCGAGCTCAAAGATGGAAATTTTGGCATGAGCTCTCTTCAAATATTCAACGATACTATAATCAATCGCTTCAATTTTAGCAGGAAGTGTTGAAGTGTCTAGAGGATAGTTTTATTTGAGACTTCTGGAGTGATGGAATTGTTTTTCTACTAGTGGAAGTGTCCTTAGAAGCAGTAGCATTTCCAAACTTACTTTGTTCATTCTGAGTAGGTTGGCCAGTGGTGAGATCCTTCTTAACAATTGCTCCTTCAATTTTTGTCTAGTCACCTCCTGTTTAGGAATGGGCCCTTTGCTCCTCAGACTATAACGACCATTCTATTTTTGAGGAGGGCATTCACTTTGTAGTGGTGCTTCAACACTATTTTGGTCAGTATTAATAATGAAATTGAAAGTATTAATTGCATGTCACATGCCTGTACTTCCCTCAGCCGCTGCAGGTTCATTTATTTCTTTTGCCTGCTCATACTTCTCATTTAATAGTAAAGTATCAATAATGTGTGTGACCAGAGCATTCATGTTGTTGTTCCACTATGGACATGTTTTTTTTGAATTCCATTCCTAATGATTATCCATACCTATACTTTCAATATTCAACACAACTTTTGAACTTTGGGCAAATTTAGTCAGCTAGTTGTTGTTGTTGTTATTCCTTCTGAATGGGAAAGACTTGGGGGGCTTGCTACAAGTAGAAGCCTCGCTTGACCTTCTCTTTAATTCTGAAACTTCGTTAGTGAGTGCCTTTAAATATTTATTCAAGATTTCAATATCAACAAAATCCTTTTCTTTAGCTTTACTTGAAGAAGGCTGTGACTTCTTGCTAGTCTCCTTGGATTCTTTAGATTCTTCTTCATCTATAATAGCTTTGATGGAACTCAAGTCTTTCTCCATGTGATATTTTTCGTAAAGTATAGAGCCAATGTCTCCTTTGTGGCTCTTTTAACAAAAGCAAAAATGTTTATAGGCAAGACAACTATATAATAATCAATATTGATAGAATCGTGAGGCTATGTATCTAGGGGAAACTTGTTCAAAATGCAGTTGAACCTTTAATGAAAATCCTTAAATTTCTCCTTTTCTCCCATCTTAATGTTTTCAAGCTCCTTTAAGAACATGGAGGGAGTCTTGTAATCGACGAATTTCTCTAAAAACAATTTCTTAAACTCCCTCCAACCATGGATTGAATTGACAGGCAGACTGTGGTACCATGCTACTGCTCTACCTTCTAAAGTGAAAGGAAAAATCCTACAAGAAACATCAACATATCTTACCTCCAACATCTATAGATGCATGTAGAATTATAGATATGATTGTCTGCCTTAGTCTTCTTGTAAGGATCAAACTTAGATAACAAATTCTCTGGATATCTGGGCATTCTATGAAGGTTATCGGAAGAGCGAGTGGCCCTTGGGCCATCCATTCAAAGTATTGATCAACCATGTATTTATATCTTTGTTTTTCCTCCCTTTCCGAGTTTGATGAGCCTTCTCCTCCACCATTCAGGCCTTTGTTGAACTCAAAATTAGTTGGCAATTGTTCTCTATTCGAAAGAACAATATCTTCCTCGTACTCTTTGTGAATGGGTGGAAGTGACTCTTGCTAAACTATGTCTTCCGAAGACTCTTCTAATTCCTCAAGAGTGGTGACAACCAAATATTTCACTGATGAAACTAATACACATGTATGAGTTGTTTCCTTATTCTTGGTATGATGAGGGAGATTATGAGAAACAATGAGTAAACCAATAAATTTCGTAAAATAACGAGTAATAGGCCGAAGTTCCTGGAGTTGTTTGTAGGTAACCTCATATGCCAACTCCAAATCAGGTTGAGAAGACCCTCCTACTTCAGGAATATAAGTTTGGATTGTGCTTGGAATATTATTGCATTGTCTTGAAGATGAACGATTGGGATGTGAAGAGTTATCAACCATAAGAAACTAGTTTCCCTCCTTCTAGCACTAGAATGTTGACAGGGATGGATACTACCAACATAAAGGGGATATCCTCGATATGAGGTCCCAATTAGACCTCACACCATTTGGTGTAGGAGTCCCATCTAGAAATATGACCCGAATTTCATTTACTTAAAGATTTTCCTTGGCTTAAGTAGTTAGCATGAGAGAGAAGCACACATGTGCTTTTGAATGAGCAAGAGAGTGTGCCTTGTGAAATGTTCAATTGTATATGTATCAAGGTTCTTTCACTGCAAGGGAGAGAAAGTGAGCCTCTAAAAGATAAGTAATAGTACTAATCTAATGGAGACACACGCACATAAATGAGAAAGAATCGTTGGACATCAAGCGAAGTAGTTCACATAGATGCAACAATAGTTAAATAATCACAACACATTTCCAACAAGTTAAGCACCAAGTTAACCGAAATAGTTCAATTAATTCACTACATATGAAAGCCAACATAAACAGCAAACATTATAAGAATAGTCTCATGCATGAAAATGTGCTGGCCAGATGGATTCAACTATTAAGCAAAAGTTACAAGATACATAAGTACAATGAATATCGCTAGCTCCAATAGTGGAGGTTAGAGCCACTACTTTCTCCCCAAAAGTACTATCTCTATCTCTCTAATGCCTTATGGGAGAAGCCAAGGTTAAAAGTATTTTTCTTGAGTAATGAGGATCCTTTTATAACTTGAGGCATGACCTTTCATATCCTCATGACTCTTGACTTTCCAACTTCTAATGACCTTTGGACTTATAGAACCCTTGGAATTCTAAATGACTTTTAGAATTACATATGAATATTGGATTTACATGTCTTTTGGACTTCTATACATGTCTATTTTTTCCATACATGACTCTTGGACTTCCACTTCTTTGTCTTTACAATAATTACATGATTACATCATAACTTCCACATCATCATGTGGTGACGACATGATAAGTCACTATCATTGATGACTTTGACTCGTAGTGACTAATGACATATACTTTCTTTAATTGGTGACATGGCCGCCACTTGTGTCTTTGCTCTTGCATTAAATTTTGGTCGTTGATGTCTTCACCCTCCAAAGGGCCTTTGATCTCATGGAGTCTTTAGAGATGCTTCTTTCATCAATATTTCAATGTGTTCTTCGTTCTCGAATGCTTCCTTTGACTATCTTGTTTGCTCAATCTCTTCATGCATCCTTCCATGTTGTTTTTGGAATACCTGTATCATAAATCACTCATGGAAAGAAAACATCAACATGAAAATCTGCTATTCTAACATGTTTCATGCATGTGTTATGCTCATAACTTAACAATGCAATTGGGAAAATCAAGGAGAACTTATGGGTGCAAGGGCGCATTGTGAAAGGCTGAAGGGTTGAAGATTCGATGCTTTAGGATGCGCTCATGCATTCAAGAGGAGACAGAGAAAACTCAAGGGAGGGTGCAAGGCATAGGTTCGAAGGACGATGGAAGAGAATTTAGGCTTCCCAAGTGCACTGTGTGCTCAAGGGAGATAAGGAGGGCGCAAAATTCATTATCGAAGGACGAATGATGAGGATTCAGGGTGTGCTCAAGAGGACCAAGGAGTGTGTAGGGCACATTGCTGAAGGCTGAAGGGGTCAAGTTTTAGGGCTTTAGAGTGCTTCCCGTGCACTCAAGGACTGTGCTCAAAGTAAGACTTGATTCTTTAAGGCACAGTTTGAGACAAGGAAGGAGAATAATGCTTGAGAGTGCACTATGTTCTCTTGGAGGGTGTAGGGTGCTCTTTTGAACAGCAAAGGATTCTTGTTGAAGGCTTAAGGGTGTGCTTTTTTGCTCCTTGCCTTAATGGGCTCACTTGTGCAACCAAAATTTGTCTAAGTATGGAGGATAGAACAAGGGGAGAACGTAATGAGTTTAGAAATGAAATCATGTGCGACACATACCAACTCATTAGTAAAAATTAGATAGTCTTTAGCAATGGTAAATAGACATCAAAACGCTAGTTTACAAACACTCCCCAAGTATAATGGACAAAGTGTATGTGACTGCGACCAAAAGTGTCATTTTCCAACAAACAAAGGTGTTATGACCATGAAACGTACTAGAGATTTTCTAGTCAATGTGTTGACACTTTAGAATAATCAATAAGACTTGAAACATATAGAATGAATTAGAATGAAACTTGACGACCAAGGTGACACTTGATGTGATAGTGAGGTAGGCTCCAAAATTTGAATGTAGTGAAATTTTGGAGGGTGTTGTAGCAGCGACAACAGAACATTAGATGTTAATATGAAATTTATCTACATGATAACAAATTACATCTGAAAGTCAGGCCAAAGATGCATAACTAAATTGCACAAGAAAAGAAAATGGAAATCTATCTTATGTAGGAGCAAAGGAAGTGGATCAGAGCAGGAAATAAATCCCAAATTGAGGTCTCCAATGCTACTAAGTACCTACAAACTACCAATGAGAAAATTCAAAATTTGGAACGAAAAGGTACTCTTGACGTTTTAAGTGTCCAAGAAAGCCCATGTCGGAAAAAGTGAAATGCTTGGTAGATATGAAATCCCTGGAGGTGTAAGCACAATAGTTAGTGAAATACTAGGTCAATATTCGACAACATCTTCAAAAAATTATACACATGATTTTTCAAAATACATCTGAAGAAACCCCCTACTCCAACACCTTTAACATACTCAACTACACCTTGACCTAAATATCATTTTTTTAACTAAGAATGGCAGAATGTGGTCCACCTGTTCCACAAGAATAGTTAGATATCCTAGAGTCAGAGGTTGACAGATCCAATTGGTCGTTACGGGGAACAAAAAAAAGAGGCACTTATATCTTAAGCCCTTAGGTTTAAGTAGTTGGAATGAAGGATGATCAACATGCATGATCAGTTGACCATATGGCACAACAATATGCAGGGGAACGACCTTCTCCATCGACACCAAAATGACTATTCACTATTCAACCAACATTTTCTTATTCTCTTATTCTCTCTCTCATTCTTTTCCACTATTTGTAAAAATTACTTCTTTAAACTTTTATAATTTTCCAAGTCTCCCCCTTCTTTAAGAGGACAAAGGAATTGAGGGTGGGGGAGATATTGGAGGAGCTAGTCGACTTAGTTGACTAGCCCAGTCGAGTCGACCCACCAAAGAAGTATTGTACATCATTAAGTTCCTTTTTTGAGATGATCGACCAAGCCAATTTGGATATGTTTGTTGAGACAATTAAATTGTTGTAACTATCTATTAGATATAAATATGGATGTACTCAATTCTATGTAATAGTTGGTTGGTTGTTGAGTATATACTTAATATAAGCATTATTTTTCTTTCTCTCTACTACTTTTGTGTCTCTTTTCTCTTCCATGTGGTGCATATGATTCTTTATGCTTACTCGATGTTCCACTCTATTGTTTACTAATGCATACTTTCGATTAGATTATAATAGTTCTCATCCATCATTAGTATAATTTCATATTTTGCTTCATTCCTTTCTAGGAGGACTTTAACCAATAGTGAGTTAAGATTCCAATAGAGGTCAATCATGTGCAAATGTTAGTTTAGATGACCTCTTGTGTGATGAACATAGAAAACATAGTCAGCCACAACCACAATTATCTTAGAGTCATAATGACAATCATGGTGGGTGATAATTTCCTCATCCACCCCCATTATCTCCTGTTGAATTTCAGAAGGTATATGCATGTGGAAGAGTTGAGTGAAGGCTTGAGATCTAAACCTTGCATGCACACCTATGTGTGATTCCCTTCCATTTGCACCTTAATGAGACCTAGCCTATTTCCTTGGAATCATGTCCAATGATCGATGCTAAGATGAAACTACCCATGTTTGTCACCACCCACCATAATAGAAGTCTAAAAAATACTCGAGACAACCAATACCCAAATCCACATCAACCAATTAATGGATACAACCGATATCGATATGTAGGAATTGATCAATTACTTTAGACAACCATAACATAGAGTGACTTTTAATCTCTTTGGCATGGAATGAAATATGTGTCTCTTCTTGGCTAAGGTCCTCTACCATAAGATGAGAAGAAGTAAACTATAACTGAAACTAGTGAAGGGTGTAATGACACATGCTAGGAGGGACTGGTCCTTTCCCTAGAAAGTTTCTAAGAAAAGCATATGTACATCAAATAACCAACTCACCAACAAAGACGACATATTCCTAAGTGCACCCAAGAAAATCAGGGGGAGAAAATGAATTTATAGGGTTGAAAACCTATGAAGATAAGCAAAATAAAATGCACAAAATGACATCATGAATAAGTGTGGAAGAACATTGTGAAACTTCCCAAATACAATACTAAATCCACCAAATCTAATGCCACATGCAAGAAATGACCATCCTGTTTGAGAATTCATTGTTGTTTGAATGGTTAGAATGCCAAATGTACTCCATATCATAGTCATGAGGGAGGGTGATGGCCACATCACCCTCAATTAATATGTGAGGTGACAGTGGTTGTGCCACCCTAAACCACTCCTACATCCTTGATCACCCCATACAAGGTATTTGCAAACGCAAAATTAACTAAATATTTTCGACCAACTTAAAGTTGAGGGGAACAAAAGATGTTGTACATCATATCACCATCTAGAGACAATTTACTTCACTCATATCAAGAATCAAATATGAACGACATTAGAGTAATTTTCGGTCCAAAATGAGTTTCACAAGAAAAAAATATGGTTAATGAATGAAGATTCAAAAGAGAATAGAATTTCAAAATAAATTTTAAAAATTAAGTTAATAATAATCATTAATTTAAAACAATAAAAAATAATGTGTAATTTTTTTCTTTAATTTAATAATAATTAACTAAATATAAACTTCAATTAAAATTGAATAAAATATTCATAAAATATGGTAAATATTTTTAAAATATTAAATATAAAATATTCTATATTACGAAAACTTTCAATGTTTTTTTTTTAATTATATATTACCACTCATTAATTACAACAATATAATAATAATACACTATATTAAAACTCAATAGTTTTTTTGTTTTGTTTTTAAGTTAACTGATTCTATTAATTCTTAAAGAGATTACATCTAGAAGAGTTCTTTTCCAAAAAAACTAAGGCCTCACTCTGACTAGATTTGTTGGCCATCAAATACAAACAAAAAGACATTGATAAGAACAACACAAAACTATGAGACCACATATCAATGGCTCAAATGGCCAAAAAATGATCAGATACCAAAATCTATCCCACTCTCATCATTATCCATTCTCATTATTTGGATCCTAGGCTGCATGGCCACCCTCAACTAGACGATCGAAGGCTTCATGGACATGAGATTCCATGTGTGCCATTTGTCCCTCAAAGTTGTCTATTCAGCCTTGGAGCTTCATTTTTCCTCTACGAAGGGAGTCCTGGTTATTAAGGATATGCCATTTGTTATGTTTTATATCAATTAGAAAGCTTATAACATCATTTCTATCACTATGCTTGTCCCTCGCTAGTTGGTCTACTGTCACTTACACTCAACGAATTTGGGCTTCGAGGGAGTCGTAAGGGGGTGGTAAATCCACCCGCTCTTGTGATACCTCATGCGTTTGATATAGTTCTCCCATTTCCTTCGGTTGAACATTTTGGGGCCTAGCCGCTTACATTTTATGCCCCCCACCACAACGAGGTCATCCTCGTTGTCTCTGCATTGTAGTTCTAGTCAAAGGCCTATATCTAACCTAGCAAGACTACCCACCAAAAAATCCTTGACCCACTCTCCCCCCACGGTCAACCACGCCCCCACAATAAGGCATAACTCTAACTACTACACACATGCACTGAACCACATACAAAGAACCACTTTCCCACCCCAATTCACCATTGAAAATGAAACTGACACCCACTATCTAGTTTTCCCAGAACCACGAAGCCCAAGAAGCCAACCTAAAATGACTATACCACCCCATGCACTGAGAGACCCAAGAAATCATCTTAGAAGAGTTGAACCACCACAACATCAAAGAGATAGACCAAATAGGGAGACCCTCCACCCATTCAAACTATACTCACCTCTAAGAAAATAAAGAGCCACCAACTTACATCCCACTACTGGACTGTATAAAAAATAAGCTTCTTGCACATATAAAAAACAAGAAATAGAAGGAGGCAAACACTAGGACCCCCCACCAAAGACACATAGTCTCTTCTCCACATACACCAAGAAATAGATAGAGCCAACAAACAAAAATATCCTTAATGTTAAGACATATGAGATGAGCACAAAAATTACTTGACCCAATGCATAAACCATGACTTCTGCTACCAATTCAAAGACATTCATGTCTCCAAATAGAATCCATTTGTAGGGTGTTGCTAAATCACCAACCTTTCTCTCTTGGAAGGTGAAAAATAGGAGACACGCTAACGCTGGATCCCAAATTACGTTTTGTAGCACCAACAAAGTCCAGGTTTCACCAGGCAACCTCTCCCCATCCATGAACAGGCTCTCTCGCTATGCCAAGAACAAGGTTGGCCCTTCAGAGAGGCCTCTTGTGACTTCTAGATTTGCAATTCCACCTATAGACCAAACCCTCATCGCACATTGCCAAAAAATGCAACCTAACACCATTGCCACCCCTGTTATAACCTCCTTCCCCTCTAGAATGTTCAGTGGTAGAGCGCCAAACAAAAATTTCTTAATATTTTTCCTATTCATGTGAGCCGCGTGGAGGGAATTCAATGCCCTTGTCTTGAAACTTGTTACCAATGTTTTCCACCCCCAACGGAGAAGGATTATAACTAAATAGTTATAACATATGAGTTATAATATTTTTCCTAGGTAAAATGAATTATAGTATATAATTTATTATACTACATAATATATGATATATTATATTACATAATATATGATATATTTTATTATATTATATAATAATTAATAATTAATTCATTCTTGTTATATTATATTAATTTTTTTCTTTTGTCATATAATTTATTAGGATTTGAATCGATGACCTATTGCACATAGTACCTAACAATGCACTCATTCACCATCAATCCAAAGCCCCATATGTTTAATTGATCACTTATATTATATATAATATTGAATTATCTATCACAAAATATTTGTTAGCATATTTTTATTTTAAATTTTTTCACTGTTATTTAATTATAATTTCTTTTTGAATTTTAATATTTATTATTAAATATATGTAAAAGGTAATAATATACTTAACTAATTATAAATTATTTTAAATAAAATGAAATATAAATTTAAATATTTTACTGCTATGTCATTTATTGTGCATAAAATTTTTATTATGATTTTTTATTTTCATAACTTAACTCTACACTAACGTAACTTATTTGGCAAATATCATTCATGCGACAACATAGATTAACCTTGACTAGATAACACCTCTAACTTAATGTGATGTGGCATATGATTTTACTGTTTTAATATTTTCTTGGACAACTCATTTTAGACCCAAATTTATTCTAATAATTGACTTCAGTAAGTGGCTTCATGAAAATATATGCAAGACGATCATTTAAATGAAATATTGCAAGTCAAGAACTTGATCACAAAGGATTTGTTGTATGCATTGTAAATGGACCTCAATGTGTTTGATACACTTATGCTCAAGTAAATTACATGTAACGTGAATGGAACTCAAACTGTTACACTTAGACATCTCCCTTTTAAAATATGTTCAATATACATGCTCACCATTCAGTGAAGTCTCCATTAACTATGCTCTCATTAGATTTATTTATTGTTTTCACTATTGAATATAAGGTCATGGTCATCTCTATTTAGAACATCAATCTTGATCAACAAGTTTACCATCCATTGTAGTGAAGTTTGGTAAAATTTAGTTGATTGTTGTTAATTATCTTTATCATTTCTAGCTTGATCCATGGAGGTAAGGTGTTTCAAATACACTCAAATGTAAGAAATAGTTAAAGGGAATCAACTAAAGTTTTGATGGATATTATAAACAAATTATTATTCCCCTCATACAATCTTTAATAAAATATATATAGTCCTCAACCATATAAAATACACTAATTTTTATAAGGTCATATAGTCTTAATACTCCTTCAATTAAAGCATTATAGTCTAGTAATGAGTAACACACTTGTGATGGATTCCATTTCCATTTGTATTGGATTCCATTATGCATTGGTTGGTTAGAGAGTATCATTTTACTTCATTTGTAATCTTAGGACAAAGTTAAGAATTTAAAACAGTGAAATAACTCAATTACTATAGAAACACACATTTTTATCAAATTTACAGTGATTGTTCTTTCATAGTCTTAGTGCCTAATGATACTTCAAATTTCAAGCATTTCTAAGGATAAATGTTGGGGGATTACACAATGCTACCATAAAATAGGGGAATTGAAATTTTTTGTTCAAACCATGAAAACATGTGACATAAGGGTGTCCTCATGAGTTTCAAGGTTAATAATATCATTCATGTATGATTTAGAACCCTAGCATACAAAAATATTTGTCTTTATTTTTTGATTCTTCATGAGTGCATAATTTAGATAGTTTATTCATTTTATGGAATCATAAATATTAAATGTAAAAATTATCTTTTTCTCGTTAAAACTATACTATTCTATTATATACAGGAACAGGAAAACAGTTACAGTCGCCGAGTCATTTTGCCGAAGGCCACAGATGGCACTTTGGACTGAAAGTTAACAGATAGAGCTCACCGCGACTATACCCAACCGCCCACGCAGGGGCTCTGAACCACAAAAGTGCGCCCATATCAAAATTACCAACCCGCGCAGGGGCTTTCAGAAGACCTTCATCAAGATCCCACGCAGGGGCATCAAAAAAGAAAAGACTTTCATCATAATCCCTTCCGAACCAGACTGACATAGCTAGACCATACATTAGGCCAACAAGACAAACACAGAAAATTAAAGAGGAACCTGAGCAGCGCCTGAGTGAGTGATGCTGAGCGAACGGACGACTAATCATCCGGCTTCTCCTCGACGATTCTGCACCAGCCATATTTTTCCCTTTCCTCTGCCGTTGGAAAATCATCCAAGTCGTTCTTGTCTCCCAGGGGTGAACACGCTGCCTGAGTCTGAGGTGGGGTGGCGGCATGCTCTGGAACAGCCGCTGGGGATTCCTCGACGTCCTTTGAGCTCCCTGCCTGGTGCTGCCTCTTGCTGGGGTGTTCCTCGCCCTCATCCTGAGGTTCTTCAAGGAAGAGGACCGAGACGTGGGCGTTGATACGGGATTTTCCCTGGGAGCTGTTGAAGGAGAAGATGGCAGAACCAAAAGCAGGCAGAGGTGCCGAGTCAGAGTCTGGGCTTCTGGAGTCCATGAAATGGCTTGATTGGAGGGGGTTGGCTTCAGCAATTCGATGGCAGAGGCATCGACAACAGGGGGATTGGGGATATTCAGTTGAAGGATGGGAAGAACCACTTCGGCCAGAGCCTCGACGGCTGAGCAGGCGCTGTCGAGGCCTGACCATCTTTGCAGAAATACCAAAGGGATAAAACAACACAGAATAGGAGTAATTGGAGGATTTGAGACACCTTCTGACCAACCTTTCAGGCTTGAAACGGCTTTCAACTGACCGAGGGATGGCGAGAGCTGTGGCTCCGGAGACCAAATACCAGGCAGGAGCCTGAATATCAAACACCAGATTCTGAGCGTGAACCAGCATATTGCCATCAACCCCATGACCTGTTTCAAACTTTCCATCGCTTCCTCGAACCCTGTACACCATAATTTCTCGCTGCAGTCGCACCTGAACCTCGGACAGAGCATTGAATTGTCGTCCATGAGAGCTCTCGCTTATATTCTTTGGCAGCGATTCGCAATGAATGCCTGTCTCAGGCTTGAGGCAGCACATGGCATCCATGTGTCTCCTCATTTCTATCCATAGTGTCACCCGCATCCGGGGAAGCAGCATCGTTTTGGACCAACCTAGCGAATTCCTGAGCCTGAACATTATGTGGTATTATAGTTGTGTTTCCTATGAGGAGAGTATTGTCATTTTCTACTCCTATGTTGGCTAGGAGGTCTGCAACCTTGTTGCCTTCCCTTTTAGTGTGATTGAAGGAAATGGCCCTGTTGCTATGAAGAGCTTGTTCAATGGCTTCTAATCTGGCTTCGAGCCTCTAGCTGGCAGCGATTATTTTTGCTTGAGAGCCATTCTGAAGGCGCTTGGCCATGTTTATGAGAATCTGAGAGTCTCGTTCCACGATCAAGGGTTGAAGGTTGAGATTCCATGCGAGAAGGAGCCCTTGCCAGAGTCCCTCAAGCTCAGCTGAGTTGTTGGTGTCCCAACCCATGTTACCGTAGTATATCTGCAGGGGAGTGCCTTCATGATCCCTCAGAATTCCCCCAAAGCCAGCCTTTCCGGGGTTGCCTTTGGAGGCACCATCGAAATTGAGCTTATAAGAATGCTTAGGGGGAGCGGTCCAACTGTCTATGATTTTGGTGCTACTTTTGGAGGGGCCGATCTTGTGTAGTTCCTGAGGTAGATTCAGATGCCAGTTGCTTAGAATGCCTTTTTCGTTGTCTAGAGAAGGCAGATCCTCCTGGGTCCAGGATTGGAGCAGCAGCGTTTCTTTGAGGTTCCCACAGAGCCTGTTCCATATGTCTTCGATCGATGAGCGCTGGTTTTTGAATATACGTTTGTTCCTTTCCTTCCAGATGCTCCATAAGATTAGCCCTGGGAGAATGTTCCACAAACAGTTGAGAAGCTCACTTTTATATGGATTCTGCGGCCAGTGTCTTAAGGAATTGGTTATGTCTATTTCTGTTCTGCATCTTTTTTGACATCTGAAGCTCGCCTTTTCCCATAGCTGATTGGCTAGGGGACAGGTGTCCAGGAGGTGTAGGAGTGTTTCCTCATTGTGATTGCAGTTAAGACATATAGATGGACCATGGAAGTTTCTTCTCCTTAGTTTGTCCCAGGTAAGGATTCGTTTGTGACTTACCAACCAAAGGAAGTAAGAGACTTTGGGCCAGGATCCAGGTCGCCATACTTTGCTCCAGATTGGATCAGAAGGGGAATTGATGTTGCAGATGATCTTGTAGGCTTCTGAAGTAGTAAAGGCACCCTTAGGTCTGTATCCCCATCTTAGGATGTCCTTGCCTTCGTCGTGTCTGATGGTTCTCTTTCGTAGCTCCTTCTCCAACTCCTAAATATTCTGTAGGTTTGTGATGTTGGTTAGCTGATTACCCTGTTTCCATTTCCTAAATCCGTGCTCCGTTTCCTGCATCCAAAAGTGTCGGATCTTTTCTTGCTGCTGCTCCAGCCTGACAAGATCCGGGGATGGATGGAGAACTTGGATGAGCTTTGGCATCTGGCTCCATGCATCCGTCCAGAACCTCGCAGTTTTTCCATTCCTGACTTCCCAAAAACTGTGCTGCTGAATTAACTGGGAGTGTTGTTTGGCCGCATTCCATATTAGCGACCCTTTTTCAGTGGGGGTGAACCTGATTAGCTCCTCCTGAGGTCTGTTGTTGGCATATTTAGCTGTCCAGATTTTAACCAGGGTTTTTCTGGGTTAGTGATCCATTGCCACCAGATTTTAGCACTCATAATGGAGTTGCTGTGCTCCAGGTCTCTCAGCCCAATACCCCCTTTGTCTTTGGGCAAGCAGACAGTGGGCCATTTGATTAGTGCCCATTTGCGGTTAGTTTCCGAACTGCTCCATAGGAAACTGCGCTGAAGATTCCTGATTCTTTTTAATACCCATTTGGGCGCTGCAAGAATTGAGAAAAGATATAGGGGCATTGCCTGAAGGACGGATTTAATGAGCACTACCCGACTAGCCAGATTTAGAGATCTGTGCATCCAAAGGTTAAGACGGGATTCAAGCTTCTCAATGAGAGTTCGCCAGGAGGAATGCTTAATGGCTGAGGCAGTGAGAGGGGCTCCAAGGTATTTGGAGGGGAGGGAGGCTGTGGGAAAACCAAGGATTCGAGCTACTGCCGTCTTAACAGGAGGAGGCGTGTGAAAGAAAAAAATCTACGATTTGGAACAGTTGACGTTGGTACCTGAAGCTTCAGAGAAGTCATTGAGCAAGGATTTGAAGCGATAAGCTTCCTGGGCAGAGGGATATCCAAATAGCATGGTGTCATCAACAAACTGCTGATGAGAGGTAGCAGGGGTGTTATGAACTGAGAGGCCTTTGAGATGGTGAGAATGGAGGGCGTGTTTAATGTGGCGGCCGAGACCTCCTGCCATTAGAACAAAGAGGAAGGGGGATAGGGGGTCCCCTTGCCTGATTCCTCTAGACGGTTTGAAGGGGCGGGAGGGGATCCCATTCACAAGGATGGAGAATTGAGTGGAAGTAATTAGACTCATGATCCAGCGAATCCACATAGAGCAAAAACCAAAAGCTTTTAGCATTTGCTGAATGTAAGTCCAGCTGAGTTTATCAAAAGCTTTAGAGAGATCCAGCTTAAGAAGCATACTTGCCTGTTTTGATTGTTTGAGGGAGTGAATTATCTCGTGCGTGAGGAGAATACCGTCCATGATCTGTCTCCCTTCCACGTACCCCGACTGTTCCGGAGATATGAGCAGAGGCAACAGGGGCTTTAACCGGTTAGCGACAACTTTGGAAATGACTTTGTAAATGACATTACAAAGAGCTATCGGCCTGTATTTGTCAGGAGTGATTGAATCCTCCTCTTTGGGGATGAGGGCAATGAAGGTGGAGTTGAGAGAGGGAAGCAACCAATGGAGAGCTCTCGACTCTTCAACAATTTGCCAGACTTCCTGTTTGATCATCTCCCAGAAAGAGTGAAAGAACGTGGTGGTGAATCTGTCTGGTCCAGGGGCTTTTCCTTCCTTGAACTGGGACATTGCCTCGTCTGCCTCTTGTGGCTGAATTGGGCGAAGGAGAAGCTCATTATGTTCCTTCGTAATAATCCTTGGCACATTGTTGGTAATTCTTTCAATTGCCTGTTGCCTGTCTCCCCCAGGCTCTTGAAGGACCTGATTGAAGTGATTGAGAAATTCCTCCTCAATTTCCTCATGCTTTTCTACTTTCACCCCCCCTTGCTTTTGAATGAACGGTATGCTGTTGTGCATTCGTCTTTGAATAGTGGTTCTGTGGAAGAATTTCGTGTTTCGTTCGCCTTCCTTTAACCATCTGATTCTGGATTTTTGCTTCCAGTAAATTTCCTCCTGCTTCCGCCTTTCCTCAAGTTGTCTGTGGATGCGTCGTTCCTGTTCCAGAGTCACTTCAGTGTGTCCCTCAGTGGTTACCTTTTGTTGGAGGTCCGTCAATTCCCGGTTTAGCTCTTGTTGCGCTTTAAAGATATCTCCAAAGGTCTCCCTGTTCCAGCGCTTTAGGTGATTTTTTAGAAACCTGAGCTTCTGTTGAAACTTATACATCTTAGACCCTTCTGGCGGGATGAAGGAAGTCCAGGTAGATTTGACAAAGTCTTTAAACTCAGGGTGCGAGAGCCAGAACGCTTCGAATCGGAAGGGTCTCCTGGTCTGGTCCCCTGGTCTTTGCCACTGGAGGGCAATCGGCCAATGGTCCGAACCGGTATGCGGAAGAATTGCAGTTGAAATGTCTCCTCCGAGGTGAACCACATTATCTGAGATGAGGAAGCGATCCAGCTTGGATGCAATTTGATGCTTTCCTGCTCTGCGATTGCTCCAAGTAAAAGTGCCATTACAAAAGGGCATGTCTATGAGGGAGGCACTTTGAATGAAGTCCTTGAAATGGGTGTTTTCTTGTTCCAGTCTATTCCTCCCCCCGATCTTCTCCTCTAGCTTGGTGATCATGTTAAAATCCCCTCCGATAATCCAGAGTGGGTGCCTTCTGTTGGTGTTCAAAGCTTCTATGGTGTACAGAAGCGCAGTTTTGCTTCCTGTATCCTGCGGGAAATATACATTTGATAGGTTTCCATGAATGTTCGTGCCTAAAATGTGAAAGACTGCCTGGATGAGATGATGAGAAGCATGGAAATCTGAGAGATTTAATGCGTGAGTGTTCCATGCAATAGCAAGCCCTCCTGAAGCTCCAGAGGCATCCACCGCTACCAAACGACATCCTGGCCAGGCTTTGGAGAGTATGCTACCTAAAGTAGAGCCATTACATTTGGTTCCCTGGAGAAATCATAATTGCGGCTTTTCCATTTTAATCATGTTTTTTAACATTCTGAGTTTCCCGGGGCTATTGAGCCCTCTTAGGTTCCATGATACAAGCTTCATGGTTCAACTATTAGTAGAGGGTTTGTAGTACTTTGTCAATTTAGCGTACCTGCCTAAGTCTACCAGGATTTTCCCAATCTCGATCGTTCTCTGTAGATCCGTTCTTCTTCCCCTCTTTTTGGTGTCTTTTGGAGGGAGATATCCATCCCAATGGCTTCCTGGCTATATACCTAGTTGCTGCTGCTGATAAGCTCTTGAAATGACCACTTCCAGCTTGCTGAGTTGGAGTTCGGGTATACTGTCATATGCTTTCTTTTTGCATGCTAATTCTAGTTCCAGAATGTCTAGGCCATTCAGATCTATGCTCTCTGGTTCTTCTTCCATCTGTTGCACTTGACTGCTTCCTTCCATGTTAATCTCTAAGCTTGAAGGGGGATCTAGCTTTCCATTGACTTCCATATCCTTATATTTTTCTGCCGATTCTTTCAGTCCTCCTGAGGGATTATCTGAGATGATTAAGGGGGTTTGGTGTTTGGAGGGCGAGGCAGGGGGGGGGAGTGGATGAAGAGGGAGGGGTAGGGTTCGATTCAGAGATTGGGGGGAGTTCATCAGAGGATTGAGCGAGGATTTCGAAACTGTTCTTAGTAGCTGGACCATGGGCATTATTTTGCTGGGGCTTACTCCCAGGAAAGGGTTTCTTGTGCGCTCGCCTTCGGCTAGGGGCTTTGGTGAAGCCATCCTGGGTTGGGGAATCAGAGGGGTCAGGAGATATGGCTTTGGTATTCAGGGGACAGTCTCGGAATAGATGCCCTAGAGCATGGCATTTCCTGCAACGAAAGGGAACGTGCTCATAGTCCAAGGGTTGAACCCACTCCTCATCACGGTGAGAGAGACTTACCGACTCTGGTAGGGCTTCATTCAGTCGCATGAAGACACAGATGCGAGCGTAGGAAATGAATCGGTGCATTTTGGTTTCTTCTGCCGTCCTGATGTACTCCCCCAATCCATTTCCTATGTCTTTGAGAATGTCCTCGTCCCAATATTCATCTGGAAGCCCATACATTCGGATCCAGACTGGTGCCCAGGTGAGATCTTCCTTATCCAGATTGAATCGTGGTATCCAGTCCCTCAGATACAGGCCCGCTGAGTTGAAGAAATAGGGCCCTGTTCCCAGAATTCTGTGTTTGTCCTCAAGACAATAAAAAATTGCTGTGAAAAATCCTTTCGGCCCTAGCTGCAAAGTAACATCTCCTTTGGGCTTCCATTTCGCTATGATCCATCCATATAAGGCTCTTTCTGTCGGCCAGAGCCCTATAAACTTCCCTATAAGGGCATGATCTCTCATGAATTCGATTCGCTGGTCGATCTTGTGTCCAGGTAGCTCTATTCGTGGCTGTTCTTTGGCTATTGGTTTGCATGTTGTCGAGGAGACCTTCGGGGTTTCCTCTGGGCTTTCCTCTTTGTCTTGAGTGATGTTGGCTTTGCCCTTCCGTCCTCCTGTCTTCTTGTTTTCCTGCTGATGCTTGTTCTCTTTGTTCAGTGTCTCCTTGTCGATCGAACCAAAGAGGAACGCCTGCTCAGGGCCGTGCTGCAATGGGGAGGGCTCTGACACCCTCCCCTGAGAAGATTCCATTGAGCTGCTCTAGTACCCTGCTACTCTGCTGCTCAACAGTTGTTTTGGTCCAGTCTGTGGATAGATCCAGAGCTGTACCGCCTGCACTGTCGTCACTTTCTGCAGAACCCTAATCGCTCTGCCGTCTTGATGTAGTTATTCTAAATGTAAAAATTATCATTTAATACTAGTTGAAATTTTAATCAATGCTATAACATAAATTGTTGCATTGAAAAGTTATGATAGTTAGGATATCATAACACATATAAGACAACATAAATACAAATAATGGTTTGATGGCATGATATGTTGATGATGTATATAAAAAGGCCAATTGGTATTCCAAGACCCAATTCTAAGCATTAAAAGAAGTGTTTAATTAGCATTGGTAGGTTGAAAAGACACACATTAGGCCTACATAACGTAAATCCAAGTGAATTCCAAAACAATATGATGTAATTATTCAACATTATATACAAAATATGTCATTTAATTTCGAAATAAATCTTTAAACACCCACAATAAATTTTCCAAAACAACGAAAAACATGGATTGACCTATTTAAATTTTATTATTATTATTATTATTATCATCATCTAAAATCCATGGCCATGCCTTATTTTAAATATCCAAAACGGTCTTTTCAAGTTTATTAGTGTGTATTTTAATCTCCTAAACTTTCTACATGTAATGCTCCCTCCTACCCCCCTTAAACCTTCTCAGTTTGTGGGAGGTCTTACTTCATAATTAACCCAACCTCCATGGTTCGTTATGAATATGGGGTTACAAAATCCTCTTTCTTCGAAGCTTTTGGAATTAACTTATGTTATTACCATTGTATTCTGTTGGGTGTGGAGCCTGATTATCTTCTGTATTCAAAGGTTTCAGCGGGATGTATACCCTAGGAAGATTGTACACCCCTCCACATGGGGGGGTGCGGGGGGACTTGTCCCCCACACGGGGGTAATCCCCCCTGGCTGAGGGGTCCAGGGGCCAGTGGTCCCCCAACAAGGGTTTCGGGGGCAGCGCCCCCGAAGCTAAAAACAGATGTAAAATTGCCTTGTAAAAGTATAGTAATTTCTAGTCAATCTGGGCCATTCATTTGGGGGATGATTTGAAGGTAGAATTTAGTTTAATTTAGGGTTTTTTTCCCTAGAAGGCAACCCCTCACTATATATGAGGGAATTGTATTGCGTCTATGTAGATCTGTATTTTAAGAGGAAGAGAGAGGAGATTGAGAGCGAAGAGGGAGTTACAACGGATCTACTGTAGGTTGTATCTCTTCAGTTTGCTAGATAATATAAACAGAAGGATTGGCTGTTTCTCCGTGGATGTAGCCCAAACTGGGTGAACCACATATATCTATGTCTCTCTTGTTTTATGCGTTTTCAGTGTTTATATTTCTGCAATATTTTATGTGTTCCATTGCTCTGTAATATATAATTTTCTAACATATTCAACTTGTAATGATATTGATTTGATCTAAATCTAACTCTCGAATAAAAATTTATGCCCATTTCAAGCTCGACCAACTAGATGATGCCATGTCAGCATGGTACCAGCACATGGCACCCACTTGCAACCATTTTGGAACTGCCATGTCATCTCTGATAGTCCAACACCTCTCATGGTTCCTACATGTTGTCCATGTAGACATCGTCAACTCTTATTGATGCTCAACACGTGGACTTAGGGTCATGGGATTCACCATCCTAACCCCACCACATTTTGCAACTAAAAAATGTTATAACAGATCCACCCAACCATGTCACACTATACTCGACTCTATTTATTCACCCACATTTCTAAATAAATAGAGGATCACATAAATTCCAAGCATTTCATAATGGGATTAAATGTTTATTCCAACAGACAAATGAGTCTCAAATGGGAAATGCATATCTTTGTATTCATGAGCAGTTTAGTTCCTCATTTCATTTAGCATGCTTTACAAAACTCACTGGGATATTTTCATACTGAAGGCTACTTGCCTTAACCACAACCTTTCCTAGGCATCCATGCAAGGCATTCATTAACTTTGAAACAAAAGATACCAATTTGAGCTAAAAGGAACTCTTACCTGGTTCCTTCCTTTATCTTTTTTTAACCTTGGCTTACTGCTTTCTTCACTTAAATACAATTACCATCAATTTTTGATTGAAGCCTTTTGAAGGAGTCCAACCAACTTGTAGCATACCTATTATTGTAGTTTTCAGTAGTTCTTGAAATTATCTCAATTTCATAGATTAGTCATTTTTATATTAATTTAGTTATTTACAAGTTTCAATGAAACTTCATAAAGGAATTTGCATTAGGTTTCCAATTTACATATTCAACATTGTCTTATACCTTGCACCCAAACTTGTGCATATTCATTTTGAAATGCACGTGTCGTACATGCACACACTCCATGATATTCATATGTTGTTGTTTCAGGGTAAAACTTCAACCGCTATTTCTTTCATTAATTCACACAACACATGTCATAGGCATAAGCATAAGCATAAACACATTGATAATGGTAGTTAACAACAAGAGGTCATTCTTGCACACTTTCCCAATGGTTCCTCCACGTGACATGGAATCCATTAAATAACTTCATTGTGTTACTCAAAACATAGCAAGTAGTATATCAGTCACACAGTCATAATATTTTAAAAATTAAATCACTTATCTTCCTACTATGATGGTTCTCAACAAATGACCTTTCACATGAAATGGCATCATTATATCCTTTTCTTATTTTCTCATTATTCACATATTCATGAAAAGTAGAGCATATATTGTCCAAGAACTAATTTAGTCAGGGAAACTTCGTTCTTATGCTATTTTCATAGCTATCATGTTGTTGTCTGTTTTGTTCAAGTGGGCCCCATCTAGGCCCATTTTGGCTGATCTGTCATATTCTTCTACCCTCTACAATAATTTTATCTCATGCATTGGATTTAATTAGGGTATAAGAAAGTTAGTTTTTATTCAACTCTTCTTTCTAAGTTCTTCACTTCACTTTTATCACACCCAAAAAACCAAGTCAAGAACAAAAAAAAGAAGGCAAGAAGAAAGAAAAACAAATAAAATACCACAACAATATCACATGAAAATCAACACAAAGCATGGAAATGATCAAAATCAATAAAATAGAAAGCATACAACCAACGATAACAAATAAATAATTTCACAACACATCAAACAGTCCACACTCACTTCAACAAGGGCACTTAACACATGCACAAAATCTTATACAATTCCTTTCCCAAGGTCTTCCATAATTTTAAGGTTCCAAAAGTCCTTCAAAACTGTTTAAGAAAACTTTTTAGTATTTTACAGAGATTGAGGAGATGCTCCCTCATCTCTTTATGCATTGCTGGTTGATACTATAGGTATCTAGGGTTTACATGATCTTTTCTTTTCTTTTTTTTGTTAGGGGAGTCTCTCCTTAGGTGCCCCTCTCCATAGTTCCAACATGTCAATGACTTTCTTTTCTCTCTATATTTAAGAAGTTTCTTCCTAGTTTTGTTAGCATGACACCATTCCATATTTCCCGAGGTTGGTCCATGTTGCAATAGCCCTTGTATGTAGGACATGTGTTGTAGCAATAATATTGTGTTCTTTAACTTATCTTTCAAGCTCCTCAGAGGATCCACTCCATGAGGGGAACTTTCCTCTTCTTTCTCATGGTGATATTAGCCCATATTGTGTTGTACCATATTGCTATCCATTCCTCTAATCCTTGCTACAAATTGTATCTTCTTATTTGTTGTCACATCCACATATCTGTTAGTTATATCAAGCATAAACATTTTAACTTGTTACCTTTTCATGCCAACACTAAGCATGTTGACTTGAAGC
This sequence comes from Pinus tabuliformis, assembly GCA_031772625.1. Lineage (NCBI taxonomy): Eukaryota > Viridiplantae > Streptophyta > Pinopsida > Pinales > Pinaceae > Pinus > Pinus tabuliformis. The sequence goes on from CM062819.1 coordinate 1,313,147,585, forward strand.
ACACTAATCTATTTTTGTTCACACATATAAAATCCATGTTAGTTACATATTACAAGAAATAAAAAGGACACATTATCATGCTTGTAACCATGCCAATAGTAGGTTTGAAATCAACATTTTGTCAAAGTTAGAAGCCATGACATCTGCAAGTTTAATGTCAACACACACACACACACACACATGCACGCACACGCACACACACACACGCACGCATGCACATGCGCGCACACACACACAAACTCACACACATGTGCACGCGCGCGCACACACACACACACAACAAATAATTTACTGTAATAATTTAACATTTGTGTGCCAACCTCTTCAGGTCCAGTGTTGAACCATGCTATGATAGCACCCCCTTTAAACATTCTTAGGTTGTCAAAGGTGCTACTTCATAATTAACCTAACCTCCATGGTCTATTATGAAGATGGGGTTGCAAAATCCTCTTTCTTCAAAGCTTACAAAATTAAAATTTGATATTACCATTATATTTAGCTCATTGAGATCTTTCCAACAATATAAATTTTATCTAAATTTGGCTCCCAGACCAAAAATTATTCCCATTTGGAGCTTGACCAATAGATAATTCCATGTCAACATGGTACTTCCATGTGGCACCCACATGCGACCCTCATGGAACTGTCATGTCATCCTTGATAGTACAACACCTCTCATGGTTCCTATGTGGCATCCATGTAGATGTCCTCTACTCCTATTGATGCTCACCACATGGACTTAGGGTTATGGGATCCTCTAGCCCAATCCCATCACATTTTACTACTATACTCTATTAGAGTGGATCCACCCAACCATGTCATGCCGACCTAATCTCTATTTATGCACCCACACTGCTAACTAAATAGAGTTGGTAACCCATAGTCTAGAAAACCTAGTGAGTCCCTCCCACACATACGCCATCCCTACCATGGATCTATCCAACAAATTGCAGGCTAGAGCTGGTGGATTCCTCCTTGAACATGCACCATCCTTGTTATGGCTCCATCCAATAACCTGTAGGCCAAAGAACCTAATGGGTCCTTCCCTCGCATACGTCATCTCAACCCCGTCTCCATCTATTGTGCTATTCAACAAACCCCCCATTTGTTAACATTATAGCCAATATTATGTTAATAAATGGGGACCCTTAAAAAAATCCTTCCAAAAAATAAATTTAGCATTTAGGCATTTTCTTGTTAATTTTTGGAATAAAGCAAGATATCAAGATAAAACCCTTTGACAAGCTAGCAAATGCTTGCCTTTTTGCATATCGCACAATCAAGCGTGTCAAAAGAATTGTTAACGAACAAAACTCATGAAAAATGATCAAAAGGGATTACCACGCTTAACCTCGAAACTATTAGGCTTTTTCCTTTAAACCAAGTCCTAAGGTATTTCTTATTAAATAAGGCCTGCAGCGCATATCATCACTTACAAAGGGCACACCCTCACAAAGTATCTTTAACCATGTGATATGCGATATTGCAATGACATGGTCACCCTTATTGTATCACATTGGAATCACTTAAGAAAGGCCCAAAACCTTACCAACCATGCGATATTGCGAAATGCGATAGAAGCCCGGACCCGATTGCCAACTATGTTATAAAAAAACACTTAAGTCCGTCGCGCAATTAAAAAAGGATTTATAAAGAAAATCCTATCGAACAAGTTGTGCTTTGAAAATAATAAAGAATGTCCCACATTTCACATCTTGCAGAAACCAAAGGAATGTTAAAGAAAGCACACACATGAAATGCAATAATGTAATTTGCGATATTGCATCGCAATCGCAAAATTGGAATTTTCGCAGTTAAAAGCTCGCCACCCTAAAAAGTTTCTTTCTTGACTTACGATGCAAAACATTAATGAGAAATAAAGCTAGGGATAAGGAACCATTAGTGGGCATTTAGTATGGGTTAATGGAATTTACGTTTGAAAAGCGCTCGATGTGATACGATATCTTCTCATTTGCATTTAAAAAAAACTCATTTCTTGTTACATTTTCAAGGTTATCAGTGCCACTCATTCTTATTTTCATTCTTACTTATGTCTATTTGATAGCTTATGCTTTGCTCCATTTTCAGGAAAAATCCACAGTAAGAGTCATTGGGAACAATGGAAAAGAGGGGAAAGGCAGCCGCGTCTAAAAATTCAGAAATGATCCCTCTATTCTCTGATACTACGTGCAACAGAGACAGAGGAACCTCAACATGGGAAGCCATGTATGATTTATTAGAAGAAGAGAAACCAAGACCTCTAGTAACAAAGGCCACAACCGATGGTCATGTTTCCTCCGACGCCTCCTTCTTCGAGACAACATGCTCATTTCTACACCACATAGCCGCAAGACCAAAGATTATTCCATATACATATATGGTTAAGTGGATAATTGATCAGGTGGATGTCTCGAACAGAGAATTCAAGAATAGCAGGCAGGAGGTTATGGGATCTTTTTCACCAGACAACCTGCGGCTTATGTACAATCTACTAGAGCCACAGAATCTCTATAATAAACAGTTCCTCGAAAAATTCACTAGAGAATGAAGACCCAACAGACATCACATGGACCTGGATAGAAAATGATGGCAAGATAAAAAATGATAATACGGGTATGTATTCTACAACATCTATCTCTCCCCCTCATAGTTTTGCAGCAGCCATGCTATGTAGATTGTTCGGCAAGCCCGATAGTACCAAATTTTCCCTAAAATGGCTGTCATTAATAGATGCAACCGTAAATGCAACAATAATGAATTGGGTCCAAATTTTGTCTGATAATTTTGTGAAAGTTATTATGGAGTATAGGAGAAAAAGGAGTCCCTCTTCAGGGGTTTACCTTCCATTTTTCATGAGTTCCTATGTAATGGATGCAATCTGTTTTGGCTCCAAATTTCCTATCATGGGATGGAATTGGAATGTTCAAGACCCTCTTCGTATTTATATATATCATAAGAGTATGTGGGACTCTCATTTTCACCCCCATTTTTACAAAATTTGTCAAGGAGTTATGCTGCCTATCCATAAACAAGTCTACAATAGAAATGCCCCTAGGTTTTCTAGAGAAGCTAAAGTAGATATCCTACCTGTAGCCAGATGGTTTGGGGAGGAGACATTTACATATATCAGAGTATTTGGGAGCATTTCTTCACCGCATGTACTCCCATACTATGTCCCTGACAAGTTAATGGCTAGGGAGATAACCTACCAAACAACAGGGGAAGGTGGGTTGAGCAAAGGATTGAAGGAACAAAAAAAGGCCATTTGGCCTACATTTTCATTGTAATGTGGTGCGTTTTCACTACACGATTTTGGACATGCATGCAAAGAAGCATAGATTATGAAATATATGAAATTAACTACATTCCCAGGAAGATAGTATGACCCAAATGACACCGCCAAAGACTTCACTACTATGGTGAAAGTGTAATCATCCACCCATGAGGAAGATGCCTTCGATGACCTCTTCTTACAAAAAGAGGCATTTTCAGAAGTGACGCATATGGCATCACTACTTTTTTCCCTAGATGATCTTGAAGCCTTCCATGAATATAGGGAGAGGAGATTATTAAAGGTCCCATTGGACCTGCTACAGATTGAACCAATAAGGGAGCCAACTCCTAGTGTAAGCTTAGAGGAAAGCTCCAGAGAAAATTCCAAAGAAGATTCTAAAGCAGAGTCCCAGGAGAAGTCTACTCGTGAGTCAGAGCACTCAAAGTAGCAGTCTCAAAATGGGGGCAATAAAAACAAAGAGTCCGAAAGGGACACAACCGGGACTACAGAGAAAGCAGTTGAGCAAACCTCGGCAAAGAAACAGGCTGAAATTCACTCTATCTCCACTCAGTCGGAAAAACCCCAGTTATTGATTTAGAAAAAGAAAGGGAGCATTTTAATAAGAAGCTTCATACAGAGGAACAAACATCTGAGATACAGATTCCACAACACAAATCAACTCAAGAAATTACAGTGTAGAAAACTGTAGGAACTCAAGATGTGGAGCTCATTCATGCCACCCCCACTTCTAAAATTATTTTGAGAATCAAGGAAATTCCTCCATTAGATGTGTTTTATAGCCCTACCCACAAAGATGTCATCAAAAGGCAGAGGAAGAAAATAAATTTAGATGCTGCAGCTATTATCACTCCCGACAATGAACCAATGGACATTGTCTGGAAAGATTCACTCATTGACCCATCATAAAACCTTACGAGACTGTCGCAATTTGCAGGAGCCTATCCCATGACAACTATTGATAAAGAAACAGAGGCCCAAATGCTGCTGAGAGAAAAGGAACAAGATTTTGTTGTTGGAACAACAATTAGAGTAGGAAAAATCTAACCAACAAGCAGAGTTACGAGTAGCCAAGCTTTAGCATGAGTTTGAACAAATGCAAATACAACATCAAGCTAGACTAGTAGAAAAATATGCGTGGATACAAGCTATGACAGATAAGTATAAAGACAGTTTGCAAATCGATCAGTTCATAAAAGAAGCACTCAACCTTAACTCCAAACTAATGCAGCAAAAGGAAGTTCTATGCGAGAAAATCTCGCAAATAAGTCCTTATTACGAGATCAATGATAAGCTAACAAGCCAAGTCGTTGACATGAGGCTTGAGTATGACAAAATCCATAAAAGGATTTATGAATTTATTACTTGGCAGGAATCAGAAGATGGGAGGAAGGTTGATTTCCTAAAATTGGAGGAATCACATAAAGAAATTTTGTTCACAGACTGGGATTGTTGGCTCAAGCAAGAAGAAAGGGAAACAATGGTAACAATAGTAGCAACAAACAACATCATTGAAGCCATCAACGAAAATCTACATGGCGCCAACCTGGTTGCAAAATCTATACCAAGATTTCTTCCAAATTCCAAACAACTAGAGCAACAGTGGAGACAGGCGACAAAGGAAAGGGAGGAGGTGATCAGACAAACGAGCAAGCTGAACTGGGAAGCATACTGGAAATTCTTAGTCAAACCATACAGCCAGTGGATGACCTTGCGATGCCTAACTACCTCCACACAAAAAATGGTGCCAGCACTGACGGACGCTATATTTATTGGACAGTTGAAATCTGTGATCGACCAACCGATGCAGCTCAAGCCAATGACAAATATCTGCGATCTTAAGGATCGAATGCAAAGGAGTTAGTCACTTTGTTTTATTTCTATTTTAGTTTTATTTAGCATAATCTAAGGAAGGTTGTTTAAACCTCCTCAACTATTTTTTGTAATAATCTATTTTACGACCTATAGTTTAGTATTTAAACCCCTCTCATGCATTTAGAGAGGGGTCCAGAAATTTTATCAAAAACATTCTTCAAAACATGCACTTTTGTACCTTTGAGGAGGTTTTGATGGAATTAATGGAACAAGATCTATTTTCTTTTGAATATCTATCATGCTCTACTGAAATTACACTTTTGTAATCGTAGCTGATGTTGGATTGATTGGAATTAGGTTGATATTGCTAAAACACATGAGAACAACTTATCATATATGGTACTTTTATCTTGTGATTCTGTTTTATTTATGTATCAGGCAATAACTTTTCTTCAAATTGTTTTATGTATGAAAGTTTGAATTATGGTTATAATTATTGCACTTTTGTATGGTGTTGGCTTTGACTTTACGCTGAATACATGAGCGATTCCACATGCAATATATATTTCACAATATTTTTGGCTAACTATTTATCCAAAACGATTATTGTTAAACGATTTCACTTCTTGTTGTAGTTGAATGATCTTTATTACCAATTGCTATAGGACATTATTGTAGATCGCATACTTTACTTTATTCCCGGGCATAGTTATAGTTAAATAGTGTTCAAACTAGGATATATGCATGTGTTTAAATAGTTTAGATTAGATTACACTTAGCTTAATAATTCCCCCATTACATCATATATCACCCCATCAACACTATCAAAATCTCTTTTGTGAAACTGGTCCCATTATCCCTAATCGGAGTCACTATACCAAACGAAAAAGGAGCTGCTAACCAAGGTCCGATCCAGGTGGTTTTCCCCCATGTTGTAGCAACAATTTTCGAGGCTTCAACATTTTGGTGCTAGAAGGAGGGCCTAACTATGAATGGAAAGTAAATTCAAACCAACAGGCCATTCTAAGAGTAAAACTCCCTCACCCTCACCTCCAACTTCTCGATCGCATTCCAAATCTCCGAATCCTAAGCGAGAAGTTGTAAAGAAACCCTTAGAATCCACTACTAAAATTCCAAAGAAGCCAGATCATTCTTCTTCTACAGAAACTTTGAAGTCCAATATTTGATTCATAAGTTACAAGGGATTTCGATATCTCAAGAAGAATCTGAGTTATCCCAAGATAGTGTTACTTCTCAGTTTCCCTCATCTCAAAGGTTAACTAGAGCACATAGTGAAAAGTTTGGGATCCCCCCATTTGAATTCCCTCTACCAAACTGTAAGAGAGCTAAGAAGACACCATATGAATCCCATAGTGAGGTTCTCTCATCATCACCTCAAGCATCCTCATTCATTCCATCCGTTTCATCACAAGATCAATCATCCACCTCACAACTCCAGATCGTGATTTACACAGGTACTAGAGCACAAGCCTCCTCTACCCAATCACCTTCAACCACTGGAACATATTCCTCTACACAGATACCAACGATGGCTCAAAACCCTCCAAGGCCATGGACAAATCCAGGAGCTATATGGATGGCAGGGCCTTTACATCAATTGCCAACCCATCCCGAAAAGTGGCTACCAAAGTTCAATCCTGACAATGGCCTACCAGCTGAGGAACACACAAACAATTTATGTTGTCCATTAACCTAAACAAAGTAGTAGAAGAAGATGCGGTTGTAAGATTATTTCCTTATACCTTACAGGGATCAGCAGGGTCATGGTACTTTTCATTACCATCAGGTTCTATTAATAGTTGGGATGCCTTTCAAGAGTAGTTCCTAACCAAATTTGGAGATGACAGATCCATGACTACCCTTCTAAATGATCTCTCCAATTTGAAAGCCAAACCTAAAGAACCGATCAAAGACTTCAATTCTCATTTTAATAAGTTATTGAGTAAAATACAAACAACATCCAAACCCAGTGATGAAGTCTAAAATGAATGGTACATTTTTGCTCAACCTTCAAACACAACTATTTTCGTCAATAGAGATGCTAAACCAACTTTGGTAGAAAACATGAAAGAAGTAATAGCTGTAGCAAAACAAATTCTAAACTTAGATAAGAAAAATGCATTAGAAGAATGAAAATCCAAGAAAGTGACTTTTAGGGATGAATCTAAAAAATAACCACCTAAAGATCCTTTTGATCTTGAAGGTTTGTAGAAAGTCCTCAAAACCATGTCCAATGAAATGGTTGATATCAAGAAACAAGTAGCAAATACTTCCTCAAAGAAATATTTTAGATCATATAAAAGGAATCCCTCCGCCGATCCTAAGCCTCCAAGCACTATATCAAATGTTGAATCAGATGTGGAGGAAGATGAAGTCTCAACAACTGAAGAACAAATAGATGATGAAGAAGTGGTCAAATTACAAGGAATGTGGGATTTTATCCTTCCCAATGAAGATACACAAGAAGCACTACCTGTTGCAACCCAGAGTAGAAGCCCTATTGATTTACCACAAACAAATCCAAAGCAGAAGGTATCAACTCTGGCTCCCAAGGACAAAACAACAAGTAAGAAATATTCATCTAAATCTACCCAAACTGCTCCTCTTCAATCAAATTCTTCACCTCCAGCTAAAACCCTGATAGTATCCGATGAAATGGAATATAACATTGTGGATGATATGAAAAAGACTAGGGAAAACATTACCTTTCACAAGCTTAGCAAGTTGAAACATCAACAAAAGCTACTACTCAAAGAACTAAAAGTAGTCCCTACTTTTCCTCTTCCTGCTACTCTAATCTCGCAAGCCGACGAAGAAATGGGATGGCCCGCTAACACCTCACTAGACAGAATCGATCCTACTGATATTTCTCTAAATGGAGGAAGATCTAAATCCCATACTCCATTTCTGTGATTTTCGAAATTTTCAATAAACATCTACACAACCGTTTAGTTGACTCTGGAGCCTCATCTAACATTTTACCCAGAACATTTTATGCAAAGTTAAATGTTCAACCTCAAAAATATGATGTGCGCATTGTGCAATTAGACCAATCCCAAGTTGAAGTTATAGGGGAACTCAATCAAGTCACCGTTAGACTCTCATAAAATCCTAAAGTATGTCAAGTCATTGACATTCTTGTGGCTGATATTCCCAAGTTCTATAGCTTGTTCCTTAGTAGAGACTAGTCAGAAAAGCTCCATGGCTATTTTGCAACTGACTGGTCTCACATGTGGCTCCCCTATAACGACAAGCCAAATCAAATAAGGGTTGATCGAAAAAAACATCAAAAGTATATTGTTACAGAACTAGAAGGAGAGAATGGACCAGTCGCGTATAGCAGCAATATCATTGGAAACTACTTAACGAATCATTTCTAAGAAATTTTAATGCAAATACTTCACCTTTCTTGGAAAATTTTGTTGTATTGCAAGTTGAAAACTTTTCTCAAACAGATACTTCTAAGTGTATAAATTTTGTAGATAAACCCATAGTTAGCTCTTTATTTTGGAAATTATTTTTTGACGGATCTAAATCCAACGATGGAGTAGAAGCAGGATATATTAGTTAGCCCAGAAGGGGAAAAAGCTATGTTAGCGTGCAGACTTGAATTTGATTGCACAAACAACACTGCTTAATATGAAGCATTAGTTCAAGGCTTGTATAAAGCTATCAGCCTTAATATCAAACACCTTCATGTGTTTGGAGATTCAGAAATTGTGATAAAACATGTAAGAAATACAATACACTGTTTGTCTAGACATTTGATACATTATCAATCGTTAGTACGAGACCTTACTTCTCACTTTACAACGTTTAATATTTCCCCTATCCCAAGACTCCAAAATGCAAGTGCCAAACTCTTGGCTGATGTGGCTTCCAAGCTCACTCCACCAGGAGATTACATTCCCAATCGCTTTTCTATTGAATTGATTTTTAGGCCTTCTATTCTCGACAATGTCACCAATTAGCGAGTCTTTAATAATGATCCGGATATCATAATTTCTTTAACGTCAGAAGGCTCTTATGATGACCAGATAATTGATGAAGATCAACATGATAGCCAACTTAAGCAAGAAGCAACTATGAATTCCATACCTAAGTCTGTGGTTAAGCTGGAAGATTTATATGACCTTAAGGATAGATTCAAGAAACCCACCAACTCAAAACTTCAGAGTTCAACTTTGAGGTTTGAATTAGTTAATCTTGGAACTAACCTTAAACCACAAAATATCAATCTAGGTCTTGGTCTTACGTCAGATGAAAAGTCAACCTTCATTCATTTGTTGAATAAATATAAGAATGTATTTGCTTGGAACTATGAAGATCTTAAAACATATGACACTTCTATAATTCAACAGACCATCCCTATGACATCTGATGAAAAGCCTATGTAGCAGAAATTGAGGAAAATCCATCCCAATTTAGAAAATGAGATTAACTCTGAATTGAATAAACTACTGAAAGCCAAGATTATTTTACCCGTTAGACATTCAAGGTGGGTCTCCAACCTTGTCCCAGTCAGAAAAAAGGATGGTGATATTCAAATATGTATAGACTTCCGCAATCTCAACAAAGCTTTTCAGAAGGACAACTTTCCATTGCCTCCTATGGAATAGATATTGCAATCAGTTGCAGGCTCAGAACTAATGTCTTTCCTAGATGGATTTTCAGGTTATAATCAGATTCTAGTACATCTAGATGACCGACTAAAGACTACATTTAGAACCAAATGGGGCACCTATGCCTATCAGAAGATTCTATTTGGAATAATCAATGTTGGTGCATCGTTTCAAAGATACATGGACATAGCTTTCAAAGGTTTGGTAAACAAATCAGTGGTAATCTATTTAGATGATATAACTGTATACTCTAAAAAGTGCAATAATCATTTAAAATATTTAAAACAAATATTTGAGCGTTGTCAGAGGTATGGAATTTCTCTTAATCCCAAGAAATCTTTCTTTGCCTTGAGTGAAGGAAAACTTCTTGGATTCATTGTATCCAAAGAAGGGATTGATATTGACCTTGATAGAATAAGAGAAATTTTTGAAATTCCTTTACTTCATAACAAAAAATATATAAAATCTTTCCTAGGTTAGATAAATTTTGTCAAAATATTTGTCCTTGACTTTTCATGAATTGTTTTACCTCTTCAATCCATGATTAAGAAAAAATCTCTTTTTAAATGGGGACATACAGAGCATGAAGCCTTTAATTTGATTAAACAAGCAATCATAAATGCTCCCTCTTTAGCAACTCCGAATTTTTCTAATCATTTCATTTTATATACTTTTTCTTCTGAGAAATCATATGCAGCTATATTAACACAGGTCAATGATGACAAAGCCGAAGCACCAATTTCTTTCTTTAGCTCCAATTTACAGGGGGTTGAATTGAACTATTCAGATGTTGAAAAACAAGCTTTTGTTGTTTTCAAATCAATAAAGCATTTCAGACCCTTTCTCCTCAAAACCCACACCAAGGTAGTAGTCCCATTCTCAGTAGTGAGAAATCTATTAATACAAAGGGATGTAGGTGAGAAGAGGGAAAATTGGGTAACAACACTGCAAGAATATGACATTGAAATCAGACCAGCTAAAATTGTAAAAGGTCAAGGTTTTTGCAGAATGTTAGCAGGAGCATCCAACTTATCAACGCTACAAGATTCAGGTGATGATATACAAGTATACGAGGTAAGCCTTAATGATACTGAATCCAGATATGCTGATATCATCTTTTATTTAAGAAATGGGTATGCCCCTACACAACTAAGTTACAAAAGAAAAAGGGCTTTGAGGCTAAAATCTAGACAATACCAAATCATAAAAATTTTGCTATTTAAAATAAATTATGATTCTACTTTGCTTAGATGTCATGAAAAATATGAGGTAGAAAAGGTTTTGTAGGAACTCCATGATGGACCAACTGGTGGACATTTTGGAGGGGACACAACTGCACATAAAATCTTGCACGTTGGCTATTATTGGCCAACATTATTCAAGGATACACACAGTTATGTAAGGAAATGTAAATTTTGTCAAACAACTGCTGGGAGGCAGAGGAAACCTGCATTACCATTGCAGCCAGTCAACATTGAACAACCATTTGAACAATGGGGACTGGACATAATAGGTGAGATCATTCCTCACTCCTCTAAGCAGCATAGATATATCCTTACAACAACTAATTACTTCACAAAATGGGTGGAATCCATTCCACTTAAGGTAGCCAATTCTGAAAACATCATTGAATTCATCAATCAGTTTATTATTAATCGATTTTGTCCGCCATCTGCCCTTATGTTTGATAATGCATATTATTTTTCAGGTAATGCTATGACATAATTTTCTCTTAAAAAAGGTTTTAAACTCAAATACTCTGCTAACTATTATCCTTAAGGAATTGGTTTAGCTGAATCTACAAACAAAAATCTCATAAGAATAATTAAACGAACTGTTGGTCAAGTCAGAAAAACTGGCATAAATCTTTAATATTTTCTCTATGGGAAGATTGAATAACACAAAAGGCCTCAATAGGAACTTATCCTTTTAATTTGGTTTATGGGAAAGAAGTTGTCCGCCCTACAAATGTAACTATTCCCTCTCTAGCCCTAGTTCAATTTATTGAAGAAACCCCTTCCTCTTCTATGCAAGAAAGACAATTGCAAATCCTTAAGCTCGAAGAAGAAAGGGAAAAGGTCAAAATTATACACGCGCATCATCAAGAGTTAGTCAAAGTTTCCTTTGATGCAAATTTTGTGAGTTCCAAATCCTTTTAGCTTGGAGACCTAGTATTGAAATGGGATAAAGCACATGAGGAAAAAGGTAAGCATACCAAGTTCCAACGAATGTGGCTTGGCCCGTTTTAGATTGTGGAACAAATAGGCCCATCAACCTTTTTATTGCAAGATTTATCAGGCAAGAGAGAATCTCTACCTGTTAATGGGCAGATCCTAAAGAAATATTTTTCATAGAAGATAACCTCTTCTATTCCTTGTATATTATTTCTTTTACTTTTTAGAAAAAATAAAAGTTGAGTAGCATTTACTTTTGGCTTTACAAATAATAGTCTCTTTTATATTTTGACTTTTCGCTTGTATAAGTAGAGATTGTTAAGAAGATGATTTTCGCATTTGAAACATGGGTTAAGTTCTATTACTCTGAAATTGCTTGTTCTCTGCCAAAATTATTTTTCCTTTGCTAAACCTCAACTTTATAAAGAAACCTTTTCTCTACCATCAGTCAAGAAAAGTATATGTAACAAAGCAAAACCTCTCTACAGAAAAGCATCTTTAAACTCTACAATTTTCATCCAGAAACTCTTAAGGAGTCAATGATTCTCCCCATTTAGTAAGATTTCATTTTTAGAGTGTAATTCTAAAATATGCTTAAACTTAAAGGATAAGAGGTCTCATCAAGAGCCGTCTTACCATGATCATAGGGAAATAACTAATTGACATTACCAATACTGCATATCAAAACAGGGTAATGACTCAAGATTGTATCAATCAAAAGACAAGGGGTCTCATCAAGAGCCAGCTTGTTCAGTTAAGTTACAACCAGTGAATGGCATTGTCAATTTTGGTCACCAAACCAAGACAATGGCCTTTAAGGAGTAAAATGAAAATTTTAAAGAAAAGAGAATTGTTTAGAAAAGAATGAAAAGAACAATAAGTATATAAGTCTGAACTTATCTTTAAAAATTGCATTCTTATCTAGATGGGATAATGCATCATTCCTGGTTAAAAGGTAACCCTGTCAAGGCTATGGACACCTGCTGGCCACAAAGGCTCTACCTATGACAACTGAGTACACCTAAAAGCTGATTTGTGAGAGTCCCTTGTTTTTATATTTAAAACCAAGTAATGATTGATGTAGACAAAGCAACTTTCATATAGAAGAGGATGATCAAAAAGATGGTAGTTAGGTAGATTTTGTTTTTTATTCACAGTAATGTTACTTATCTTCTATTTCATGTATTTTTATTTTCTAAACTACCTTTATTTTGGAAGTTTTTAGAAATTTCAAAAACCTGTTAGAGATAACTGGTTCTTCCAGTGAATCGCCAATTGTTGTGCTAGAAAATGCTTGCCTTTTCGCATATCGCACGATCAAGCGTGTCAAAAGCCTTGTTAATGAACAAAACTCGTGAAAAGTGATCAAAAGGGATTACCACACTTAACCTCGAAACTATTAGGTTTTTTCATTTAAACTAAGTCCTAAGGCATTTCTTATTAAAATAAGGCCCACATTGCATATCGCCACTTACAAAGGGTGCACCCTCACAAAGTATCTTTAACCATGCGATATGCGATATTGCGATGACATGGTCACCCTTATCGCATCGCATTGGAATCACTTAAGAAAGGCCCGAAACCTTACCAACCATGCGATATTGTGAAATGCGATAGAAGCTCGGACCCGATTGCCAACTATGTTATAAAAAAACACTTAAGTCCACCACGCAATTAAAAAAAGATTTATAAAGAAAATCCTATCGAACAAGCTGTGCTTTGAAAACAATAAAGAATGTCTTGCATTTCGCATCCCGCAGAAACCAAAGGAATGTTAAAGAAAGCACACACACGAAATGCGATAATGCGATTTGCGATATTGCATTGCAATCGCAAAATTGACATTTTCGCAGTTAAAAGCTCACCACCCTAAAAAAGTTTCTTTCCCGACTTACGATGCAAAAAATTAATGAGCAATAAATCTAGGGATAAGGAACCATTAGTGGGCATTTAGTACGGGTTAATGGCATTTACATTTGAAAATCCGCTCGACGTGATATGATATCTTCTCACTTGCGTTTAATAAAAACTCCTTTCTTATCACCTTTTCAAGGTTAGCTGTATCATTCATTCTTATTTTAATTCTTACTTGTTTCTATCCAATAGCTTTTGCTTTGCTCCATTTTCAAGAAAAACCCACAGCAAGAGTCACTGAGAGCAATGGAAAAGAGGGGAAAGGCAGTCGCGCTTGAAAAATCAGAAATGATCCCTCTATTCTCTAATACTACGTGCAACAAAGACGGAGAAACCTCAACGTGGGAAGCCATGTATGATTTATTAGAATAAGAGAAACCAATACCTCTGGTAACAAAGGCCACAACCAATGGTAATGTTTCCTCCGATGCCTCATTCTTTGAGACAGCATGCTCATTTCTGCACCACATAGTTGCAAGACCAAATATTATTCCATATACATATATGGTTAAGTGGATAATTGATCAGGTCGATGTCTCGGACAGAGAATTCAAGAATAGCAAGCAGGAGGTTATGGGATCTTTTTCACTAGATAGCCTGCGGGTTATGTAAAATCTACCAAAGCCACAAAATCTCTAAAATAAACAGTTCCTAGAAAAATTTGCTAAGAAGAATGAAGACCCAGCAGACGTCACGTGGACCTGGACAGAAAATGAAGGCAAGATAAAAAAGGCTAAGACAGGTAAGTATTCTACAACATCTATCTCTCGCCCTCATAGTTTTGCAGCATCCATGCTATGTAGATTGTTCAGCAAGCCCAATAGTACCAAATTTTCCCTAGAATGGCTGCCATTAATAGATGCAACCATAAACATAACAATAATGAATTGGGCCCAAATTTTGTCTGATAATTTGGCGAAAGATATTATGGAGTATAGGAGAAAGAGGAGTCCCTCTTCAAGGGTTTACCCTCCATTTTTCATGAGTGCCTATGTAATGGATGCAATCTATTTTGGCTCCAAATTTCCTATCATGGGATGGAAGTGGACTATTCAAGACCTGCTTCCTATCCATAGATATCATAAGAGTATGTGGAAGTCTCATTTTCACCCTCATTTTCACAAAATTTGTCAAGGAGTTATGCTGCCTATCTATAAACAAGTCTACAACAGAAATGCCCCTAGGTTTTCTAGAGAAGCTGAAGTAGATAACCTAGCTGTAGCTAGATGGTTTCGGGAGGAGATATTCATAGATATCAAATTATTTGGGAGCATTTCTTCACCACATTTACTCCCATACTATGTCCCCAACAAGTTAATGACTAGGGAGATAACCTACCAAACAACAGGGGAAGGTGGGTTGAGTAAAGGATTGAAGGAACAGAAAAAGGTTGGCTTACATTTCCGTTGCAATGTGTTGTGTTTTCACTACATGATTTTTGACATGCATGAAAATAAGCAAAGATTATGAAATCTCTGAAATTAACTACATTCCCAGGAAAACAATATGACCCAAATGGCACCACCAAAGACTTCACTACTATGGTGAAAGTGAAACCATTCACCCATGAGGAAGATGCTTCGATGACCTCTTCCTACAAAAAGAGACATTTTCAGAAGTGATGCATATGGCATCACTACTTTTTTCCCTAGATGATCTTGAAGCCTTCCATGAATATAGGGAGAGGAGATTATTAAAGGTCCCATTGGACCTGCTACAGATTGAACTAATAAGGGAGCCAACTCCCAGTGTAAGTTTAGAGGAAAGCTCCAGAGAAAATTCTAAATAAGATTCTGAAGCAGAGTCCCAGGAGAAGTCTACTCATGAGTTAGAGAACTTAGAGCAGTGGTCTCAAAATGGGGGAAATAAAAATAAAGAGTTCGAAAGGGACACAACTGGGACCACATAGAAAGTAGCCGAGCAAACCTCGACTAAGAAACAGGCTGAAATTCACTCTACCTCCATTCAGTTGGCAAAACCCCTAGTTATTGATTTAGAAAAAGAATGAGAGAATTTTAATAAGAAGCTCCATAAAGAGGAACAAACATTTGAGATATAGACTCCACGTCAAAAATCAACTAAAGAAATTATAGTGGAGAAAACTGTAGGCACTCAGGATGTGGAGCTCATTCCTGCCACCCCCACTTCTAAAATTATTTTGAGAATTGAGGAAATTCCTCCATTATATGTGTTTTATAGCCCTACCCACAAAGCTGTCATCAAAAGGCAGAGGAAGAAAAGAAAGTTAGATGCTGCAACTATTACCACTCCCGACAATGAACCAATGGACATTGTTTGGAAAGATTCGCCCATGGACCCATAAGAAAACCTTACGAGACTGTCACAATTTGCAGGAGCCTATGCCACGACAACTATTGATAAAGCAACAGAGGTCCAAATGCTGCTGAGAGAAAAAGAACAAAAGATTCTAATATTGGAACAACAATTAGAGAAGGAAAAATCTAACCAACAAGCAGAGTTACAAGTAGCCAAGCTTCAATAGGAGTTTGAACAGATGAAAATACAACATCAAGCTAGCCTAGCAGAAAGAGATGTGTAGATACAAGCTATGACAGATAAGTATAAAGACAGTCCACAAATTGATCAGTTCATAAAAGAAGCACTTAGCCTTAACTCCCAACTAATGCAACAAACATAAGTTCTATGCCAGAAAATCTGGCAAATAAGTCCTTATTGCGAGATCAATGATAATATAACAAGCCAAGTCGTTGACATGAGGCTTGAGTATGATGAAATCCATAAAAGGATTTTTGACTTTATCACCTGGCAAGAATCAGAAGATGGGAGGAAGGCTGATTTGCCAAAACTGGAGGAATCACATAAAGAAATTTTGTTCACAAACTGAGATTATTGGCTCAAGCAAGCAGAAAGGGCAACGACGTTCGTAGCAGCAGTAGAAAAAAACAACGTCATTGAAGCCATCAACAAAAATCTACATGGCGCCAACCTGGTTGCAGAATCTATACCAGGATTTCTTCCAAATGCCAAACAACTAGAGCAACAATGGAGACAGGCGGCAAAGGAAAGGGAGGAGGTGATCTAAAAAACAAACAAGATGAACTAGGAAGCATACTAGCAATTCTTAGTCAAACCATATAGCCAGTGGATGACCTTGCGATGCCTAACTACCTCCACACAAAAAATGGTGCCACCACTTACGAACGCTATATTTACTGGACAGTTGAAATCTTCGATCGGTCAATCAACGTAGCTCAAGCCAATGACAGATATCTGCGATCTTAAGGATCAAATGCAAAGGAGTTAGTCACTTTGTTTTATTTCTATTTTAGTTTTATTTCGCATAATTTGAGGAAGGTCGTTTAAACCTCCTCAGCTATTTTTTGTAATAATCTATTTTAGGACCTATAGTTTAGTATTTAAACCCCTCTCATGCATTTAGAGAGGGGTCCAGAAATTTTATCAGAAACATTCTTCAAAACATGCACTTTTGTACCTTTGAGGAGGTTTTGATGGAATGAATGGAACATGATCTATTTTCTTTTGAATATCTAGCATGCTCTACTGAAATTGCACTTTTGTACTCTTAGATGATGTTGGATTGATTGGAATTAGGTCGATATTGCTGAAACACATGAGCAAAACTTATCATATATGGTACTTTTATCTTGTGATTCTGTTTTATTTATGTATCAGGCAATAAATTTTCTTCAAATTGTTTTATGTATGAAAGTTTGAATTACGGTTAGCATTATTGTATGGTGTTGGCTTTAACTTTATGCTGAATACATGAATGATTCCATATGCGATATATCTTTCACAATCGTTTTGGCTAACTATTTATCCAAAACGATTACTGTTAAACAATTTCACTTCTTGTTGCAGTTGAATGATCTTTATTACCAATTTCTATAGGACATTATTGTAGATTACATATTTTACTTTATTCCCAGGCATAGTTATATTTAAATAGTGTTCAAAATATGATATATGCATGTGTTTAAATAGTTTATATTAGATTACACTTAGTTTAATCATTCCCACGCTATATCATATATCACCCCATCAACACTATCGAAATATCTTTTAGGAAACTGGTCGCATTATCCCCAGTCTGAGCCACTACACCAAACAGAAAAGGAGATGCTAACCAAGGTCCGAACCGGGTGGTTTTCCCCCATGTTGTCGCAATTATTTTCAAGGCTTCAACACCATCCAACAACCCATAGTATAGTTTACTTTGAGAGCCCACTGGATGTAGGTCGCAAACACGTCATCCTGACCTCGACTCCATCCAACAATCCACGATCTATTTTTCTTTGAGATTATGTTGTCTATAAGCCATATACACATCATCCCGACCCTAGATCCCTCCAATAACCCACTTCCCAATTTACTTTGAGAGCTCACTGGCCGTAGGTTTCACTTACGTCATCCTAGTCTCAAATCCAACCCATTGCTCCTATTTCTAACTAAATGTTTCCCAATGACATGCAAAAAACATCAATTTCATTTTTATCAACAATGAATAAAATAGGTGACTATATTGTTATAGACATTTTTGTGCCTTACATCATTGAGCATGAAATGTCCATAATCTAAGGGATCCAAAGTCCCTAAACATGTTGTTCCTACCCCTAGAGGAATAAGGCTAACAAACCACAGCAATTCACAGAAGTTCTCCACCAGAAACTGCTCAAAAACAAGTCAATTCAGGATTATTTCGGGGGCTACACTAGCTGTTTGCGCTGAATGTCAAAGCCAACACTGGCTACCTGCGTTGAATGTCAAATGGAACACTGGCTACCTGCGCTGAACGAGAATGGACATGTGGCAAGCTCATTTCTCAAGGTGTCAAAACCCAGGAAGCTTCCAAAATGACACTTGCCTCAGGGAATTCGACTGGTGATGAGTAAGAGGTTCCAAATCTCCAAGTGGAAGCAAGAACCTCCAAGTGGAATCAAGAACTGACAGAGGGAGAGGACACTAGTCACATCTCAAGCTGACTCATCCTCTCTCCAAACATCTATATATGGATCTCTCCTCCATGAGATCTAGAGGCTGGAATTTTGTTATTGCAAAGAATTGTTGTTGGTTTGAGACTGGAACTATTGGGTGCTTAATGCTTTGAAGGGGGTGAAGATAGGAATTCCATTTGCTGGGAAGGAGATGCTGGATTGGAGCCCTCTAGGTTGTATCTCTTCCTAAACCTTGTTATTCATCAATAAAGCTATCTTTGTTTCTCCTATATACTGTTGTATTTTGATGTATGAATGCATTAGTATGTTTAGTTTATTTCTAATCCTGAACTAGTTATGAATATGAATCCATGTCTTGTGTAGTGTTCTCTTCTTGTGATCTTGCAGAAACCTCTTGAAGCTGGCCGAGCGAGAAGGCAAGTAGCTGGGAACTCTCCAAGAGAAGAGAAGCCGGATCGAGGGACAAACGGAAGACACCGGTTAGTCCATCCATCTCTTTCTCTTCATTCCTAATTCATAAAGGAAGAATACTAGAATAGCTGTCTCTGTTTGTTGCTAAGGCACTGTCACACCTTAGGTGGATAGGATCGTCCTGCATAGGCATTTTTCCCCACAAAAAATTGGCGACTCCACTGGGGAGATCTGTTTAGTCATTTTATTTGTGTTTCTATCATTGTTTGTTTCATAGACTTGACAGCGACAATCGAACTGCATCTGCTATTCCCAGATGCAAAGTAGACAGTTGCTGCTTTGATCCAGTCACTGGACTTGTCTATGATCTGAACAATGGACTCACAAATGATTTGATGATCCTTTGTGATAGATCTTAGTAGCCCCTCAAAGCATCCCTTTGATTGTACCTTGCTTGTTGCTTTTATTTGGCCTAAAACAGTGAATTAAATAGCAATCTGTGACCCAGAACCCGTGGGAAACGAGAGTTTCTCCTTCAGCGCAGACCCAGTGAAGGGATTCTGCATTTCAATGCAGGTCCCGTGAAGGCTACCTGCGCTGAATGTCAAAACCCCTGTGTTGAGGTTGCGCTGAACCAGTTTGTCCTAGTGCAGCTGGGGTTCTCTGCTCTGTTTTGCCTTGTTTTGATCTCTGATTTTTGCAGCCTGTAACCAGCATAGGTACCAGTCTGATAACTCCTTTTCTCTGCTTAGATTCCGCCTCCTTTTGTACAAAAAGACTGTGAGTGTTTTTATGTGTTTGTGGCGTCATTTACAGTCTTCCTTTGCATGAGTGAAATAATCATCCTGTAGCCCTTGATTCAGATCTGTTGATTGTGATCTTAGGAGAGAGTTCATTGGCTGTTTGCAGTTGATTATACATTTTCTTTTGCTTATTGGTTTGAGTTTGTCTCTTTTAAAGTGTCGGAACAAAAGTTTATTTCAAAAATCGTTAAGTGTTGTAATCTCTTCTACCCTTTCTGATTTCGAAAAGTAAACTTGTTTGTATTTGTCATTTAAAAGCAAATTCAAAGTTGTGCAAAAAGCTTTCTTTGTAGGCATCAATACTAAGAAAGCGGAAAACAAACACCTGCATTGTGCATTTGCATCTTGATAGTTTGCATGCTTGATTTAGGAAAAGTGCATTAGAGTGTGTTGATTGCTCTTTGAGAAAAGATGGTGTCTTTCTTTTCCCTTAGTAGCTAGGATTTTCAAAGTTGAAAAGATACAAAGCTTGCTTATCATCTTTAGACTGCATTTAGGGATTTGTATCATACATCTCGTGGTGAACCTTGAAAGGTAAACTTTAAAAAGATCAACCTAAAATAAATTGAATGAACTTAACAACGCTTTGCAACATAACGCACAACATAGAGGTCTAGGCTAGAGACGTGTTCCGGCGTCGTAAAGCCTGGTGACTGTCGATCTCGTGGATGGTGGGTGATTCCTCCTGAGGGACGACAGCGCCAGTACGGATTGTGCTCCCACGTACCGTCGCGTATATATTGGGAGACCCCTATAGGCATAAAACCTTTATCCTTAGGAAGCCGTGTCGGCCGCCCTACTGATCGCAATGCACTGAACACAGCATTCAGGAAGATCGACCGCCCGTACCCTAAAAAGTATTCTGCGGTTTTGCGAAAAGTTTGGCACACCCTCTGCCTAGAACTCCAGAGCAGTTCCTTTTGGCCTTTTTCAGACTCTATAACAGAAAAAGTCCATCCGAGCATTTGTCACTTCGGGCTCGTTAAAACATCGAAGGAGACTAGAGTCATCTTTAGCTTTTTCTCGACTCTTTAAAATTGAAAAAGCAAGTTGTGTCTAAAAGCGTCTAAAAAAAATTCATTTAATTCGGAAACAAACTTTCCCCTTTTGTATTTTGGTTGATCGAGTAATCCGTAATCGTGGAAGAAAGTCAATTGAAACCCCGTCGTTCGCGGAGGCTTACGAGTCAACCGTCTTTGTCTCCAGAATTGAAAACAGTACGGACAAAGCGAACTCGTTTAACCAGTTTGAAATCTCCTATCAAAGTTAGAACAAGTGTTCCAACAACATCTGAGATTCCGGTTACTCCAAACATTTCTGGAAACCTTGCCTCTGTAAAAGAAGTTCAACAGCCGCAGAGGGATAGTAACACTGATCCTAGTCTGGGGGCAAATACTTGCGTTACTGAACCAGTTCCATCTGTGACCGGTTCAGAGAGTCTTGCTCCTCAAACAACTGTCGCTGTCGATTCAACCCCTTCTTCGGCACCAGAAATATTTTACGGACTTGACGGTCTTCCTCTTCCACCTGGTTTGATTGCGATAGAGGAAATTGTAGAAGATCCGCAAGTAAGTACTCCAACACAGTTTGGAGTCGGGGTCACTCTATTTCCTTCATCAGAAGTTAGTCTACCACAAGTGGAAGTTCCTGTAGAATCGCTAGGCAATCTATTGGATAGACTCAAAATGTCTGAACAACCGTCAACATCTAGGACTGTGTCAAACGACACAGTGACTGCAGAAGCCCCTGTCGTCACTCCGACAATGTTTGCCGGCATACCATCTGTCCCGACTAGCTCACAACCGCTAGAAGGAGTCCACCAAGGGACTATTTCGACAGTGTGGTCCATTCCAGTTTGTTCATCCGGAATAATATCCGGCAACTCTTATGTTGAGACTCGCCAGATTGATCCATTTGGAGGACAATTTGGGCAATCCAGTCCCCAAGGACAAACAATCCCCTTGAGTTCCGGATTGCTACCGTATGGGGGGCAGTATGCCCTTTCACTACCCCCTCCGGGAGGGTATCCATACGGGAGTTCACAACAGTATTCAGGTTATACTGGAGTTACATCAAGTGGTTGGGTACCTATGCTACCTCAACAACCAAGGGTTGTGTATTCTATGCAACAATGTGTACCTATGTTGAACATCCCGACCACACCGACTATTATGACAATGTCGCAAGTTCAAACGTTGTCTGTTGTATGCCAACCTCAGATTTCTCAGGTTGTAATGCAACAGCCCCTTGACCCTGTGACTCAACCACAATTGCCTACTGGTGGGGCGACACAGGTCCAAACGGGTACAATTACCCCACACCTTGGTCCAACGGTTAGTATAGCACAGCAGAACATGGCTTCACAACCGTGGCTGGTGCAATACCAACAACCACAATTCCAGCAAGTGTACCAAGGTTCTGAGCAGCAGATCTTTGCGAACAGTGGACAACCGTACATTCAAAACGGTCAAAACCAACCGCTTTATAGTGGTCAAGTCCACCAACCGTATCAATCATACCAACATCAACTACATTATGCTGGTATGCAAAGGCCCACTGCTCAGGTGATTCCTTCGTATCCTGGGTATGCTTCACCTAACCTGAATCAACAATTACCATTCGTGGCAACTTTAGAGTTACCCGATTTACACTGGTTAACCAACGATCCGATTTCTTACGCCCCTTGGTGGCCAGCGATTCCTCACAAGCTTCCATCTGACATTCCTAAATTCAATGGAAATCCAGGTGAAGACCCATCGAATCACGTGATGACTTTTCATCTGTGGTGTTCATCAAACACCCTGAACAATGATTCGATAAGACTTCGCCTTTTTCAGAGGAGGTTAACGGGTCCAGCGGCTAAATGGTATATTGAATTACCTAGAGCCTCGTTCGACAATTTCAGCTCCCTAGCCACGACTTTCTTAACCCATTTTCAATTACCGATAAGGTATGAAACGGGAACAGAAATATTAACCAACTTCAAACAGACAACAGCCACTCATATATCTGATCATATACATGAGTGGCGACGTCGTCGTAGGATGGTGAAAACATACGTTCCCGATCAGCTATTAGCTGAATGGTTTATCAAATCCTTACTTCCTACAATCACGAAAGATGTGGCAAAAGGGGGAGTCGTAACAGAAGAGCAAGTCATCGCTCGTGCGCAATATCTGGACTTGGTCTATACTCAGTCTGGCACGCTCTACGACAAAATACCTGACACCCCTAGACCGGAATTCTCAATTCCTCCTCCTCCTAAATCAAACAATGACTCTCACGCCGACGATGGCGTGATTGGCAAAACAGATACGAAATCGACAAAGGCTACATCTAAAAAGGCCTGTAAGATTTCTAGTCAAAATGCAAATGAGGAACTTCTTGCCTCGGAAGTAAATTTCATGTCGACCGACAAGGGCAAACAACTGAAGCAACCAGGGGGCAAGAAGAAAAAGAAAGGGAGAAAAAGGAAACCCCCTGCGGGGTGTCATATATGCGATGAGGATCATTGGACGAGAGATTGTCCACATATAGCTGAAGTTAAGAAACTCTTTAAGAGTTCAAAAACCCCAGCGGTATTGACTGATCTGTTTCCAAGCCCGGGAACCAAACTGGTTGCTAATCAAAATGCTTCCCGATCCCAAGTGCTTATGTTGTCTGTCTCAAGGCAGCAAAATGATGCTTTGACAAGGAATAAAGATTACGGGAATCCACGGCTGTCGAATAACAAGGCTAATGAACAACCTAGTAGTTCGACGACAACTTTAACCAAAGTTGTGCCACCCATCATTCCTGAACCAATGATAAAGTCGCCAAAGGGAGTAGTACACAAATCGACATTTAATCCTCGTGCCAAAGTAGCACAGAATTATAATATAGTAGAGGACCTGGCCCAATCACCGTCTGCTATGTCGACACTTGAGGTACCACAAAATTGCCCCTCCCAAGAGCAAGCTTTATTATCAGCAATAGGTGGGATTGGCCCAATGGATTCCAATCTTGTGGCCTTTGATCATAAAGAATATGACCCTCAGTTACCAGCTCAACTAGCTTTCCTTATTCAAGTGAAAGCCCTCAACAAAACTGTTCATCGAACAATTATTGATGAGGGGGCATCTACATGTCTTATGTCGATGAGTTGCTGGAAAAATTTAGGCTCACCACCCTTGTCGAAATCGTCAACGACGTTAAAAGCATTTGATGGACGATCATACACTCCATACGGGATTTTAAGTAACTTGCAAGTTGAACTAGGGGGCAAAACAGTAGGAATTGATGTTGAAGTAATTGATGGAAACCTCGATTACAACATCCTACTGGGAAGGCCCTGGATATATGCCATGTCCGCAGTTGTGTCGACCTACTTCAGGAAGATTGCATTTCCCTTTCAAGGAGGAATTACAGTCGTCGACCAACAAACTTTCCTCCTTGACAGTTCACAAGTTACGGGAAGCATTCCAATGATCCACGGAAGCAATCATTCGCTTCAAAATATTGGAGTAGGTCTCCTAAAAGACCCTGCCTTAATGGGTACTTTTGCCCTACCGCCTGCAAGTAATCTGGCGGAAGTGGCCAAAGTGGAAACCTACAAAATGAAATCTTCTATATCTAATGGATTCGGAAGATTCCTAAACATTTTGTCAGCGTGGATCATCGCCCTAATAGAAATACTGTAAATACAGTGGGCTCCGAGGACGGTTCTTATCTCGTGTCAACCTCATTAAAAAATGAAACAAGGAGTCATGAGGATAGTTATTTTATTGTGTCAACCTTATTAAAAAATGAAACGAATCCCCTTTTCAAATCTCAAGGTAAACCTTCATTCCAACCACCGAGTTGAATGCAATGAAGCTTGGGGGGCATGCACCTCGATTTGAGTTATTATGCTGGGGGCATGCAAACTTTTCGAGCAGTTTTAGCACAAAGTTCATGCTCGTTAAAAAATAAACGCAAGATTCGAGCAGTTTTAGCACAAATTTCATGCTCGTTAAAAAATAAACGCAAGATCCGAGCAGTTTTAGCACATAGTTCATGCTCGTTAAAAAATAAACATAAGACCGAGCAAATGTTTCCACCCGTGTTTAAGCTCGTTAAAAAATGAACTATCCCGGTAAATAACCACTGTGAATGTAATATCATCAGCCATTAAAGCCTTGGTCGTGTTTGCACCGTCACCTCCACTTTTCATTTGGCCGATTGTTCACCTCCATATGATTGTTTACCCATTTTGAGGAACAGTTGCGAAGAGTGATTTCACCTAGCCATCCTTGTGACACTGCCGTGATTGGAAAATTCCAACCTGTACCTGGAATCAGCTGCTAACCCTGTTTATCACTCGTTCCTCAAAAGATGAGTCTTCTTTAAGCTCTTTTCGTCTGACTCGTAAAATATGAAAAGATTGCCGAGTTTTGGCCTTCCAGCTCGTTAAAGCGACCGGAAGAGCTATCCCTCCTCTAGATTTTAATCTTTTTGGACCTGAGGGGTTATTGCACAAAAAGATCGAGCGCTTGTTTTATTCGGCTCGTTAAAACTATCGAAAACTCATCCCTTCTTTATTGTTTTATACTTTTTCGGACTTAAGGGATTAGATGACGAAAAAGGACTTTTGGAGTTAACTTTATGTACCTTTTCAGACTCTCTAAAAATGAAAAGGACCAAGTTATCCTTGTTGTTAGACTCGTTAAAATCACTAAATAGCGACAAACTTGTCTTTAGACGAGAACGAGTTTCACTATCTCTAGGCTTGTTAAAACATAGCGATGGGCTTGCCCGAAGGGCAGGTTATAGAACAAGCATATGTTATCCTCCTCAAGCTTGACAAAAATAAAGAGGTACTGGTCAGCAATGACTGGGGAAAAATTGGGAGAAACTAAAGAAAACTTTGATGGTAGCAAGTCGCTCTTGAACATGACACTTTTCCTCCGTACCACAATCGGGTTGGGTTGTTTCATTCACCGGTCACATCCATGGTCTCGCCATACCATCCATATTTGGGGTAATGCTACCGATCCATCGCATCAGTGTCGCCACATGTTCAAGAGAAGTCGTTCAGAAAAGTCAACCGTGTCCCATCCACTGCCATACATTATCCTTCATCCTTTCATGACCGACACCCTGAATCATATGTCACAGATCATTTTCACCTCCATTAAAATCATTAGCTCCGTTCCGTGTCATTGATGTGGGATTCATTAAGGCCCTCCTTTGACAGATCGCTTCTTGTCGACATCAGCTCATTATCCAAGAAGTTGATCTAGGAAAAACCCCTTTAGTACTTTGAAGCTTGCATGCCTCAATGGCAAGTTTCTCACTTCCGGCGACAGGTATACGTCAATGACCTTCGACCGAAAGATTTTGCGTGGTGTTCGACACCAAGTCCTTTATTCACACCACGTGAATTGTACTGCAGTACCTTGAGGGTCATTATCATTATCGGTGATTCCTCTCGCGCTTGTTAACGGTTTACCTCATTGACCGGTAATCAAGCGATGTCTTTCCATGTTCGACTTCAGAGCAATTCTCACATGGATCGACTTGTACTTAGAGTGAAGATCGAACGAGTTTGAAGACCCCGGATCTAGTTTCATCCATCCGGGCTGCGATATATATTCAGGAAAGATAAAGACATTGACATGTACATCATTGCAGCAGATAATCATCCTACTCAAAGGATGATAATTTCATCAAAATTATCAGTCTACCATCAGACGATTGTCTGTTC
Organism: Pinus tabuliformis; assembly: GCA_031772625.1. NCBI lineage: Eukaryota > Viridiplantae > Streptophyta > Pinopsida > Pinales > Pinaceae > Pinus > Pinus tabuliformis. The sequence goes on from CM062819.1 coordinate 1,313,174,319, forward strand.
TATGTACAGAAAATGAATTTATAAAGCTGAGCATGGGAATGCCCGCCTCAGCTAGATCATGAAAGTAGTATGGAAAATAATGTATTGTATTGTATCTTATTACAGGTCTCCTCCCAGCATTGGATGAACTTCGGATCCCCCTGATAAAGCATTTCACCCGATAAACAACCTCATACTTTAGGGGGCAACTGTTATAGACATTTTTGTGCCTTACAGCATTGAGCATGAAATGTCCATAATCTAAGGGATCCAAAGTACCTAAACATGTTGTTCCTACCCCTAGAGGAACAAGGCTAACAGACCATAGCAATTCACAGAAGTTCTCCACCAGAAACTGCTCAAAAACAAGTCAATTCAAGATCATTTCAGGGGCTACACTAGCTGTTTGCGCTGAATGTCAAAGCCAACACTGGCTACCTGCGTTGAATGTCAAATGGAACACTGGCTACCTGCGCTGAACGAGAATGGACATGTGGCAAGCTCATTTCTCAAGGTGTCAAAACCCAGGAAGCTTCCAAAATGACACTTGCCTCAGGGAATTCGACTGGTGATGAGTAAGAGGTTCCAAATCTCCAAGTGGAAGCAAGAACCTCCAAGTGGAATCAAGAACTGACAGAGGGAGAGGACACTAGTCACATCTCAAGCTGACTTATCCTCTCTCCAAACATCTATATATGGATCTCTCCTCCATGAGATCTAGAGGCTGGAATTTTGTTATTGCAAAGAATTGCTGTTGGTTTGAGACTGGAACTATTGGGTGCTTAATGCTTTGAAGGGGGTGAAGATAGGAATTCCATTTGTTGGGAAGGAGATGCTGGATTGGAGCCCTCTAGGTTGTATCTCTTCCTGAACCTTGTTATTCATCAATAAAGCTATCTTGGTTTCTCCTATATACTGTTGTATTTTGATGTATGAATGCATTAGTATGTTTAGTTTATTTCTAATCCTGAACTAGTTATGAATATGAATCCATGTCTTGTGTAGTGTTCTCTTCTTGTGATCTTGCGGAAACCTCTTGAAGCTGGGCGAGCGAGAAGGCAAGTAGCTGGGAACTCTCCAAGAGAAGAGAAGCCGGATCGAGGGACAAACGGAAGACACCGGTTAGTCCATCCATCTCTTTCTCTTCATTCCTAATTCATAAAGGAAGAATACTAGAATAGCTATCTCTGTTTGTTGCTAAGGCACTGTCACACCTTAGGTGGATAGGATCGTCCTGCATAGGCATTTTTCCCCACAACATATATGAACTCCATTTCTTTGAGCTAAAGGAACAAGGTCCCGAGGTGGAGAGATTTCTAATGGTGAATGATTTACTGTATCCAGGGAAAGTACATCTAAACACTAGAAAACAATAGTTTCCGAGGCAAGAAAAGGGGCAATACCCCAATACTTGTTCACACAACACTCATGGCTTAGCAAGGAAAATACACTTTCCTACTCAAACCATATTGGTCTACTTCTTAAACTCATTCAAATGATACTAATCAACATTTGAATAAGATCATATAGAGTTATAAGTCATTCATAATAGAATTCTGAACAATACAGTGTAGATTCATAGCACACTGAGCATAGCCAGACAAATTCATATCTCAATCATGAACGGAGTTAGTGAGATACATAGTCCAAACACACATTACATCTATATACATACAAAATATCACACCATTCACGAACATAACTTTGAAAAACAATGAAAGCTACTTATCTATGTGTTTTAAGAAGGATGACAAATAAAGAAGGGACTTTAGCTCTCCACCCAACCATAGGCCAACTACACTGAACAATATAAGGAGTTCCACGAGAACAAGGAATGATGTAAACACCCTTCCCATCTTTGGGGTTAATCGGGTCCTTAAAAGAACGAAGAGAACTCCGGAAGAGAACCAAAGGATTTGTGAGCACGCTGCCAACGTCAGACATGGAAGGTCTCACTCCTCTGCTTTGGCAGAGCATGCAGAAAAAACCAATCATCACATCTGCATTGAAGAGGCTAAGGTCATTGCAAGGATTGACCATTTTCATCATCATAAATTTAGGGAGGCCTTAGAAATTGAAAAGAGACCTGTTAATTTAAATAGGGATGATGGCTGGAGTATCAGCAGATGCTGGATTCCTGCGATTTCTTCCTAATCTATCTATCTATCTATCTATCTATCTCTCTCTCTCTCTCTCTCTCTATATATATATATATATAGATAGATATATTTGTGATTTATATTATTATTATTATTGGTTAATCCACATTGCGGTTAGTTTAGTGCTCTCTATATTTGGTTTTTATATTTGGATATGAATAAGATTAGACCTTAATATTTTTAGAATATTCATTAATAATGTTATTAGGGGTTAAAAAAAGTTTAACAATAATTAATTAAATCATCTTAATATAACGTCTTGTTTTAGAGTTTTATTCTAGCAAAATAATTTTCCCTTAACTTTTTCGGTCAAAACCCTTTCTAACTTTATTACCCTGAACAATATTATTACTTTATATAATACTATTATTTGTTTAACACCTATTATTTATTTTTTATAGGAATAATATTAAATCATTAAATCCTTTTTAAAATATTATACTTTACATGTTTTTATAGTTCTATTATTTGTTTAGCCCCTATTATTATTTTTATAGGAATAATATTAAATTGTTGAATTTTTTTAGAATATTATATATAAAAATATACGTTAATATTTTCTAATTCATGACCTATTTAATATTTATATAAGTTTAAACCATTCATTCTTTTTAGAATATTGATTAATATGGTTATAAGGAATTATTAAAATATTTAATTAATTATTTTTATAACCTTTTATAATATTATTTGATCAAAATTATTCTTTTCTTCATTTCTCTTCCCCTTTTTCGGGTCCAGACCTTGACTATTTTCTGCCCTTAGTCAAACTAGTTGTTACCTGTTAATGACTAGTTAGCTGCTCTCTTAATCCATTTATCTTATTGCCTGGATTTGGTTCCGCATCTTGTCCTGAAGATGAATCACATTGCTGGTTCGAAACGCGTCGACGAGAATATCTCAGATGTGATTTTTACCGAAAAATTTTGTTAAAATTATTATGGATCACAGAAATCTTAGTTCAAAAATATCCATAATAGTATAAAAATTTAATATTTTCCAAAAATATCTCTACCTTAAAAATATAAACTTACTAACAATCGTTTTTTTTTAATCATTACACTATTCGGAAAATGGAAGAAACTATCTCTAAAATGCACATTGACTCTTTGTATAGGGACACAAATGATGGCGTAAAATTTTATATGGATTCCTCATCTAATAACATATCTTCTGATATGGTTATAATTCATGTCCTAATATTAAAATGTCTACAAATTTGAATGTAAACTTGATTTAAAAAAAAAACATAAATGCAAACTCACTTAAAAATAAAAAAAAAATAAAAAAAAATTGCACTCATAAGGCAAAACAAAATTTCTAAACAAAATTTCTAAAGGTTATGAGCCCATATTAAACTATACTATATCGGAATATAACCATGTAAGATAAGTAATTGAAACAATGATGCTCCTACAACATCATTCATGTTGAATTCAACACTTAACATGCATGAAGAGTTGTGATCCGTGTTAATAGAACAATGTAGCACATTATGAGTCATCATTTTAAAGTGCCAGATTATGCATATCTTATCTTGGCCTCTATATGCATTGATCCAAAGCTGAATTCAACTACTACATAGATAATCATTGTAACTTTCTTCATTGTAGAGATAACCATGGCTTCCTCGCTAGTCCCTTGCCTCATTGTAGAAAGTATTTGAGAAGATTCTTCCATTCTTTATGTGGAAATATATTATAGTATGGAATATCCATGATTACAAATCTAGAATCATGATAGGATGGCTAGATGGAACATAAGAGCTTTTAGTTGAAAAAAGGTAGGGAAAAAATCAATCCATATATAACCAAAAAAAACTAAATAATATCTAACCTTTAGTAAGAACCCTTGATTTCTTTTCTCGCCTTGCAACCATGGTTTTAGTTTTGCATAAAAAAATAGTGCTCCTACCACATTTTTGCATCAAATAATTAAGTGTAAAATTGAGTATTGTGTGCATGAACTATCTAATAGATAACTCCTATGACCTACTTGGAAACACGAAATGCAGAACAATGAATAGAAAAGAAAGCCAAAACTCCTATGACCTACTTGGAAACACGAAATGCAGAACAATGAATAGAAAAGAAAGCCAATAATACTAGGAAAATAACGTGAAAATATAGGGATTCTCCACATTTATTTTTTAAACTCGAGAAATTAGATAAAGTTCTCGAGAAATAATTTTAGGTTACACAATGAAAACCACATGTTTCTAAGTACATAAACCACAATCAATTATGGGTAAACTAACGAGACATAAAGTGATTAAGTTAGTTCAATGATTGTTTTACAAATTTCCTATATATTTTTCCATTAAGAAATTATTTAGTGCATCTCTCTTCAATCCGCTTGGGAAACAACCCATATGTGAAGATTTCATAAAAGTCCTCCCTTAAAATATGAGAAAAAATTGGACCTAGAATCCTTCTTAATCTCATAATAATTTTTTTGTGATAAATTGTATCTTTTAGTTGTAAGAAATTCTTTTATACCATGCACCTTTAGTAATTAATGGAACCCAAATATAAATACAATCAAGTCTAAAATAAAATACATATTTCAAAATGTGTATAGCCCAGGAAAACAAATAAATAGATAAATCACTATGAAATGACCAAGTAAATCATTATACAATGAGTTACAAGTGGATACTCATCATTTTAAATGGGTTAAAAGATTTTATGACATTTAATTTGGTTTATTCATGAACAACATACAATGTGTTTCTATTAGTGTTTGATTATGTTGGGAATCCAACCTAATTTGTTAAAATGCTTATGTTTCTTTTCAAATGGAGCATTTGACTAGGTTTCTTCATAGGGATATCTAGTTAGGTTCATTCAAGAATGAAATCCAACTTGGTCTATTTACATGGTTGTCCTGCAAGGTTCATTCAAGCGGGGCAAACAAATTAGTTTTATCACATTTTTCAAGAAATCCAAAAGTAGAAGAAAAATGAGGGATTTTCCAAATGTTCAAATACCTTATTAACTTGATTTCATAAAAAATTCAAAATGGTAACCCCACATTGTTTATCATACAAAATAAGTTAACCCCAAATTGTTTCTCATAAAAATTGTTATAACAAAAAAAAAATGGAGATTAAAGCTTGACTCATTATGTGATTAACCTTGCTAGTCACCTCTCAATACAATCACTAATCCATTTCTTATTTAGGATACATTACTTATAAAGGTCAATGGCGCTACAATTTTTTTGAAAATGATACTTAGGTCGAGCTTTCCAAGACGATGTTTTTGGAATTTCACTTACTTTGTGTCACAATAATTACATATTATATTCTCCCAAAGTCTTTATAATAGAAACTTTAGATGTTTGATTTTTAAATGGGACTTTTTCTTGAGGAATTTCCACTTAGGCACATTTTTGTGGGGCATTTTCACTAAATATTTTTCACAGAGGATTTTTTCTTTTTTGAGAAATCAATTTTCATGGGCCATTTTCATCAAGGAATTTTCACTAAGGTATACAACCATAATCTATGAGTTTTACCTAATTAGGTGCATAATTTCCCTGTCCACTCTTGTTTGTAATTTATTTACTCTCTATTACTTTTATTCCAGTGTGAAAAATTCACCACATCTACTGAAACCTCTCAAGGGGAGGCTTGGAAAAGTAACCCTAGATAGCTCCCATGGGGATTTGAATTGATAGTGAATGGGTGTACTATTAAGGCACTCCTTGAAAAAAATTCACTGGTTCAAATCCCGTTGTGGGTTAATCTACCAAAAGAAGTAACCATAGATATTTTTTGTAAATATATAAAATCATTGCATAAAAATAGAGATGAGAGAGAAGCCAAAATTCAAAAAAAGTTAGACATAATTTTTTATAATAAGTTTAGATTCTCTGAATAGATTGGGATATGCAAACTCCTGTGACAGTTAGGGTTCCACTGTAGTTGGTTGTCCCCTCCTTTGTTGTGTGGATATCCCCGTAGCATCTTGCAATGTGGATCTTGTAGCTTTCTGAAAAATGGTGATTTCTCTTGATTCAGTGGGGAAGACGATCTCTCTTAAATGAATCACAACAGGTTTTGCAAGTTATTCTTCTCAAGAAGCTCTAGCCAAGTTCTCTTATAGTGCCATGCTGAAATCTAGATCTATTATTTTGATAGTTTGATAAGCTTCTGCCTTTAATCTTCCCTTGGGGGATGAAGCATGTAGCAATGATTTTTATTTATTTATTTATTTTTATTTTTATTTTATTATTTTTATTATTTTATTTATTTATTTATTTTAATTAATTTATCTATATATATATATATATATATATATATATATATATATATATATATATATATATATATATATATATATCTATATATATATATATTCGGCCTTGATGAACTTATTTGGTGTCATGCGGAAAATGGTATATATTCCCCCAAGACTGGATATCTATCCCTGATCTCCCACAAGATTCGGAGCAGATTACTTTCTGGTGGAAGAGTATTTGGAAACTTACAGCACCTCCTAGGACCAGAGTTTTTTTCTGGTGTATACTCAGAGACAAAGTTCCTACGGGAGAAAATCTCACACATTGATCTTTCCATGGGCCGAATTGGTGTACTTTGTGCAAAAACTCAACTGAATCGACTCTACATCTTTTCCTGAAATGCACAGCTCTGATTACTCTTTGGCAAAATATTTCTACCACCATACATTATACAGGGCAGTGGGAAGGTGCTGACCTCAACAGTGCATGGGAATGTTGGTACAACCAGCATAAGGGTTCCAAACTTCAAAGTCTCCCTCTGATTATCAGTTGGCATCTCTGGCTGGCTCGGAACCGCTCTATTTTTGACAACAAACCTGTGTGTTGGCCACACATTGCGGCCTGTATTGTATCGGCATACAATGAGATGCCTGAACCTCCACAACCTCGAGCCCGAAGGCCTCATTCACCTCCTCTTATTGATAAAAATACCCCTTGGGCATATTTCGATGGCGCAGCACAACAACAGGGATGTGGTGGTGGTTTCATCATATACATTAGTGAGTAGCACTTCTACAAAGTTAAGATGGGATTAGGGGTTGGAACAAACAATTTCATAGAACTCATCACCCTCCGTCATCTCTTGCATTTGTCTTTGGGACATAATTCCATGAGCTTAAATATTTATGGTGACTCGAAGATCATTATAAATTGGTTCAATAATATTACTGCTTGTCACATACACACACTTAGTAATATTTTGGATGAAGTCAACATTTTCAAGGCTCAATTTAATAACATTACATGCAATCATATTTACAGGGAATATAACAGATGTGCTAACGGGCTATCCAAGGAGGCCATGACACTTCCCAGAGGAGAGTGGATGATCCAGGAACAACGATGGACCAATGAATTCCACTACTATCACCGCCCATACATAGATTAGCATTATCATAGGGCTGAGAGCCCCTGAACACTGGTTCTTTTTGAATTTCTTTTGAAAATGTTTATAGTGAAAATTTTGTGTATACAGGATATTTATGATTTGGCCCTACGTGGCATATGTACAGACTTATAACAGGCTCCTATTATATTTTGAATGATCACCCTGCGTGGTGAATCTGAACAGTATATATTTTTTGGTGAACCCTCACAATTTTGACTGAGCCCTCTGGGGCTAGACAGATACAGCATATGCAATCGCATCTACAATATGTAATTTTTCAAAGTTAATGAAAGATTACGATTTTTCCAATGGAATATATATATATATATATATATATATATATATATATATATATATATATATATATATATATATATATATATATATATATATATATATATATATATATATATATATATATATATATATATATATATATATATATATATATATATATATATATATAGATATATATATATATTTCTAGATCTAGGTTTGGTCTGTAGATTTAATAGATTTTGGCCGTGGTTGATTGATCTCCATAAGTAGATATATGATTTGTGGAAATATCTATTGTCTCAAGATCTGAATATTTTGTTGCACATAGTGTTGTCATTTATGGAAACAATATGTAATTTATGTTAAAGGGATGTATGCGAAAGCATTAATAGGACCATCCTTGATGATCGAAGAAACAACATGACTCTTCATGATGTAGTATGACACCTTGATCTTTCACAATGTCTCATTAAATGAAGATATGGGTTCTTGAAGTTATTCAAGTTTTTGATGAATTTATGATGCTCAAAATATCATAAAAAGAGCATGGTTGTGTAGATCTAGTTAATACCTTTCCAATGGTATATTCTTCTATAAAAAGCTCCTCTCGGATGAGAATTTGTGGCCAACTCAAGGTCAACATTAGTTTCAGTTAATTTTTAAGGACAAACTATCAGCCCAAACCCAAATTATCAAAGGGTGAAAGAGTGGGAATCCAGGCCATCCACCATCAGTAGATCAGATCAATAGCCATAATTGTGCAAACATGTGCATTGTTTAATGTCATTAAAAGGCGTGTAAGTTTTGGGAAGATCAATGGTGCATCCAAACAAGTGAATGGTGGATGAATAAAAAGTTGCACATCGGTTAACACACAAAGGAGAGCCAATGGAAATAAGACATGTGGTCAATACAAACTAGAGGACAAATTGTCCAATTAGGTGTCAACACTTGGCAAAATTTAATTAGATGACGTTGATGACATAAAACCCTTTTCCCATTCAACAATGATAGAGAAAATTTGGCACGTGGATGAAGGTTACTAGGTATGATGCATCAAACATGACACATTAGCTGGTTGATGTCAACATGCTAACGTGGTGCCACTAGGGGTTGTCATGTGGTAGTGCCGAATGGTCACTTTGGATTGGTGAAAAGGAAAAAGACAAATGACATGTGGCACCCCTCATAGAATGCCACATGGCTCGATGATGTCATCATGATGTCGTTAGGAAAGAAACCAAGGACCCTTTGGTCCATGTCATATTGTCATGGTCACATGATAAAAGGGGTTATTGGATTTTCCCTTGGGCATATGAATGGTCACATTGATTCTAGATATGTCGGCATTAGATTTAGAGCATTGGTCATATGGTTGGCTCTCATGCCATGGGGCCACCGTTGTATACACACACACACACACACACACACACACACACACACATATATACACACACACACACACACCATATTTATGTGACTCAAATGAATTCATTCAATCTCAATAAGAGTTCTGTGATATATGATGACTTGTGAAGTTTCGATGCAGTGATAAGATGGTTTGAATTGAAAAAAACATGATATGGCTAAATTGGTTTCAAGTCATTGTGATATGGTTCAAATTATTTTTGGTTTTTCTTATTTTCAAAGTTCTGGCTTGGTTGGTTTTGTTCTAATATATTTTAGAGATTCATTTACATCAATCTGCTGGAGGGGTTCAAATCTATTATAGTTTGGTTGTGTGTGTTATGACTCTCGTTCCTCATTACTGAGCGCAATTCTGTTCTTTGTACGAAGAGTATTTTTCACTGGAAGAATTTAAAATACTGAAATGGATTTAGAGGCATCATTGCCAATACTATTGGTGGAGGTTACACGACCAAATAGTGCATAGTTATGATGTGGCACAAGAAGGAAATAATTGAAACTTATATTTGATCAAAATGCTATTCAATACTATGTAAGTTGTGACATGAGGTCATATCCCTTGTCTCTACGTTTTGAAATCACCCTATGTAAAAATCATTTCAAAAGAGTGATATGGAAAGCATCACTACAAAGAGAAATTGGTAGTGGATTGTAGATGGTAGGTCGAGGTTAGTGGTTTGAGTCTTGGTCGACTGTAGGTCAAGTTTTTTTTAATATAGTTTTCAATTTGTTGCATGGTTAACACTTTTTGATGGTCTGTGCTGGAATTTGACAAGTCACTTGGAGAGAACCCAGAAATGCACAATTTTTAGAATATTTAACAATTTATATAGTTATATATGGTTATTTATTTTTACTTTTAATTTTGGGAGCATAATTTATCCAAATTGAGATCTAGAAGAAACTAGACAATATCAGTTTAGAGGTGAATGTTATTAGAGGGTTTGTCATAGTTTTTACTCATATTTGATGACCATAAGCTCTTATATGTGCTTGGGATATCTATGAGCATGTTGCAGTTACTTTGGAGGCATGAATATAGTAGGTTCTGAGGAAGGTTTTGAATGACTAGATTGAAGTTTTGGTTGAAGTAGAATATACGCAGAAGTATGAAAACTGACATGAGTGATTGATATGATATTTTTGGTATAGGTTGTTTATCTCAGTGCAGTGGTTGCAAGTTATATGGAATTATAGTGGTTTCTGGTTGTGTGGCAGTGATAACAAGTTGTTAAATGACAATAATTATGATAGTGATAGTGTGTGCATGATCAGTTTGTCGTTTGTGATAGTATCTTTGTATGTAGATTCAATGATATATGATGATAGTGGATCCAGTTTGAAAATTTGTTGAAATAGAGGTCCATAAGGAAGTTGAAGAAGGATGTTGGAGCCTCAATCAAGCTAGAGCCTAGAGCAGGTTGGAGCCTACTCATTGTTGAGGTTGGAGCCCCAACTAGGCTATGGCCTATAATGAACATCTACTTGCATCCTTGAGGTCAGAGCCTCAATCAGGTTGTAGCCTAATACAAGTGGAAGCATGCCTGTTTTTTGGGTAGTTGCCTCTAAAAGGTTGAAACCTATGAATTGATGTAAATAATTGAAGACTGAGTAGAAGAAGAGTTGGTGCTTTTCTCCCATTTGGGTTTCCACCTAAAAATTTGTTTGTTCTTGTGATGTGATGTATAATTAATTGAGATTGTAAAATTGACCTCATACTAATTTAACCTCCCTTACCAGTGTGACATTTGGGCCAACAAGTTGTATTAGAGCAGGTGCCTTTAGGAACAACTAACTACTAGAAGGTTGAAGATAAAAAAGAAATGGCCACTACTAGAACAATGGGGAAACCCACTATGTTTGATGGATCCAAATATTATTTTTTAAATGATAAGGCTGGAGACATATCTAATCTCTTTGGGAGTAGAAGTTTGGGAAATTTAAAACATCAAATATAAATTTCTGACTACCCTTCCAATGGATGCAACAGAGAAAGAATTTTACACAAATAATGCACAAGTGAAGCATGCTATCCTAAGTGGCTTAGCATAGTCAGAATTCATGAAAGTAATGTAGTGAAAGTCAATTCATGAGGTATGGAATAAACTTCAGACTTATTATGAAGGTGATAAGAAAGTTAAAGAAGTCTGATTGCAAGCTCTTAGAGGACAATTTGAAAGTTTGAAGATGGAAGATGATGAGGACATTGCTTCATATTTCCTTCGTGTAGACAACATAGTTAACTCCATTGTAGGTCTTGGGGAAGATGTCTGTAAATATCATGTTGTTTGAAAAGTTTTGAGATCACTCCCACAAATATTAGATCCTAAAGTCTCAGCCCTTGAGGAACTAAAAAAAGTTGACAATATATCAACTTCACGAAACTCTTTCTGCATATGAGTTAAGAATCAAGGAAGACAACTTGGGAATCAAGCACTACTACATATAGGAATAAATTTCAATGAAATAATATAATGATATGGATTAAATTGGTTGTATTGTCGAAAAAGATAAGAATTAATGTCATTTTTTTTTTAAATTCAGCTTGTGTTCGTCGGTATTGCGACGACATATCTCCACATTGTCATAATTATGATGGTATTCTCCATATCATCGTGAGGAAGAAGGCATCCCATGTTCATTGTAATACCAAAGAAAATCCCCTTTTTGACCAGTCACTTCTATCCATTGAGTTATTAATGAAACGATGGGTCACTTTTTGACTAGTCAACTTTGACTTGGTTAACTATTGTTGGAATTCTGACTGTATGTAAATTTATAATTTTTTTGCATTTAATAGACATTGAGACACTTTATCTATGACTACAACAAATCTAAAAGGTTATAAGGTCCTCTTGTCATGTGATATATATATCTATATATATATATATATATATAGATATATATTACATTACAAAATATAATAGACCTAGTACACCACTCAATTTTATAAGTTCATAATCATCACATGATACTTGTTCGCTCGACCGTTCAATTATCTGGATGAGGACAATGATTATATTTTTTATGTACCTCTACTAGAAAAGGCAAATACACCATTTTATGAAGGCTCAAGAGAAAATATTGTCTCCACTCTTAAAGGTTTTGAATGGTTTGTCAAACACTTGTATGACACAAATTGGGAAGAATGTGACAAAATCATTATGGAAAATCATAGATGGTAGGAGAGATAAAGAAAAAATCATCAAAATTTGTAATGACATTAAGGAATAAAATCATGCAATGCAAAGTGGGATTTGATCAAATAGAGATGGTGACCAAAATAGAATTTCATGGCTATTAACAAAGAAGCAAAGCAATGATGTAAAATAGGCCATTCAAATAATTAAATTTCCCACATGTTTTTCTTCAAACATAAATAATATCTTAACAAATAAAGGTGAATTTGTTGGGGTAAAAACACATGATTGACATTGTAACAAGCCTGGTCAAAATTTCCATGTAATAAAGTTAGTAAAGGCAAAAATAATAACCACGGTCATGGGACACGTATTCCAAGATGAATGTTGGGAAAAAACATAGTGATGGGGATCACTTGTGATTAATTAATGGCTATGGAAATTGGCAAAGGAAATGGCAAAGGCTTTGGAAAGACAAAGTGGCATTAATTGGCATTTTATTTATGAAAATAATGGAAATTAGAAGAAAAGGGAGGTGAAAGGTCACATGTTGCATGTGAGGAGGAAAATGAAGGAAAATAATGGAAAACGAAGAAAATTAGAGGCCTCATTAATAAAAAGGCTTATGAGGATCAGTTTTTAGCTTTTTGTCAGTTCAGTTTTGGAGCTCTCATTTTCTACTATCTATCTCTCTCATACTCTTGGACACTTAGGGTTTTTCTTGGATCATTCTTGGAGGAGCATGGCATACTGGGGATTTGGAGAAAGAAGGCAAATGAAGTGCAGGAAAGAGCAAGAGGACATTGGGATCATCAACTGCAACAAGTTTTTCTTAGAGGTACCAAGTTGCATGTATGATTTTCTTGCTAGTTTTGGCATGCATGGCATATGCATGTGGTTTCTTGGTTACGATTTGTCATTGGAATGGAGGATTGTCTTTACTGATGGTGGATTTTCCTAGCCTTTCCATTTCCTAGATATCCATGGTGTTGTGGGTGTCTTTCCTTTTATTTTCTAGTTGGTTCTCATGTTCCTTATGGCCGTGGGTTGAGTTACTAGTTCCTGGAAGCCTTGGTTGGACAAACGCTCTGGAAGCCCAGTAACAACTTGCATTGAGTTACTAGTACTAGAACCCTTGGTTGGAAAAACACTTTGGAAGCCCTTTGTGGGTTGAGTTACTAGTCTTGGAAGCCTTGGTTGGACAAATGCTCTGGAAGCCCGACAACAGTTATGGGTTGAGTTACTAGTCCTGGAAGCCTTGGTTGGAACAAATGCTCTAGAGCCTTGGAAAACTTGGGTAGAGACCAATCTGGTGATGGTTAGTGATGTCTGACCATGAGGTGGAATCACTAGTTGAGGGTTGAGGTGGTTTTTCCTCTAGAAGCCCTAGTTTGGTTTTGTTTAATTTGTTCCATGAGATCCCACATTCATGCTTGGAATATGGCATGGGGGTGATTGGATGAAAGAAATATTTGGTTCAACCAATCTATGGTCGGGTGGTACGTGGAAGTCCCAAACTTGGTTGCATTTTTCATATGTTAATAAGAGATTCTTTCCTCTTGTATTTGATGGGTAAATATACTTGTTCATATGCGTTTTTGTTTTTGTTTTTTTTGTTCTTTGTTTTTTGTTTTTGTTTTTGTTTTTTGTTTTTTTGTTTTTTTGTTTTTGTTTTGTTTTTTGTTTTGTTTTGTTTTGTTTTGTTTTGTTTTTTTTTTTTTTTTTTTTTTTTTTTTGTTTTTTGTTTTTTGTTTTTTGTTTTTTGTTTTTTGTTTTTTGTTTTTTGTTTTTTGTTTTTTTTTGTTTTGTTTTTTTTATGGTTGTTATATCTTTGTTATTTCTATTGAATATATGCTGGTTATGAGGATGTTTTATGATAGTCTTGATGTATGGATCTCATCATGTTTTGATTAGAAAATGAATGAAAAATGAATATATGACCTAATAGATTATAATTCAACTATTGTGATAAGTCATCAATACTTCCTTACGAATCTCAGATAAGTATGAAACCCCTATGCTCAGATTTGTTATTATGACCTGTAGATTACATATTTGTGATATGTTTGATGAAATTCTTGTCATGGATAGTAGGGGTCCAATTAAGTCATTAATCAAATATTTTCATTATTAATCTTGTTCCAATGTTAGTTATCATTTCTAAAGTTTTCATGAAGTTTTGGGTAGTGGCTTGTGTCTTGGCCTTGAAAAAGGGGCACAAAATCTGGGGTTGCTGACTTAGAACTAGATGAAAAAGTTCACTGTCATTGGCATGCCTTGCTGTGGGAGTGAATGGATGGCCTAATTCGCATGCATTAGTGAATTTTCAAGTTGTCTCAGGGGTTGGTCACTTGGAAGGGTTGGTTGACTCCTGAAGGTTGTGTAGCATGTGTGGAAGATCATAATGGTTTTTTTTTATTGGTTCCACTTCCTTAACTATACATGCGGATTTGAATCACATCATAGTAACCTCTCGTCACATGTTTACCCTGACAAACCGGTTAACTTGGGTAAACATGGGAGGAGGGTGTTATAGACATACCTTCATTAAGGTAATTATTTTGCTTTATATATTTCTATATTATACATCTTTATAGTTTTTTTCTACTTTGGATTAAACAAATAACAATTCATTTTTATTTTTATAGTATGTCTTACCTATATCTCTCCTAGACGACTTCGATAATAATGTCAAACAAATTATATACGACCTTGGAAAATACATGAGGTGAGTACTGATTAATATTCAAAGTGTTTTTTCAATTTGTTGTTCAACTTAATGACATGCATTTTACTTGTAACATAATATATTATGTTTTGTTGAAACATGTTATTTTCTTGCATCATATGTAGATGGTTGGAATTGGAAAAAACCCATAAAGAGGAAATAATGTATTGGAAGAGAGAAATTCCTCGTCTAATGCCTGAAATGAAAAAATATCTACCTCCAACAGTTTTCAATGCACAAGAACGCTACACCATACACCAAGTTGAGGATATTGTATTGTGTGTACCTGTAGACATAAGGTCAATGTAGATGGTAGAGAGGCGCTTGAAATCATTAAAGGCTTTGGTTACACAAAGAGCACGTCTCGTGGGTTCTTTGGTGGAGGGATATATGGTATATCAATCCATGGTGTATATTAGTTAGTATATTCCTAAATTAGCAGCAAATATGCATGTATATCACATTTTGTATGTTAACTCCATCATTTTTTTTGAAGGGGAGCACTTTTTGGGGGAAATATAGAATAAGAAAAGTAAGAGGTAATTTGATATTTGTGGAGATTTATAATACATATAACTTTTCATTTTGTGTATATCATACTTATTTTATTTTTATTCTTTCATCAATTATTAATATTGACCATGGTAACTAATATTTATTAGTGAATTATGATTTTCTGACACAATTGGTCAAGAGTGGGATGCACTACATATATACATTGCAAATAATCTTGATTCTATCAAGGCATGCATTGAAAGATGTATACAACATTATGGTAGGTTATCATGGGAAGGGGTGTGTACATTGGTTATAGAATCTCATTGTAAATTAGATACCAATCCTACATAGAGGGAAACCAATTTAGTAAATGGTTTGAAAGATAAACAGACAAGCATGCATGTTCACCCTGCAATATTTGATTAAGTTATTTTATAAATTATTAATCTGAATATAGTAATGTATTTTTGAGATACTTTCCAAGTTATATGAATATGTTATTAATTGACAATGCCTTTTTTTTAATATGTTTGGCATATTGCAATTAAAACACCACAAGGCTATGTGGTATAATCTGTAAATTTTGCATCAAAAAGTTGGATGAAAAGAGGAAAAAATATGATTGTGGGGTAACTGTAGTCTTCTAGGTCATTGTTGTTTCCTCTAGAAGCGATAAATTTCCACAAGTATCTAAAAATCGATACTATGGGTATTTGGATGACATACTTGAGTGTGACTTTAAATCCTTCAAATCAGTTTTGTTTGACGTCAAATAGTACAAGCTACGAGTGAATGAACATGATCCTGTAGAACTTTTATTCAACATGATAATAGATTTACCATGGTTAATGCAAGGTCATTTGAGCCAAGACGATATCACTATGTTCTTCCAGGCCAATGCGAGTAGGTATTTTACTTAGATGTTCTAGGTAAAGTGGGTTGGTCATAGGTTGTTAGATATGATGCAAAAGGAAGGTAGATAGAGTATAATGTAACAGAAGAAGATGATGATGTAGAGGAGAAATTATTTCATGTGTCAGACAAAGACATCGAAGAATTTCAAGAAGATGTTAATCAAGAGAATGTTCAATATGAAGATGATATCGACAATGTACTTTTAGATGAAGAACTTGATGAAGTCAAAACAAACGTAGCAGAAAATGTTCCTCATGATGATATATATGATGATATGATTGGAAATGATGACATTGATGATGATGTTGATATGACCAATCCTTTCAACATCAATTTTGAACCAGATGATATAGATGTTGACTTGGATGAATAATAAGATTAATTATATCAAAATGTTACTATGAGGTATGAAGTTATATGTTTTCAGTTGATTTTTCCTCTTTTATTTACCTTAATTTTTTTTTTTCTTAGTTCGTGGCTATGGCGCTTGATTCTTACTATGCTACTTGCAAATATTTTATATTATATAAATTAGGTATTAGGGAATTGAGAGTGAGGTGGGGGGGTGCGGGGCCGGGGGGGGGAGAGGGGGGCAACGGCCATATGAGCTTCCATCATCACATGGTTGGCCTTGTTCAGCAGGGAATATATTATTCTTGAAACCAAGAGAATCTTATTCGAGTTTATACCATCAACTCCAATTGGTTGAGTACCCATCGTTAAAGCACCTTAATTTTCCAATGAGGAGTCATGAGTTGAATTCTCTCCACACTCTCAGGGTCAGGTAAATGTTCAATTCACTTAAAATTGATCAATTAGTGGAAATTATTCTTTCATTATTTGACCTTGCATAGAGGGAGTTGTGAATGGGGCAAACATTGATTTTTTCCCCCAGTTTCTGTTTGTATGCACTGCAATTTGATATGATTACAGTAGATGCATGTGTTGACAGTGTGGGAGGATTTTAAGGTTCAAATACAAATCACACGAAGAATTTGAAAATAAAATGATTTTTTTTAGAATAAATGTCAATGAGATGAAAATATTTATTATTTTTTAGTGTCCTTATCATGGTATGTGTTTAGCCTTTAGGGTTATCTCAATTGGTCGAGTACTCGTCATTAAAGAACCTTAATTTTCTATTTAGAGTATCCATGCTCTTGGGGTCAATTAAATGTTAAATTCACTTGATATTCACCAATTAGTGGAAATTATGCTTTCATTAATTGAACCCTTACAAAGGGGGTTGTGAATGGGGCCAACATTGAAATTTTTTCAGCTTGTGCTTGTATGCACTGAAATTTGGCATGGTTATAGTAGATGCATGGGTTGATGGTATTAGAGGGTTTCGATATTCAAATACAACTAAAAAAAAGGAATTAAAATCAAACAACAAAATTATAAGATAAATGTCAAGGATATGAAATTATTTATTATTTTTTAGTGTCCTTATCATGGTATGTGTTTAGCCCCGAGGGTTACCTCAATTTGTTGAGTACATGTCATTAAAGCACCTTAATTTTCTATTGAGAAGTCATGGGTTCAATTCTCTCCATTCTCTCGACCCCTAACCCTTAACCACCTACCACTAACACATAATCCTTTATGATTTTACCATAACCACTAGAACATATAACCCATCACCTATGTTACCCATAACCATTATAATTCCAAATACTTACAAGCTTTAATTCTCAACCAATAACTTATATAAGATATAACCATTGACCATGAGCCTTGTAATCCCTAACATTTATCAACTATCCACTAAACCTTATAAATCCTAACCCCATATCCATTAACCAATATAGAAATTAAGCATTATTACTCTTAATATTTGTCTCATTTAACTACCAAGCACTATATGTTATGAGTGCATTTTTCCACTACCCATTATAACCTATAAATCTTACAACATTTTATACCCTTGACAAACCTAGCTAAGTCCCCATAAGAAAAAGATCATACAAAACAAACAAAGGGAGGAAGTTGTAGGGATTTAGATAGGTTTATCACTTCGAAGGCAATGTGGAGAAATATTTGAGAATTAAAGAAGGGGTGCATTGAGCAAGGCATGATGGAATTTGAGAAGGGATATATCAAGTAGGGTCAAGGGAATTTGAGAAGTGGGTACTCTATTGAGTAGGTGATGGAAAGTGTGGGCTATTGGTGCAACACTGAATCCACAGGTGGCGCACATAGGCACCTATCTTCATGGGAAACAAAGATGGTGGGTAAGTTAATTCCCCTTTCTAAAACCATGAATCAAATGAGAGTGATGACGTTTTCCCAGTTGCTAAGAATAGTGATAAGGCTAAATTCAAGGCCTCTTTTTGATCTTCTTTGTTCCTAGTTTGAGTTCCCTTTTCATTTTTCCCAACTTTCCCACTACACCTTTCATATTGGTAAAACTCTTTGGAAAAATATCTTCATAATATTTTAGCTGAGCCACAACCTATGCAACATTGTGTTCATCCCAATAATTCCCAATTATAACCATCTAAGGGTTTTTTTCCACACCAATGTTTACAATTTTCATCTTTAGTGACCCATGATAGTGTGCAAGACTACTCATATACCCCTTATCTTGGACTATGAAATTCCCTTCATATTATTCAAACCATAGATCACATATGTCCTTCGTAGAATCCCCTTTGGTGTGGCCCAATTATAAACAACATAATTGTTCTTCCTATCGAAAGTGTTGGACCTTCCTCTACAGTACCACAATGATCTTTGTTGTTTCTCCATAGAAGGGAAAGGTAGCAAAAACTAACCATAATGTATTCCCAAATCAACCCTAATGTATGCAAAAATCAATGTACCCACTGCTGCATCATACTGCGTTGTGTAATACATATAATTTAGATTTAAACATGGCTTGACTAGATTGGTGTCTCCCTCGAACATAATAATATTGCACTTAGATTTAAACATGGCTTGAATAGATTGGTGTCTCTATAACATAAATATAATATTGCAAGATTTTTAGCTTTTTCTATAAGTTGAATTTCTCATTAGGAAGGAAATTTCTCATTATAGATCTATGCTTATTTAAAATTTAATAGGTAATTATCTCTACGAAATTATATTTGTAATGACTTGGTTATCTGAACAACTTTGTGGACGGTCTTAGCTACACAACAGTTGGCACAAAACATATGTATCCCACCATAAGTTTGTTGGTATTTTAGTTTTGTGCATTATTGAAATTTTTGTTGTTATGGGTATTTCTTTCAGGCTAATCATAATGCCTCTTACGAACTCCATTTCTATTATATAAATGCCACTTTTATCTCATTCCCCTTTTTGGGTTATTTTTGGGCACTAGTATATTTTTATGGTTCTTTGTGATGGACTTCATCTTTAGGGTCCTATAGAATGCTTTGGGATCACCCATGAAGTAATTTTTCTATGCCTAGTGATTTTTGTTATTCATACTTTGTCCAACCCTCTATGTTTTTTTTCAGGTCCATGAAAATTGAAATAAAGCCAAAGTTCTTTCCGACACCATTTAAATAATTTCATCTGGACTGGATATAATATTTGATATTACTCATATACCATTCAAATTATTTTAAAGTGAAGAACAACACTAAATAACTCGTGGTGTTAGAAGATATTATGTCATAAAGAAAAAATAGATAAAAATTCAATGAATTCCTTCTCTCAGTCCCACTGTATCTGCTACATGAGTGTCTATTCTTACTCTCCTTCTATTTTATATAAATCCTTGATCAATTGTCAAAGGTTCTAATTTACCTTTTTGGGTTGACCCCTGTGTTAATTATTTTGTTATTTTTCCTTTTAAGAAGATGCCATAGGCACTCCCACTTGCTTATTCTCACTTGTTATACATTAATTCCCAGTGATATAGTTTGATTTTGTTTATGGATATTTCGTATGCAGTGAATATTTTTATCCCATAAATTCTATATTGGAAGTTTCTAATCATTAATATGGAAATATGCAATTATATATACTATCCATACATGATTATAAAATTAGATTGATTTTTTGGAATTTGCTTATGAAAATCCCTAATCTCCATAAGGTTCAAAAGATATTTGGAAATTGTAACCTTTATTCTTAACCATTCATACTATATGGATGCATTTGGAAAAAATACCTTGTGAGACATCCCCTTTTTTTGGAAAGGAGTGCACTTTTCCAACAACTTGCATGATTTAGACCTCAATGCTATTATCTCTCAAAATAGTCACTTGGAATTGTGTTGAAGCCCATTAAAGTAGGTTGATTGTGTTCGTTGTGTGATTGAAATGGAGAGCATGTTGGGATTTTTGAGTTTTCTATATTTTTGATGGTGTTGTTGGTAATTCAAAGAATATAGAGTCTAGATGGTAGTGAGATAAAAGCCTTCTTTGCCTCTAGAATTATTAAAAAATACCTTTTCCATGTTATATTTATTCCTAACATGCTTCGTGTTTCCACACATTCTATCTAGGTTTTCCCTCCCATTTTTTTATAAATTCAATTATTGAAATTAGTTTTTATGAACAAATAATTTTGTATTTGTCCAGTCAGATATGTGTCTTGTGTTGGCACCATCTTATGGAAGTTTCCAAGAAGGATAATATGAAAGGGCGCTGTCTTGCATGTAGGACACCATATGACAAAGAAAAAATAGTTGGAATGGATGTTAATTATGAAAGGTAGTACCATCATAAATGGACCATTTTCCATATAAATAACCTCTTCGAAAAAATATGATTTCCTCAGATATGTATTGCAGTTATTCAATTTAGCTGACCAAATTTGTTATTGAACAATATTTAGATCACAATTTAGTTTATCGTGTTTCAGATCTAGAAAAATCCTCATATCTCTCCATTTGTTAATGCCTTTCACTTTTACTCTAAATGGCTGAAAGATGGGAATTGTGAAAAGAGGAAAAGGTCCCAAAAGTAGAAATAAAAAACATATGAGATGCATAAACATATTAGTAATGTGTGAGTCATTCAACGAAACCTTGTGTACATAGTTGGAATACCTACAAGTTTAGCAGATGAAGGGGCATGCAATTAATTCTGCATTAGAAAAGAAAAGAGGATAAGATTTTATATATCTATAAAAATTAAAATGAGTGGTTACTTTTCCAAGTTTGTGGCATATAAAAATCATTTCAGTTATGAAAAAATTGAGTGTTTTATTTATGTGGTTGAAAATTATATGTGATATGACCATACTCACACTCAATTTTCAATTAATCTTCTAAGTGCTTTATATTTCCTTATATCTTCTAAGGTAGGTGAAAATTTAACTGAATGAATTGCATATTTCTAGATCCTTTAACGTCTAGAGTTATTTGGATAGTATGGAAAGGTTATGAAGGTATCAATTTATCATTCTAATGCTAGTAGTCAATAATCTAGGAGTAATCCAACTACAAGTGTGTAAGTGAAATTGTATCCTGTATTATCTTCACTCTCATCTCAAGTAGGTTTTATTTTTGGTAGAAAATTTAATATGATTTTAGATAGAATATCTCAAACTTCAGAGTTGGTTTTATGATAGTATAAAAGGGTGACTACATTTTGTTATTCAAATATATTTTTAAATACAATTCTCAGATCAAGGTCATTATTTCCTATGAACTAGACAATTTGAGTTGAAAATTTATTAAATTCAAAGCATTCTAAGTTCATGTTTTATCTTATTGATTCTATTTCTTTCATATGTATAAGATATATTACCTAATTAAAAGAGGAAGAAGCTATTCGTTGTATTCATGTTGTATATGGATTTGTGCTAGATAGTAGACAATTGTGGTAAGTTTGTAGATACTTTCAATGATGCTCAAGTAGTCCATATAAATATATTAAGATATTAGCATCTATGTGAGCTTTTATAATATTATTTCCTTGAATATGATGTTTGCAAATCATATTTTGGCACAACTAAGTACTGTCACGTGTGGCTGAAAATATGCTAAGTACGGTTGATGCATTTCACTATTGAAAATAGTTGGAAAATATGATGTGCATGTTGTCGCAATGTGTTTCCTAAAGGAAATTTGTTTGATTCAATGTTCTTACTTTGTTAGTTTTATAAATTTGACAATCAAACTTTTTTTGTACTCATCTCCAATGATCATGACATTGATAATAGTTTTATATGCTAAATGGTTTCTTTCTTTGTTCAATCATGCAACAATCCAGATTGTTTATACTTGCACGATATAGGTACACAAGAAGATAATTTTACAAAATATATGGTCTTGACATGTACAAGTTATGATGTAGGGGTGTCTTATAGTCTTTCTTTAGCATGAATCTCATTATGATTCTCTTCTTACAATCCCTTATCTTCTGAGTTAACTAATGTATGTTTAGGAGATGATATTTTCTATCTTCCATGATAGGTTTTCTAAATTTATCAATTTGTTTCGAATGATGTCATTTATGGTTACTATTTTTATATTAACATTTTTCTATTAATATTTTTATATTCCTTGGGATGTTTCAAACTCAGATCCCTTGTTAACCTTTATTGAATGTGTTGGTGTAGGGGATTCTGTTTATATTTTACATCTTGTTTCTCAAAATATGATAATTATGATCTTTAAGTTGAGTAGCTAGTAGCATGGTCTAAGTATTACAAAAAAGACATATATTTTACTTTATTATGGTCTTTTCCTTTTAATTGTGGTTGCAAGAGCAACGAGATTTAACAATTCCATGGCCTTACAAATCCTTGATAGAGACATGGGGGAAGTTGTCTAACTCCACCAAAACCTAATGTTTCTAGCATAAACTCAACATCCTCAAGAAAATGTCTGAATCTCATATTGATACCACCAAAATTCCTTTTGACATGCCAACCTCTTGCTCAAACTCATCACATATTGACAATAAGGTTAATATTGAGACTTCCATGCGTTCATAAATAAAAAATCTTTTCATCATGGATTATAAAGCTCTATGTTATCCTAAAGAGTTGAAAAACATTCAAGATCATTTTTTAAAATACCCTATGATTGAAGGCCACATAACTTGAGATTGTAGAGTTAAAATCTATATGGTATAATAGAGAAATATTTCCTATCAACGCTGACAAATGGAGAAAAGGTCAAGAAGGACCTTGATTAAGTTTGGTTCTTGTTAATGGTGCAGGACCTACCAACATGTTAGGGGATTTCCCTGGTAAGAAGTCCCAATTAGACCTCAGACTGTTTGGTATAGGAGTCCCAGAAGTGGGTCATATGGTAATGCCTTGACCGCAATTTCACACAGAGGCAAGTATGATAACTCTATTGGTAGCAATGGTGTGACATATGCAGTGAGCCAAGGAAGGTGCAAGAGAGGTTCTAGCACACGGGGGTTGAGATGAGTGTGCCCCTTGGAAACCTATGATAGCACAGAGTTAAGAAGGGAACACACAAGCAAAGATGCATCACAACATGGAAGGTGAGTTAGCTAGTAATCCAAAGTGATGGTTAAACCAACAACACATTTCAGAAATATTCATACATACATACATACACAGAAAGCTATATATGCATGCGTAAGCAGACAGATACATATATCATTTAGAGTAAACCAGATATCATAGAATACAATACAACATATGCATGAAATGTGTTGGCTCTTGTTATATTAAGAAGTGTAAGTTCCAGTCATACAATACATCCATATCCAACCACTAGTTCTGACAGTGGAACGTTACAACCACAACCGCTTGCTCCTCCAAAGAGATGTACTAGCTCTGTGCAGTGGAGAAGCCAAGGCTCGTTACAATACTATCCAAGCTCTCTCCAAGATAGTCTTATCAGAAGCTTGGCTGACCAAAAGCCCTTACAATGAGTTATGAGGGACTATTTATAGCAAAGGGTGGGGTGACCCTTGACATTCCCCTTTGTGACAATTCATCTACCCTCATGACCCTTCATCTACTCTATGACTATTACATCCAACTATTGACACTTGAACTTACAATTGAAAAGACGTTACATTACAATGCACATGTACCCATGTGAGACAAAATGGCTTGAGAAATCCATGCTAGACATCACTATGACTCGGACAACTGTTGGAAGACCAACTCTTCGACATCTTCATTGTGGTTGACAGTAGCGTACTGATGCCAAGACCAGTAGTCTGCAATGGTGTCCATGTGCTCCAAGGTGACATCTTTTTGGAACTTGACTCTTGCCTCCATAGCATCTGGGTACACTACTCGGGCTCCTCTTTCCAACTCGTCTGAGAGCATGTGCATCATTGTCTTCAATGCGGCTGGACCAATAACATACTTGTGCATGATGTCTGCATTGATGGGCAAGTTTGGGCTGGTGGCAATGTGCATCAACTCGTCAAAGTACGAGTCAAGATCTAGTCAGACTTGTGCCTTTGTCTTCACCTGGGTGAGAGTCCCAATAGATGGGATTGCATGTGCACGCACCACAACATCCATACTCTTAAATACACGTGCATGGGAAACCTGTATACTAGTGATAAGCTGTGGGAGATCTTCATAGATCCAGATCTAACTTCGGATACGTGCCTTCAGCTCAACCACTCTGGGCTTCATCATCTTAGGCAAGTGAAGTGGGGCTCCCTTGTATCTCATCGTCCATGTTTTCATGTAATCAACAACAACATGCACGTTCGCCAAGATACGTGCTCTTCTAACACATCGTTGCTGCCATCCGTTGAGATGAACGATTGCCTTGTGCATGGTACCAAACTTGGAATACAACTCCCACATGAATATGTCAAGGGAAAACACTTCATCTAGTATTTCCTTCTTCAGTTATACTCAGGTGGATGTTATAACCAACTCTCCTCCTTGCTTGGCCATTTGTAGTTCCTTAGCCATTCACTCATTCTCAGTATTAGAAAGTGAATGTTTGAGCTAGTGGCTTCGACATACACTTCGGTAGCATTGACAAAATATGCTGGATGTTTGCACATGCCAGAAATGATAACTCATTCCTCAACTTGCACAGGAGATGTATGGTCATCTTGAGTCAACACTTTGCGAGACTGCATAACTCTATGTTGAGACTCGTCAAATGAGATGTTGTGCATCTCTCCTTCCGGCCGATCTCCAAGGATCTCAGTGCCTCCTTGGTCGCTTGAGACTTGCTCATATTCTGGATGTAGTGAAGAAGGTAAGTCGAGCTCTTGGTGATAAGGCATGAGGTCGATGTCTTGTTTCAATTCTTGTTGCTCCATATCTGTATCCAATTGTTGAAGTGCTTGCTTTATCTCACGAGCGAAGTCTTGCTCCTACGATGGTTCACCCTATTTTCCTGATGCTAGTTGTTCTGATGAGTCCACTACCTGTATGGGAACTGTTTCATCCATCTGCACATGTTGCACCCCTTTCTGTACCTGTTGTTGCTACGCTTCCCTCTCTTGTTTGTGCAACTCTTATTCCTTCCATAGTTTCTCCTTAAACTCATGCAACACCTTCTCTGTCTCCTCCATTCTTCATTTATTCCTCTACCTTTGCGCAATTCTCTTATTGCGTTATTGCCTCTTTGCCTCTATAGCCATAGATGCTTTCTCTACAAGTAGATTTTCTCATAACTTGCAGCTTTGCTCTTCCTCCATGCGATTGACAATCTTTCTCTTGCCCTTGTTGGCACTAGTATGTTCACCTTTACTGCTACTGCTACATTTGGTGCTCTCTGGGATGCTACTTCATGTTTCTTCACTAACCACTTCACAATGAAGCCAAACTGTATATTGAGTCTGGAGAAACTGTAGCAATATCTCCATGGGTCCTCCTCCGCGCAATGAAATGTCCCGTGGATCCAGCTGAACTGTACTCTCGTGAAATGATCTTTCACAAGACAATATGGGTCATACGAATTGTAACTTTAGAGGTTGAATGGATATTTCTTCATCTACTCTGCTTCGACATCCGCATGCTTGAAACTTCAGATCTCATATAACCCAATGCACAGCGGAAGAGCGGGCCAAGGTGCCTTCTTTGTGGTCTAGTTGTCAATCATGCTGAGATGTGATATGCTACTTCCTGCATGACAAGTATGTCCAGGCAAACTTTGGTAGAACACGCAGAGGCTTCTCCGCGTTGTACATATGTATGAAGGTGCCAGATGGTGAGGCATACCAATCAAATATGTCTATCAGTGCCTCCATTGTTGCCTTCAACATGCAGGGTGGATCCTGTTCAAGTATCATCTTGTAAACGGGCTGATGAAATGATCGGACAGTCATGTGATAATTCCTCTAAAGTTGCATTTAGACAACAACCTACAATAAGTGTTCACATCAGTCTCCGCCGGTGACCATGACCACTTCAATCCCGGGAACTCCTGTCGGGCATAGACTGCATCCAAGATATAGGCGGACATGTAGATTTTTACTTGTATACCTTTGGGTAGTTGTCGAGCCCTCATTACCTGTTCCTTCAGCTGATGAGCCAACATAACGGACTAGTTGCATGGTTTTCCCTCTCTGGCTAGTTATTCTAGCGTGATCACCCAACTCTGTGGGAAGGTTTCCATGCTTTCTTGGCCATACAGTCGACATGCAAATATTACCAAGTATTGATATGCCTTCTGCAATATATTTGTCTTGTAGATCTGGTTGGGTGTCATCTTGAATCTAGCTGGCTCCTTTAACTAGTTCTTCAGAATGTCTCTCGAGTTGGAATTGTTGCTGGGTAAGCTAGTCTCCATGATAGTCACGTGCTCTAACATCTGATACATCTCATCATAATCCTCTGCCATGAATGTTGCAATCTTTGTTCCACTGAAACTACTTAAGGTCACCGTCTAGGGATTAGTGTGAAAGACTATCTAGTGTGTCATATCTGCGCATGGGAGCATGGGGTATCTGCATTCAATCCAGTACAAGTTGGGCTTGTGAATGTTCACGTATACCTGGTGGTCTTCGAGGTCTTCCCCAAATGTGCCTGTAAATGTATCATTGACCTCTTGCCATTTCAGCTTGATGTCCTTGTCTAGAATCAACTTGGTATCTTCATAGATCGGTAGAGTTGAGGACACTTGATCAACTACTACTCCAATTTCACTTCTGTCAGTATCCTTTGATCTTGGTCTCTTGGAGGCCCTTGATCCTGAACTATAAAGAGGCAGACGAACACCTGCTAGAACTAGAGACAAAGCGACATGCATGGCAAGAAATATTTCAACGAAAACCAAAACAAATT
This sequence comes from Pinus tabuliformis, assembly GCA_031772625.1. Classification (NCBI taxonomy): domain Eukaryota; kingdom Viridiplantae; phylum Streptophyta; class Pinopsida; order Pinales; family Pinaceae; genus Pinus; species Pinus tabuliformis. The sequence continues at coordinate 1,313,202,021 of CM062819.1, forward strand.
GGAGGAACGACATAACACATACCTGGGGATTGATAGGCAAAGATTGCACAATTTCTTCTGGGAGGCTGGGTGACTAGCTGCCAGAACTCCGCAAGAGGTAGTCTGGGCTATCTGTGAGGCAGGACTGGTTGCTAGAATTTCGCAATGCGCAATGCCCAGTCCAGTATGACTGCTGATTGTTGGAATTGTGCAATGTGCAATTCCAGCTGGCAATGACTGCAGGCTCAGTGACTGCATTACACAATTTTTTGGGCTAGTAGTCATTGTCCCTTAGGATTGCACAAAGCAAGCATGGGGAACAACTGTTGGGCAAAAATGTGCATTTTTTGAGAGGAAAGAAGAGCCTTCCCTCCCAAGATTGTGCAATGCTGTCTTGGTGAGGCAGAGTCTAGGCCAAGGATGCCTAGACGCGCCGACAAGAAACTGAATGCAAATGTGACATTCAATGAATGGTGATATTGAGTGTAAGCAGAAGAAAATTATTGCATGTAAACAATGAATGAAATATTCAGAAATAGAACAACATGCATTTGGGTGAAGAAGGTTGTCGAATCGGCGACAGTTCATGCAAAATAATTTCATGCATGCAACAATAATGAGATAGCAGCAAAAACTAAAATGGTAGTAGTACAAGCTAGTATGCATGTAAACGATAGCAAGCATTCAAATAAATCAAGCAAACAACACTCACACAAGCGAAAAAAAAGCAACAGAAACGTTGTAAAAGACAATTTGAGACCACTTACCTGTGAATAGATGATTCGAATGTGTCAAAGATCCCTAGATGTGCTGTGGGATGTCAGAGCTCCAATATCGATGTGAAAGAATGAGCTTTGATGCGTCGAATAGATAATTTTGGGCTCATGATGCACATGCCACAAATCTAGGAAAAAGTGACACTTGGAGGAAAGATTCTAAAACGATCTTTGCATGTAATGTTCAACTGCTAAAAATAGCTCCCTAAATCAAGGGATGCTTTTTTAATGTTGCCTTTTTCTATTCCGAGAAAAGAAAGCCATGCATGCAACTAAATTTTTGTTGGTCTTGGGTGGAACTGGTCAACCCAACTACACATGCAAGAGGCTACTCAACTGTTGGGAGAAAATGTGCATTTATGGATGGGATTTGGGCTGACTTCTAAGTAGATTTGTGCAAATTCTGGGTAGAGCAACTGACTGTTGCCCAGGATTGCGCAATTCCTAGGCTGAGCAGCCCTGCTGGGAAGAATTGTGCAATTTTTTGGATGAAGTCTAACTAGCAGACTTTCATAATTCTGGAGCCCATCAGGTTGCCAGAATGAATTGCACAATTTATGGAGGCAACGCTGGTTTCCCTCCAGAGTTACGCAATTTCTTGAAGGATTTTCTCAGCATGCAACTGGACCAAGTCCAGAGAAACAACCTGTGAGGGGAATGCATCAAGATCTGATAGATAGGCTACCTTTCTGCAAGAAAATCACTGTATCTTGTGTACTTGATGAAGGGAGACATGCTGCTTTGAAAGGTTGATATGGAGGCTCCAAAATGAAGCTAAGGAAAATTTTTGGAGTGTGGTTGTAGCCACTACAACACTTGGCGACACACTAGTAGAACTCCAACTCTCTAAATGGACCTTGTTTGTGAAAAACAACTCTAACACCTCCAGAAGTATTGTTCAGTTCTTAGTTCGTCTTGGTTTCACACTAGCATGATTATAAGATGTATCATCTTCCAAACCCTTGGTCGATTGAAACTCATTCCAAGCTAAGGAAACAAGGTTGTTTCTATTGGGGTTGAGGGGTATATTGGTGCATAAGCAATATAATCATCAGAGTCTTAGTTTCATCTTTGGTATTGCTTCATTGCCAGTAGGCCTAGATAGTAACCCGACGAAGTTAGGTAGGAACACAAGCATCACTTTGCTTCCATCAATCCTGGTCAGTGCCCCGACGGAGTTACTTGCATCACCTATCTGCGTAGGAATTTTTTCTCTTCTTTCACTTTATTCATTTTTCATTTTTTTCATTTTTTCACTTTTCATTTTTTTCTTAACTGTGCATAACACTTATTCATTATAGTGGCAGAAGAGGGATCCCGACTTATTGAGAGAAGAAGAGGTTGTTCCGTGAGAGAATTATTTTATTATATACCTCTGACGTGCTTGTTAAGGTTTCCCCCCTCACCTTACTCTACTTGATTGAGCTGACAAGGATTAACCCAAAAACAACCGACTAGAGTTGGTGATACTAGTTAGCCTGCAAGTGTTGTGTTTTCACCAAGGTTCACTTTGAACAATACATATTTTCCTTTGACATATCATGGACTAAAGATAACAAGTTCATCATACAGAGGCAGGATGACAGATAACCAAGTAGTGATAGCAGTACAAGGCCTCTTGTACTTTACCTAGCTTGTTTCAAGAGTCATATATGGTTTCATGCGAAACTAACCTATGAAAAAAACAAGAAAATAAACAACAAAGAAAAGTAGAAGCAAAAGCAAAAGCGAAAGCAAAGTGAGTAAGAAAAAAAGCAAGGAGACAAATAAACAAACAAAAAAAGTAAGCAAATAAGCATGCAAGCAAACCAACTGAAAGAAAACTCTACTCCTACTCCTAAGCTAATGGTGCATGGGCCTAATCATGTGAAGTGATATTTACAATGCAACCACCGATGCATTGGTTGACCCATGTTGGTGAATTCTTGGTCTGTGAGCAACCCGGTTGTGCAAAGCAAGAAATATATAACAATGAAGACAAACACACTTCATGTTTAAAAGTGTCCACGGGACATAAGTGAGTGCAAGTGCGTGATGAGCGGTCTATGAACTTATCATGGTATTGTGTTACACTGCATGCAGCTGTGAAGCATATGCACATTCTTGATTGTGACATGCAAGAAAAAAAAAGAAACAAAGACAACTTGCGTCATGCACACGGGCTTGCAATGTAAGGTTCCTCCAATGCATGAGCGATGGGATTGTGCAGTTCGAGTAGAGTAAGCATGATCTATGTGTGAGATTGAACTTCAATGCATATAGATGAGTGATAAGGAGCCTCATGTGATTGAAAAATTTCCTGATTGGAAGTGAAACTAACTCGAAGAGAGCGACGGCCTGACATAACCATCATCTCGGGCTGAAGTGCCACGATAGTCTTGGGTGTTTCAACTTTATCGTTAGATAGATCATCATAAACCGGTGGCTTTAAAAAATCAAATACGATAGAAAAATGGTCATGATCGAATATGGGAGTAAATAAATCATGATAGCCATGATTAGAAAAATCAATGATTTCATTGACATCCTCATGATATGATGAATCAAACAGAGGGGTAGATGAAAAGTGGACAAATTCATCCTTTGTGTTTTCGGAAAAGGCATATGAAAAATCAAGTGGATTTCTGATGAATAAATCATCCTCTCCATTTTCGGATGATGGACTAACATTTGGTGTATCTTGCAAGTGATCAACAATGGGTGCATCCGTGGATGAAGATATATATGTGAAATCATGGATGGTAGGTTCAGCAAAGATGTCAGGAAATAACAGAGGAGGCTTGGATGGAAGGGAGTCATCCTTCACCGAGTGTTGATGCTCAAGCTCCCAGTCATACTCTTCATGAATGATAGCGCATGTTGGTTGTGCAACACCAACTCCGTCAGTGGCTTGTTCCTCATTCACAACAAGTGTAGAGTCTGGAATGGAAGAACACAAGACAATATCATCCAGAGGATTAGCCGAGTACGAAGATGGAGGTTGTGGAACAAAATGCATGTGACAACTCGATGGACTCACAACCAAATCTATGTGAAAATTAAGTGAAGTGATGTTGGGAGAATGTGACAGCTGAACAGGTGTGTGAGCATGATCTTCAACATCACTCTGCAGTGGTGGAGCTATTTGATGAGGGGTGTAGGTTTTAATCTCGTACAAAAATTACTTGCATACAAATTCTAAAATAAAGAAAATAAACAATGTGAGAGCATAACACATAAAACACATATACACAAAGATTTCCCCTAGATCCAAAAACTGGGACTACCAGCTTGATTTTTCATTATGTTCCTTTCAATGTTACAATACATATTTATACATGCTGAAGCACACAATACCATGGACCGAAAACCATCACATCCAAGACCATGGACCGAAAACCATCGCGTCCAAAACCATGTGCGAAAAATCATGCACAAAACCATAGGTAGGTCTGCCCAATCTAACATAAGGTCCAAAACCAAAATTCTGGGGCGTTGCCCTAGACCCCATAGAGTGGGATTACCTACACCCCTCAAACCCCTTGTGATTCCCACCACTACACAATCGGTGCAACAAAGGGGGGGCTTTGCCACCCTTCTAACTTCTCGGTTAACTACGTGGGCTAGTTGTGTAAAGAATGTAACACAACCCAACATTATCCCACTTGTTGTTTTCTTTCCACAAGGGGCCACAAGAGAGCTTAGCCATTTTTCCAGCCCTGCAATGCCCATTGTTTCTCTACACCAAGAGAACTTCTCAGAGCTCACATATTTTGTCAATGCATCTGTAGTATTCTTCAAAGTTTCCACCTCCACCAGCAACACCTTCTTGTCTTCTATCATATCCCTCACAAAGTGATACTGAACATCAATGTGCTTTGTCTTTGAATGATATGCAGGGTTCTTTGCTAAGAAAATTACACTTTGGCTGTCACAGTCTATCCTTATAGCTCCCTGTACTAACCCCATACTTGAACACAATCTCTGCAACCAAACTGCTTCCTTGCTTGCATGAGTGGCTGCCATGTATTCCACCTCTGTAGTTGATAGTGCCACTACAAATTGTTTCTTACTCATCCAACTGAATACACCTCCAAATAGGTTAAACGCATACCCACTTGTAGATCTTCTCGGATCCAGATCTGCAGCTTAGTGTGCATCAACAGAGCGACGAATATCCAACACTCTGTCCAATCCTGGTCTTCCTTGATAGCACAAACCATAATCACTAGTGCCACACAAATACTTGAAAACCCGCTTCACTGTTGTCCAGTGCTCCTTCCTTGGTTTTGACATAAACCTACTCAATACTCCCACTGCATGTGCAATGTCTAGTCTAGTATAGACCATCGCATACATTAGGCTACTGACTGCACTTGCATATGGAACATGGGTCATGTCATCTTCCTCTTCTTGTTTCTTGGGACATTGTTCAACATATAACTTTACACCTACAGGAATAGGAACCTTCACTGGTTTACTATCCTGCATATTAAACTACTGCAATATTTTCTCGACATACTTCCTCTAGTTTAACTAGAGCTTCTTCTTTGTCTGATCTCTTTTAATTTCCATGCCCAAAATATAGTTTGCAGCACCAATATCTTTCAAGTCAAATTTGGAGGACAAATAGGTCTTCAAATCCTGGATAATTTCTTTGTCATTTCCAACCAACAACGTATCATCCACCTACAAGACCAGATAAATAACACAGTCACCAATTAATTTAAAATACACACAATGATCTGCTTTGCTTTTGGTGAAGCCAAGTCCCTGTATAAATGTATCAAATTTCTGATACCACATCTTTGGTGACTGTTTTAACCCATACAAAGAATTCTTTAACTTGCATACCAGTTCTTTCTTACCCTTCACCACAAAGCCTTCAGGTTGCTTCATGTAGATCTCCTCTTCCAGATCCTCATGAAGAAATGTTGTCTTCACATCCATCTGTTCTACCTCAAAATCAAAAGCAGTAGCAACAGATAAAAGTAGTCTAATAGAAGTTACCTTGGCAATAGGAGAAAAAATATCACCAAAATCAATTCCTGGCACCTGGGAATAACCTTTTGCTACCAATCGAGCTTTGTATTTATGCACCTTTCCTTCTGCATTTGTCTTCTTCTTGAACACCCATTTGTTGCTAATGGGTTTCCTTCCAGCCAGCAACTCCACCAGATCCCAAGCCTCAAATTTGCGTAAAGATGCCATTTCATCAACCATGGCCTCTTTCCAGAGTTTTCCATCCTCTGAATCTACTACTTCCTTCATAGTTCTGGGATCATCATCAATAATAGATAAGGAAAAATTTGAACAGAAAGCATATGGACTATACCTTTCTGGCTACCATCTTTCTCGATCTGATATTCTCACACTTGGAGTTTGTGGGTCTTCATCTTCTGATTCCTCCTCTGCTATAGAGTCTGATTCTTCCTCCTTTAGCTCAAACTCTATCTTCTCAGGTTCCTTTGGTTGGACTTCATGTTTAATAACATATTTCACCTCTTTGAACAACACATCTCAGCTATACACAACCTTCCTTGTTACTGGGTTCCAAAGCTTATAACCCTTTAAACCATCCTTATACCCAATAAAGATGCACTTTTCAGTTTTACTGTCCAACTTGGTTCATTTCTCCTTTGGAACATGTACATATGCATCACATCCAAATACCCTCAGATGTGAAAGAGAGGGTTTCTTACCAATCCATACCTCTTGTGGAGTCTTATCCTCCAACATTGATGAAGGTGATCTATTAACTAGGTAACATGCTGTCTCCACCGCCTCTGCCCAGAATTCCTATCCTAACCCGGCACCACTGGGCATGTTTCTTGCCTTTTCCATCAACGTCTTGTTCATTCTTTCTGCAACTCCATTTTGCTAAGGCGTATATGGAGTAGTCTTATATTGTGCTATACCACACTTCTTACATAATTCTTCAAATTCATTACTACAAAACTCCCCACCGTTATCTGTCCTCAGCACCTTTATCTTCTTCTCTATCTGGTTTTCCAATAGAGCCTTAAATTCTTTAAACCTGTTAAAGACTTCATATTTCTTCTTAAGGAAATATATCAATGTATTCCTTGAGAAGTCATATATAAATGATACATAGTACATAGACTTACCCAGTGATGGAACCTTCACAGGTCCAAACACATCACTATGCACAAACTCTGATATCTGTTTTTCCCTCTTACCACCAGAGGGGAAACTCACCCGATTTTTCTTCCCATATACACAATTTTTGTAGAAATCAAAATCTAGAGAGCTATTACTCATACCTTCTACCATACCTTTACCATGAAGTATTCAAAGGCCCTTCTCTCCAATATCTCCAAGCCTTTGATGCCACAACATGGTCTTCTCTCCAGAGACCACTAGATTTTCTACTCCACTTTCAGGAACCACAGAACTGTTGCACCCATCAACAACAGTGCTACCTTGCTACACTTGCATCATCCAACTTGCTTATAGAAATCAGATTTCTAGCCAATGCAGGAATATGTAGAACACCCGGAAGTGTTCTAACCCTTCCACCTTGCAACTTCAACTTTACTTTTCCATGACCAATGATTCTAGCCTTCCTATCATCCCCTAAGAAGACATCACCACCATCGTATTTCTCATACTTGCAGAACCACTCTCTATGGGGAGTGAAGTGAAAGGATGCACCTGAGTCAATCAACCATGCCTCATGATCTACATGTGTACTTGAAGAATTTAAATACACATCCCCACCTTCATCTGAGGTGGTTTTTGCCTCTACAGAAGGAGCATCATCAGATCCCTTTACTTTGTTAGGAGCTTTGGATTTACAATCCCATTTGTAGTGCCCTTCCTTTTTGAATTTCCAGCACACCACTTTTACAGGTTTTCCTAGAGATTTAGATCTCCCTCTAGAATTAGATCTCCCACTCGATAAATTATTTTTGTTTCTGTTCTGGGACTGTCCTCGTATAGACAAGGCATCACCATTTTGGCTCTCCATAGTTTTCCATCTCATCTCCTCCATCAGCAAGGTGAAACTATTTCATCAAACTGCAAGGCAGTTGCATTTCTACCCATTGCAATAACCAGACTATCCCACGAATCTGGTAGAGAACACAACAAAATAATGCACTTATCTTCATATGGAATTTTGATATCAATAGACAATAATTGACTTACCACATTATTAAACACATTCAGATGCTTTGTCACCGAGTCTCCATCTTTCATCCTTAGGTTATACAGCTTTTTCCATAGGAACATTTTATTCACCAGAGACTTAGATTGGTACAAAGTCCCTAACTTGTCCCACAAAGCCTTTGCTGTAGCTTCCCCTAATACATTCAACAATACTAAATCTGAAACACACAATCGTATTGTGCTCTTTGCCTTCCAATCCAACTTCTTCCATTCTTCATCTGACACTCCCGTTGGTTTAGTACTCGGATCTACCGTGATCCACTGATATTTATCCACCAACAAATCCTCCATCTTGAGTTTCCACAACTCAAAAATCTGACCATTAAATTTCTTGATCTCTATATTTCCATTGCTCTCCATCTTCTTTCACCACCAAAATCGATCCTGCAGATCTCCCACTGAATGGGGTCTACCACAAGCTCGAGAAAAACCCCTCAGCAACAAAGGCATCCCCTTGAAGCCAAAATAGCTCTGATACCAAATGTAGGTTTTAACCCTGTACAGAAATTACCTGCATACGAATTCTAAAACAAAGAAAATAAACAATGCAAGAGCATAACACATAAAACACATATACACAGAGATTTTACCCTGGATCCCAAAACCGGGACTACCAGCTTGATTTTTCATTATGTTCCTTTCAATGTTACAATACATATTTATACATGCCAAAGCATCCAATACCATGGACCGAAAACCATCGTGTCCAAAACCATGGACCGAAAACCATCGCATCCAAAACCATGTGCGAAAAATCATGCACAAAACCATAGGTAGGTCCACCCAACTGAACATAGGGTCCAAAACCCCATAGAGTGGGGTTAACTGCACCCCTCAAACCACTTGTGACTCCCCCCTGTTACGCAATCAGTGCAATGAAGGGGGGGCTCCGCCCCCCTTCTAACCCCCTGATTAACTACGTGGGCTAGTCGTGGAAAGAATATAACACAACCCAACAAGGGGATGGTAGACAATCACTTGTGACAGTGACACCATCCATCTGTGATTGCACAGCTCCATCATTGAAGAATACTGAGCAAGGCTTGATTTAAAACTTCTTCTTTGGATGAGTATATTTCTTAACACAGTACTCAAAACGGTCCCAAAGATAGAAAATTTTATCTGGCTCTTTGGAGCTTGAAAATGAAAATCATAGAAGCCCTGCCAAAAATCCATAGTCGATTCATGCAGAGCCTTCTATTGTTTTAATAGTTTTTGGTCAAGATGGTCTGGATCAAAAATGATAGAAAGTGTCTTCAATGAGATCACAGAAGTGCTCAAGTGAGTGCACATTGTCAGCCGGTAGGTTGCATAACGACCGATGTGGAGATTCGTAAAGTGTGTATGCAAGCAACAAACTGGCCTGTTCATCAGAAAATCCATCTTCCTCTTGAAGCATGGAAAGAAATTCATGTAAGAAATCAGGCCAGGCCACTTCGCCTTCACCATCATACGTGTAAGTGGACAAGAGATCAAATAACTCCCTCGTGATGATGACATCTTCGTGATTAGAAAAACATCGTGGAGGAGAAGAGTGCAAGAATCCATGATAGATATTCAAAGGTTCAAAACAGGATGAGAGGACACATCTTGTCATCTGGCCCTCCTTCTAACATCATAAATGTTGACGGTTTTGGACCCACCAACATGTCAGGGGATCTCCCTAGTAAGGAGTCCCAATTAGACCTCAAACTGTTTGGTATAGGAGTCCTAGTAGTGGGTCGTATGGTAATGCTTTGACCACGATTTCGCATAAAGGCAAGAATGATACTCTATTGGTAGCAAGGGTGTGACATATGCAGTGAGACAAGGAAGGTGCATGAGAGGTTCTAACACACGAGGGTTGAAATGAGTGCACACCTTGGAAACCTGTGATAGCAGAGAGTTAAGAAGGGAACACACGAGAAAAAATGCATCACAATATGGAAGGCCATTTAGATAGCAATCCAAAGTGATGGTTAAACCAACAACACATTTCAAAAAGATTCATACATACATACACAAAAATCTCTACATGCATGCGTAAGAAAACATATACATATATCATTTAGAGTAAACCAGATAGCATAGAATACAATACACCATATGCATGAAATGTGTTGGCTCTTTTTGTATTAAGAAGTGTAAGTTCCAGTCATACAATACATCCATGTCCAACCACTAGTTCCAATAGTGGAACTTTACAACCACAATCGCCTACTCCTCCAAAGAGATGTACTAGCTCTGCGTAGTGGAGAAGCCAAGGCTCATTACAATACTCTCCAAGCTCTCTCCAAGATAGTCCTATCGGAAGCTTGGCTGACCAAAAGCCCTTACAATGAGTTATGAGGGACTATTTATAGAAGAGGTTGGGGTGACCCTTGACATTCCCCTTTGCGACAGTTCATCTACCCTCATGACTCTTCATCTACTCTATGACTGTTACATCCAACTATCAACACTTGAACTTACAATTGAAAAGACAGTACATTACAATGCACATGTACCCATGTGAGACAAAATGGCTTGAGCAAGCCATGCTAGACATCACTATGACTCGGACAACTATTGGAAGACCAATTCTTTGACATCTTCATTGTGGTTGACAATAGCGTACTAATTCCAAGGCAGTAGTTCGTGATGGTGTCCGTGTGCTCCAAGGTGAAATATTTCTGGAACCTGACTCTTTCCTCCATAGCATTGGTTACACTTCTCAGGCTCCTTTGTCCAACTCGTCTGAGAGCATGCACATCATTGTCTTCAATGCAGCTGGACCAACCACATACTTGTGCATGATGTTTGCACTGATGGGCAAGGTTGGGCTGGTTGCAATGCGCATCAACTCGTCAAAGTACAAGTCAATATCTAGTTGGACCTATGCCTTTGTCTTCACCTGGGTGAGAGTCCCAATAGATGGGATTGCATGTGCGCACACCATAACATCCATACTCTTGAATACACGTGCATGGGAAGCTTGTATATTAGTGATGAGTTGTAGGAGCTCTTCATAGTTCCAGATCTGACTCTAGATTTGTGCCTTTAGCTTGACTACTCTGGGCTTCGTCATATTAGGAAAGTGAAGCATGGCTTCCTTGTATCTCATTGTCCATGTTTTCATGTAATCAATAGCAGCATGCATGTTCGCCAATATACGTGCTCTTCTAACACATCGTTGCTGCCATCCATTGAGATGGACAACTGCCTTGTGCATAGTACCAAACAACGCCCGCATGACTATGTCAAGGGACAACACTTCATCTAGTATTTCCTTCTTCAATTTTGCTTAGGAGGATGTTGTAACCAACTCTCCTCCTTGCTTGGCCATTTATAGTTCCTTAGCCATTCACTCATTCTCAACTATCAGAAAGCGAATGCATGAGATAGTGGCTTCAGCATACACTCTGGTAGCATCGGCCAAGGATGTTGGATGTTTGCACACGTCAGACACGATCACTCATTTCTCAACTTGTGCAGGAGATGTATGGTCATCTAGAGTTGACACTCTGCGAGATTGCACAACTCTATTTTTAGACTCGTTGAATGAGATGTTGTGTATCTCTCCTTCCAGCTGATCTCCAAGGATCTCAGTGCCTCCTTAGTCGCTTGAGACTTGCTCATCTTTTGGATGTGGTGAAGCAGGTAAGTTGACCTCTTGGTGATGAGGCATGAGGTCAATGTCTTGTTCCAATTCTTGTTCCTCCATATCTGTATCCAACTGTTGAAGTGTTTTCTCTATCTCACGAGCGAAGTCTTGCTCTTGCAATGGTTCACCCTATCTGCTTGATTTCAGTTGTTCTGATGAGTCCAATACCTATACGAGCACTGTTTCATCCATCTACACATGTTGCGCCCCCTGTTGTACCTGTTACTGTTGCACTTCCCTCCCCTGTTTGGGCAGCTCCTGTTTCTTTCGGAGTTTCTCCTTCAAATCATGCAACTCCTTCTCTGTCTCCTCCATTCTCCATTTCTCCTTCTTCCTTTGCGCGATTCACTTATCGTGTTGTTTCCTCTTCGCCTCTATAGCCATATCTTCTTTCTCTACAAGTGGATCTGCTCAGAACTTGCAACTTTTCTCTTCCTCCATGCATTTGACAATCTTTCTCTTTCCCTTGTCGTGCACTAATATGTTCACCTCTACTATTGTTGCTACTTCTAGTGCTCTCTGGGATGCTGCTTCATGTTGCTTCGCTAGCCACTTCATAGTGAAGCTGACCTATTCATTGGGTATAGATAAACTGTAGCAATATCTCCATGGATCCTCCTCTACCCAATGAAATTCCCCGTGGATCCAGTTGAAATGTACTCTTGTGCAGTGATCTTTCATAAGACAATGTGGGTAATATGGATTGTAACTTCGGAGGTCGAATGGATATTTCTTCATCTAATATGCTTTGACATTCACATGCTTGAAACTTTGGATCTCATATAACCAAATGCGCAGCGGAAGAGCACGCCAAGGTGCCTTCTTCTTCCAGTGCAGTCTAGCTATCAATCCTATCGAGATGTGATATGCTACTTCCTGCATGACGAATGTGTCCAAGGAAAACTTTGGTAGAACATGCGAAGGCTTCTCTGAACTGTACATACGTATGAAGGTGTCAGACGGTGAGGCATACCAACCAGCTATGTCTATCAATGCCTCCATTGCTACCTTCGACATGCAGGGTGGATCCTGTTCAAATCATCTTGTAAACTGTGATGACAAAATGATCGGACAATCGTGTGATAACTCCTCTAAAGTTGCTTTCAGACAACAACTTAAAATAAGTGTTCACAGCAATCTCCGCCGGTGACCATGCCCACTTCAAGCCCATGAACTCTTGTCGAGCACAAACTACATCCAAGATATAGGCAGACATGTAAATTTCTACTTGCATATCTTTGGGCGGTTGTCGAGCCCTCATTTTCGATTCCTTCAGCTGATGAGCCAACATACCGAACCAGTTGCATGGTTTCCCTCTCTAGCCAGTTGGTCTAGCACGATCACCCAACTTTGTGGGAAGGTTTCCATACTTTCTTGGCCATACAATTGACATGCAAATATGACCAAGTATTGATATGACTTCCGTTGTATCTTTGTCTCGTAGATCTGGTTGGGCGTCATCCTGAATCTAGCTGGCTCCTTTACCTAGTTCTTCAGAATGTCTCTGGAGTTGGCATTGTTGCTAGGTAAGATAAAGGGAGTCTCCATGATAGTCACGGGCTCTGACATCTTATACATCTCATCATAATCCTCTACCCTGAAGGTTGCAATCTTCATCCCACTGACACTGCTCAAGGTCATCATCTCGGGATCAGTGTGCAAGATGATCCAGTGTATCATGTCCGCGAATGGGAGCACAGGGTATTTGCATGCAATCCGGTACAATTTGAACTTGTGAATGTTCACGTACATCTGGTGGTCTTCGAGGTCTTCCCCAAATGTGCTTGTAAATGCATCATTGACCTCTTGCCATTTCAGCTTGATGTCCTTGTCTAGAATCAACTTGGTATCTTCATAGATCGGTAGACTAGAGGAAACTTGCTCAACTGTTGCTCCAGTTGCACTTCTGTCAGTGTCCTTTGATCTCGCTATCTTGGAGGCCATTGATCTTGAATTGTCAAGAGGCAGACGAACACCTGCTAGATATTGAGACAAAGCGACATGCATGGCAAGAAATATGTTGATGAAAAACCAAAGCAAATTGGAGGAACGACAGAACACATACCTAAGGATTGATAGGCAAAGATTGTGCAATTTCTTCTGAGAGGCTGGGTGACTGGCTGCCAGAACTATGCAAAAGGTAGTCTGGACTGTCTAGGAGGCAAGACTGCCAAATTAGTAGGGTGAGCCTGCCGAACTCTCGACTATAAGGCCTCCATCGAAATCTGTTCAAACCTCCGCAGCTATCTGATATGATATGAAATGCATAATGACATATATAATGATATATATCTTTGTATACGATATTCTTCTCCAGTTCCTCTCCTCTCCCTCTCCTCTCCTCTCCCTTATGGTCGAGCACCTAAAGGTCCTCTCCTTATCAGTCGAGCCTGCTTACGCATCCTTATCAGTCGAGCCCCCTAAAGGGACGGAGTCACTCACTATTCATATGGTGAGGGTCCTCTCCTCTCCCTATGGTCGAGCCCCCTAAAGGGTCCTTAGCCATGTTTCATAAGTTGATAGTAGCATCGAGCATAGAGAGAGTCAAAAAGACCGCCAAGATATTCAAAGAGGCCGCTGCTAATATAAAGCAGATCCAGAATTATGCAATGCACAATCCAGGCTGACTGTTGATTGTTGGAATTGCGTAATGCGCAATTCCAGCTGGAAATGACTGCAGGCTCAGTGACTGCATTGCGTAATTTTTTGGGCCAATAGTCACTATCCCTCAAGATTGCACAAAGCAGGCTGGGGAACAGCTACTGGACAGAAATGTGAATTTCTAGAGGAAGGCAGAGCCTTCCCTCCTAGGATTGTGCAATGCTATCTTGGTGAGACAGAGTCCAGGCCAAGGCTGCCTAGACTTGCCAACGGGAAATTGAATTCAAATGTAAAAGTGAATGCATGGCGATACTAAGTGTAAGCAGAAGAAAATGATCGTGCATGCAAAAAATGAATGAAAGATCCAGAAATACAACAACATGGATGTAGCTGAAGCGAGTCGCCGAATTGACGACCATTCGTGCAAAACAATTTCATGCATGCGACAACAGTGAGATAGCAATGAAAACTGAAACGATGTTAATGCAAGCTAGTATGCATGTAAACGACAACAAGCATTCAAAGAAATCAAGCAAACAACACTCGCACAAGAGAAAAGACAAAAAGTGACAAAAATGTTGTAAAAGACAAGTTGAGACCACTTACCTGTGAATCACTGAGCCAGATGTGTCGAAGAGTCCTGGATATGCTATGGGATGTCAGAGCTCCAACATCAATGTGAAATAATGAGCTCTGATGCATCAAATAAATATGTTTGGGCTCATGACACGCATGCCACAGATCTAGGAAAAAGAGACACTTGGAGGAAAGATTCTAAAACGATCTTTGCATGTAACCTCCAACTGCTAAAAATAGCTCCCTGAATCAAGGGATTCTTTTTGCATGTTGCCTTTTGCTATTTCGGGAAAAGCAAGTCATGCATGCAAGTCAAGTTTCCTTGGTCCCGGGTGGAACTGGTCAACCCAACTGCACATGCAAGAGGTGTTGGAAATAATACTGAGAGGGGGGGGTGAATCAGTATTATCAGGTCAATTTTTTTTCATTTTACAATCAGATTTGTATACGCTACTTCAGTTAGTAAAAACTGCGTATGTACGCAACTGCAGTTAAGGAAACTAGCGTATGACTAGCAGACTTGAAATTTAAATTATTCTTCAGATGTTGATCATTAATCTATGCATCAAACCATATAAATATTAACCAGGAATAGTAAACAAAATAGGCAGACACACATAAGAATACAAGATATAAGGTGGAAACCCAATGTGGGTGAAAACCACCTGCTGCAATTCATCTATATCTTCTTTTAATTAGAAACTTCTTTTTACAATGTTTCTGTATTGGTGTAGTCTTATACCAGTACGTAGGCTGCTACCTGCAGAAGGCTACAACCTTCTCTCGTTCTCCAGCTTCTCCTGGAAGGGAGCTACAACCCCCTTAGCTCTTGTACTAGCTGAGGTACTAGTACGTAGGCGTTGACCTACAGAAGGCTACAACCTTCTCTTTTCTTCTAGGGACCACGTTTCATAAATTTTCAGACTGGATCCATGAATAACATCTGTATCAACCAATCTCCTTTGAACAAACCAATACTGAATCAACCAATCACTTCTTAGAATGTTGTAACCAAAATATAGTAACAATAACCAGAAACCAATCCTGAACCTAGAACACTGTAGTAATAAACAGAAGCAGCTAAAACATATTCCATGAGACGTACGCTACTTCAAAACGTAGAAACCTGCGTACATACGCTTTTGTATTAAGGCCAACCAGTGTATACGCTGTTTTCACTTACTGAACCGACATGTATACGTGCCTTTGATGTGTCAAACCTACGTATAGATCTATAAAAGATAATTTACCCTTTTCACTTATTCAGACATCAGTTATACCCAGATTATCAAATTTATAGATCAAATCATGCGCCAAATATAATAGATCAAAATCACACAAAGATACTACTATTCAAGCCTTAAGATCATGACCCATCAATAGAACTTATCCATCTTTTAGTGCTCAGGTTCCTCCTTGGTTCACGTCCAACAATGCACCATAACCCAATTCTAGATCTTTCTCTTCATCAGATATTCAATGGTTGAGTGAGTTCCTTTGCCTAAAGATTTCCTTCCCCTTTTATAGTCTTAGGCCTTATTAAATACCATGGTCCAAAACAATTTAGAACCAATACTAGGGACCCAATACCTGGGCTCAATACTTTGGACGCAATACCAAGGTCCAAATACCATGGACCCAAAACTTAGTTTTCCGACATGTACGCGCCTTTCCTTGCGTGAAAGTGCGTGTGTACGATATATATGCCTTTGTACATAGTGAAATTGCGTGTATACACTACTTGGTATATAGCAAACCTGCGTATGTATGCGTCTTGGTATATAGTGAACTTGCGTATATACTTTTCTTTCTTCATTCTTTGTAGTCTAATCATCAATTCTTTGCTACTGACTTGCTGCACTATGATCTGTCATCTGTGTGAGTTTCCATCAAGGAAAACACTTGTATCATAACGCCAACAAGAGGCTACTCAACTGCTGGGAGAAAATGCACATTTCTGGATGGGAGATGGGCTGACTGCCCAGTAGATTTGTGTAATTTCTAGGTAGAGCAGCTGACTGCTTCCTAGGATTCTGCAATTCCTGGCATGAGAAGCCTTGCTGGGAAGAATTGCGCAATTTTATGGATGAAGCCTAACTAGCAGAATTGTGCAATTTTGGAGCCCAGTAGGCTGGCAGATTGAATTGTACAATTTCTGGAGGGAAGGCTAGTTGCCCTCTAGAATTGCGCAATTTCTTGAAGGAGCTACTCAGCTTGCAGCTGGACCAAGTTCGGAGAAATAACCTATGAGGGGAATGCATCAAGCTCTGGTAGATAGGTTGCCTTTCTGCAAGAAAATAACTTAAGCTTGTGTACTTGACAAAGCGAAACATGTTGCTGTGAAAGGTTGGTAGGGAGGCTCCAAAACGAAGCTAAGGAAAAATTTCGGAGGGTGGTTGTAGCCGCCACAATAGTTCCTCAGATCTAATTCCTTGAAGAAAGATTCTTCAAGATCATTACTCGTGAAATCAAATCTTGAAGAAGCAATTATAAAGGATGTAGAATATGTTTTGATGGTGATACCTCAGATGTAAAAATAATATAGGCATGTAACATATTCTTATAGATAAAAAAAAGGATCACGATCTCAGGGGGGAGTACAACAACAATGGTAACATGATCTCAGGGAGAGAATAGGAACACAACAGAAGCATGGTCTCAGGGGGAGACTATATGTTAGCACAAAAGGAGCATAGTTCAGATAGGTTGACAAGATCATTCAAGATGTGATATCCCCTACCTTGGAGGCATAATGTAAATTTGTATATAGTAAGTGTGAATGTTTCTTTTATTTGGAGAAATTATTTGGACACTAATTTATTAGTATTTAATTATGGATAAATATTAAATGTGGATTCATAATTATGATGTTGATAATGAAATAAAATATCTAGAAAACTAATGCTGAAGTTACACTTGGTTGGAAGAGTTATGTCTACAAGTTAACATGGAATATTGACTATTACTCATTAAGTTATGGGTATCTAATCTAAATGGTTAGATTACTTATGATCATGGAAATAATTGATCATTAACTTCCCTAAAAGATGAGAGGCTTTCTTTGAGAGTGGGGAAGTGGAGCTCATAAATGAGCTAGTAACTACTTGCCTCCTATTGGGTGAGGGGGAGGTAGTTACCAACTACCAAATTGATTGGTAAGATGTTATTTGATTTTTTCATTTTCTAGAATAGAGTCACATAGTGTGGAATTGGTGAGAGGCAAGGAAAAAGAAAAAAAATTGTGGACTTGCAGACTGAGTGCTTGGGGGGACCCTTCTGGAGAAAGGTGCCAAGGTTGGGAGGAGTTGGTTAGCTCCAACAATAGTTTCCAGATTCAAATTTCAATCTAGTACTTCAAAACTCTAACTTGTGGATGACATATGGATTGAATAATAGTCTATTCATTATTTACAATATTGTTCTATAGATAAGAAATTTTATATGTTTAGGTTAAAGGTTGTGTCAAGAGTTCTCAATTATTTTCCTTAACTAAATTGTAGTAAAAATTCTTCTACATATATTATGACTTACTTTGTATAAAATTTATGTCTCTTTTAACTAAAAATGTTCTAAAATATAGATACAACAAATGCATAAGTTTTGGTGGCTTAAACTTGTTATACATAAAGGCAACAAATATATATTGATTAGATTTTTGAACTTAAATGCATTATAAATCAACTTCTACTATTCTAGCAAAGTGAAACAACGTAAGAAGGGTTAATAAGTATTCAACTTTTAAGGGTATAATTTATTTATTGTAGATATTATAGTATTTACTTTCTGGATAAATCTTTCTTGAGGAAATCTAAATGAGGAGAAAAATGAAGATGTATATATAAATTTTATTGAAGAATAAGTAAATGGGAAAAGGTTGTATTAAAGACATGTGTCAAATGAAATAAATTAAATCATATATAAATTTTCCCTAAGAGCTTAAACTTAGGATATAAAAGAATTACAAAGATATGCCTCTGTGGCTATTCCTGATAATAATAAGCATAAATAAAATATATACAAAGAGTCAAAGTAAATATTGAAACTATGATCAGTAAAATGTAAAAAGAACTAAATTATGGTTGAAAGAAAAATAAGAACAAAAGTCTAGAATATAAACATAGTCCTTATATTTCTTTAACCATGTTTACTGACAAATTACTTGCATACAAAAATTACTTGCATATGAATTCAAAAATATAAAATAAAAAACGGTGAGAGCATAAAACATAAAATAAATATACACAAAGATTTTCCCCTGGATCCCAAAACCGGGAATACCCGATTGATTTTTCATTATATTCCCTTCAATGTTACAATACATAAATATACATTCCTAAGCATCCATAAACCCGAATCCATTAACTTTGGATTAGAACATAATCATAGTTCCCTTGACTGGATCTACAAAATACCATGGGGAGAAAACCATCATGCCCAAAACCATGTGCAAAAGCCATGCACAAAATCATGTGCGAAAACCACGCACAAAACCATAGGTAGGTCTGCCCACCTAACATAGGGTCCAATTTTTTTCCTCGGGGCACTGCCATGGACCCCATAAAAGTTGGCTAACGCCGCCCTCAAACCCCCCTATTGTGCCCAGTGCAACGAACAACAGATGTTGTCGCCCCCCCTGTGACCCCCTCGCGTGTGTGACTAGTCATGGAAAGAATATAACACACATCCAACATTCTCCCACTTGTTGTTTCCTTTCCATGGGGGGCATAGGAGATCCTAGTCATTGATCCAGCCCTGCAATGCCCTTTGTTTCTCTACACCAAGAAAACTTCTCATGCTCACAGACTTCGTCAATGCATCTGCAACATTCTTCAAAGTGTCCACCTTTACCAGCAACACCTTTTTTTTCCTTAACCATATCCCTCACAAAGTGATGCTAAACATCAATGTGCTTTGTCTTTGAATGATAAGAAAGGTTCTTTGCCAAGAAAATTGCACTTTGGCTATCATAGTCTATCCTTATAGCTCACTACCAAAACCCCATACTTGAACACAATCTTTGCAAACAAACTGCTTCCTTGCTTGCATGAGTGGCTACCATCTATTTTGCCTCTATAGTTGAGAGTGCCACTACAGACTGCATCTTGCTCATCCAACTGACTACACCTCCAAACAAGTTAAATACATACCTACTTGTATATCTTCTCTAATCTAGATCTCCAGCCCAATCTACATAAACAAATCCATGAATGTCCAAAACTCTATCCAATCTTGATCTTCCTTGGTAGCACAGACCATAATAATGAGTGCCACGCAAATACCTGAAAACCCGCTTCATTGTTTTCAAATGCTCCTTCCCTGGTTTTGATAAAATCCTGCTCAATACTCCCACTGCATGTGCAATGTCTGGTCTAGTACAAATCATTTCATACGTCAGAATACTGACTACACTCGCGCATGGAACATGGGTCATGTTCTCTTCTTCTTCTTGTGTCTTGGGACATTGTTCAACATATAACTTTACACCAACAGGATTAAGAACCTTCACCATTTAATATCATGCATATTAAACCTCTGTAATATTGTCTCGACATACTTCCTCTAGTTTAACCAAAGCTTCCTTTTTTGTCCGATCTCATTTAATTTCCATGCCCAAAATATAGTTTGCAACACCAAGGTCTTTTATGTCGAATTTGGAGGAAAATTGGGTCTTCAATTCCTGGATATTTTCTTTGTTATTTCGAATCAACAACATATCATCCACATACAAGACCAAATAAATAACACGGTCACCAATTAATTTAAAATACACACAATGATCTTCTTTGCTTCTAGTGAAGCAAAGTCCCCGTATATATGTATCAAATTTCTGATACCACATCCTTGGTGACTGTTTTAAACAATACAGAGATTTTTTTAACTTGCATACAGTTCTTTCTTACCCTTCACCGCAAAGTCTTTAGGTTGCTTCATGTAGATCCCTTCTTCCAAATCCCCATGAAGAAATGGTGTCTTCACATCCATCTGTTCTACCTCAAAATAAAAAGCAACAATAATAGATAAAGGTAATATAATAGAAGCTACCTTGGCAACATGAGAAAAAATATCACCAAAATCAATTCCCAACACCTAGGAATAACCTTTTTCTACCAACTGAGCTTTGTATTTATCCACCTTTCCTTTTTAATTCATCTTATTCTTAAACACCCATTTGTTGCCAATGGGTTTCCTCTAGCCAACAACTCCACCAAATCCAAAGCCTATTTTTGTGCAAAGATGCCATTTCATCAACCATGGCCTCTTTCTAGAGTTTTCCATTCTCTGAATCTACTGCTTCCATAATAGTTTTGGGATCATCATCATTAATAGATAAAGAAAAATTTGAACAAAAACCAACTGGAATATACCTTTCTGGTTGCCTTATTTCTCGAATTAATCTTCTCATAGCTAGAGTTTGTGGCTCTTCATCTTCTGATTCCTCTTCTATTGTAGAGTCTGATTCCTCCTCCTTTAACTCAAACTCTATCTTCTGAAGTTCCTTTGGTAAGACTTCACATTTAAAAACATCTTTCACCTCTCTAAACATCATGTCACGACTATACACAACCTTCCTTGTTTTTGGGTTCCAAATCTTATAACCTTTTGAAGCATCCTTATACCCAATAAAGATGCACCGGTCAGATTTACTATCCAACTTGGTTCTTTTCTCCTTTGGAACATGTACATATGCATCACATCCAAATGCCCTCAGATGTGAAAGAGTGGGTTTCTTACCAGTCCATACCTCTTGTGGAGTCTTATCCTCCAATGTTGATGAAGGTGATCTATTAACTAGGTAACATGCAGTATCCATCACCTCTGCCTACAATTCCTATCCTAACCCGACATCACTGAGCATGCTTCTTGCGTTTGCCATCAACGCCTTGTTCATTATTTCCACAACTCCATTTTTCTAAGGTGTGTATGGGGTAGTCTTCTGTTGTGTTATACCACACTTCTTATAGAACTATTCAAATTATTTCTTGCAAAACTCTCCATCGTTATCTGTCCTCAACACCTTTTTCTTCTTCTCTGTCTAGTTTTCCACCAGAGCCTTAAATTCTTTAAACATGTCAAAGACTTCAGATTTCTTCTTGAGGAAATATATTCATGCATTCCTTGAGAAGTCATCTATAAATGATACATAGTACACAAACTTACCTAGTGATGGAATTGGCACAGGTCCAAACACATCACTGTGCACAAGCTCTAATATCTGTTTCACCCTTTTAGAACCAAAGTGGAAACTCACCCGATTCTGCTTCCCATATACACAATTTTCATAGAAATCAAAATCCATAGAGAAATTAAACATACCTTCTACCATACCATTACCATTAAGTATTCGAAGGCACTTCTCTCCAATATGTCCAAGACTTTGATGTCATATCATGGTAATTTCTCTAGAGACTGCTAGATTTTCTGCTCCACTTTCAAGAACCATAGAACTGTTGCATCCATAAATAACAATGCTACCCTGAAGCTTGTACAGATTTCAAATCTGAACTCCTCGCATCAATACTATTACTCCTTGAACCATCTTGTAGGTATCTTTCTCGAACACCGTTTTTACACCTACATCATCCAACTTGCTTATAGAAATCAGATTTCTGGCCAATGGAAGAATATGCAAAACACTCGGAAGTGTTCTAATCTTTCCACCTTGCAACTTCAACTTGAATTTCCACGATTGATGATTCTAGCCTTCCTGTCATCCCCTTAGAAGAAATCACCACCATCATATTTATCATACTCGCAGAACCACTCCTTATGGAGAGTGAAGTGAAAGGATGCACCCGAGGCAATCAACTATGCCTCATGATCTATATGTGTACTTGCAGAATAAGCCAAATACACATCCCCACCTTCATCTAAGGTGGTTTTCGCCTCTGTAGAAGGAGCATCATCAGATCCCTTTCCTTTCTTAGGAGCTTTAGATCTACAGTCCTTTTTGAAGTGCCCTTCCTTTCCGCATTTCTACCACACTGTAGTTCTGTTTTAATCAACCTTAATTGACTTAGACTGAAACATTAATTTTCAACCCAGGGTAGGCCTTGTTGTTTCAATGGAGTTCGCACTATCTGTGCTGATACACTCCAGCCAAGCAAAAGAAAATTCAGAAAACTATGAAAGATTTCGCTGATCTAAATTGCTTAATTAAACCATGCATGTAGATAACAAAAACACTCTACGGAATCAAATCAAAACTCACAACTATTAAAGTAAGGGCGTGCCACACAAGAACTAACATCATTCCAGCTAGTTACTACCACTCTATTGATTAACTCAGTGTAACAACATAAAATAAATAGAAACAACAGCGAATGAAATCCACAATTTGTACAACAACAGCGAGAAACCATAAATCAATGAACTAAACTAGAATGTACACTACCTATATCACTGCAATCCTTGCCAAAGAGGAGGGCCCTTCCTCCTTAGTAGGGCGCAGGAAGAACACGAAAATGATTAACAAATCAGTTGGAAAGCAGTAACAGCATCACCATTCTAATCAATATTAAAATAAATTTAGAATTACAGAAACAGAGTAACGATACTCTTCTATATGCCGTCCCTTGATACATAAAATGTCGAGTCTTTTATAACTATTACAACCCAAAAATTAGAAATAGATCAGTCATCAGAATCTCCCTATTCTCATACTGATAAAAAGATAAATAAGTTACAACCTATTGCTAAATAAATATACATCAGTTGCAACTATTGGAGTCTTGTTGCTTCAAAAATAAACAATCCCTACTACCACAGCTGTTATGTGGAATAGTACCCACATTTCAAGCTTCGGTGCAATAGAATTAAGCGAATGGTGATTCAGGATGACGCGGCATAATTGACGACAACACTATTGATGTGATGATGGATCATCGCGAGGTGTAACAACATCCAATGTGTAACAACAATTTGTAACAGCAACAATCTATAACAGCAACAATGTGTAAAAACAACAAGTGTGTAGAAAAAATCTGTAACAACAGCAAGTGTGTAGTAGTAACTTGTAACAACACTTGGGGTGTAACAACGAACCATTATACCCTTTCCCATAGTTAATCCTTGCTATCTATTTGCTACATAGCTTCATTCTCGCGAGCCAACACCTGAAAAGATAGACTTCCAAAAATACTTCTTCAATGCTCTCCCAGTTAGCCACAAAAAGAAATAAAGCCTCGTATTATTCGATAAAATATAACAAATTAACATGACAGTAAAATGGATTAAAAAGGTAGGAAAACAGGGAGTTTGGTAATATAAGGGCATAGGCTTTTAGGACAGAAAGGTCAAAACAGGGCAAAGAATGTGCAGAAAATAGGTAAAAAACCACATCCAACATCTCACCCAACATTTCCGCATGTAGAATCTTAGTTCCTTCTACTGTGCCCCCGGTGGAAATATGTGAAATTGTAGGCACGAGCAGTATCATCACTCAGAGCTCTGAATCCTTAAGTAGCCATTAACTCACATGGCCAAGATTCCTCTTTATAATCACATAACCGATAATCGGCCTGATACTCCTCTAATGGAAACCATATCAAAGGGAATTTAAACCTGAGGCCAATCCAGAACACCCCCATTGTTAGCAAAATCTGAGCATATTCCGCCACCCATGTAACAACAACCACAAATTTATTATACTCAAACAGGTCCCCTTCCTGCAATTTTTCACTACAGGCCTCAGTGCGTTTGAGACATCTGACTAGCGCTTGGCTCTTCTTATTTGGAAACAAGTTGAGGAATATCCTCATGATTCTTCTTCTGTAAATGGCCGATTGATATTTGATTTCTGGATTGCTCAGGAACTGGCTGAACTCTCGTCGGAGTTCGTAAGCCATTCCTGGTTCAGCCCTAACCCACAATTCTATCTTTTCCTCATTGGTCTCTGTTGTTTTCTTAGCCAGTTGCCACTCAATCTGATTCCTCATAAATGAGAGGAATACCCACAACTACAAATCTCCCATGAAAGAAAGGACACTTGCCACCATCCTTGTGCTCACATGTTAGCACATCATATTGTGCAAGAACAACTCGCATAACAAATTCTGATCATCAAAATCACAAGAAAGAAAAATTTCCAAAAAGGTGTGGGTTAAAGAACCCATATATGACCTATTCTCGTAAACTTCCCTTAACTGGAATAAGTAGTAACATTCCCACAGGAACATAGGGTATGACAGGGATTACCGCCTACATGCTAGCAGGTATAGAGCAAGGTCATGGTGTTTGGTCTTATCAAACATCATGTCGAAGACCTCCCGATGTAGCTGATGCAACTATTCATCATTTTTCTTTATAATTTCTTTATGCCTCTGTGCTTCCTCTTCTCTTTCCCACTCTTCTTTTAGCCATTTTTATCTCAGGGAATCCATCATTCTTTTATGCGTCCTGAGTGAAATCACTCCCTCCTGTAGAGAGAGTTCCAACTGCTTCCAATTTTGTAGCTCTTTCAATAACAACAATTTCTCAGAACACCATCCTTCATCAAGACCCTGCGTTCTTCCACATGTACTATCAATTGAGGGTGTAGCAGCCTCATGAGGGTGAAATATCCCACCTCAGCTGTTGGTTCTTTTGTAACAACAACTTTGTCAGTGGGTTTTATCATAATTTCTTTACCTTCCTAGTCAACTTCCATTTTCACTGTTGGTTCTTGTGTGGCAGCAGTGATATCCACAGGCTTTTGTTCATCGATTTCCTCCAGACCAACTTCGATCTCTGCTGTTGATAACAAAAACATTGACCGTCGGCTCATGGATATTATCTTTCTCTTCCTCCTCTTGGTTGATTTCCCCCTCCATTGCTGGTTCTGATGAAACAACAATGTCAGCCAAGGGTTCTTGTGTATCCATTGCTTGATCACTCTCTACGGATTGTGTTGTCTCTGTTGCTGGTTCTTGTGTAGCAGTAACGTCCTTGATAGGATCTGGTGTAACATCTCCCCAGATTTTAGTTTGAGTCCTCCTCGAGGTAGTGTCTACTCCAAAAACTTTGAATCCTGCTTCCACCAACTTCTCAGCACAGGCTATGCACAGAGTGTCGGGGATTTCCACCCTTCTTGCTCTATCCACGGCCTTTGCCAAAGTATCTAGCCCTGGGATTCTTGGCTCTGCCTTTCTTAATGCTAGCTGTTCACTCAATTCTTTAATTTATTTTTCTAAAATTTCAATTTTCGACAACAAAGACTAGGTTTTTCTCTTACCAGGTGAAGGAGGTTTTTCTAGCTAAGCTTGCTCCTTGTCCTTCTGCTTGATTGCTTCTTTTTTCTTTCTCGACATGGATGGGGACTCTGGGTGCCTGCTAACCCTTATTCTCTGCTTCGGACTTTTTTTGCCAATTGGTTTATCAACCGGCTTCTTACTGACCCTCACTATTGAGGACTAGGGTTGCTCCTTTGTCACCTTTGGAGTTTCCCCAGCCGTCTCTATTTTCCTTCTGCAAGTGGTCCTGGGCCTCTTCCACATGAACTCTTCCAGATTATTTCCCTGACGTCTCAAGTCATCTAGCACAATGAGTTCAATAAGGCCATGGTTAGTAACACACGTTTCTCGATGTGCAGCCATTTTCACAGTCACGACCATGTGCCTAATATTGCCCAGCAAGAAATAAGGAAGGTTGATCAGCTGTTGATGCCAGAGATTGTTCAGTAATGGAAGAGAGCAACATCCACCCATGGCTGGTGGAGTGATAGTCTATCAATTACCCTACCTTTCTTAACCAGTGACTCGCTTTCTTGGAGAAAATCCCCTTTCAGGGAGGGGTCATTAACCTTCCTAGTAAACCATATCTTCCCTTCTGTTGGCAATCCTATTACTCTGGAAATAACTTCTTCCGTGACCTCAAATTTGAACCCTTTGAATTCCATTTGGTTTCTCTCCAGATTATTTGCAAATTCCATGTTTATACCATTGTCTAATCCTTCCAGTCTCCGAAATAATTTGAACCAGCCTACATCTTTGAAAACCTGGCATACTTTAGGGCAATCTTCCAGGGCTTCTATAGACCCTGGCTCGTGTCGTATTGCTGCTCCTCCCATTGCTTATGCAATTCAGTGTTGTTTCACCTACTTATCCTTCCCTTCGATGCACACTCTAGTTGTTTTAGCCTGCACTTCTATCTTCCTCCTCTCTGAACACTCTGAATGGGGATTCAACACTTCCAGCGGGGGTAAATGGTAGGGTGGTAGGGTAGCGCAAGTGAAGGTTTTGGATTAGGATTTGGCATGCATGGTTCATACTGCACAATGAATTTTTCCTTGATGGTGAGTCATGGAGAGGTCTCGTCAATGGTGCGCTTACCCTTTTTGGTATGATTCAACATTAAGTAACAATAATTACCAGGTCACATGCCTTAATTGCTGGATTTTTCAAATAATTACAAATCATGCGACGGTCATGTCGCAATATGATTCGTTCCCCCCCAGCTTAATTATGATAGTTGTCCTTGGCCATCAATAATCATGTTAAGTTGCCATAATTACAAAATAAAACGAATTCAATATTACCTTTTTGATGACATACCTGGGTGACGTGGGGTGAAGTAATGGGCAGCGCGATGTCGAATCATACTTGGGCAGCGAGACGCATGAACTGAATTTTGATGACAAGGATCACGATGATGTTCTTGCTATTTATTACAATAAGATATCTCGTTTTATTCCTAAAAAGTCATTGGTTGTTACAAATGTAACAACCAAGATGACTGATATATATTAATTTAATTTCTACAAAAAGATAAAGAAGAAAATATCGTGTAACATCACTTATTGCATGATATACTTTGGAATAACAAATTTTGTTACAAAGGGTGTAACAGCTGCCACCAGGTGGTTTTCAACTGCTATAAAAGTGTCTGTCTGTGCCTGAGAAAGGTTTTCACAGCCAGATTATTATTATTATTACATTTTTTTTTTTGGAAGTTTGAAGGTGTAACAACCACCACCAGGTGGTTTTCAGCTATTACACTTATTGGAAAAATTAAAATTTTTGCAGCACAGGGGGGATTTCCCCTGTTCTCGTAACCTGTAGATCCAAATTTGTGACAATGTTGACAAATGAATCCTTCAAGGTAGGTTTGTGATACAACTGAAGATGGTGCCCATTTGCAAGTAATGGTGTCCTTGCACTGTCAATGGTCACCAAATTTACAGTCCCATTGTCAAAGACTGCGTCTACCTCATAAGGACCTAGCCATCTCGTGTAGAGCTTACCCTTGAAGTCTTTAAACCTTGAGTCATATAAGAGATCCCAATATCCTTTCTGGAACTGCTTCTTCTTTATAAATCTGTCATGCCACTTAGCTATCTACTGAATAATCTATGTTTTCTAGATAGCAACCAACTGTTTTTCCTCCAATTTATTGAGCTGGTTCAATCTCTGCCTTTATGTTGTAGCCAAATCCAAGTTGACCTGCAACACTATCCTTAGTGTCTTAATTTCAAATTCAATGGGGAATAAAGGGTTCTTTCCATACACAAGTTCATATGGTGAGAATCCAGTGGTATTCCTCCATGTAGTCCTGTATGCCCATAACACTTCTGGAAGTTTGTCAGCCCAATTTCTTCGATGACTAGCCACAGTCTTAGTAAGGATCCCCTCAATGACTTTGTTAGTGCTTTCTACTTGGCCATTTTCTTATGGATGATAAGGCGTTGTGATTCTGTGATGGATTTTATATTTCTCGACCAACTCTCAGATCTTATGAGATGTGAATTGTGGCCCTCTGTCTATGACTATCTCTCTGGGTATGCCAAACCAGACGAAGATGTCTTCAAATAGAAAGTCTAAGACAACCTACTCTGTGGCTTTGGTTAGTGCCTTCGCCTCAACCCATTTTGTGACATAGTCAATATAGACCAAGATGTAGGATCTCTGTCTAGATGAAGGATTGATTGGTCCCACAAAATCTAGAGCCCACTTCTCAAAAGGTTGTATGATGATTTGAGGCTATAACGACATATCATCTGATTGTTGTGGTTGGCCTATCCTTTGACAACTATCACATCCCTTCACAAAATTCTTGGCATCCTGGAATATTGTCGGCCAATAGTACCATGTTGAAAGGAATTTGTATCCAGTCCATTTGTCTGCGAAGTGTCCTCCACAAGGTTCCTAATTGCAAGCTTTGAGAATATCAAAGAGCTCATCCTCTCTAACATGTTTGATCTGGAAATCAGGTCCAGTGTAGTAGAGGTTCCCATCTATCCAAGTATATGTAGCACTTTGTTGTATGATTTTCTTTTTCTCTTTGGAGGACAAATATTGGGGAAACTTCCCTGTAGCAAGATAATTGGCTATATTTGCATACCAAGGTGAGTAAGTAGAAATAGCAAAAAGATATTCATCAGGGAAAGAATCTTCAGTAGGAGTGCAACTTTCATCAATAGTTAGCCTAGAAAGAAAGTCAGCTACTACATTATATTTTCCAAGCTTATCTACAATAGTGATATCAAATTCTTGTAACAACAATAACTAGCGTGTAATCCTACCATTTGTAATTGGCTTATTCATTAAAAAACGAATGGCAGAATGGTCAGTGTGTACAAATACTTGATACCTAGTGATGTAATGCTGGAATTTATTGATGGCATGCACAACTGCTAAGAACTCCTTCTTGGTCTCTGCATAATTGAGCTCAACTGTAGTTAGATTTTTACTTATGTAGTAGATAGCGTAAGGTTTCTTATCCTCCAATTGGCCCAAAACAACACCTACAACAATATCCGATGCATTGTAGCTATGCAAAACCATAGTTCCCACTTAGGTCCTTGCAAGACCAGAGTTGCTAATACACAAAATTTCAGCTTTAGGAAGGCTTGCTCACACTTCCCTGTCCACAAGAAATCAACATCCTTCATGAGCAAGGAAAATAATGGCGATGCAATTCTTGAATTTTTTTCTATAAATCTTTTGTAATACCCTGCATGCCCTAAAAAACTATGTACCTCTTTCTGAGTTTTTGGGGTTGGGAATTTTAGAATTACCTCTATTTTTGTAGGGTCTACCTTGATTTCATTAGCAGAAATGTAATGTCCAAGCACGATCCCTTCAGTCATCATCATGTGACATTTCTCAGTGCTCAAGGCAACATTAGTCTGTACACATCGCTCTAGCACTTTTTCCAAATTGACTAATGTTGTTTCAAAAGCATCTCCATAAGGTGTGAAATCATCCATGAAGATTTCCAGATAGTCATTCAATAAGTCAGAAAAAATTCCCAATATTTCCCTTTGAAAGGTTGCTGGTGCATTACAGAGCCCAAAAGGTAGCACTCTGTATGCATAGGTTCCCCAAGGACAAGTAAAGGTCATTTTATCTTGGTCTTCCGGGGAAATCTATATCTAATTGTAGCCACTAAATCCATCCAAAAATGAAAAGAATTTCTTTCCAGAGAGAGTATCAAGGACCTGATCTATAAATGGTAATGGAAAATGGTCCTTCTAAGTGGCCTTGTTGAGTTCTCTATAATCAACACAGACTCTCCACTTGCCATTCCTTTTAGGAATGATGACAAGCAGTGACACCCACTAACTGTCAGATATTGGATAAATAAAATTAGCACTCAGGAGTTTTTGTAGTTCTTCTTTCACCACTTCCTTTAGTGCAAGGTTCATGCGTCGTTGTGGCTGTCTGACTGGTTTGCAGCCATCCTTCAAATAAATACGGTGAATGCATAGGTTAGGGTAGATCCCTTTCATATCTGTATAATCCCATGCAAATTCCTTTTTATACTTCTATAACAGCTATAATAGCCATTGATTCTGTTCAGTAGTCAAATTGGGATTAACATTCAAAATCTTTCTAGATTCAATCTTAATTGGGCTGCTAGCAATATTCAGAGTGGTTCTCATTTGTTCAAAATCTATATCTTCCACTTCTTCCTCCTCATTTGAATTTTAACAGAAGCAACAGAAAGTGAATTACTAATAAAACCATTAATAACATCATCTTATGTCTCTTCTTTGAAATAATGGGCTTTCCCCAGAGTGAGGAGTGGTAAGGAAATATCTGACTCAGGCTCAAACTCATCCCACCAAGGGTTGTACACATCCATATTTGGTTTTGGGGGATAAATATTAAGGTTCTGTGTTGCCTGGCCATCCGAGATCACCATGGATCCCGTTTCAAATCCTATAAATGCATTTGCAGTGGCTAGCCAAGGTCTCCCTAGGATTATAGGATGCCCCCCCAAATTGGATTTGGGTTGTAGGATAAGGAAATCAACCGGATATCTCTAGGAAGCTAACATAATCACTATATCTTCTAACATCCCCTCGGGTTTAACACGAGATCTGTCTGTCATTCCAACATAGTAGGAGTGTTTCTAAGTCCCTGTAGCTCGAGAGTGACAAAGAGATCTTTCGTCATTACATTAATGTTAGCCCCAAGATCAATCAATGTATTAGCTATGTGCTCGTCATTAATGTAGACACTTACCATAGGATTTCCTAGATCATTGTACTTAGTAAGGAGAGGCTGAGCAGACATTAATTCGGATAACTTTCCCATCACATGTATGGTGGCAGGGTCTTTAGGCTTCCTCCTAGGCTTCTTGATGCACAAATATCTCACTATCTTGGCGTATATGGGTACTTCTTTAAGGGCTTGTAGCAGAGGAATTCGTACATACAAATTTTGCAACTCCTTAAGAAAATTAGATTCAGGTTGTGAAGTCATCCTAGGTTTGGCCAGTCTCTGAGGGTACAGGGGGTCCGACATAACAATAGTCGAATCTGCTGTTACAAGTGTATTAGACTTCCCCAAATTAACTGTTACAAATGTAACAGTTCTTCACGGGTCAGCTATTATAGATGTAACAACTTCCTCTATATCAGATGTTGTAGGCATAGTAGCCGCCTCAGAGCCTCCAACTTCTCCTCTGTAATGATAAGGGAGTGACTAGGGTTAATTCCCAGGCCCGATGGAAATTGTATTTCATTAAGTTCCATGGGGGTAATAAGGTAGGTTTGGAAGGTCGTAGGAGCCTCTATGCCCTGAGCTACTTTATTGTTTGGGTTTGGGTTAGGTTGCATAGGTAGTTGGGGTCGCACAGGTGGTGGACGACCAGGAGCTTGGAAAGGAGGTAACTATAGCTGTTGCTACA
Organism: Pinus tabuliformis; assembly: GCA_031772625.1. Taxonomy (NCBI): domain Eukaryota; kingdom Viridiplantae; phylum Streptophyta; class Pinopsida; order Pinales; family Pinaceae; genus Pinus; species Pinus tabuliformis. The sequence goes on from CM062819.1 coordinate 1,313,233,854, forward strand.
TGGGTGGTGCTGGTAGAGTTTAATTCTTGGAATTTCCTCTCCAGTTTTGGTTCCACGGATATGGTTGGGATTGAGAAGATTGAATAAGAGGAGATGGGGACCATCGGTTCCAGGGTGAAGGGAAATGTGCTGAAGGAGGGATAGAATATTTCCATGGGTATTGTTGGTTATTATATGCATTGTTCCATGAATTGAAAGAGGAAAAGTCTTGAGACATACCTCGAGGTCATGGTTGCCATGGCCTCCTTGGTGCGATGAAGTAAGAGGACTACACCTCTTTGCTTAATTCTTTGAGTACTACCTTTAGTCTAGGAAGCTCTACTCACTTCTCTGTCAAATACTTTAGCTCACAGATATTACATAAGCTGATGTTGTCCAATTCACATTCCCTGTGAGGATGTCTCTTCCGACAAGTCAGACAGAACACGACTAGGGGTGTATTAGCTTCTGCTTGTGTATTTTTGATTTGTGTTGTTGCTATCTGGGCCAAGAGAGTACTGAGGATATTGGTCTTGAGATTTTCAAACAAATTTCCGATCTCCGCTCTAGTTACTCCTTCGCCTGTGGATTTTTGTATGCGAACAGAGGCATCCCGAATTGTACTTGTTCATTTAGATGATCCTCGAGAGCATCGTAGGCAGAGCTTTCTGATTTTAGTGAATGGCTCTTGTGATACATCCCCTTTTCATAATAGGTTCAGGGTGTCAAGGCAGTCATCCCTCATTCCTCTGATGAATATTGTCTTCAAGATTTTTGGGTCTAAATCACTGTGTTTTGACCTTTGTAGATTGTAGTGGAACCATTCCACATAATCTTCCAGGCTTTCTTCCTCCTTCTATGTCATTCTAAATATCTCTTCCCTTAAGTCCCTGGTCCTACATGTTGAAAATGGAAACAAGAAATTTCTAAAAATCGTAGTGCTAAAAATAGTAGTTTGGGTACCAGTGCTGGATTGGGCAACAAGGAATGAAAAATGGAAGTGCTAAAAATAGAAGTTCTATTTTTAGCAGTTCAGTGTGGATTCCTATTTTAGTCAATCCTTGGACTAGAAGTAGGAAGTAAAATTCAAATTTGATATTAACAACAATTTTTAAATTAATTAATTAATTCAGTTTGAGTTAATTAGTTAAGGAATTATGAACTTGAAGTCTATGTGAGGGCATGTAACAGTTACTCCTTTGATTGAGGGATTTAACTATCAGTTAAAGGATGAGGATGAGTTGTAATTAGTTGGCTTAATTAACTGAGTCAAGTCCAGTTAGATTAATTTAACAAGTTGTTAAATTAATGAGATTCAGTTTGTTAATGCTTGCATGCATGTAACAACTGGTATTTTCAGATAACTGAAGATTCACTCATGGATAACTCATGCATGTCACTTCAGACAGAGACCCAGTTGAGGTCAGATGGAGGGACAATGTACTATCAGTTGCTAGGATATTCCTTGTGAATATTCCTTGCATGCAGAAGGAATATTATTCCTTATGGATTGAATAGTTGGATCTGAGGTTACAGCAGGTATGATGTGGCCAATTCACACATGTTATGACATTGGACCCCAATCAAAATTGCGCAAGGAAATAGGATCTTGGAGGACTTGTGTAGCCTATATATTCAGGCCTAGGTAGTCCATGAGCATAATCATCAGAGTACAGAGAGAGCAAGATAGCTTTTGAGCTGATTCTTTTTGTATGTTGTTGAGGATTTCCACTTGATTGATAATACAGAGATGGGGTTTTAGGCTGGTGCTTTCCCCAGGATATATATTCTTTGTTATGGTTGATTACTTCACATTCTCAGTTATATATGTTCATTCTTGATGTTTCTCATGTTTAATTAAGCTTCCGCAAAGTTTATGATAAATGTAGATCTAGTATTATGCTTTAGTACATTGCATATATCAGTTTGATTTGCATGTGAAATTTCTACATGATATTAGTAAGCTAGCTGATTTGTAGAGAAAATTATACATGGTATCGGAGCACAGGTGATCAAGGAAGAACAATATAGAAGAAGGGAGAAGTTGAAATTTGTGGTTTCTGAATATTGAATTGAGTTCTTATCACATCTATTTCACCGATGGTGTTCTGTGGTTTGAGACACGAATATGCCCTTGATGGCAGTTCGAATTATATAGCCCGGAAGGATCGCATGGAGGCAGTATTAGAAGATAATGGCCTTAAGGACTTCATTGATCAAGAAGTCCCAAAGCCAACTAATGCTACTCAACTGGTGAAATGGAAGAAGTGTGTGGCTAGAGCAAGGAGAATCCTTCTGGAGTGAGTTCGAGATCACATTGTCTCGAGCCTCCATGGGAAGGAGTCTTCGTTTTCGATGTGGAAAACATTGAAAGATCTTTATCATAATAGTAATGATCAAAGGAAGCTGGCAGTGAAGGACAAACTGTTAGGTCCCTATAATACTAGTGATTACCCCATTACTATTGTAGTTGTATCCCTTATTAATATTGTTGTGCCCCTATTGTCCCCATATTGTTATTACTGTGCCCCATAGAATCCCTCTATTGTTATTTTTGTGGCTTTATATTATTATTGTTAGGTCAGTTGGGTTATATTGTGAGTCCTTAGACTCTTATATATAGAAAGGAGGTTTTGTCATTTGAATCATCCAAGAATTGTTCATTTATGTAATGTAAAGGAGGTTTCCCCCTCGAAGAGGCTCACTTCTAAGGTGTTGATCTATCTTTTCTATCTTTTTGTGAGCTGGTTTCATAACATTTGGTATCAGAGCTTTGGATTTTAGGGTTTCGCTGCTCCAAATAGGTTATCATGGAAATTTCGCTATAACTTTTTTCTACGACGTTTCAGAAGCTAAAAAAACCCATTTGAGACAAAATCGCACTAAGCCTCGTGTCCAAATTTCGGAGCTTTTCGCACTATAATTGCGGAGATATGATTTGAGGAAGTTGGTCTTTTTGCAAACTCCTGAATTACATTCCAAATAGGTGACCCGGGGAAAATCGTCATAACTTTCTCTCTGAGCATCGGATTGAAATTTCGTAAGAAGGTACAGAAATAGGACGGACTGTAGTTTCTTGTATATATTTTTCAGAGCCAAAGGTCGAAACAATGACTCGTGGCACATCGTACAAGTTTGCTCTACTGAACTAGTCTATAATCAGGTCACTATAGGAGATTTGGCATAACTCTTCCCTGGAGAATCTAATTTGGATCAGACTGGTGGCATTGGAAAAAGGAAGTATAGAGATATTATAGATCACAATTTTAGAACTGGATGATCTGAAATTACATCGATGCATCAGATTCAATATCAAGCTCCTACAAAGTAAAAAAAGGTGTGTAGTTTTTTTTTAAATTTTTGCATAAGCTTGGTTTGAAAAATTAGTTTGAAGGAATTCAAAGGGCATCGTAAAGCATTATTATCGGTAATTGATGCCTTGAGGAAACAAAATGCAAAAACCTAGTAAGCAACCTGAAAGCTCTAGCATGACTCATGAAGAAGAGGAAGAAATGCAACATGATATATCAAAATTACGAGACCAAGTGCAATAAGTGTCACTTGCACAAAAAGTAACAAAATCTAAGATGGATGGTTTAAAGAAAGATGTAGAAGCTAAGATGGATGGTTTAAAAAAAGATGCAGAAGCTAAGATGGATTGTTTAAAGAAAGGCATAGAAGCTAAGATGAATGACGTGGAAGCTAAGATGGACGATTTGAAGATAGATTTGAAGACAGATTTGAAGACAGGCATGGAAGATTTGAAGATAGATTTGACAAAGTTTCTACAAGAAATGCTTACTAATGGTGAAAGGGTAGTAAAGGAAACTCATGATGAGAACAAAAGAAATGCTAATAATGATTTCATAGACTCTAATGTTGGACTGAAGACCCACCATATTCCAAAAATCGATATGAGGAAGTTTGATGGCAAGGATCCCGCAACATGGATATTACAGATGGAGCAATTTTTCGATCTCAATAATGTGCAAAACACACAAAAGGTACGTATTGCAACTTTATATTTGGAACCAAATCAGTTTGTATGGTATCAATGGCTTTGCTCTCATAAACAAATTATCACTTGGGCAATTTTTATGGAAGAATTGATAGCACATTATGAGGATACAAAAAGCAACACTTTTTTTTAGCCAATTGATAAGTCTCAAACAAAAAGGTTCAATAATGGAGCACATTGAGGAGTTCCAAAAATTGAACATAAGGGTAAAAAATATTCCAGAGGAGCATAAGATTGATGTGTTCATAGGGACTTTAAAGGATAATATCCAACATGATGTTCGCCTTTGGGAACCTGATTCATTAGAGAAGGCATTCAAGTTAGCAAGAAAAATGGAAAGCAAAATTATGGCAACTAGGAATCATATTACTCACAACCATAAAGATGGAAGTGTTGTTGCCCCTAGTCTTCCACAACCTATAAGGTTGACACCACAACGATTGGAAGAAAAAAGAGCAAAAGGGCTTTGTTAGAGTTGTGATAGAAAATACACTAAAGGTCATAAGTGTGCTGAGAAGAAATTATTCTACATAGATTGTGAAGAGGAAGAAGAAAAGGAGCAAGAAAGGTCAAAAGAAGAGTATATACTTCAGGAACAAAGCCTAGATAAAGAAGAAATGAATCCGACCATATCTTGTAATGCATTGGCTAGAATTACCACTCCTCAAACCATCAAGATAGAAGGACAAATCAAGAAGAAAAAGGTAATAGTGTTGATTGATTCAGGAAGCACCCACAATTTTATTCATTGTAAGATAGCAAAATAATTGAATTGCTTCCTATATCCAACACCAGAGTGTCAAGTGATGGTTGCAAATGGAGGAATGATAAATTTCTCTGGAAAGTGCTATAATATCAAGCTATCCATGGGAGAATATGTATTGACTAGCCCAATGCTTTCCATTCCAATGGGAGGTGCTAATGTTGTACTAGGAGTCCAATGGCTACAATCCTTGGGTACAATAACTTTTAATTTTCAAGAACCTTTCATGAAATTTTCTGCAGAAGGAAAGGAAGTTGAATTAAGGGGTATTGTAGGGAAACGGGGAAAGATAATTATCTCTAATGGTATGACAAAGCTGCTAAAAAAGGAACAAATAGGTGTAATTGCACAATTATGTTCGCTAGATGTTTCCACATTGGAATCATCGATTTCTCCAGATCTCCAAAAATTCTTAGACAATCATTCCAAGGTATTTGAGACTTCCAAAGGTCTCCCACCTATTCGTGATCATGATCATGCTATTCATTTGATTCCAGGAAGTATTCTTCCAAACTTCAGGCCGTACAGATATCCCTATGCCCAAAAGAGTGAAATTGAAAGTATGGTTGCATAAATGCTAGAGGCTGGTATAATTCAACCTAGTCAAAGTTCTTTCTCTACTCCAGTAGTATTGGTGCACAAGAAGGATGGATAATGGCACATGTGTCTAGATTATAGGTGTTGATCCCTAAAACTACATCTCTCCTACACATTTTCCTAGACTTTTTCCCCTCACCAGTACCTCATAAGCTATCAAAGATCATTGCATATTGATTCTAAAAGAGCATTTAAGTGGTTTTCTAACTATGGTTTTGTGTTTGATATTTGAATTAGATTTTTCTCATTAGTTGCCGAATACAACCACTTTCCGCAGCTGATTCGAATTTCTGCAGCTGTTTTTGTTGATCTCTAGGTTACAGGTGTCATCAAGAAAAATGAGGCACATGGGTAGTTTAGGAATGATCTGGACATGGATAAGGTCCTATTGGTTCATCCAAATTCGCAAAGGAAGCCCTTGGTCAAACGGTGGTCAAACGAAGGAGTTCTACAGCAGGCAAGTCTCTGTTTTTCAACACGTGAAGGATCCAAGACCGTTCCTAGATCCGTGGGTTCATTTTGACAACTGTAGACTGCCTCCACGATGCAAATCCAACAACCATCTTTTGATAGATTGAATGATCTTGGCAACCATCATGCTAAACTCATGGATGTTGTCTTTTTACGTGTCCTCTGTTGAAGGTGTTTCATAAGAAAACAATTATGTAATTTCCCTTATAAATAACGCATTTGCAAATGCATGTAGAGTTAGTTTTTGATGTCATTTTGCTGTTAGTCATTGTACTGTGCCATGAACTGGTCCTGTTGTTGTAACGAGAGGAGTCTTCCTCTGTTTTGCAATACAATAAAACTCTGTTTTATATGACTGTGTGAGTGTAATTCTAGACTGATAGCGTGTTGACCAAGGACGTGCAGAGGGCCCCTGCTGGCTGAGATTTTGTTTTCTTTTCTATAAAGTTTTTATGTGCTGTTTCCTTATTTCCATTGCACATATTTCATAATCTGTTCACCTGTGTATATTTCATAATTTAGTTATGATGCTAACGTAACATTCCTGTACATGATTTTTCAAGCATTGTATATTGTTGCTAACACTGATTAGTGTGCGTTTTAGGTTAGGATAGGCCCAGGAATTTTCATACAATTTTTACAATAACTAGTGACATGAGATTAGCCTCTCTGTTGACTTTGCTTTTCTTAGCTTTTCAATTTCAGTTATGCTTTGATTTCAGTTTTATTCATTTGCTCTGTTACTTAGTTTAGATATCAAATTATTCATATCATTGATGTTTTCTCTAGAGCCATAGCTTAACCCCGAAAAAACTACTTGACGAGTTATCAGACTATGAATGATGTGATTTGATTTTAGTTTTATTTTTCTCCAATTAGATATCAAATTCCTCATATCATTGACGTTATCTCCAGAGCCATAGATTAACCCTGAAAAGACTACTTTGCGAGCTATCGAACTATGAATGATGTGATTTGATTTTAGTTTTATTTTTCTGCAATTAGATATCAATTCCTCATATTATTGACGTTATCTCCAGAGCCATAGCTTAACCACAAAAAGACTACTTGGTGAGCTATCGGACTATAAATGAAGTGAATTGATTTTACTTTTATTAGTTTGCAGTTTTTGATATCTTTGAGTGCAATAGCTTAACTTTTATTTCTGTATTTAGATAAGCAGCAGAGATAGAGCTTTCATGATTAGAAGTTCATCATTTGTTTGATTCAAGTAGCTGCACATTGACATTCTTGTTTAGCTGCACATTTGCATTCTTGTTCAAGTATTAATTTCATCACTAGACTGTTTTTAGATCCTCTGAAGTGTTAAGTTCTGGAAGTCATCATAAAGGACATATTTGCCTTAAAATCTATACCCAAACTTGCCTTCTAAAGTATTCTTAAAACTTAGGAATAGGATTTCCATTTGCATTAGGAGACAAACCAAGATAAAACCCCCAAAAACAAGATAAAATTAAAAACAATAACAACTAAGAAAGAGGTTGCCTTGCACATATAGTGCGCCACACTTCATCAGTTTATGACTCCCGGATTGATAATTAATGTAACAATTTAAGACATACTAAATTGACTAAACATTTTGGTGCCATTGCCGAAGAAGTGTAACTAGGTAGCCGATCTCTTATAAAAAAGAAAAAGAAGCGAAAAATTGATAACTTCTTGAAGTATGCTCTCCTCTTGCACCTAGTTTGATCTGGAGGATTAGAAAAGAGAGTTGTTAGTTTAATAATTTCTTGATTATGCTCTCTTCTTGAACCTAGTGTGATCTGGAAGATCAGAAAGAGAATTATTACATAAAAAAAATAATAATAAATGACATGCATAGAGCAAGAGATTTTAGAGGAAGGTTTATAGCTAGGGCCAAAAGTTCGATTTTCACAACTCTAGCTACTTCAAGGCATAGACAAGATACACCTCCATCATCTCCAACTCATACTCCCAGCCTTAGGATTACTGGAATTCAAGGGGCAACAGCCGAATTAGGAGACTCTCCCACACTATCTATTAAATCTGATCTAGGAGAAGAACCTTTCTTAACTTCTACAAGGGAACATATTGTAATCAAAGAAGTAGAATCACCTGAAGAAGAGGAGAGAGAAACTCTTCCTCGTTCACCATTAATAGAAGAACCAGAGGACTTTGAGGACTCTGAGGAAACTATCATGACAGAGGAAGTAGTAAATGGATTTGGAGGAGGGGGTCGAGGTAAAGGAAGAGGAAATAATGGAGGAGGTACAGGTAACAATGGGGGAAATAGGGATGGAGATAACTTGGTTGGATTCCCTATAGCCAATGAGGAAACTCATACAACAATGAAAAACATTTCACCCTCTGTCCTCCCAAACTTTTATGGGTTACGAAGTGAGGATCCTGAAACATTTCTATTTGCATTTGAAGTCTTGTGCCGAACTTATGACTATATGGAAGACTCTCAAAAACTCAAACTGTTTCCTTCAACATTGAAAGGAGCTGCTTTGAAATGGTTCATGGGATTATTCACTTAATCTATTAGGACTTGGAATGATATGAAACAAACATTTTTGGATAAATACCTGGATTATTGTATGCCCACCAATCATAAGGATGAGGTATTCAAGATGATGCAAAGAGAAGATGAAAACTTGGAGGATTTACTTGAAAGATTTCAATACAACTTAAAGAGAGCAAAAATGAGTAATTTAGATGAGGAAACCTTGAAGGCCCTTCTATTGAAAGCCATTAGAGATGAATGGATAGATATTTTAAACATGATGGGGAAGGGAGATATTTCTCAACTTCCACTTCATGACATAGCAGAACTATGTGTCCATCTCTCAAGAGGAAAATCTAAAACTGGAAAAGGGCCAAGAGATCCTTCTCTTATTAGAGCAAACAAATCTGCAACTGGATCAGTAAGTAGGGCAGAGATTGGCAATATGCTTGATAAGTTCAAAACTGATATTCTAGGGAGCCGTAGTAAACAACTAGACACCCTTAAAATAAAAAACAAGTAGAAAGCAGAAGCTGATGCCTTGGCCATCTTTTGTCCAAAATGTAGGAAGAAACATGCTCTAAGGGAAAGTCCCTTGGATGAAAAAGTTGTAGAAACATATATGATTTTCTCAGAAAGCCATGAGACTAAGGATTGTCCTTCAATTCCTGGGTCAAAGCTGTCTTTCAGGAAGATCCAAATTCAGTAGAGTCCCTTTGTTTTGTTTCAAGAAGACCATGGTAGGGGCAACAAAATCAGGGATTTAACAATCCTATGAACTTTCAGCTCCCGCCAAATTGGAATTCTTGGCAACTATCTTGGCCCCAATCTCAAAATCCATACCAATCAAGGGCACAAGGGATGCAAAATCCTTATGGGAGATTTGCTCAATTTTATCAATATCCTCCATCTTTTCCAAATCAACAAAATCCACCAATTCCAAATCAAAACCCACAACTTTCATTACCATTTCCACAAAAACAACCTTCTCAACAAAATCCCAATTCTCAACTCTTGCTTCCATTTCAACAAAAGACAAATCAACTACCAGCCCAGCCATTGCCAAATCCCAACAACAAAAATCCTCAGAATGCTTACATGGCAGAAGGACAACAATTTCCTACCTATATGATTGTTCCTCTTAATGATGTCCAACTCAGATCTGATAGAGTTCTAGAAAAACCTTCTATAGATGTTCAAGAGCAAGGTACCTCTGAGGAGGATTCTCTTAAAGTCAATAAAGGTTCTGAGGAAGCATCTCTTCAAAACCCAATCATTCAAAAAGAAAAAGAAAAAGATTCAGCCCCCACAACTCCTAAAGTTGAGCAACCTGCATCTTCATCCACACCTCCTTTCCCTGAAAGATTACAAATTGACAAAGGGGTGGAAAAACAAATCTTGTTGCCTGACTATGATTTTCTAGGTGAATTGAAGAATGTTTGTATCAAGATTCCCTTGCTACAAGCCATTCGAGAGGTTCCTATTCTAGAGAAAACAATAAAGGAGTTGAGTCTTAAAAGTCTAGGAAGGAAACCAAGAGATACAAGAAGAATCCACCTGGTAGGAAAATTTGCAGATATCATGATGGGAAAAATTACCATATAGAAGTATGTAGATCCAGGTAGTCCAATTGTCAAGACACATAAATGGGATAGAAATTCCAAACACTTTGATTGACCTAGGGGATGCTATCAACATTATGAGTAGACAGACTATGGAACAGCTTAAAATTCCTAATCTTATTTTTACACCCACCTTACTGCAACTTGTAGATAGATCAATAATCAAACCAAGCGGTGTACTAGAAGATATTTCAGTCTCCTTAGATTCTTGGGAATATCTAGTAGATTTCATGATTTTGACTCCCAAGAGTAATTTAGGAGGACATCCACTCATCTTAGGAAGACCTTGGCTAGCCACAGCTGATGCTTTCATTAGTTTTAGATTTGGAGATATGTACATTTCTGGTGGTAGTTCAACAAAGAAATTCAATTTGTATCCTCCAACAAAGGAAATTACAGAAGTAGGAGACATTGAATGGGTGGACGATGAAGATATTATACAACCTGTCTTTACTGTCTCTGAAATTAGTGAAGATAGTCAAATTCTGAACACACTAGAAAACTTTGAAACATCTTCAGAATATGACCACACACAATTTCAGTTAGATTCTGATATTGAATATCTATCATCAAGACAAATGTCTCTTTACTCTATGGAAGAGTTTGGTAGCTCTACCATTGGAATTTTTTCAGGAAAAACACTAAATATCAACAAAAATTTGGAAAAGTCACAACAGGAAGAGCTAACCAAAATCTTGAAAAAACATTCTACTGCATTTGCATGGGAGTATACTGATATGAAAGGTATTGACCCTAAGACTTGCATCCATCATATCTATATCAAGGAAAATAGTAGACCAATCAGACAACCTCAGAGAAGGATGAATCCAAATCTTAGGGAGATAGTGAAAGAAGAGCTCCAAAACCTACTCAATGTAAATTTCATTTACCCAATTTCAGATAGCCGATGGGTTTCTACTTTGGTTATAGTACCCAAAAAGAATGGTAAATGGAGGGTATGCATTGAAAAGGGAATTGAATAAAGTAACTTTGAAGGATCACTTTTCCTTGCCCTTTACCGATCAAGTATTAGATACATTAGCAGGCAAAAAGTACTTTTCATTTCTGGATGGTTTTAGTGGTTATAATCAAATTTAGGTAGCACCTGAAGATCAGGATAAGACCACATTTACCTGTCCATGGGGAACTTTTGCTTATCGAGTGCTTCCTTTTGGATTATGTAATGCACCCGCAACATTCCAAAGAGTAGTACTAGGAATTTTTTCTGATCTAATCCATGATTGTGTAGAGGTATATATGCATGATTTTACAGTTTATGGTGATTCATTTGAAGAGGCATTAGAAAATTTGAAAAAAGTCCTTATAAGATGTAAATAAACAAACCTTTCACTAAGCCATAAAAAATGCTTTATGATGTTTACTAAAGGTATTGTTTTGGGACATCATATTTCAGGGATGGGATTAAAGTTGATAGATCAAAAGTTGAAGTCATCTCCAAGTTACCTATTCCAAATTGTCAAAAAGATGTTAGAAGTTTTCTAGAATTTACTGGATATTATAGAAGATTTATAGAAAACTTCATCAAAATAGCATCTCCAATCTTCAAACTGCTTACAAAAGACTGTGAATTCAAATGGGGTCCTGATTTCCAATCAACATTTGAAACTTTGAAAACAAGAATATCTGAAGCGCCTATCTTGAGAGGACCAAATTGGAAACTCCCTTTCAATATTTCTACAGATGCTTCATATACAGCTCTAAGGGCTGTATTGGGACAGAAAGATTTAGTTCATTATGCCATTTACTATACCAGTAAAAATTTAACTCCTACAGAGTTGAACTATACAGTGACTGAAAAAGAGTTCTTAAGTGTTGTTCATGCAATCAATAAGTTTAGACACTATATAACAGGCTATGAAACTTTTATTCATACTGATCATTCTGCAATTGGATATCTAATGAACAAACCCATTACTAATGGCAGAGTTACAAGGTGGCTCTTACTTTTACAGGAATTCAATATTACTGTGTTAGATAGACCAGGGAAACAAAACACAGTAGCTGATTCCTTGTCTAGGATTCAGAATACTAAAGAAGATTCTCCTGTAGAGGACTTATGAATATTTATTTGCAGTAACTACTAAGACTCCTTGGTATGCATATATAGCTAACTATTTGGTTACAGGGAAACTACCTCCACATTTATTTCCTGGTGAAATAAGAAAGATTATTCAGGGGAGTTCAAAATATTCATGGATTTCTAAAGAATTGTTTAAAACAGGGCCAGACTTTGTGATCAGAAGATGTGTTAGGGAAGATGAAATGCCTGATATTCTCAAAGCATGCCATGATGAACCATGCGGCGGACACTTTGATGACAAAAGGACAGTCTATAAAATCCTCTCTTTAGGATATTGTTGGCCATCCCTCTTCAAAGATGCAAAACGATATGTCAAAAGGTGTGACAAATGACAAAGAGTAGGGAAACCTACCCTTTCAAATGAAATGCCATTGCAGCCACAGGTACTCATCGAACCCTTTGAAAAATGGGCTTTAGATTTTATTGGACCTATTAACCCACCATCTAAACAAAGAAAGTATATATTGGTATGTACTGATTATGTCACTAAATGGGTAGAAGCCAAAGCATTATTCTATGCTACTGAGCATTCAGTTGTTAGTTTTCTTTATGAGGATATTTTTACTCGCTTTGGTGTTCCAAGAGAAATTGCGACAGATCAAGGAGGATAATTCACATCCAAACTGGTAGAGAAGCTGATGGAAGAGTACAAGGTCAAGCATAGAAAATCTACTCCTTACTATCTGTTGAGTCCCAAACCTGCACTTCCCTATATACCCTTTCAGCCTTCTTTTTCCATTTACTTTGTCCACCAAGCTGCCAAATCGTTGCATAATAGTTTAAAAAGAACTTATGGAATGGTTTCCTAACTATGCTTATGACTGTTGTTTGATTTAGATTTTTGTTCAAGCAGCTGCGGAAACTTGTCACTTTCCGCAGCCAGCCCAAGTTTCCGCAGCCATTTTGTTAAAGGCTATGCTACAGGTGTCCAATGGAGAAACCAACCACATGGGTAAGCTGCACGTGATGTGTACATGGGGTGTGTCCCCTCAGATCAGCCAAATCATTCATAAACAGTCGCGGTCAACGATGGTCAAAGGAAGGGCCAAATGAAGAATTTCGCGGTGGCACGGCTCTGTTTTGCCCACGTGAAGGTTTGCAGGGCACGATCCTTAGTTTTCGGAGGTATTGGCACACCTGGAGAGCAGCCCGTGAACTAAACCAAGAATCCACCACTCCATGAATTCATGACCACCACGCTAGATCTCGGCTCAAGGGATTTACATGTCTCTTAGCAGCATAAATCTAGGAATTAGTTGCAGCATATTTTTCTTATAAATAACGCGTTGATATACGCTGAAGGGATTAGCTTTTGTATTGTAATTTCGACTGTTGTCACCCACTGTACTGCATTTCACTTTAAATACATGAGAAGACAGTTTTTCTGAATCGGATTTGTGATTAAGTGATTGACTGGCCGAGGTTGCAGAGGGCCCCTGTACACCAGAGCCTTGTATAGTTTCTACTTGCTTTCATTTACTGTTTTCTTTCAATCATTGCTTGTATATATAGTGTGTTGTTCTGATGATTATTGTTGTCTATATTTCCTTTATGTTTCTTTTCTAACTGTTAGCTTATCAGTGCTTCTTTTACAGGTTTTGTTGTAGGTAGCCCGGGCAGATTTACATATTTCTTTTTGATAACTACTGACATGAGATCATCTTGTCCTTCCTGCTGATTTTCATTTTCTGAAGTTTAATTCCAGCACTGTCATTTTTCAAATTGTGTTTTGCTTATTTATTTTTCTACTACTTAGACATCATACTACTCATTTGTTTATGGTTTCTTTCTATAGTCAAGTGACTCTATTAGTAAGGAATCAGAATATTACTTATTGTAGTATGATTTAGTTTGCTTTCTTGCAATTTAAATATCATATTGCTTAACTTGTTCATGATTGCTTCCCATAAGGCAGATTGAGTTGAAGGGTAAAGGATCAGAAGGGTTGAAGTAGTGTGATTAGTTCCCTTTATGCAATTTAATTTCCTGCAATTTAGATATCATATTGCTTAACTTGTTCATGATTGCTTCCCATAAGGCAGATTGAGTTGAAGGGTAAAGGATCAGAAGGGTTGAAGTAGTGTGATTAGTTTCCTTTATGCAATTTAATTTCCTGCAATTTAGATATCATATTGCTTAACTTGTTCATGATTGCTTCCCATAAGGCAGATTGAGTTGAAGGGTAAAGGATCAGAAGGGTTGAAGTAGTGTGAATTAGTTGCTTTGCTTTCAGTCTTTGAGTTGCTTTAAGTTCAGTTTTTACTTTCTTTTTCATACAACAGTAAGGATACTGGGCCATTGTCATTAGTTCATTGTTTGATACATTTACTTCCTCTTAAGAATTGATTTCATTACAGTTAGTTTAGAGCTTTCTTTTTGAACACTTTTAAGTTTGGAAAATCACTGTAGAAATCACCATTACCATCCATACTTAACTTTCATTTTTGCCATCACACACTAGGGAATCCATAAAAGATAAATCCAAAAACAAACTAAAAAACTCAAAAACGACAAAAGACTAAGAAAATGGTTATCTTGTACATATAGTACACTTCACTTCGTCAGTTTACGAATCCCGGATTGACATTTTAATCAGCAATTTAGAACACACTAAATTGACCAAACATTTTGGCGCCGTTGCCGGGGAAGTGAAACTAGGTAGCCAATTTCTTAAAAAAAAAAAAAAAAATTCAAGGAAGGAAAATTGATAACCTCTCAAAGTATGCTCTCCTCTTGCACTCAGTGTGATATGGAGGATCAGAAAAGAGAAAGTTATTAGTTTAATAGTTTCTTGAGTATGCTCTCTTCTTGCACCTAGAGTGACTTGGAAGATCAGAAAGAGAATTATTAGCCTGACTTGAAGAAAAATAAAAATGATATGCATAGAGCAAGAGATTCTAGGGGAAGGTTTTTAGCTAGAGCCAAGAGTTCGATTTTCACAACTCCATCTACCTCAAGGAATAGACAAGAGACACCTCCATCATCTCCAACCTACACTCCTAGCCCTAGGATTCCTGGAATTCAAGAGGCAGTAGTTGAGTTAGGAGACTCTTCCTCACCATCCATCGAATTTGAATTAGGAAAAGATCCTTTCTTTTCTTCTACAGGGAGACACATTGTAATTGAAGAAGTAGAATCATCTGAGGAAGAAGAGGGAGAAATTCCTCTTCGTTCACCATTAGTAGAGGAACCAGAGGACTCTGAAATCTCTGAGAAAACTACCATGACAGAAGAGGGAGTTAACGGATTTGGTAGAGGTAACAATGGGGGAAATAGGGATGGAGATAACTCATTTGGATTTCCTATAGTCGATGAGGATTCTCGAGCAACAACGAAAAATATTTCACCATCTGTCCTCCCAAACTTTCATGGGTTAAGAAATGAAGATCCTAAAACATTTCTATTTGAGTTTGAGGTCGTGTGTCGAACCTATGATTATATGGAAGACTCTCAAAAACTCAAACTGTTTCCTTCAACATTGAAAGGAGCTGCTTTGAAATGGTTCATGGGATTACTCACTCAATCCATTAGGACTTGGAATGATATGAAACAAACATTTCTGGGTAGATACATGGATTATTGTATGCCTACCAACCACAAGGATGAAGTATTTAAAATGGTACAAAGAGAAGATGAAAACTTGGAGGATTTACTTGAAAGATTCCAATACAATCTGAAAAGAGCAAAATTGAGTAACTTAGATGAGGAAAACTTGAAAGCCCTTCTATTAAAAGCCATTAGAGATGAATGGATAGATATTTTGAACATGATGGGAAAAGGAGACATATCTCAATTTCCACTTCATGATATAGCAGAGCTGTGTGTCCATCTCTCAAGAGGAAAATCTAAAACTGGAAAAGGGCCTAGAGATCCTTCTCTCATCAGAGCAAACAAATCTGCAGCTGGATCAGTAAGTAGGTCTGAGATTGGCAATATTCTTGATGAATTCAAAACGGATATCTTAGGTAGTCTTAGTGAGCAACTAGACACTCTTAAGATCCACAATAAGCAGAAAGCAGAAGCTGAAGCTTTAGCCATCTTTTGCCCAAAATGTAGAAAAAACATGCTCTCAGGGAATGTCCCTTGGATGCAAAAGCTGTAGAAACATGTGCGATTTGTTCAGAGAATCATGATACCAAGGATTGTCCTTCAATTCCTGGGCTCAAAGATATCTTCCAAGAAGACCCAAACATAATTGAGTCTCTCTGTTTTGTTGCAAGGAGACCTTGGCAAGGGCAACAAAACCAAGGGTTTAATAACTCTATGAGCTTTCAAACCCCACCAAATTGGAATCCTTGGCAACAACCTTGGTCCCAACCTCAAAATCCTCTTCAATCATGGGTACAAGGCATGCAAAATCCTTATGGGAGATTTGCTCAATTTTATCAATATCCTCCATCTTTTCAAAACCAACAAGCTCCACAACTTCCAAATAAAAACCCACAACTATCATTGCCATTTCAACAACAACAACCGTCTCAACAGAACCCAAATTCTCAACTATTGCTTCCATTCCAATAGAAGTAAAATCAACTTCCTTCTCAGCCATTGCCAAACCCCAATAATAAAAACCCTCAAAATGCTTACATGGTAGAAGGTCAACAATTTCCTACCTATATGATTGTTCCTCTCAATGATGTACAACTCAGATCTGGTAGAGTTTTAGATAAACCTTCTATAGATGCCCAAAATCAAAGCATTTCTGAGGAAGATTCTCTTGAAGCCAATAAGGGTTTTGAAGCATCTCTTCAAAACCCAAACATTTAGAAAGAGAAAAAAAAAAGAGCTAACCCCCACAACTCCTATAGTTGAGCAACCTGCATCTTCATCCACACCTCCTTTTCCTGAAAGATTACAAATTGACAAAGGGGTGGAAAAACAAATCTTGTTGCGTGACTATGATTTTCTAGATGAATTGAAGAATGTCTGTATCAAGATTCCCTTGTTACAAGCCATTAGAGAGATTCCTATTCTAGCAAAAACAATAAAGGAGTTGAGTCTTAAAAGACCAGGAAGGAAACCTAGAGACACAAGAAGAATCCACCTGGTAGGGAAAATTGCAGACATCATGATGGGAAAAATTACTATGCAGAAGTATGTAGATCCTGGTAGTCCAATTGTCAAAACACATATCAATGGGGTAGAAATTCCAAATACTTTGATTGATTTAGGGGCTGCTATCAACATTATGAGTAGACAGACTATGGAACAACTGAAACTTTCTAATCTTCTCTTTACACCTACTTTACTGCAACTTGCAGATCGATCAATTATTAAACCAGATGGTGTATTAGAAGACATTTCAGTCTCCTTAGACTCTTGGGAATATCCAGTAGATTTTATGATTTTAACCCCCAAGAGTAATTTAGGAGGACACCCTCTCATCTTAGGAAGACCTTGGCTAGCCACAGCCGATGCTTTCATCAGTTGTAGGTCTGGGGATATGTATATTTCTGATGGTAATTCGACAAAGAAATTCAATCTGTATCCTCCAGCAAAAGCAATTACAGAAATAGGAGATAATGAGTGGATTGATGATGAAGATACTATACAACCTGTCTTTACCATTTCTGAAGTTAGTGAAGATAGTCAAATTCTGAACACATTAGAAAACTTTGAAACATCTTCAGAATATGACCACACACAATTTCAGTTAGATTCTGACATTGAGTATTTATCATCTAGACAAATGTCTCTTTTCTCTATGGAAGAGTTTGGTAGTTCCGCCATTGAGATCTTTCTAGGAAAAACATTGAATATCAACAAAAATTTGGAAAGATCACAACAGGAAGAACTAACCAAAATCTTGCAAAAACATTCTACTGCATTTGCATGGGAATATACTGATATGAAAGGTATTAACCCTAAGACTTGCATTCATCACATCTATATTGAGGAAAACAGTAGACCAATCAGACAACCTCAGAGAAGGATGAATCCAAACCTTAGGGAGATAGTGAAAGAAGAGCTCCAAAAGTTACTTAATGTAAACTTCATTTATCCAATTTCAGATAGCCGACGGGTTTCTCCTTTGGTTATAGTACCTAAAAAGAATGGTAAATGGAGGGTATGCATTGATTACAGGGAATTGAACAAAGAAACTTTGAAGGATCACTTTCCTTTACCCTTTATCGATCAGGTATTAGATACTTTAGCAGGCAAAAAGTATTTTTCATTTTTGGATGGTTTTAGTGGCTACAATCAGATTCAGGTAGCACCTGACGATCAGGACAAGACCACATTTACCTGTCCATGGGGAACTTTTGCTTACCGAGTACTCCCTTTTGGATTATGTAATGCACCCGCAACATTTCAAAGGGCAGTACTATGAATCTTTTCCGATCTAATCCATGATTGTGTAGAGGTTTATATGGATGATTTTACAGTTTATGGTAATTCGTTTGAAGAGGCATTAGAGAATTTGGAAAAAGTCCTTATAAGATGTAAAGAAACAAACCTATCATTAAGTCATGAAAAATGGTTTATGATGTTTACGGAAGGGATTGTTTTAGGACATCATATTTCAGGGGATGGGATTAAAGTTGATAGAT
This sequence comes from Pinus tabuliformis, assembly GCA_031772625.1. NCBI lineage: Eukaryota > Viridiplantae > Streptophyta > Pinopsida > Pinales > Pinaceae > Pinus > Pinus tabuliformis. The sequence continues at coordinate 1,313,252,447 of CM062819.1, forward strand.
CAAAAGTTGAAGTCATCTCCAAGTTGCCTATTCCAAATTGTCAAAAAGATGTTAGAAGTTTTCTTGGATTTACTAGATACTATAGAAGATTTATTGAAAAATTCACCAAAATAGCATCTCCACTCTTCAAATTACTTACAAAAGACTGTGAATTCAAATGGGATCCTGATTGTCAATCTGCATTTGAAACTTTGAAAACAAGAATATCTGAAGCACCCATTTTGAGAGGGCCAAATTGGAAACTCCCTTTCCATATTTCCACAGATGCTTCAGATACAGAGCTAGGAGCTGTGTTGGAACAAAAGGATTTAGTTCCTTATGCCATTTACTACACCAGTAAAAATTTGACTCCCACTGAGTTAAACTATACTGTGACTCAGAAAGAGTTCTTAGCTGTTGTTCATGCAATCAATAAGTTTAGACACTATATAACTGGCTATGAAACTTTTGTCCATACTGATCATTCTGCAATTAGATATCTCATGAATAAACCTGTTACTAATGGCAGAGTTACAATATGGCTCTTACTTTTACAAGAATTCAATATTACTGTGTTGGATAGACCAGGGAAACAAAATACAGTAGCTGATTTCTTGTCTAGAATCCAAAATACTAATGAAGATTCTCCTGTAGAGGATAAGTTTCCAAATGAGTATCTATTTGCAATAACTACTAAGACTCCTTGGTATGCAGATATTGCTAACCATTTGGCTACAGGAAAGCTACCTCCACATCTATTTCCTGGTGAAAAAAGAAAAATTATTTAGGAGAGTTCAAGTTATTCATGGATTTCTAATGAATTGTTTAAAACAGGGCTGGATTGTGTGATCATAAGATGTGTTCGGGAAGATGAAATGCCTGACATCCTCAAGGCATGTCATGATGAACCATGCGGTGGACACTTTGCTGACAAAAGGACGGCCTATAAAATCCTTTCTTTGGGATATTATTGGCCTTCCCTTTTCAAAGATGCAAAACAATATGTCAAAAGGTGTGACAGCTGCCAAAGAGTTGGGACACTGACTCTTTCAAATGAAATGCCATTACAACCACAGGTATTCATTGAACCCTTTGAAAAATGGGCTTTAGATTTCATTGGACCTATTAATCCACCATCTAAACAGAAAAAGTATATATTGGTATGCACTGATTATGTCACTAAATGGGTAGAAGCTAAAGCATTGCCTTTTGCCACTGAAAATTCAATTTTTCAATTTCTTTTTGAGGATATTTTTACTCATTTTGGTTCCCAAGAGAAATTGTGACAGATCAGGGAAGTCAATTTACTTCTAACTTGATGGAGAAGTTGATGGAAGAATATAAAATCAAGCACAGAAAATCTACTCCTTACCATCTGTAAGCAAATGGCCAGGTGGAGTCTACAAACAAAGTTCTTGAAAGCATCATCACCAAAACTGTTCATCTACACAAAAGATTGGGCAGAAAGGCTTCTTGAAGCCTTATGGGCCTACAGAACTACATGGAGGAATACAACAGGACATTCTCCCTATGAACTTGTTTATGGGAAAGAAGTCCTGCTCCCCATTGAGTTTCAAGTCAAGACTTTCAAGATGGCAGTCCAGTTGGGGATGAATCTATCAGAAGCCCAAAAGCACAGAATGGAGCAGATGAATGATCTAGATGAAATCAGACAAGAAGCAATTTTAAAGACTGATCTAGTTCAACATCAAAGAGCTAAATGGCATGATAGATACATCAAAGAGAGAAAGTTTCAAGAGGGAGATTGGGCATTACTGTTTGATTCCAAGTTCAAAGAATTTAAAGGTAAATTTCAGATCCATTGGCTTGGGCCATATGAAATTGACAAAGTCTTTAATAATGGAGCAGTAAGAGTCAAGACCATTGATGAATTTCAGATTTCTTTTCTTGTGAATGGCCACCGATTGAAATTTTATCATAAGCCACTATCAAAAGAAGAATTTGTCAAGATGTTCCAAGAGAATTCTGCAATAAGGTTGGTGGAGAAGAATCCTTCTTCCCCACCAGCCTAGCCTTTTATTCTTTCAGTTAAAAAAAAATAAAAAAATTGTATAAGCCTGAAAACCAATCATAGATTGGCAGTCTTATACAAAAAATATGGAGTGAAAATCAAGGACACTTGACACTCTATATTTTCTAAAAAAAATCTCCTCTCCTTCTCTTTCCATCTTCACTCCACCTCATTTTCCATTTCACTTCACCTCCATCTCATTCACATTTTCTCTTCACTTCACTCCGCTTCATTTTCATTCCATTCCACTCATTTCATCAATAAAAGTTCCTTTCAGAACTATTTCCACTCAGTTAGTTCTTTTCTAACCACATTTGTTCAGCTAAGTGGGTGTTGTCCCAGTTTCTGCAGCTGGAAGCAGTTTCCGCAGCTAGAAACAGTTTCCGCAGCCAGAAACGATTTCCGCAGCCACCATCACTCTATTTTTCAAATACACAGTCAAAATGTTAGTACAGAAATCATGAAAATGCAGGTGTAAGTGAGAAAATACCATGAAGACATGGAGCATCTCCAAGACATCAAGAAAGAACAGTTGGCTAAAAGCTATGGGCAAGAAATGACAAAGTTTCCAAAGGTACGAGCAATTTTTTTTATCAAATAACAATTAAAGTCATGATTATGCATAGTTATCAAACCATGAAAAGTTCTACTATGTGCAATGATTCGATATGATAGCTCCATTACTACTCCTATCCCACGAAATTACTCCATACACCAAGCATTCATTTCTTAACGGTCTCATGATGGGTTTTTCGGGTTTAAACTCAAGTTAACTGCACTTCATTTGCCACCTGCGCTCATGAGATGTGACCAATCTCCTTACGACTCTTCTTCACCGTATTTTCCGCAGCTATCTATTAAAAAGGTGTGATCTCCCATACGTAGCCATTAATTCAAAAAGATCTCGCCTCCACTACTGGTCACTCACCATTTCATTTAAGATCTTCCTTTCATATACACGCACTTCAGTTTGTAAACCCGTTCACCACTATCTATCCTCTGTTCTGCCTGTAATCCGAAGCATTCCCGTCACCTGCTATCGATTGCAACCATTACCTTTTACCATAAACCCTGCAACCGAGCTACTATCCTCTGTTAAAATCCTCATACGCAATTGTATCCTCAACTGAAATTCGAAACAGGGAAAGAAATGGGAAAACTACTCAGGACAGAGCCAGAAGGATCAAAATACTTAGAATGTTACCCTCAGGCCAAGGGTTTACTGAAGAAAGCTAAGTGGTTACGGTTCATTCAAAGGTTTAAAGGCTATAACAAAGAAGTAACCAAGGCTTTTGCACGGTCATTTGATGGTCAGAAAGTGGAGATTGGAGATTTGAAGCTTACAGTGACCGAAACAACGGTAGCAGCTACTACAGGCTTACCTCAGGAGGGTGAGAGATGGTTCAAAAATAAAAGCGTGGATGAACAAGCATGGAGAATCATGCTAAGAAACCCAGGTATGGACACTACCGTGTTTACTAAAGGAATCCCTGTTCATGCATTAAAGGAAGAATGGGCTAGCCTACTATTAGTTATCCAAAAATTTGTCACCTGTGAAGGACGCTTTGGTTCGATGTATATGTACCATGCTAGACTGCTGATGAATTTCTTAGAAAATCAGACTCTTAATTTGCCTTATTTCTTGCTCTTAAGTTTGAAGAAAATGAGTATTACAGTCCAAAAACACATAGGCAATATAGACCCTCATCTATACCATCATGGACTTATAAAAATTCTTATTGAAGACCACTTAAGGAAAAACAAAGATACATGGGAGCAATTTTTGATAAGAAACTACTTCCAAGAGCCATCTGAGGCCTCTGAAAGTAGCACACCGAGGACACCAAGGAAAAGTAGGAGGAGAGAAAAGAGCACTACAGTCAAATACTCCCCTACTATAGAAACTCAAGAAACTAGCCAAAAAGAAGAAGAAGATAGAGCTAAAGACAAGAAACAGAAGAAAGAAAAGGCAAAAGAACCATCCAAGAAGTCTACCCATCCCCTGAGCAATCCATAGAGGAGGATTATCAACCACCGTCAGAAAGATTAGTACATCTTCAGGCTGCTGCTATAGCAAAGAAAAAGGCAAAAGGAAAACAAAGTATACAAGAAAAGAGTACTAGTCCACCATACTTAAGGAGAAGCACAAGGTTGAGAGGAAAAGGGAGTAAAACGCAAGTAAAACGGCCCCACTTCATTGACTTAGGTGGAGAGACACCTGAGAAAACTCCAGTTGGCCGAAGTCCACCTCATCCTCAACCAAGCATTGAAATCAGTCCTACACATGATGAAAGCCCTTCTCGGCCAGAGTTGGAGAGCAGTCCTCCTCCTCCACCAGATTTTGAACTCAGTCCAAGAAACACACTTGAAGTAGACCCCAATCAACAGAAAGTATATGACTACTTGGAATCATTAGAAAAGTCAGCTGCAGGTCCAAGCACCACTCTGCCACTAGATGCACAAGTTCAGTCCTTGAAACAGGAGGTATTTGAATTAGAAGTCCTAAATAGGCATATCAAGCAGGAAAATGAAGCACTCAAAGAGCAGAGCAAGGTAGATAAGATTATTCATGATAAAACTATGCTCCATTTAGGACTATGGCAAAAAAAAAACAAGAAGCTGAAGAAAAAGTGCAAAAAGTTGAGCAGAGCATTGATTAATCTCAAGTTCAGGTGTCTAATAAGGAAACCAAGAATGGTGGTAGCACCAAAGAAGAAGAAAAGAGGGCTAGATGTCCTAGCAGAAGCATCAGAACATATGGATTAGAAAGGGGTGACTAAATTTTGGTTGCATGAGGACATGCAACACCTTCACAGTGGGGGTATGTTGAGTCCCAAACCTGCACTTCCCTATATACCCTTTCAGCCTTCTTTTTCCATTTACTTCGTCCACCAAGCTGTCAAATCGTTGCATAATAGTTTAAAAAGAACTTATGGAATGGTTTCCTAACTATGCTTATGACTGTTGTTTGATTTAGATTTTTGTTCAAGCAGCTGCAGAAACTTGTCACTTTCCGCAGCCAGCCCAAGTTTCCGCAGCCATTTTGTTAAAGGCTATGCTACAGGTGTCCAATGGAGAAACCAACCACATGGGTAAGCTGCACGTGACGTGTACATGGGGTGTGTCCCCTCAGATCAGCCAAATCATTGACAAACAGTCACGATCAACGATGGTCAAAGGAAGGGCCAAATGAAGAATTTCGCAGTGGCACGGCTCTGTTTTGCCCACGTGAAGGTTTGCGGGGCACGATCCTTAGTTTTCGGAGGTATTGGCACACCTGAAGAGCAGCCCGTGAACGAAACCAAGCAGCCACCACTCCATGAATTCATGACCACCATGCTAGATCTCGGCTCAAGGGATTTATGTGTCTCTTAGCAGCATAAATCTAGGAATTAGTTGCAGCATCTTTTTCTTATAAATAATGCGTTCATATACACTGAAGGGATTAGCTTTTGTATTGTAATTTCGACTGTTGTCACCCACTGTACTGCATTTCACTGTAAATACATGAGAAGACAGTTTTTCTGAATCGGATTTATGATTAAGTGATTGACTAGTCGAGGTTGCAGAGGGCCCCTGTACACCAGAGCCTTGTATAGTTTCTACTTGCTTTCATTTACTGTTTTCTTTCAATCATTGCTTGTATATATATTGTGCTGTTTTGATGATTATTGCTGTCTATATTTCCTTTATGTTTCTTTTCTAACTGTTAGCTGATCAGTGCTTCTTTTACAGGTTTTGTTGTAGGTAGCCCGGGAAAATTTACATATTTTTTTTGATAACTACTGACATGAGATCATCTTGTCCTTCCTGCTGATTTTCATTTTCTGAAGTTTAATTCCAGCACTGTCATTTTTCAAATTGTGTTTTGCTTATTTATTTTTTTGCTACTTAGACATCATACTACTCATTTGTTTATGGTTTCTTTCTATAGTCAAGTGACTCTATTAGTAAGGAATCAGAATATTACTTATTGTAGTATGATTTATTTTGCTTTCTTGGAATTTAAATATCATATTGCTTAACTTGTTTATGATTGCTTCCCATAAGGCAGATTGAGTTGAAGGGTAAAGGATCAGAAGGGTTGAAGTAGTGTGATTAGTTCCCTTTATGCAATTTAATTTCCTGCAATTTAGGTATCATATTGCTTAACTTGTTCATGATTGCTTCCCATAAGGCAGATTGAGTTGAAGGGTAAAGGATCAGAAGGGTTGAAGTAATGTGATTAGTTTCCTTTATGAAATTTAATTTCCTGCAATTTAGATATCATATTGCTTAACTTGTTCATGATTGCTTCCCATAAGGCAGATTGAGTTGAAGGGTAAAGGATCAGAAGGGTTGAAGTAGTGTGAATTAGTTGCTTTGCTTTTAGTCTTTGAGTTGCTTTAAGTTCAGTTTTTACTTTCTTTTTCATACAACAGTAAGGATACTGGGCCATTGTCATTAGTTCATTGTTTGATACATTTACTTCCTCTTAAGAATTGATTTCATTACAGTTAGTTTAGAGCTTTCTTTTTGAACACTTTTAAGTTTGGAAAATCACTGTAGAAATCACCATTACCATCCATACTTAACTTTCATTTTCGCCATCACACACTAGGGAATCCATAAAAGATAAATCCAAAAACAAACTAAAAACCTCAAAAATGACAAAAGACTAAGAAAATGGTTATCTTGTACATATAGTACACTTCACTTCGTCAGTTTACGAATCCCGGATTTACATTTTAATCAGCAATTTAGAACACACTAAATTGACCAAACACTATCCGCAAGCAAATGGTCAAGTGGATTCTACAAACAAAGTTCTTGAAGGCATCATTACCAAGACTGTTCTTCTACACAGAAGAGATTGGGCAGAAATGCTTCCTGAAGCCATATGGGCCTATAGAACTACATGGAGGAATACAACAGGACATTCTCCCTATGAACTTGTTTATGGGAAAGAAGTTTTGCTCCCCATTGAGTTCCAAGTTAGAACCTTTAAGATGGCAGTTCAATTGGGAATGGATCTAATAGAAGCCCAAAAGCATAGAATGGAGCAGTTGAATGAGCTAGATGAGATTAGACAAGAAGCAATCCTAAGAACTGATCTAGTTCAATATCAAAGAGCTAAGTGGCATGACAAATACATCAAGGAGAAAAAGTTTCAAGAAGGAGATTAGGCATTGCTATTTCATTCCAAGTTTAAAGATTTCAAAGGAAAATTTCAGACTCATTGGCTTGGGCCATATGAGATTGACAAAATCTTTAACAATGGAGCGATAAGAATCAAAACCATTGATGAACATCAAACTCCTCTTATTGTGAATGGTCATAGATTAAAGATCTATCATAAGCCACTCTCAAAGGAGGAATTTGTCAAAATCTTTCAAGATAATTCTGCAATAAGGCTAGTGAAGAAGAATCCTTCTTCTCCACCAGCCTAGTCTTTGTTCTTTTCTGTTTTATAAAAAAAAAAATTGTATAAGCCTGAAAACCAATCACTGATTGGCAATATTATACATAAAATATAGGGCAAGAATCAAAAACTTTTGATGCCCTATATTTTCCAAAAAAAAATCTTTCCTTATTTTATTCATAGTTTCATGTCATTTCACTTCACTCCATTTCATTTCATCATCTCATTTCAACAATAAAATTCCTTTCATGACCAGTTTTCATATATCATTCACTCAGTCATATGTTCACTGTGTTAGTTTGCACAGCTGAATTCAATTTCTGCAGCTAGAAACTGATTTCGCAGCCAGTTGATTGATTCTGCAGCTAACACTCTGTTATTCAGCACTGACAGTCAGATGTTCACCAAATGATGATGAGAACCAAGTGCAGGTATGACAAAGGGAAATACTTTGAAGATATAAAGCACCTAAAGCACCAACAGGAAGCAGCTAATCAAAGGTTAATGGACGAAAGTGGCAAAAATTCCAAGGTATGACCAAGATTTATTTCAAATAACATTTAAAAAAAACACATTCTATATAGTTATGAAACCACGGCTCCATTATATGTAATGATTAGCATTGATAGCTTCCATAACTGCTCCATGACCTTTACATGATTTCTCCACGAACCTTGCATTAATTTTTAATGGCCTCATGATCCGCCTCCGAATTTAACTCGTGTTTATTTGTACGTTGGCATTCCACCTGCTAAACTGGGTAATTATGAGGACGTAATCTATTTGATCACGGCTCTGTCCCGCCACACAATCTGCAGCCATTTTGAGAATGTTCTCACGCTTATTCAGTAGTCGTCTATCTCAAAAGCTAAGCTCACTCTATTCCCATACTATCCCGTTTGTTATTTCCGGCCTGTTTACACTCCCGTGAACTCATTCTCATTACCTGTTCTCTGCTCTTTCGTTTACGACTACTGGTTTTTCTCCACAAACCTTTGCCATTCCCTGCTAACACAGTCATTTCACCTCCGTCAATCCATTATTCACTCAGACGTATTTTAAGGCAGGAGGTAGGAATGGGTCTTTTGCTAAGAGCAGAACCGGAAGGGCCCAAATTCATGGAGGGGTATCCCCAATTGAAAAACATACTAAGGAAGGCACGGTGGCTACAGTTCATCCAGAAATTCAGAGGCTACAACAAAGAAGTTACGAAGACATTTGCGAGGTCTTTTAATGGCATGGAAGTTGAGGTTGGAGACCTTAAATTTTCAGTTACGGAGGCATCTATCACTGCAGCAACAAAACTCCCACAGGAGGGAGAATGGTGGTTCAAAAACAAAAGCTTTGATGAGAGGGCCTGGAGGGTTATCCTATGCAATCCAGGTATGGATATAACCATTTTCAAACGTGGAATCCCTGTCTCTGCTTTAGAAGAAAAGTGGGCTAGTCTATTATTGATAATCCAGAAGTTTATTACATGTGAGGGACGGTTTGGGTCCATGTATATGTACCACACCTGGTTGCTAATGAATTTTCTAGAAAATCAAACCATCAATTTGCCTTACTTTTTATTGAATAGTCTGAAAAAGATGTCCATAACTATACAAAAGAATTTGGAGGACATAGAACCCCACCTGTACCATCACGGCCTTGTAAAAATTTTGATTGAAAAATAGTTGAAGGAAAAGAAGGACACCTGGGAACAGTTTTTGGTTAGAAACTTCTTTCAAGATCCACCTGAAACACCCGAGAGTAGCTCAACAAGGAAAAGTAGGAGAAGGAAAACAAGTGTGAGAATTAAGGACACTCCTACTAACATAGCTAAAGAAACTAATAAAGAAGAGAAGCTGTCTGAAAGTGGGAAGGAAGGATCTGAGGTTAGGAAGCAAAGAAAATTAAAGGGGAAAAGAGATATTGAAGCTGTCTATCAAACCCCAAAACCTTCCTCAGAAGAGGACCACCAAATACTTTCTAAAAGACTAGTTTACCTTCAGGAACAATCGACTACAACAAAGAGGAAAGGGAAAGAAAAACAAAGTATGGAGAAAGAAGACACTAGCTCACAAAATCTAAGGAGGAGCTCCAGACTTAAAGGAAAATTGACTAAAGTACAAACTAAAGGGCCCCACTTCATTGATTTAGGAGGGGAAACACCAGAACAACCTCCAAAAATTCCTCCTGGCCGTGGCCCACACCATACTCCTATTCCTCAGCCAGATTTTGAGATTAGTCCTTCTCAGCCAGATCTTGAGATTAGTCCTTCTCAACCAAATTTTGGGGACAGCCCAAGGAAGACTACACCTGAGATAGATCCAACCCAGCAAGAAATGTATGATTATATTGAGACGTTGGAGAAAACTTCCACAGATCAAGGCACTTCATCTGCCCAACCTAATATAGCCCAAGAAGCTTTAATCCAATCACTAAAATAGGGAGTTTTTGAGCTGGAGGTCCTAAATAGACACATCAAAAGAGAAAATGAAACATTGAAAGAACAGAGCAGGTTGGATAAGATTATTCACGACAACACCATGTTGCATCTTGGGCTATGGCAGAAGAAAAATAGAAAATTGAAGAAAAAGAGCAGGAGGTTGAGCAGAGCTCTCATCAACCTCAAATTCAAGTGCCTAATGAGGAAGCCGAGGATGACAGTGGTCCCAAGAAAGAAGAAAAGGAGGCTGGATGTGTTGGCAGAGGTCTCAGAACACATGAACTGAAGGGAGGATGGTCAAAGTTTTGGTTGCATGGGGACATGCAACACCTTCACAGTGGGGGTATGTTGAGCCCTGAAACTACATCTCTCCTACACATTTTCCTAGACTTTTTCCCCTCAACAGTACCTCATAAGCTATCAAAGATCATTGCATATTGATTCTAAAAGAGCATTTAAGTAGTTTTCTAACTACGTTTTTGTGTTTGCTATTTGAATTAGATTTTGCTCATTAGTTGTGGAATACAGCCACTTTTCACAGCTGATTCAACTTTCCTAGCTGTTTTTGTTGATCTCTAGGTTACAGGTGTCATCAAGCAAAATGAGGCACGTGGGCAGTTCAAGAATGATCTGGACATGGATCAGGTCCTATTGGTTCAACCAAATTCGCAAAGGAAGCCCTTGGTCAAACAGTGGTCAGACGAAGGAGTTCTACGACAAGCAGGTCTCTGTTTTTCAACACGTGAAGGATCCAAGACCGTTCCTAGATCCGTGGGTTCATTTTGACATCTGTAGACTGCCTCCATAACACAAATCCAACAACCATCTTTTGACAGATTGATTGATCTTGGCAACCATCATGCTAAACTCACGGATGTTGTCTTTTACGTGTCCTCTGTTGAAGGTGTTTCATAAGAAAACAATTATGTAATTTCCCTTATAAATAACGCATTTGCAAACGCATGTAGAGTTAGTTTTTGATGTTGTTTTGCTGTTAGTCATTGTACTGTGCCGTGAACTGGTCCTACTGTTGTAACGAGAGGAGTTTTCCTCTATTTTGCAATACAATAAAACTTTGTTTTATATGACTGTGTGAGCGTAATTCTAGACTGATAGCGTGTTGACCAAGGCCGTGCAGAGGGCCCCTGTTGGCTGAGGTTTTGTTTTCTTTTCTGTAAAGTTTTTATGTGTTGTTTCCTTATTTCCATTGCACATATTTCATAATCTATTCACCTGTGTATATTTCATAAGTTAGTTATGATGTTAATGTTACATTCATGTACATGATTTTTCAAGCATTGTATATTGTTGCTAACACTGATCAGTGTGCGTTTCAGGTTAGGATAGGCCTGGGCATTTTCATACAATTTTTACGATAACTAGTGACATGAGATTAGCCTCTCTGTTGACTTTTCTTTTCTTAGCTTTTCAATTTCAGTTATGCTTTGCTTTCAGTTTTATTCATTTGCTTTGTTAGTTAGTTTAGATATCAAATTACTCATATCATTGATGTTATCTCCAAAGCCATAGCTTAACTCCGAAAAGACTACTTGGCGAGCTATCGGACTGTGAATGATGTGATTTGATTTTAGTTTTATTTTTCTGCAATTAGATATCAAATTCCTCATATCATTGACATTATCTCCAGAGCCATAGCTTAGCCCTGAAAAGACTACTTGGCGAGCTATCGGACTATGAATGATGTGATTTGATTTTAGTTTTAATTTTCTACAATTAGATATCAATTCCTCATATTATTGACGTTATCTCCAGAGCCATAGCTTAACCCCGAAAAGACTACTTGGCGAGCTATCGGACTATAAATGAAGTGAATTGATTTTACTTTTATTAGTTTGCAGTTTTTGATTTGTTTGAGTGCAATAGCTTAACTTTTATTTCTGTATTTAGATAAGCAGTAGAGATAGAAATTTCATGATCAATAGTTCATCATTTGTTTGATTCAAGTAGCTGCACATTTACATTCTTGTTTAGCTGCACATTTACATTCTTGTTCAAGTATTAATTTCATCACTAGACTGTTTTGAGATCCTCTGAAGTGTTAAGTTCTGGAAGTCATCATAAAGGACACAATTGCCTGAAAATCTATACCCAAACTTTCCTTCTAAAGTATTCTTAAAACTTAGGAATAGGATTTCCATTTGCATTAGGAGACAAACCAAGATAAAACTCCCAAAAACAAGATACAATTGAAAACAATAACAACTAAGAAAGAGGTTGCCTTGCACATATAGTGCACCACACTTCATCAGTTTACGACTCCCGGATTGATAATTAATGTAGCAATTTAGGACATACTAAATTGACTAAACAATAGGGAGCTCAAAAAGGTCACTATTAAAGATAAGTTTCCCATTTCGGTCATTGATGAATTACTGGATGAATTGCATTGATCAATTTACATCACCAAGTTGGATCTTTGTTCAGGATATTATCAAATCAGAATGATGACCGAAGACATTCTGAAAACAACATTTAGAACTCATGAGGGTCATTATGAATTTTTGGTCATGCCTTTTGGCCTTACCAATGCACCTTCTACATTTCAAGGTTTGATGAATTCCATTTTCAAACCCTTCCTTAGAAAATTTGTGTTTGTATTTTTTGATGATATACTAATCTACATCAAGTCTTGCAAGGATCATGTTGAACATGTTGACAGGGTGCTACAACTATTGGAGGAGAAACAATTATATGCAAAAATATCCAAATTTTTCTTTGGAGTACAAGAGGTGGAATATCTGGATCATATTGTATCTCATGAAGGAGTTAAGGTAGACCCTAGCAAAATTAAAGCCATTAAGGAATGGAAAATCCCCACATCCATAAAGCATCTGCGAGGATTTCTCGGGTTGACAGGGTATTATCACAAGTTTGTTAAGAATTATGGGAGAATAGCAGCACCTCTAACAACATTATTGAAAAAAGATGCATTTTCATGGACTCCAGAAGCAACAAAGGCCTTCGAACATCTTAAAATGGCAATGTGCCAAGCATCGGTCTTAGCTACACTGGACTTCACAAAAACCTTTATTGTGGAATGTGATGCTTCAGGAAATGGAATTGGTGTTGTTTTAATGCAAGATGAAAGACCCATTGCTTTTGAAAGTCGTCCAATCAAGGGAAAGTTTTTACACAAAGATATTTATGAGAAGGAAATGTTGGCAATACTACATGCACTTAAGAAATGGCGACCCTACCTAATGGGAAGACACTTCAAGGTAAAAACGGATCATGATAGCCTTAAATACTTTTTAGAACAAAGATTATCATCTGAAGAGCAACAAAAGTGGGTCACAAAGATGTTGGGTTATGACTTTGAAATCATCTACAAAAAAGGGAAGCAAAATGTGGTGGCAGATGCACTCTCAAGAAAGGGTGAGGATGTGGAAGCATTGTTGTGCGCCATTTCTATTATCCAACTAGATTGGATAAACGAAGCAAGGGAGGAATGGAAGAATGATGAAGAAGTGTGGAAACTTATTCAAAAGCTACAACAAGATTTCAATACATCTGATACATTTAGCTGGCAAAATGATTTGTTATGGTACAAAGATCGCTTATACCTCTGTAAGAATTGCCAACTCAAACAAAAGATTCTTATGGAATTGCACACTTCTCCCTTAGGAGGGCACCCAACATTTTTAAAAACTTACCACAGGGTTAAGAAGGAAATTTTTTGGGATGGCCTTAAATCAGATATTCAAAAGTTTGTGGTGGAATGTTTGGTTTTCCAACAAAATAAAGTTGAAAAAAATTAAGACCTCGGGTCTATTACAACCTTTATCCATTCCAAGCCAACATTGGGAGGAGGTTTCAATGGATTTTATCACAGGTTTACCCAAGTCTGAGGGAAAGAGTGTCATCATGGTGGTAGTTGACAGACTTACCAAGTATGCACACTTTTGTGCATTATTACATCCATTTAAATCCAATACAGTTTCTACTGCATTTATGTAAACAATTCAAAAGCTACATGGAAACCCAAAGATTATTGTAAGTGATAGAGATCCCATTTTCATTGGAAATTTTTGGAAAAAATTATTTTCTTGTCATGGTACTCAGTTAGCTCATAGCTCATCTTATCATCCTCAATCTGATGGGAAAACTGAGATAGTAAAAAAATGTTTGGAAGGAAATCTTCGTTGCTTTGTATCTGATAAACAGACACAATAGGTCAAATGGTTGCCTCTAGCTGAATGGTGGTATAACACTTCCTTTCATACAGCAACAAAAATGACCCCATTTATGGCAATTTATGGATATCAGCCACCATCCATCATGTTATCTCAAAAGCAGGCCCTGGAAGGCTGCAGACCAGGAAGACTTCAAGTAATTGTTTAAAACCAATCTTTTAGCTAAGGCTTAGCCTACTTAGCTTGAGAGGGCTCTCTCAAAGGATTAAAGGTTTTTTGATTATGATCAAGATGGCTAACTCTTTGTGAAACAAATAGGAATGAAAATGGTGGAAACAAAATTAACAAGCATCCATTGGGCTTATGGAGTCATATGTGATTTAGTATTAACAATAGGATTGGCTTTTCATAAAAGTCAAGGCATTCAGATTTCAATATAGGTAGAGCACACCAAACACAAAAAGACAGTCTACAAGTATATGAAGGAAATTAGAACACTGCAAGTGATTTCTAAGTAATCAAATACTCATAACACTGTAGATAACATGAAAAGACAACAAAAGAAATTCATACATTGAACTCTCTATGATTCTTGAGAAGCATAAGCCAGTACTGTATTACCAAAAAAAAAACAGAGTCTTTACATAAGCCAAATATCAGAGCTTCTTTACATAAATTTCCAACCCTATTTACATTGCTCTTTCTCCAATATATAGAGCTCTTCTACCTAATTGAGATTCCTCCTCAAGCATGAGGGGAACTCGAAATCTACTTCTAATGACACCTATTCAAATCTTAACTGCCTATTAAATGTAACAAACTATTACTAGACTTTCTAGAGATCTAAATCAAATAGGAGTCTAACTCCATATTATGCTAATAATAGCCTTAATTACAGTCATTCTCGTTCTTTGACATGTGGTCCCTTTTTAGTTTGGCTGTGGTGGATGTTCAAAGCTCCATACTGGTCTTCAATGTTACATCTTCTCCATTGCCCCTGAAACATAGGAAACTACCCCTGTTTATCGGCCTTTGGTTTTCCTTGAAAATGTTCGAATCCAATGAACCATGTCTTTCATCTTTGATTATCCAAAATATATCAGAATGCCACGTCCTTGATGTGTTGTCAACCTCTTTCATGTGTGAAGGCAAAAGCTCCTCCAAGCTGTCTGACATATCTTGGACTGTAGTAAATGTGATCACTTTATGACAAAAAGTTTAGAGTTGGATTCGAATACATGTTTCCTCCACCTGTCTTGACCTTGTTGAAAGTTGATACCTGTATATGATCCCTTGAAGATATTTCCTTTTCAAAAAAATTCCACTTGTATTTCAAAATCGGTTGACTGAGATTAGACTGTGTAGCTTCAACAGTTTCGTAGCGCGCTACGAAACTGTTGTGCGTTAGTCATCATCTTCAGCAGTTTCGTAGCGCGCTACGAA
The DNA here is from genome assembly GCA_031772625.1 of Pinus tabuliformis. Lineage (NCBI taxonomy): Eukaryota > Viridiplantae > Streptophyta > Pinopsida > Pinales > Pinaceae > Pinus > Pinus tabuliformis. The sequence continues at coordinate 1,313,267,887 of CM062819.1, forward strand.
ACTGCTGTGTAATTCCAAAAACACAGTTTCAACCCAAAACTTTGCTATTTTGAGCTTCTTACTATTTAAACATTCTTCAACTGCTCCAAGGCCTTTCAAAACTAAATGGAAAGTATGATTCTTCAAGAAAGATTATACCAAGCAAAACCATCAAAATTTGAAACATAGCCTTACTTGAAATGGGATTTCTTTAAGGAAAATATTTCTACTGGCTTAACTATATCTTTAAGTCTTCAATTTTTTTCTTCATGACTTTGATCCCAGATCTGAGGTTTGTATTGACCTTTCTAATAAATTGAGCTTCCTTTATTGCAGGAACAATCCAGCTATGGAATTGAACATTAAAATCAACCACCTCGTGTATTTGAAATGTTTAGTCCTCCCACCGAGCTTGCATTTGGTTAAAATAAACCTCCTTAACTGCAAATTTCCTGGAAGCTTTCTTCAGTCTAGCAATTTCAAAGTTGGCCAATTCCAATCTCCTTTTCAAGTCTTCCACACTATCTTCTTCTTGAATGGTAACTGCTTTGCCTTTATCCTTTCTTTCATGAGGCTATGTCACCTCCCCTGTTTCATCTGCTCTTGGCAGTACCTCTTGTATTTGTTTAAACTTCCTCGTTATGGGTCTCCTGGGCTTAAAGACAAATTGATCAACCTGATCATCAAACTTGAGTTTTTTTAAGGCTTTGACTCTCTTAGCCTTGTCTTTTCCTGACTCTATCAAATCTGCTTGAACTAGTGGAGATTCTTCAATGTCGATGGCTTGCAATAAGTCATTTAAATCTCCCTTCGAAACAGGGCTTTCTTCAATAATCCTTGATTTTCCTTTTTCTTTAGCTACCTGGCTCCTAGTCCTTCTTCTTTGAACTCCTTCACCTGTGCTTGATTCATGTGCATCTTCTTTGACCTGAGTTTTCTCTTTAAGGGACTGCTGGGGTGTATCCTAGATAGTCAGTGGCATGGTGGATTCTCTTACTTGCTTCCTTGCCTTTAACTTTGAAAACCTCATGGATCTTGTTTCTGCCTAATGACCAGTTGTTGTTGGAAGATCTTTTGTAGCTTGAGGACTGAGACCGGTCTCGTTTTTTAAACTAGACATGAATATAAAGGTGGGCCAGTCTCTACCTACTTTCTGGAGTTCATGCAGAACAATCAACTTAATCAAACCGTGGTGAAACAATGAGGTCTCACAGGCTTCTTTCCTTAGCTGCACATTATCACACATTTTACTTAAGCTACGGAATAAGTAAAAAGGTAGATCAATGGATATCTTTCCTGTGAAATGTAGCAAAAGCTTGAAATGATATGAATACACCTTGTTATAGCTGCCTTCACAAGTAAGGTACCTCTATATACAGGTAAGCAGATTGGCATATGAGTCTTTGACATAATTTCTAGGCACATACTTGTTTTAATCTGAGTCAATGTGTTATGGCTTCAAAAACTCTTTACAAGGAGTCATATCAAATTTGAAATTCTTAAACCAAGTTTCTTGTCCCCTTGGAATCTCAATAACTATGGATATTACCTCTGGTGAGACTTGTAATTCAAACATCCCAACATTCGAATTCAGCCCTGTGAAATTCAAAGAAAATTCCTTGGTGGTTTGTGCATGACCTCCCTGTAGTTTCTCACAAAAATTCCAACATCCAACCTGCTTGAATGCTTGCTCAACTTCTTTATGTTTCAAGATAATGTCTACACCTTCAGGTTCGTTTCTTAAGCACCTGCCTGATCTGTGGTCTTTTCTTTCTGCCGATCCCTCCATGAAGGTTCAGTGTAATGGAGGTTTGAAATGCCAACACTGCTTAAATTTCAATTTCTGCCTTGCTTGAATGACTGCCTCGCTTGATAACTGCCTCGCTTGATAACTATGGATTCAAATTGAAAACTTGCAATCTTGTCCCTCATGCAACGAATACAATCATCATTAAGACTGTGAATACCTGGCCTCTCTTGGAACTTTCAATCCGTGTGTACCAACGTACCTAGTGGCTGTAATAATGGAGATAAGTGGTTGGACATGATATGTGGAGTGCATAAGCTGACAATGAATGATGCAACCATAACTGAACTTGACAGATTTGACAGTTAGGAAATATTCGTTGCGGATTGCACGAATCTCCGATTTTGTAGCGCAGTCAGTGTAAATTTTGAATTATGCGCTACGAAATCACCTAAAACATGTTGCGCTGCGAAACTGCTAAAAAGAATCTATGCACTGCGAAAACACTTCAAAATGATTACATGCGCTACGAAATCACCTAAAGGGCTTTGTGGCACATAGTAACTTTTAAACAAAACTGACACATGGCTATGAGACCAGTGATGAATGAGAATGACCAGTGATGAATGAGAATGCATAGTTGACTCAAGAATCCTAAAACTTAGACTCTAAGGGAAACAAAAATCAAACTTAGACTAGCACCGACCTTTACCATCAAACTAGTGTGAGAAATTTGGCATTAGAATTCTTAAGTGATAACATATCACATCATATTTAAGAGAAAATTCTAAGGTTCAAGAAGTTTAACATCACATCGAACATCAACAACAAGTCCTCCAACTCTTAAAGGATAACCTCGTGTTGGCATAGAATATAATGAAACGACAGGTAGATCAACATTGCAGCGAAAGAAGTTTTGATGTAGGTGATTGGGTATTCCTATGGCTACAACCATATAAACAAATGTCCCTCAAGCAAGCTAAGAATGATAATAAATTATCACCAAAGTATTATGGTTTGTACAAGGTGTTGCAAAATATTGGTACTATGGCATACAAATTGGAGCTTCCTACAGCTTCTCGAGTGCACCCAGTTTTCCGTGTTTCATGTTTAAAGAAGGTTATAGGTGACAAGCTCCCTGTTCAAACAATATTTCCAGAACTTGACGAGGAAGGAAAAATTATATTGGAACCGGAAGAAGTCACAGAAACAAGAACTCGACAGCTACGAAATCGATCAATTTTGGAGTATCTCATCAAGTGGAATAACTTATCTGCTGAAGATTCCACATGGGAGGATGAAAATTTTATACAGAATCATCCAGAACTACTCAAGCGTTGAGGACAACACTTTTTTGAAGGAGAGGGGCATGTTAGGTCCCTATAATACTAGTGATTACCCCATTACTATTGTAGTTGTATCCCTTATTAATATTGTTGTGCCCCTATTGTCCCCATATTGTTATTACAGTGCCCCATAGAATCCCTCTATTGTTATTTTTGTGGCTTTATATTATTATTGTTATGTCGCTGGGTTATATTTTGACTTCTTAGACTCCTATATATAGAAATGAGGTTTTGTCATTTGAATCATCCAAGAATTGTTCAATTATGTAATGTAAAGGAGGTTGCCCCCTCGAAGAGGCTAAATTCTAAGGCGTTGATCTATCTTTTCTATCTTTTTGTGAGCTGGTTTCATAACAGAAACTTTGAAAGATCAAGTGTGAAAAGGATGACACGATCTCTATGTATTTGAACAAGCTCACCTCATGCAAGGATGAGCTTGGAAGTGTAGGGATCATGACAGCTGATGATGACATGGTGAGTCTTGCACTCCTCGGTCTTCCTAAGAGCTGGCATAGCTACCAGGACTCGGTTAATGGAAGAGAGAAACTGCCAGATTGGGAATGACTTTGGCCAGATTTGATGTAGGAGGAGATAAGAACAAGCACTAGAGATGGTTCTTCATCTATGGAGGATGAAGAAAAATGTGCCTTAATGAGTAAGGCGAAGAAGGGGAAGGAGAAGGTTTCTCTTTCCGAATCCAGTTCTTCCCATGGTGGGAAGAAGTTTGACAAATCGAAAGTGCGATGCTTTCATTGTCATGAGGTGGGCCATTTTGTTACAAATTGTCCACTGAGTAAATCCAAGAAGGGATACGGGGAAGGATATGAGGGTGAGGCACTTGCTTCACAGTTCGAGTTGGATTTCACACTCTTCGCATGCATGGTTTCATCCATGGTGGGAAGTGGTTGGCTTCTTGACAGTGGAGCTTCTTTCCACATGAACGACGATAAGATTTTTTTCAATACTTTGGAGGAGAAAGATCTCCATATATTCATAGCGATGGGTAATGATGAAAAGTATAGTGTCTTAGGTGTAGGCACAATTATTTTTCAGAGGGAGCATGGAGCTCACCTTATCTTGACCGATGTCAAGTATGTACCAGGACCAAAGAGAAACTTGGTGTCGATTGTGATGCTGGAAGACAGAGGCTATGATGTAGTCTTCAGTAAGGGAAAGGTTTTCCTTAGACACATAATCACTAGACAAGTGAAGCAGATTGGTTCACGGGTCAAGAACTTGTATGATCTTGAGGTTCAAGATGCATGCAAAGCCTTGAGCAGCAAGGCAACTGATGGAGACTTGGTGGTTGAGAGGGAGAGTATATTACCTCTCAACATGCAGTGCTAGAAGAAGTCTCAGACGATTGTGGAGGAGCCATGATTAGTGTGGCAGCTTCAGGAGGTTGTGGAGAAACCACAACAGGGGAAGCTGAGTGGAGATCGAGTAGAGACATCTACTCATGCAGAGACCTCTAGTAGGGGGAAACTTTGAGCCAAGTGGGCAGAGGGATCACATGCAACCATACCTCCGGGTAGGAGGAGGGGGGATGTGGAGTGATCGTCCCAAGAAGGTTGGAATAGGGGCAAGATCCTTAAGGTATCCAACCTCTTTGATTCGAATTTTCTATGAGAGCCCCGATGAGGAGCAGAAAAACTGACTGATTGGGTAGAGACAGATGCAGATGGAGCAGTAGAGAGATCTATAGTGCACGGAATCCCAGGACAATGTAGAGCTAGAAGGCTGCAGCAACGCGAGAGGCACAAGTGTATTGCACCAGTGCAGGGTAGCACAGAGAGGTGTGCAATGGTGTGAGATGCATGGAGATGTTGCAGTACCATAGAGGTCAAAGAGGGAGCACTTGTCAGCAGCAAGTAGAGCTTCAACATCAGAGTATGTTTCTATCCCAACAGAGAGGTCACTTGGGAGTTTTTTTTGTTCCGAGGGTTGCTGGAGCAACCACACTTGGTAAATGTGTTGCATGCAGAACATTCCGGAGGTACATGATCGGGTTTGAGAGGAAGCCATTCTTGTTGAGAGGGAGTGTTGAAAATGGCAACAAGAAATTTCTAAAAATAGAAGTGCTAAAAATAGCAGTTTGGGTACCAGTGCTAGATTGGGCAACAGGGAATGAAAAATGGAAGTGCTAAAATAGAAGTTCTATTTTTAGGAGTTCAGTGTGGATTCCTATTTTAGTCAGTCCCTCGACTATAAACAGGAAGTAAATTATAATTTGATACTAACAGTAGTTTGTAAATTAATTAATTAATTCAGTTTAAGTTAATTAGTTAAGGAATTATGAACTTGAAGTCTATGTGAGGACATGCAACAGTTTCTCCTTTGATTGAGGGATTTAACCATCAATTAAAGGATGAGGATGAGTTGTAATTATGAGTTGTAATTAGTTGGCTCAGTTAACTAAGTCAAGTCCAGTTAGATTAATTTAACAAGTTGTTAAATTAATGAGATTCAGTTTGTTAATGCTTGCATGCATGTAACAATTGGTATTTTCAAATAACTGAAGATTCACTCATGGATAACTCATGCATGTCAGTTCAGATAGAGACCCAGTTGAGATTAGATGGAGGGATAGTGTACTATTAGTTGCTAGGATATTCCTTGTGAATATTCCTTGCATGTAGAAGGAATATTATTCCTTATGGATTGCGTAGTTGGACTTGAGGTTACAGCAGGTATGATGTGGCCAATTCACACATGTTATGACATTGGACCCCAATCAAAACTGCACAAGGAAATAGGAGCTTGGAGGACTTGTGTAGCCTATATATTCAGGCCTAGGTAGTCCATGAGCATCATCATCAGAGTACAGAGAGAGCAGGATAGCTTTTGAGCTGATTATTTTTGTATGTTGTTGAGGATTTCCACTTGATTGATAATACAGAGATGGGGTTTTAGGCTGGTGCTTTCCCCAGGTTATATCTTTTGTGTTATGGTTGATTACTTCTCATTCTCAGTTATATCTGTTCATGCTTGATGTTGCTCATGTTCAATTAAGCTTCCGCAAAGTTTATGGTAGATGTAGATCTAGTATTATGCTTTAGTACAGTGCATATATCAGTTTGATCTGTAGGTGAAACTTCTACATGATATCAGTGAGCTAGCTGATTTGTAGAGAAAATTCTACACTACAATAGTCTTGGTACTTTGACAAGAATGTCTCCTTCATAGCATTCCATGTTGAAATGGAAGCGAGGCCTAATCCCATGAATCATCTCAAGGCTACTCCTTTTAAAGTAGCAAGAAATAGCTTTAACTTCTGAGCATCTATTGTATAATCATAACTTCTGCATAGGAAATCAAACTCAAATAGAAATGTATCTGGATCTTCCACAGTCATCCCCTGGAAGGATGGTAAGGATGATAGAGGAATATTTTTCGTAGGAGCTTCACCTCCAATATTGCCAATTGGGAACTCAAAGGTAGTGGTAGTGGTGTCTGTTTTAGCATTGTTATCATTGTTGTCTCCCATGATTAGTTCTTCTAACTATTTCTGTAGCAGACGTTCTTCGAATTGTGTTTGTGATGGCCCTGCAGACGTGATTAATGCCTCAGATACCCTTGGGGCTAACTGTTTCACTACACTACCTATATCCGGATATTAATAAATCAAAAGGTGACTTTTTGTCTCAGGTGTCTATTGTCCCCCCTTGGTTTCCTCTTGCCCCTCAGTCCTCAAATTCTAGCTACTAACTTCCCCTTCTTGCTCATCAATTAAATCCTTGATCTTGGGGGTATAAGTGATAGCCTTATAATGATACAGTCCTGAGATGGAGGGATTGGAGGTTTCTACTTTCGCTATTGGAGTAACAGCCTTCTGTGGCCCTATTTTCCTTGCATTCCTTTGAGAGCTGGACTGTTCTTTTTCCACCTTGGAGATTAATTATTGGATAAATGTATTCCTTCCCAAATCTTCACCCTTCGCTTCCTTTTTACAACCCGTCGTTCTTGTGGATTATTAGAGTGGGGGTGATTTCAATATCTCTGTAAGTCCTACAAGTGCATGCATGGACCTTATGTGTAATAAATCACACTCTAAGTGTCTCAGTCTTCGATAGTGGTGAGCCCGCCTAGGTATGTTAGAACAATGCGCAGGTTCTTACCTCTCGTCTTACCACCCAATGACTGATGAGTTGAAGACACACTAACAAAGCATCAAAATGTCCTAAGTGTCCTAGTAATCACAATGGTGAGCTCGCCTAGGTATGTTAGAGCGATGCGCAGGTTCTTACCTCTCATCTTACCACCCAATAATTGTGGACTAGGAGCACTCTATATCAAACAAACAACTTGGCTAACTGTGTCGTCAACTTTCCATCCCCGAAAACGGCGCCAAAATGTAGTGCTATTTTAATCAACCTTAATTGACTCAAACTAAAACATTAATTGCCAACCCATGGTAGGTCTTGTTGTTTCAATGGAGTTCGCACTGTCTGTGCCGATACACTCCAACCAAGCAAAAGAAAATGTAGAAAACAGTGAAATATGTCACTGATCTAAATGGCTGAATCAAACCATACATGTAGATAAAAAAACACTCTACGGAATCAAATCACAACTCACAGCTATTAAAGTGAGGGTGCACCACACAAGAACTAACATCTATTCCAGCTGGTTACTACCAGTCTATTGATTAACTCAGTGTAACAACATAAGATAAATAGAAAAAACAGTGAATGTAATCCACAATTTTTACAACAACAATGAGAAACCATAAATCAATGAACTAAACTAGAATGTACAGTACCTATATCACTACGATCCCTACCAAAGAGGAGGGCCCTTCCTCCTTAGCAGGGTGGAGGAAGAACACGAAAGTGATTAACGAATTAGTTGGGAAGTAGTAACAGCATCACTGTGCTAATCGATATTAAAATAAATTTATAATTACAGAAACAGAGTAACGATACTCTTCTATATGTTGTCCCTTGATACATAAAAAGTCAAGTCTTTTATAACTTTTACAACGTGAAAATTAGAAACAGATCAGTCATGAGAATCTCCCGATTCTCATGCTGATAAAAAATAAACAATTTAAAACCTATTGCTAAATAAATATACATAAGTTTCAACTGTTGGAGTCTTGTTGCTTCAAAAATAAACAATCCCTAATGTCAACAGTTATTATGTGGAATAGTACCCACATTTCCATCTTCAGTGCAAAAGAAATGAGCAGATGTGATTCGGGATGATGTGACATAACTAACGACAACACCGTTGGTGTGACGACGAATCAGCGTGAGGTGTAACAACATCCAATGTGTAACAACATCAATCTGTAACAATAGCAATATGTAACAACATCAAGTGTGTAGTAGCAATATGTAACATCAACAAGTGTGTAGCAGCAACTTGTAACAACACTCGGGGTGTAACAATGAACCGTTCTACCCTTTCCCGCAGTTCATCCTTGCTACCTGTCTGCTGCATAGCTTCATTCCCTCAAGCTAACACCTGAAAAGATAGACTTTCCAAAATACTCTTCAATGCTCTCCCAGTTAGCCACAAAAAGGAATAAAGCCTCATATTATTTAGTAAAATATAACAAAGTAACATGATAGTAAAATGGATTTAAAAAGGTAAGAAAACAGGGAGTTTGGTCATATAAGGGCACAAGATTGGGGACAGAAAGGTCAAAACAGGGGAACGAATGTGCAGAAAATAGGTAAAAAACCACACCCAACACACACCTTTACAGGTTTTCCTAGAGATTTGAAGACAGGCATGGCAGATTTGAAGACAAATTTGACAAATTTTCTACAAGAAATACTTACTAATGGTGAAAAGGTAGTAAAGGAAACTGATGATGAGAACAAAAGAAATGTTAATCATGATTCCATAGATGCTAATGTTGGATCGAAGAATCACCATATTCCAAAAATCGATATGAGGAAGTTTGATGGCAAGGATCCCGCCACATGGATATTACAGATGGAGCAATTCTTCGATCTCAATAATGTGCAAAATGCACAAAAGGTACGTATGGCAACTGTATATTTGGAACCAAATCAGTTTGTATGGTATCAATGGCTTTGTTCTCGTAAAAAATTTATCACTTGGGCAATTTTTATGGAAGAATTGATAGCACATTATGAGGATACAAAAAGCAACACTTTTTTTAGCCAATTGATAAGTCTCAAACAAAAGGGTTCAATAATGGAGCACATTGAGGAGTTCCAAAAATTGAACATAAGGGTAAAAGATATTCCAGAGGAGCATAGGATTGATGTGTTCATAGGGTCTTTAAAGGATAATATCCAACATGATGTTCACCTTTGGGAACCTGATTCATTAGAGAAGGCATTCAGGTTAGCAAGAAAAATGGAAAGCAAAATTATGGCAACTAGGAAGCATACCACTCACAACTATAAAGACGGAAGTGTTGTTGCCCCTAGTCTTCCACAACCTACAAGGTTGACACCACAACAATTGGAAGAAAAAAGAGCAAAAGGGCTTTGTTACAGTTGTGATAGAAAATACACAAAAGGTCATAAGTGTGCTGAGAAGAAATTATTCTACATAGATTGTGAAGAGGAAGAAGAAAAGGAGCAAGAAAGGTCAAAAGAAGAGGATATACTCCAGGAACAAAGCCTAGATGAAGAACAAATAAATCCGACCATATCTTGTAATGCATTGGCAGGAATTACCACTCCTCAAACCATCAAGATAGAAGGACAAATCAAGAAGAAGGTAATAGTGTTGATTGATTCAGGAAGCACCCACAATTTTATTCATTGTAGGGTAGCAAAAGAATTGAATTGCTTCCTATATCCAGCACCAGAGTGTCAAGTGATGATTGCAAATGGAGGAACAATAAATTGCTCTGGAAAGTGCCATAATATCAAGCTATCCATGGGAGAATATGTATTGACTAGCCCAATGCTTTCCATTCCAATGGGAGGTGCTGATGTTGTACTAGGAGTCCAATGGCTACAATCCTTGGGTACAATAGCTTTTAATTTTCAAGAACTTTTCATCAAATTTTCTACGGAAGGAAAGGAAGTTGAATTAAGGGGTATTGCAGGGAAACCAGGAAAGATAATCAGCTCTAATGGCATGAAAAAGCTTCTAAAAAAGGAGCAAAGAGGTGTAATTGCACAATTATGTTCGCTAGATGTTTCCACATTGGAATCATCTATTTCTCCAGATCTCCAAAAAGTCCTGGACAATCATTCCAAGGTATTTGAGACTCCCAAAGGTCTCCCACCTATGCGTGATCATGATCATGCTATTCATCTGATTCCAGGAAGTGTTCCTCCAAACATCAGGCCGTACAGATATCCCTATGTCCAAAAAAGTGAAATTGAACGTATGGTTGCAGAAATGCTAGAGGCTGGTATAATTCAACCGAGTCAAAGTTCTTTCTCAGCTCCAGTAGTATTGGTGCACAAGAAGGATGGATCATGGCGCATGTGTCCGGATTATAGGGAGCTCAACAAGCTCACTATTAAAGATAAGTTCCCCATTCCTGTCATTGATGAATTACTGGATGAATTGCATGGATCAATTTACTTCACCAAGTTGGATCTTCGTTCGGGATATCATCAAATCAGAATGAAGATTGAAGACATTTCGAAAACGACATTTAGAACTCATGAGGGTCATTATGAATTTTTGGTCATGCCTTTTGGCCTTACCAATGCACCTTCAACATTTCAAGGTTTGATGAATTCAATTTTCAAACCATTCCTTAGAAAATTTGTGTTAGTATTTTTTGATGATATACTAATCTACAGCAAGTCTTGGAAGGATCATGTTGAACATGTTGACAGGGTGCTACAACTATTGGAGGAGAAACAATTATATGCAAAAAGATCCAAATGTTTCTTTGGAGTCCAGGAGGTGGAATATTTGGGTCATATTGTATCTCATGAAGGAGTTAAGGTAGACCCTAGCAAAATTAAAGCCATTAAGGAATGGAAAATCCCCACATCCATAAAGCATCTGCGAGGATTTCTTGGGTTGACAGGGTATTATCGCAAGTTTGTTAAGAATTATGGGAGAATAGCAGCACCTCTAACAACATTATTGAAGAAAGATTCATTTTCATGGACTCCGGAAGCAACAAAGGCCTTTGAACATCTTAAAGAGGCAATGTGCCAAGCACCGGTCTTAGCTACACCGGACTTCACAAAAACCTTTATTGTGGAATGTGATGCTTCAGGAAATGGAATTGGTGTTGTTCTAATGCAAGATGAAAGACCCATTGCTTTTGAAAGTCGTCCAATCAAGGGAAAGTTTTTAAGCAAAGCTATTTATGAGAAGGAAATGTTGGCAATACTCCATGCACTTAAGAAATGGCGACCCTACCTAATGGGAAGACACTTCAAGGTAAAAACGGATCATGATAGCCTTAAATACTTTTTAGAACAAAGATTATCCTCTGAAGAGCAACAAAAGTGGGTCACAAAGATGTTGGGTTATGACTTTGAAATCATCTACAAAAAAGGGAAGCAAAATGTGGTGGCAGATGCACTCTCAAGAAAGGATGAGGATGTGGAAGCATTGTTGTGTGCCATTTCTATTATCCAACCAGATTGGATAAACGAAGCAAGGGAGGAATGAAAGAATGACGAAGAAGTGTGGGCACTTATTCGAAAGCTACAACAAGATTCCAGTACTTTTGATACATTTAGCTGGCAAAATGATTCGTTATGGTACAAAGATCGCTTATACCTCTGTAAGAATTCCCAGCTAAAACAAAAGATTCTTATGGAATTGCACACTTCTCCCTTAGGAGGGCACTCAGGATTTTTAAAAACTTACCACAGGGTTAAGAAGGAATTTTTTTGGGATGGCCTTAAATCAGATATTCAAAAGTTTGTGGCGGAATGTTTGGTTTGCCAACAAAATAAAGTTGAAACAATTAAGACACCGGGTCTATTACAACCTTTATCCATTCCAAGCCAACGTTGGGAGGAGGTTTCAATGGATTTTATCACAGGTTTACCCAAGTCTGAGGGAAAGAGTGTCATCATGGTGGTAGTTGACAGACTTACCAAGTATGCACACTTTTGTGCATTATCACATCCATTTAAAGCCAGTACAGTTTCTACTGCATTTATGGAAACAATTCAAAAGCTACATGGAAACCCAAAGATTATTGTAAGTGACAGAGATCCCATTTTCACTGGAAATTTTTGGACAAAATTATTTTCTTGTCTTGGTACTCAGTTAGCTCATAGCTCATCTTATCATCCTCAATCTGATGGGAAAACTGAGATAGTAAACAAATGTTTGGAAGGATATCTTCGTTGCTTTGTATCTGATAAACAGACACAATGGGTCAAATGGTTGCCTCTGGCTGAATGGTGGTATAACACTTCCTTCCATACAGCAACAAAAATGACCCCATTTATGGCACTTTATGGGTATCAACCACCATCCATCACATCATATTTAAGAGAAAATTCTAAGGTTCAGGCAGTGGAACATCACATCGAACATCAACAACAAGTCCTCCAACTCTTAAAGGATAACCTCGTGTTGGCACAAAATAGAATGAAACAACAGGCAGATCAACATCGCAGTGAAAGAAGTTTTGATGTAGGTGATTGGGTATTCCTACGGCTACAACCATATAAGCAAATGTCCCTAAAGCAAGCTAAGAAGTACAATAAATTATCACCAAACTATTATGGTCCGTACAAGGTGTTGCAAAAGATTGGTACTATGGCATACAAATTGGAGCTTCCTGCAGCTTCTCGATTGCACCCAGTTTTCCATGTTTCATGTTTAAAGAAGGTTATAGGTGACAAGCTCCCAATTCAAACAATATTGCAGAACTTGATGAGGAAGGAAAAATTATATTGGAACCGGAAGCAGTCACAGAAACAAGAACTCGACAGCTACGAAATCGATCAATTTCAGAGTATCTTATCAAGTGGAAGAACTTATCAGCTGAAGATTCCACATGGGAGGATGAGAATTTTATGCAGAAGTATCCAAAACTACTCAAGCGTTGAGGACAACACTTTTTTGAAGGAGAGGGGCATGTTGGGTCCCTATAATACTAGTGATTACCCCATTACTATTGTGGTTCTACCCCTTATTTATATTGTTGTGCCCTTATTACCCCCATATTGTTATTTCTGTGCCCCATAGAATCCCTCTATTGTTATTTTTGTGGCTTTATATTATTATTGTTAGGTCGGCTGGATTATATTGTGACTCCTTAGACTCCTATATATAGAAAGGAGGTTTTGTCATTTGAATCATCCAATAATTGTTCATTTATGTAATGTAGAGGTTGCCCCCTCGAAGAGGCTGAATTCTAAGGCGTTGATATATCTTTTCTATCTTTTCTTGAGCTGGTTTCATAACAGACCGTCCTCGTATAGACAAGGCATCACCATTCTAGCCCTCTATATTTTTTCATCTCATTTCCTCCGACAACAAGGATGGGTCTATTTCATCAAACTAAAAGGTAGTCACATTGCTACCTATTGCAACAACTAGACTATCCCACAAATCTGGTAGAGAACACAACAAAATGATGCACTTAGCTTCATCTGAAATTTTTATATCAATAGATAAAAACTCTCTTACCATAGTATTAAAGGTGTTAAGATGCTCTGTCACCGAGTCTCCATCCTTCATCCTCAGGTTATACAATATTTTCCAAAGGAACAATTTATTCACCAGAGACCTAGACTGGTACAAACTCCCTAACTTGTCCCACAAAGCCTTCTCTGAAGCTTCCCCTAATACATTCAACAATATTGAATCTGAGATACACAACTATATTTGTTAAACACACACATGGGCAACAAAAAAATAGGAAAGATAAATAGGAGAGTACACTTATTATTAACAAATGATATACATTTATAGTACATGGTGTGATCCTTGGATTCATATTCCAAGTGGTCTGTTGGACTCCTTTTGGCTGTTCAGCTTCCACACCAACCCTTAGAGGATTAGGTGTCCAACATTCCCCCCTTAATCCGAAGGGTTATGTATGAGTCCAAGAAGAGAGTTGTAATAAAAAAATGTGCAAAAATGAATGGCAACACTAGGCTGAATGTGCTCTCTAAAATGTTGGTATAAAAGGAGGTGGTTTAAGGATGACCACCAACACTGGAACACTTAGTGCAGTTCCCAGAACTCTTCCAAGTCTGGCATGAAGCTCAAGTCTTCTGCTAGAGGAAGTGCTCCTGATGTTTTGAGGAGGGAAACCTTCAACCAATAAAGGGAGGTCTCACCCTGCATAAAAGGGAGAACCTCAACCTAAAAAGGGAGGTCTCATCCTATGATGGTTTAAGGATGATCAACAAATATGGAATGCTTAATGCAATTCCTGAAACTCTTCCAAAAATGGCAAGAAGCTGAAGTCTTTTGCTAAAGGAAGTGTCCCCAATTCTTTGAAGAGGTATCACCGACTAAAGGCATGCTCAAGGGCATCTTTGTCTCTGGCTACAACTCTGAATCTGATATGGTAGGTTGTGGCTCAGGCTCGCTTGATGTGACTTTGAATCTTGTAGATGACCATCATTTCCCCCCCTATCAGATACAAGGTGAGATGATGGAGAAAACTCAATTGCAATATTGTTCAATACTCTAAAACAAGTTCTGATATGTCACTGGAATATCTTCTTGGTTGTTGATGCTCATTGCCAAGAAGCGATCCATCCAAGATGAATCTTTGTTCTTGTAGGAGGTCTATTTCTGAAGCATCTGTTTGAAGAATGACCGGTTTTATGACAGTTCTTACATGGATGAAGATCAAAACAATGATCTTTCAGATGGCCAACTCAGTCACAGTGATGGCATTTCACAATCTGTTTTTGTGGAAGAGGGGCAGAATCTAGAACAGTTGGAGGTGAATTGTCATGAAGGAATTCAACACTCTAAAACTGAATGGGCTTTGAGTAATCTGCAATATGAAAGGACACATCCTTGTCATATCCAAGACCTGTTTTGTGCTTGTTATGGACAAGCTCTTCCCAAGGTCTGATGATGGGCTTGGGAAATGTAGACTGAACTTTTGTTATTGCATTAGGCACTAAATCTAAATTTTCAACATTATTGGCTTGCTGCTTATGGGAGTCTGTTTCATTGTTTTGAACAGAAACAAGTTCAGAATGATGACTCCACTGTTGTAATTCTTCTTGCTAGAATTGATATTCAAGAAGTAAAAAATCAATCTTTTCATGTACATCTTATAAACAACTATGAATATCCGTGAGAAAATCCTTGCTGATTTTGACTATATTATCCATAGTAGAGAGTATTAGATTGTCCAATAACTCTAAGATTGCACTAATTGGAGCCATTTTTTTTTGGCAAGTCAATCTCAAAAAATAGTAAAACAATGAGGAAAAGATGGACACCAATTTCTCTTTTATATAAACTTATGGCAACAACTTTAAATCAATCTTGGCAGCTTGCAATAGATTCAATGCACAAAGAATGGTGATACCTAGAAAACAAACTCCTCATGCAAAAATGAATTTCTCAAATTCACCTGAGAATTTAACTTCCAATAAGGCAACAAGCAATTCAGGCCTCAAAAATATATATTCCTGTACCAACCTTGAATCCAAGAGAACTTGTCCTAGCAACAACTTCAATCTAGTTCAATAACAATCTCTGATATGAACAACCTTTAAGAAAATACACCAATTCTAGTTCAATAACAGAATTTAATATGATTAACCAGTGGATCGAATTAAAGGTTAAGATGGCTATACTATAGATCTCGGATGGCGAAATGTTCGAATTGGAGAAGCCTATGGAATTGATGTGCAATGTTCTGAAGTTGTCGATTGAGATGGATGAGAGAGATGGGATAACCACACTAATTTCTATGCTAAGCATGGATGTTGCAAGCAAAATTCTGAAATTGGTTAAGGAGTTCTATGAATTCCATCATGCCCACAGTGCAGCGGCCGTTGATAGTGTGGAAATATGGAAAACCAATTTCGTGACACCTCTAATTGCTAATCCACCCACTCTTTTCACACTTACAATGGCTGCCATCTACCTCGATATATATTGCTTACTTGACTTCACATGTCAAACTATTGGTAACATGTTTTCTAGGAAAACTGTAGAAGAGATTTGTCGGATTTTGGACATTGAGAACAATTTCACTCCTGAAGAGGAGGAAGCGCTCAACGTAATTAACGACATTCACAAAAGTTGATCATATTAAATCACCATGTTGTTGGTGTTGATCCAACTCGAGGTAGTTTTTTGGGCTAAGTTTTCTTTTGCAATTCCGCTACAG
Source organism: Pinus tabuliformis (assembly GCA_031772625.1). Lineage (NCBI taxonomy): Eukaryota > Viridiplantae > Streptophyta > Pinopsida > Pinales > Pinaceae > Pinus > Pinus tabuliformis. The sequence goes on from CM062819.1 coordinate 1,313,284,205, forward strand.
AGAAGGGGACAATTCCACATAGAGTAGCTTAATTATCTATAGACCAGTTGATAAGAGCGCTCCAACATAGTCTTTGTTTCCCTCTATTTTCCCTGGTTTTCACCATGGAGAATTTCCATTGCCGCGACCAGTCATCCAACAACATGAGGGCAGCGGTTCCATTCCCGTGCCATCTGATCCTGAGACCCATTAATACGAGACAATGTAGACACCTTAACACTTTCAGGGCCTCTTAGACGGCCATAAAGATGTCAAAACTCCACACAAACCACAACACCTCACTTGACTGCAACAGATGGAACCAGGAGCAGCGTGAGCATTTTGGATGAATGACGATCCTCTTGTAGGTGTTAGCACAGCTCTGTGGAGGACAGTCTTATACCAGAGACCACAACTTGTCAATATTAATGATAGGACAGTGATAATGGTTCCTTAGCTTGTGGAAATGCCTCATACTAACCTTGGGAAAGTAGTCGGGACAACGTTATACATGGGCACAATAGAGCAACATATACATGGTCACATGAAACACAGGTTTACAAGCTGGTTCGTGTTGGCCTTTCAATAGATCTCGAATCTCCAACACGCGAATTTGTTTCGGCATTCTCAGTAGCCATTGTTCAGCGTTCGGCTCAGACATGGATGAAATAAGCGCAGCATATGCATATCAAGAGCAGGAGCAGCATATGCATATAGGGAGTAGCAATGGTTAACACAGAGACGAGATAGTATTTGTATCAGCCATCATTTGTATGGTTAATGCAGATCAACCAACGGACTTTGGTATGGCAACCATTGGGGAGAGCGATAGGTTGAGTGTTAGGCTGAGAATGGCAGGTAGGTTCTGTAGAGTTGATAGACTCTTAAAATACCGAGGCCTCTATTTTCAAATTGCTGGAATGTATGTTACATCCAGAATTGCAGAACTGACAGTTATATGAATGTAGAGAAGTTACAAAGAAAATATATAAGACATGCGACCTTGCGTATGAGGGAAAAAATGCTAGTTTTTCTATACCGGGACAATAAGCAGAGGTACAAGGCTGGCATGTAAGAAAGGCCATAGAAAACAAGTGGCTCACAGTTGAGCAGGGCAGGAGATCGCCTGCTCTGATACCATGTTAAACACACATATGGGTAGCAACAAAATAGGAAAGATAAACAGGAGAGTACACTTACTATTAAAAAATGATATACATTTATAGTACATGGTGTGACCCTTGGATTCATATTCCAAGTGGTCTCTTGGACTCCTTTTGGCTGTTCAGCTTCCACACCAACCCTTAGAGGATTAGGTGTCCAACAATATTGTGTTCTTTTCCTTCTGATCCAACTCCGCCCAATCTTCAACTGACATTACTATTGGTTTAGTACTCGAATTTACTGCGATCCACTGATTTTTATCCACTAGCAAATCCTCCATCTTGAGTTTCTACAACTCAAAACTCTAACCATTAAATTTCTCGATCTCTATATTTTCACTGCTCGCCATCTTCTTTCACCACAAGAATTGATCCTACGGATCTCCCACTCAACATGATCTACCACAGGCTCGAGTAAAACCACTCAACAAAAAAGGTGCCCCCTTGAAACCAAAGCAACTTTGATACCAAATGTAGGTTTTAACCCCGTATAGAAATTACCTGCATACAAATTCTAAAAATAGAAAATAAACAATGGCGAGAGCATAAAACATAAAACAGATATACACAGAGATTTTCCCCTGGATCCCAAAACCAGGACTACCAGATTGATTTTTCATTATATTCTTTTCAATGTTATAATACATATATATACATGCTGAAGCATCCATAAACCCCAATCCATTAACCCTATATTAGAACATAACCTTAGTTCCCTTGACCATATCTACCAAATACCATGGGCAGAAAAGCCTCATGCCAAAAACCATGTGTGAAAACCATGCACAAAACCATAGGTAGGTCCGACCACCTAATATAGGGTCTATTTTTTTTCCTTGGGGCACTGCCCCAGACATCGTAGAGGGGGGCTACTACCCCCTCAAACCCCCCAACAAGGGGGGTTGCCGCCCCCTCATGACCCCCCTGCTATGCTTGACGCAACGAACAATGGGCGCGTTTGCCCCCCTTATGACCCCCTTGTGCGTGGGACTAGTTGTGGAAAGGATATACCACACACCCAACAAAAACAACCATAGTATAGTAGACAGATAAACAACAAATGTTTAGAGTTGGGATAAAAATTCTCATTAGACAATTACATGCTAGGATTTGAGCACTTTTGATTCACAAATTTCCCGTCAGAAAGAAGCTAAGGAAAAATAATTTAACAAATTGATTATAATTAACATAAGACCCTAAGATCTTGTCCACAAACATAGAAGTTGTGAGTCCAAGCAGAGAAGGAAACTCAATATTTATAGGAACATCTAAGTTAAAAAAGAATATTCGAGTGTCATGTAAGTTGCAAAAGATCCCAACATCCATTATCGAAGGAAAATAGTTTCAAAAATGCTCTTGTTAATCTTTTTACCTATGAGTAAAACAATAAAGAAATATGTTATTAATTCAAGTTATAAGTGAATTAGATTAATTCACGTAATGGAGAAAGAAAAATAGAGGAATATCAACTAGAAGATACCTTTTTAAACAGTGTGATGTGTCAGTACATTGCAATTTATAAACAATGATTATAGTAGGAAATACAAAAAATTGTGGATTTAGTTCAACCCAGAAAACAGAGCAAAAATAGAACTTTTATGAAAGTAACTGAAGAATTCAGTTAAGGTTTTTAAATACTTGTGCTAATCCCTAATTTATAACTAAAAGAGAACAAAGTGTTACTAATACATATATGGACCTATACAATTGAAGCATAATAGTAAAGTAATCAAATTCTATAAAAAATCCTGTCAAATAAAGGAGATTAAGGTACTATTCTAATAATAAATAAGCAGATGAAAACTACATCTTTGATTCTGAATAAATTTAAAGGTTGACTCCGGTAAGTTAGAGTTTTTATTTGTAAAACCCTAGTCATAAAAAATAGAAGAAAAGATAAATTTGAAAGGGAGTAATTGTAAACCAAGAAATTACTTGAACTGAGATGAGCCACCCTTCAAAGGAGCTAAGAAAGATGTGAATAGAAAAACGAATTCTCTGTAGGATAAAAGTTGAGACCAACTATGGCAGCAGTCATAGTATTTTCAACCAGAAATAAGAAACTAGATGCATGCATAAGAAAAATTATTAAATTTAAACCTGGGTAATGTATTCCCACATGATAATAGTAGAAAAAAATAGATAAACGAGGAGCCATTATGATGACCCATTAAAATATGAAACACAAAGTTGACATTAATCCTCCATTGGAAAAAAATATTCATTAAAAATCCTCACAGGGTAAGGGCGGACAATTTAAACTTGTAAATGAATCCATAAATTTGGGTTAAAGAAATTTTGAGTGTTCCTTTAAATACTTGAATAAAGAGAATAAACTATTCATAGTAAATGATTGTAAAATTTGGAAAACAAAATCAATATAAACCAAAAACCCTTTCTTAGAAAAGAAGTTATTTAACTTAAACAAAACCTTGTCCAATATTCCCATTCTCAAAGATTTGCAAATGAAGATTTGCAGTAGCTAAGGTTCTTTGAGAGCTACACATGCCACAATGACAAGGAATTGAGATAGGTTTTTAGTTGCATATTTTTTTTTTACACAAATGAATGAATGAACAAACTGAACGATGTCGGAAAGTTCAATCGATATGGTAAGAAAAACCTAATTAATAAACACCGTAGATCTTATAGGGCTTAATATCACCCATCAATGTTAATGTAGAGTGGAGACCTACGTGTCATAATCACAAGAAGACAAGTTTACATAGAGATATGTTCCACACCATCAAAATATTATAGAAACTTATCCCATGTAATTTTACCACATTGGTTCTCGGAATTTAAATCCAAAACTTTATGATAATATTTTTCCAAAAGAGTTTCAAGAACCTTTAGTTCTGAATGGTCTAGCATGGTATGTAATACATTAACCTTAACTCATTTAAAGGTCATGTTTCAGACAAGTGTGCGAAGTGTATGTAAAGAAATGTGGTGTAAGAGTTAGGATAAAAACCACGTTGATAGATACCAAGACTTGAAAGCCTAGAATAGGCACCAAATTTTCATATAAGGAGAAAATTGTATTAAAATTAAGGTTAAAAAATGCTAGTTATAAACCACAAACATAAAGATCTATAGAATAGAATAAAACATTTTTGCAAGTCATTTCTACTTTGATAATTGTTAGAAACATTTTTGCAAGTCATTTCTACTTTGATAATTGTTAGAATTAACTTGAGGAAAGGGGTAGAATATAAGAAAGATTAAATCTATAGAATAGAATAAAACATTTTTGCATGTCATTTAATTGTTAGAATTAAGAAAGATTAAATCTATAGAATAGAATAAAACATTTTTGCATGTCATTTAATTGTTAGAATTAAGAAAGATTAAATTTATAGAATAGAATAAAACATTTTTGCATGTCATTTATACTTTCATAATTATTAAAATTAACTTGAGGAAAGGGGAGTAGAATACAAGAAAGATTAAATTTAGACAAAGAAACAATTATGAATGTATATTGAGCTATTGTATATATTCATAATATGTATGGAAATCTCGTACAATAAATAATCAAAATTTTAAATTATACACAATAAGCAATGTTACCCTAGCATATTATCAGTTCTATAAAAAAATAGTATGGTTTTGGGGTTTGTTACAAGTTGTATCAAAGTTGTAGGTTACAAGATTGGGTCTCTTATGGGTCCTAAAGTAAAACAATTGTTTTCTGTGTGACAACTAGATAATAAAACAACTGTTAGGAGAAGTTGAAGAATGATTGAAGAGAACAATGGACAAACTTCTATAGGGTCACCTAGGGGAGGTGAGGAGCATAATACTGAGCTAGGAATGATGGGAGGAGTAACTGGTGATATAAAAAATTATGAATCTAAAATCCTAAAAGTAGCACGTAGATTGAAGGTAGATTTAGATAGTGTAAAATCCAATCAAGAAAAAATGTCTAAAGCTAAGGATGAACAAGAGGAGATTAATGGCTACTTGCTTAGAATATTGGAGGGAAATAGAGGAAGTAGGAAAGCTAAAGAAACTCATAGGAAGAGATATAGAAGTGAATCTATTGAGAAAATTTATTCTATAACCTCCAGTGAAAGTAAGACACATGAGTTTAATGAAAGGGAAGAACAAAAATATGATAGTAGTGCTTCTGTGTCCAAAAGGAAAATGACTACGTTTCAGTTGCAAGAAGGATTCAAAAATATCAGACCTCCAAACTTTGATGGAGAATCTAAAGAAGGAGCAGAAGTCTGGCTTCTGAATATTTTGAAGTATTTCGACTTGAATGCCTAGAATAGGCACCAAATTTTCATATAAGGAGAAAATTGTAATTAAAGTTAAGGTTAAAAAATGCTAGTTATAACCCACAAACATAAAGATCTATAGAATAGAATAAAACATTTTTGCAAGTCATTTCTACTATGATAATTGTTAGAATTAACTTGAGGAAAGGGGGTAGAATGCAAGAAAGATTAAATCTATAGAATAGAATAAAACATTTTGCATGTCATTTATACTTTGATAATTGTTAGAATTAAGAAAGATTAAATCTATAGAATAGAATAAAACATTTTTGCATGTCATTTATACTTTGATAATTGTTAAAATTAACTTGAGGAAAGGGGAGTAGAATACAAGAAAGATTAAATTTAGACAAAGAAACAATTATGAAGCTATGTTGAGCTATTGTATATATTCATAATCTGTATGGAAATCTCCTACAATAAATAATTGAAAATTTTAAATTATACACAATAAGCAATGTTACCCTAGCATATTATCAGTTCTATAAAAAATAGTATGGTTTTGGGGTTTGTTACAAGTTGTATCAAAGTTGTAGGTTACAAGATTGGGTCTCTTATGGGTCCTAAAGTAAAACAATTGTTTTCTGTGTGACAACTAGATAATAAAACAACTGTTAGGAGAAGTTGAAAAATGATTGAAGAGAACAATGGACAAACTTCTATAGGGTCACCTAGGGGAAGTGAGGAGCATAATACTGAGCTAGGAATGATGGGAGGAGTAACTGGTGATATAAAAATTATGAATCTAAAATCCTACAAGTAGCACGTAGATTGAAGGTAGATTTAGACAGTATAAAATCCAATCAAGAAAAATTATCTAAAGCTAAGGATGAACAAGAGGAGATTAATGGCTACTTGCTTAGAAGATTGGAGGAAAATAGAGGAAGTAGGAAAGCTAAAGAAACCCATAGGAAGAGATATAGAAGTGAATCTATTGAGAAAATTTATTCTATAACCTCCAGTGAAAGTAAGACACATGAGTTTGATGAAAGGGAAGAACAAAATATGATAGTAGTGCTTATGTGTCCAAAAGGAAAATGACTACGTTTCAATTGCAAGGAGAATTCAAAAATATCAGACCTCCAAACTTCGATGGAGAATCTAAAGAAGGAGCAGAAGTCTGGCTTCTGAATATTTTGAAGTATTTCGAAGTCTACAACTATCCTAACAACTTGAAGGCCATATTAGCTATGTATGTTATGAAACCAGCTCAAGAAAAGATAGAAAAGATAGATCAACGCCTTAGAATTCAGCCTCTTCGAGGGGGCAACCTCCTTTACATTACATAAATGAACAATTCTTGGATGATTCAAATGACAAAACCTCCTTTCTATATATAGGAGTCTAAGGAGTCACAATATAATCCAACCAACCTAACAATAATAATATAAAGCCACAAAAATAACAATAGAGGGATTCTATGGGGCACGGTAATAACAATATGGGGGCAATAGGGGCACAACAATATTAATAAGGGGTATAACTACAATAGTAATGGGGTAATCACTAGTATTATAAGGACCCAACATGCCCCTCTCCTTCAAAAAAGTGTTGTCCTCAACGCTTGAATAGTTCTGGATACTTTTGCATAAAATTCTCATCCTCCCATGTGGAATCTTCAGCGGATAAGTTCTTCCACTTGATAAGATACTCTGAAATTGATCGATTGCATAGCTGTCAAGTTCTTGTTTCTATGACTGCTTCCGGTTCCAATATAATTTTTCCTTCCTCGTCAAGTTCTGGAAATATTGTTTGAACTGGGAGCTTGTCACCTATAACCTTCTTTAAACATGAAACATGGAAAACTAGGTGCAATCGAGAAGTTGCAGGAAGCTCCAATTTGTATGCCATAGTACCAATCTTTTGCAACACCTTGTACGAACCATAATACTTTGGTGATAATTTATTATCCTTCTTAGCTTGCTTGAGGGACATTTGCTTATATGGTTGTAGCCGTAGGAATACCAAATCACCTACATCAAAACTTCTTTCACTGCGATGTTGATCTGCTTGTTCTTTCATTCTATTTTGTGCCAACACGAGATTATCCTTTAAGAGTTGGAAGACTTGTTGTTGATGTTCGATGTGATGTTCCACTGCCTAAACCTTAGAATTTTCTCTTAAATATGATGTGATGGATGGTGGTTGATACCCATAAAGTGCCATAAATGGGGTCATTTTTGTCGTTGTATGGAAGGAAGTGTTATACCACCATTCAGCCAGAGGCAACCATTTGACCCATTGTGTCTGTTTATCAGATACAAAGCAATGAAGATATCCTTCCAAACATTTGTTTACTATCTCAGTTTGCCCATCAGATTGAGGATGATAAGATGAGCTATGAGCTAACTGAGTACCAAGACAAGAAAATAATTTTGTCCAAAAATTTCCCGTGAAAATGGGATCTCTGTCACTTACAATAATCTTTGGGTTTCCATGTAGCTTTTGAATTGTTTCCATAAATGCAGTAGAAATTGTACTGGCTTTAAATGGATGTGATAATGCACAAAAGTGTGCATACTTGGTAAGTCTGTCAACTACCACCATGATGACACTCTTTCCCTCAGACTTGGGTAAACCTGTGATAAAATCCATTGAAACCTCCCAATGTTGGCTTGGAATGGATAAAGGTTGTAATAGACCCGGTGTCTTAATTGTTTCAACTTTATTTTGTTGGCAAACCAAACATTCCGCCACAAACTTTTGAATATCTGATTTAAGGCCATCCCAAAAAAATTCCTTCTTAACCCTGTGGTAAGTTTTTAAAAATCCTGAGTGCCCTCCTAAGGGAGAAGTGTGCAATTCCATAAGAATCTTTTGTTTTAGCTGGGAATTCTTACAGAGGTATAAGCGATCTTTGTACCATAACGAATCATTTTTCCAGCTAAATGTATCAGACGTACTGGAATCTTGTTGTAACTTTCGAATAAGTGCCCACACTTCTTCATCATTCTTCCATTCCTCCCTTGCTTCGTTTATCCAATCTGGTTGGATAATAGAAATGGCACACAACAATGCTTCCACATCCTCATCCTTTCTTGAGAGTGCATCTGCCACCACATTTTGCTTCCCTTTTTTGTAGATGATTTCAAAGTCATAACCCAACATCTTTGTGACCCACTTTTGTTGCTCTTCAGAGGATAATCTTTGTTCTAAAAAGTATTTAAGGCTATCATGATCCGTTTTTACCTTGAAGTGTCTTCCCATTAGGTAGGGTCGCCATTTCTTAAGTGCATGGAGTATTGCCAACATTTCCTTCTCATAAATAGCTTTGCTTAAAAACTTTCCCTTGATTGGACGACTTTCAAAAGCAATGGGTCTTTCATCTTGCATTAGAACAACACCAATTCCATTTCCTGAAGCATCACATTCCACAATAAAGGTTTTTGTGAAGTCCGGTGTAGCTAAGACCGGTGCTTGGCACATTGCCTCTTTAAGATGTTCAAAGGCCTTTGTTGCTTCCGGAGTCCATGAAAATGCATCTTTCTTCAATAATGTTGTTAGAGGTGCTGCTATTCTCCCATAATTCTTAACAAACTTGCGATAATACCCTGTCAACCCGAGAAATCCTCGCAGATGCTTTATGGATGTGGGGATTTTCCATTCCTTAATGGCTTTAATTTTGCTAGGGTCTACCTTAACTCCTTCATGAGATACAATATGACCCAGATATTCCACCTCCTGGACTCCAAAGAAACATTTGGATCTTTTTGCATATAATTGTTTCTCCTCCAATAGTTGTAGCACCCTGTCAACATGTTCAACATGATCCTTCCAAGACTTGCTGTAGATTAGTATATCATCAAAAAATACTAACACAAATTTTCTAAGGAATGGTTTGAAAATTGAATTCATCAAACCTTGAAATGTTGAAGGTGCATTGGTAAGGCCAAAAGGCATGACCAAAAATTCATAATGACCCTCATGAGTTCTAAATGTTGTTTTCGGAATGTCTTCAGTCTTCATTCTGATTTGATGATATCCTGAACGAAGATCCAACTTGGTGAAGTAAATTGATCCATGCAATTCATCCAGTAATTCATCAATGACAAGAATGGGGAACTTATCTTTAATAGTGAGCTTGTTGAGCTCCCTATAATCCAGACACATGCGCCATGATCCATCCTTCTTGTGCACCAATACTACTGGAGCAGAGAAAGAACTTTGACTCGGTTGAATTATACCAACCTCTAGCATTTCTGCAACCATACGTTCAATTTCACTCTTTTGGACATAGGGATATCTGTACGGCCTGATGTTTGGAGGAACACTTCCTGGAATCAGATGAATAGCATGATCATGATCACGCATAGGTGGGAGACCTTTGGGAGTCTCAAATACCTTGGAATGATTGTCCAGGACTTTTTGGAGATCTGGAGAAATAGATGATTCCGATGTGGAAACATCTAGCGAACATAATTGTGCAATTACACCTCTTTGCTCCTTTTTTAGAAGCTTTGTCATACCATTAGAGCTGATTATCTTTCCTGGTTTCCCTGCAATACCCCTTAATTCAACTTCCTTTCCTTCCGTAAAAAATTTGATGAAAGTTCTTGAAAATTAAAAGCTATTGTACCCAAGGATTGTAGCCATTGGACTCCTAGTACAACATCAGCACCTCCCATTGGAATGGAAAGCATTGGGCTAGTCAATACATATTCTCCCATGGATAGCTTGATATTATGGCACTTTCCAGAGCAATTTATTGTTCCTCCATTTGCAATCATCACTTGACACTCTGGTGCTGGATATAGGAAGCAATTCAATTCTTTTGCTACCTTACAATGAATAAAATTGTGGGTGCTTCCTGAATCAATCAACACTATTACCTTTTTCTTCTTGATTTGTCCTTCTATCTTGATGGTTTGAGGAGTGGTAATTCCCGCCAATGCATTACAAGATATGGTCGGATTTATTTGTTCTTCATCTAGGCTTTGTTCCTGGAGTATATCCTCTTCTTTTGACCTTTCTTGCTCCTTTTCTTCTTCCTCTTCACAATCTATGTAGAATAATTTCTTCTCAGCACACTTATGACCTTTAGTGTATTTGCTATCACAACTGTAACAAAGCCCTTTTGCTCTTTTTTCTTCCAATTGTTGTGGTGTCAACCTTATAGGTTGTGGAAGACTAGGGGCAACAACACTTCCGTCTTTATAGTTGTGAGTGGTATGCTTCCTGGTTGCCATAATTTTGCTTTCCATTTTTCTTGCTAACCTGAATGCCTTCTCTAATGAATCAGGTTCCAAAGGCGAACATCATGTTGGATATTATCCTTTAAAGACCCTATGAACACATCAATCCTATGCTCCTCTGGAATATCTTTTACCCTTATGTTCAATTTTTGGAACTCCTCAATGTGCTCCATTATTGAACCCTTTTGTTTGAGACTTATCAATTGGCTAAAAAAAGTGTTGCTTTTTGTATCCTCATAATGTGCTATCAATTCTTTCGTAAAAATTGCCCAAGTGATAAATTGTTTACGAGAGCAAAGCCATTGATACCATACAAACTGATTTGGTTCCAAATATAAAGTTGCCTACGTACCTTTTGTGTGTTTTGCACATTATTGAGATCGAAGAATTGCTCCATCTGTAATATCCATGTGGCGGGATCCTTGCCATCAAACTTCCTCATATCGATTTTTGGAATATGGTGGGTCTCCGATCCAAAATTAGAGTCTATGGAATCATGATTAACATTTCTTTGTTCACATCATGAGTTTCCTTTACAACCTTTTCACCATTAGTAAGTATTTCTTGTAGAAAATTTGTCAAATCTGTCTTCAAATCTGCCATGTCTGTCTTCAAATCTGCCATGTCTCTCTTCAAATCTGTCTTCAAATCATCCATCTTAGCTTCCATGCCCTTTATCTTAGATTCCACGCCATTTATCTTAGATTCCATGCCATTTATCTTAGCTTCTGTTAGCTTTTGTGAGCGTGACATTTGTTGCACTTGTTCTTGTAATTTTGATATATCATGTAGCATTTCTTCCTCTTCTTCATGAGTCATGCTAGAGCTTTCAAGTTCCTTACTAGGTGTTTGCATTTTCTTTCCTCGAGGCATCAGTTACCGTTAATTATGCTTTACTATGCCCTTTGAATTCCTTCAAACCGAGCTTACGCAAAAATTAAAAAAAAAACTACACACCTTTTTTCACTTTGTAGAAGCCTGATATTGAATTTGATGTATCTCTGTAAATTCAGATCCTCCAATTCTTAAATTGCGACCTGTAGTAGCCTTCTACATCCTCTTTCCAATGCCACAAGTCTGACCCAAATTGGATTCTCCAAGGAAGAGTTATGCGGAATCTCCCACAGTGACTTGATTATAGACTAGTTCAGTAGAGCGAACTTGTACGACGTGCCACGAGTCACTGTTTCAACCTTTGGATCTGAAAAATGCATACAAAAAACTACAGTTTGTCCTCTTTCTGTACCTTCTTACAAAATTTCAATCCAATCCCCAGAGAGAAAGTTATGACGATTTTCCCCAGTTCACCTGTTTGGAATGTAATTTAGGAGTCTGCAAAAAGACCAACTTCCTCAGATCATATCTCCGCAAATATAGCGCGAAAAGCTCTGAAGTTTGGACCCGAGGTTCAGTGCGATTTATTCTCAAATGGGTTTTTTTTGCAACTTCTGAAACGTTGCAGAAAAAAATTTATAGCAAAAATTCCACGATGACCTGTTTGGAGCATCGAAACCCTAGAATCCAAAGCTCTGATACCAAATGTTATGAAACCAGCTCAAGAAAAGATAGAAAAGATAGATCGAAGCCTTATAATTCAGCCTCTTTGAGGATGCAACCTCCTTTACATTACATAAATGAACAATTCTTGGATGATTCAAATGACAAAACCTCCTTTCTATATATAGGAGTCTAAGGAGTCACAATATAATCCAGCCGACCTAACAATAATAATATAAAGCCACAAAAATAACAATAGAGGGATTCTATGGGGCACAGTAATAACAATATGGGGGCAATAGGGGCACAACAATATTAATAAGGGGTATAACTACAATAGTAATGGGGTAATAACTAGTATTATAGGGACCCAACAATGTACTAGCTAACTAGTAAAACATCATTGTGGTGGGAGGAAAATTATGCTATAAAGAAGATTATAAGTAAAAAATTGACATGGAAACTCTTTTAAAAGGAATTCAAAAAGAAACACTTAACATAAAGACATTTTGATGAGAAGATGAGATAGTTACATGAGTTAAGGCTGGGACAGTCCACCATGGATGAATTTGTGAACAAATTCATGAGTTTGTTGAGATATGTACCATATCTGAAAGAGGAAAAAGAAAAAATACAAAGGTTCATTAGTTGCTTTCCTTTTTCATATAGGGAGAGGATTGAATTTGACAATCCAAAAACCATGGATGAGACTATAAGGAAGGAAAATTTGTGTTTCAACCAAGGCCCATCAAAAAGTGATAATTATAAAATTTGGATGGCTAAGAAACATGACAAGTTCAATGCTAAAAAAGGGATTTAAGAATCCTTCTCTTTTAACACCTTTAGAAGCAATCAAGGAGAAAAATATAACAAAAATTTTTGGGACAAAAGTGTGGACAAGAAGCAAGAATAGGAAATAGGAATTTTGGTGAATAAACCAGACCATCAATCAAGTGTTGGGGATACAATGAGAACCATTTGTGGAGGGATTGTCCACAAAATCCTCTAAACAAAAAGGTAACAGTAAAGAACTTGTAACAAGCTTCTACAATTAAAGATATTACTTGCAACATCCCAAGGATTAGTGTAGCACTAGATGGGAGACAAAAAGATGACTGGTCCACTATGGTGGAAATCCAAGGTAAAATTTTTGGGAAAAAAAAAACGTGACAATTCTTATTGAACTTGGTTCTAATTTAAGTTATATTTCCAATGATGCAATTCAAAAAATGTCGAATAAAAAAGGAAACACAAAGTAAGCCCTAGTTAGTAAAGATGGCCACATGAGCTAAAAGAAAAGTTACTGAAATAGTAAAAACATTTTATCAAATTTGAATGGAATCATTACTCATTTAAATATGAACATTTTACCTTTAGGGTCATATGATGTTCTTATTGGTATGGATTAGTTAGAACTACACATAATAATTTTAAATTGCCTAGAAAAGTCTTTCACTTGCATTAATGATGAACGGGAAGCCTATATAGTCAAAGGAGTGCCAAGAGTTATTTTTGTGAGGAAATTTTTTCCTTACAATTAAAGAAACATGATTGGAAAGGATGTCAAATGTTTTTAGTCCAAGTTGAAGACCTTTCGTTGATGCTACATCAACACCTCTACACTTGGATTTTGGAGGCTAGTAAGGATCTTATGTTATGTCGTTCCATGTGAATCATAGTGACTTCATGGATGGTTGATGTTTTGATAAGCGATCAAGTATTTTTCTTAGAATCTAAGTGTCAAAATCACTTGATTTTGATAAGAGATCAAGTCTTATTCTTAGATTTTAAGTGTCAAAGTCACTTGCTCATACATGCTCATTCCTTGATGAATTCATAAATGCACTTCTTTCTATGCAAGCTTAGATAGGCATTGTGTAACTCCTAAAAGTAAGGCTTGTGAAATATATATGAATAGTGCTCGCACAATTTTTAGTATGGTAAAATGTGAAACCTATGTCGACAGTCAATGCACAATATCATTTGACAATCCCTCTCAGTTTGGTTGCAATTGTACTACTATTCCAGTGAGTTTTCTCAATTGTTGATTTTTCACACCTTTGCTTTCACAGGTTCTGATTTCACTTTCGTAGTTGTTGTTTTTTATTTCTTTCATTTTAAAAAGTGTCATTTTCACTTTATCTTCACTATGGCATGTGTTTCTTTCACTTTCTTTAGCTTTTGCAAATGTCATTTTCACTTTTTTCTTACTGTTGTAAGTGAAGCTTTTAACTATTTCCACCCATGTAGGTGTCACACCTTCGTGAATCACTAGATGTATCTATGGCACAATATTCCACATTAGATGGTCATTTATATCATAAGAATATGCGCTAGACACATTCCTATATCTTAGCACACTTTCCGGTCACAAACGACACTTTTATCATAACTTGTGTTCTAAGTGTCACAAGGTTATGTTTCAATTGTCGCACTTACAAATAAGTGTCGCATTGTTGTCGTTTCAAGGTGTGATTTCTAATCGTGAGTATTATGCATTCCCTTAGCATGTATGGATGGCATTAATGTGTGTGATATATGTTCGAGTCCCTTTCATATGCTTTTCCCTCTCTTACTCTACTGGTCCCACACTTAGCCATTAAGAAGCTCTTCTTGGTCCTCCTGCCCAATGCAAGTTATGAAATAATTAATATCTCACTAGGTGGTGAGCACTATCTGTCCATGAGCCTCACTAATTAAATTTCACCTTCCCATACTTCTACACTGAGTCTTTTCTCAGGTTAGCTCCTATCATTGCACATTGAGAACCTTTAAAGCATGGTCACTAAACCTTATTTCTTGTATTGACTTACTACAATGAGCCTTGATTAGTTCTACCTTACATAGCATATGTATCACTTCTATTTGACAACAAGGACCTCCTCCATACCCTTGCAAAAGAAAACTACACAATGCAAATGTCCTCCTTCCATCATAGTGCAGTTAGAACCTTCTTGGCAAAGTGAATTGACTTTGAGCTACTTACATCAACCAACTGCACAATCCTCCCTTTTAGTGAGCCTCCCTATGCACATTGTGTAGATATACTAGGCATTCAGTACATGTCTAGCCCTATACATCCCTCAACTATGCAAGCATAGGAGTCTTCCCCTCAAGCACTGCGCATTGCACAGTTGCAGTGCCTAGTCTTTCCTCCTTTGTTGACCAAAACCCCTCATTACACGATCAACTTCTCCTGCTTGGCCTCTTATGTGCATTGCATAGTTCTAGTGCATAGTGAGGCCTCATCTTAGTCATTGTGAAGCTAAAATATGTTAACACTTCCTTTTTCTCCCTTGAGCACTACACATTGCACAATTTCAGTCAACAAGCTCATCAACCTTGTCTCTTGCATTTTCTCACCGCGCTGGACCTTGAATAGCCCCTCCTTATAGAAAATTTCATATTCCTAGTGAATAGTGTTGTATTCCCTCAGCCATTTCTAAGATCAATTGCACAATTCCCAACAATTCTCTCTCTCTCTCAAACCCTTACACAGACCCATCACAATCAACTTTTTCCATGAGAAGAATAAGGGTAGAATATAGGGTTTCTAGACTGATATTGCCTTGCCATGATTGAAATTCATTGGCAGGTGTAGCACCTCAACATGGCAAGATGTGCTCAAGGAATATGTCAAGGAGAAGAAGCGTAAAGAATAATCATCATGAATACATGAAGAGATCTTGGACAATGAAATAATGATGACATTTCATGATGAATCAGAAGGTTCCAACACTGATTTGAGACCCTTTGGAAGGTGAATATGAAGTCCAAATAAGATCTATAATCAAGAATGTAAGAGACAACCAAAAGTATAGGCACTTGGCATGGATACATCACAATAAATTCTTATCTCATAGTGAACAACGTGGAATATAATTATGTACCTTCAAAAAATGACAAAATGTAAATATGTGGAATTCCAAGAGTCACATGTGGAATATGAAAAGTCACATGTGGATCAAAGAGCCAATAGAAGTTCAAAGGTCACTTTCGAGTCAAAGAGTTAAGAGGGTAACTCATGAGTCATAAGGGATATGAAAGGTCATTCCTCTTATTATAAAACAAACCTCATAACTCAAGCAAAGGGATTTTTGGAGGCTTAGACTTTGGAGAGCTAGCCTTGGCTTCTCTAACTTGGCATAGGGGAGAAGGTCATTATTTGGAGAACCAATAAGTGACTTAATGTTCCACTATTGAAGCTAGTGTCTCATCATTGTAACTGTGTACTTGGATCTTTCACTTAATTACTAGAATCTTGTTGAGCTAACACATTTTCATGCATGTATCATGAATATTGTAAGACTATTCTTTATATGTTTATAATATATGTTATGTTCATATGTACTCAGAAGAAATGGAAATACTTCATTAGCTTTGGTTCTTATCTCATTGAATGTGTCTTGTATTCACTTTAATGATAGTTGTGTCTATGTGAACTACTTCACTAGATAATTAACAAATATTTCCTTTGTCTCGTGTGCCTATTTAAGGATAGTGCACTTAATTTCCTTCTAGGGAATCACTCTTTACTTACCTCCAGTGAAATCCTCCTTTTACACATTGCAATTGATGTTTCACAGTGTCAAGGTACTTGCTAATTTCAAAGGTTATGTGCACACTCTCTTTTTTTATTCATTGCAACCAAGAGAAACTTTTGAGTTATGGTAGCTAGGACGATACTCTAGATGGGGCTCCTACTCCAAATGGTGTGAGGTCTAATTGGGAGTTCATACTGGGGAGACCCGTTGGTTAACATATTTATTGAATCGTCAACACCTTTCTAGTAGCAACCAGAAACCATATTTATAGGATTGTCTGTTGAAACCCCAAAAATCAGTTCTACAACAAGGGGGATACCCACCCGGTCCGAACCTTGGTTAGCAGCTCCTTTTCCGTTTGGGATGGTGGGTTCGACTAGGGATAATGGGACCAG
The DNA here is from genome assembly GCA_031772625.1 of Pinus tabuliformis. Lineage (NCBI taxonomy): Eukaryota > Viridiplantae > Streptophyta > Pinopsida > Pinales > Pinaceae > Pinus > Pinus tabuliformis. The sequence continues at coordinate 1,313,301,261 of CM062819.1, forward strand.
TTTCCCAATTTGTGTGTGTGTTGAGAATTGATATTTCCTTTCTAATAATTTCTAAGTAAAATGCTTTTATTCTAAATCTAATTTAACAACATGCAATTGTATTCTAATGAATAGAAATATCTAATTCTAAAACTAACCCGGGATTTAATCTTTCAATTATGTGATCTAAAATAGTTTCTAATAGCAATTGGTAATAAAGATCATTCAATCGCTATGAGAAAAGAATTCAATAAAGATGAACCGTTTCGTATAAAAAGTTAGCCGAAACAATTGTGAAAAGCATATCGCATAATAAGTCATTCATATATTAAGCATAAATAGAATAGCCATCACCGTACAAAAGTGCCAAATGATAACTCAAACATTCAAGCATTCATATATAAATAACTAAACATAAATATCACTTAAACACATAAGCAGAAATCATTAAGAGATAAAAGTACCATTGATAACAAGTTCTACTCATGAGCTTCAACAATAATGATTTATCTCTTCTTAATTCAACATCTACTAAGAGTACAAAAGTGCAATTTCAGTAGCAGATATTAAACACAGATATCAATAAATCTTGTTCCATTCATTCATCAAAACCTCCTCTGAGGGTGTAGAAGGGCATGTTATGAGGAAACGTTTTTGACAAATTTCAAGACCCTTCTCTAAATGCATGAGAAGGGTTGAAATACTACTAGCTAAATTCTAAAAATAGTTTATTACAAAAATATAGGAGGAGGTTTAAATGACCGTCCTCATCTAAGGCAAAAATAAAACTAAAACTAAAACTAAAATTGAATCTGGAAATTACTATCTATGTATTTGTTCTCTATGGTAGCAAGCATTCAGCATCGGCTTGAGGAGATTTGGTTGGCCTACCTCCAACTTTAGTTGCCTTGCAAAAACAGAGTCGACAAGTGCTGGCACTATCTTCTCGGCAAAGTTAGTGAGGCATTTGAGAGTCATGCATTGATTGTGTGGTTTAACCAAGTACTGCCAGTAAGAATCCCAATTCAACTTGGTTAACCTCTTGATGGACTCTACCCTTTCTTCAGCCTTTTATCTCCAGTAGGTCTGTAGATGTTGTTCATTTGGGAGAAATATACATACCACTTAAGGATATCCCTGATAAATACCACTATTTTTAGAGCCCGAGTTTCGCCTTTAGCCTTTAGCACTTTTTTCTACAATTTTCTGGGCTTTCAGGTGACTGAGCGTTCAGAGGATTTCCTTATCAAGGGGTTTTTCCCGACGATGCGCGCATCGGAAACTGCCTCCTTTTCTCAATCCAGGCTTCCCTAGTGCCAGTTTTCGCCTCTTGCGCGTTTTTGTTAGATGACTTTAGAAATTGGAGCTTCTCCTTCTTTTCCCATTATACTCTGAACATTGCTACGTATATCTTTCTGCTTTTCGCTCCTGCAATTTACGAACAAGGAAAGGGTAATGATAAGAAATAAGGTGACGGGAAAGCTTTAAATGCCGAAATCATATAAAATATACCACCCTACGTGAACTGACCTCTTGATCAGATTGAAACCTTATCTCATTAATGATCATCAACTAACTTATTAAATTAACATTAATGCGCATAACTTGACATCAGATTACGAAAAACTTTTTTGAATGATGTGCCTTGCAAATCTGCGATTTTGCGATTTGCTTTGCAATATCGTAGATCGCAATATCGCTGATCCATTGTGTTTTGACAATCATCCATTACCATGTGTTTCTGCGAAATGCGATTTGTGAGATGCATTATCACATATCGCCGGTTTTGAAGTATTTCACCTTAAGTGATATTTGAGGCATATGAAAACTGCGATCTCGCATCGTGATTGCATAATCTTAGGGGTTTGCTTATATGGTGTTATCCATCACCTTTTTGCGATGCGATGCTTTATTATTGAGAGAAAGGTTTTGTTCTAACTCATCATAAAACTTAAGTCCTTTTGGATTTTTGCGAGTATTATCCTAAGTTTATCATAGTAAGATTTATTCAAAAAGGGAATATAAGTTCTAATTTATTTTTATTTTTTAGATGAAGGGTCCCCACTTATTTAGTATTAGTAATAAAACTAAAATAACAAGGGGGGTTGTTGCTAGCCACAACAATTGGCGATTCACTTGGAAGAACCAGTAATCTCTGATTTTCTTTTGAATTTTCTAAACTTCCAAAACAGAAGGGTTTTTGCAAAATCAAACTTTATTATAAAAAGATAAAGTATATTATGCTTTTAGTTGTTAATGCTAGTTTATTTCTTCTATATTAACTTTGATTATTTACTTCCTAAAGCTAGTCATTATATTTACATCACCCACTACTTGGTTTATAAAGATAAAAACAAAGTCTCCTTTGTAAATTAGTTTTAAATATGCTCATTTGTCGTAGGTAGAGTCTCTGCTGCCAGCAGGCATTTATAGCCTCGACAGGGTTACTTGTTACCCAACAATTATCCTATATCCTACTTGGAGAAATATACGATTTTCAAAGGGAAATCCATATCCACACTTATTGCTTCTATTTTCTTTTAATTCTTAAAGAACAATGCCTTGGTTTGGTAGCCAAATTATGGCAGTGCCACTCACTTGATTTATAACTTTGCTAAACAAGTTGGCTCGTGAGGAGACCCCTTGTCTTTTGATTGCAACAATCTTGATTCATTGCCCTGTTGTGGTATGCAGTTTTGGCAAAGTCAACAAGTTATAATATCTATGATCATGATAAGTCGGCTCATGATGAGACCTCTTATTGTTTAAGTTTAAAGTGTATCACTAGATTATTCCTTGAAGGTCGTAATTCTCTAGGTTGGCAGGAAGTCATTGGTTCCTTAAGAATATCTCTAGACGAAAATTGTAGAGTTTCTTGGAAAGAGCTTTTTTACAGAGAATCCTTGTTTTTTGTTATTGATGCTTTTCATTGACTGATATAAAAAAAATTCCCACTAAAGGTTGCTTTTTATCAAAATTCACAAGGTTGAAACTAGTATCATTTCCAAGCTTATAGCCTTTAACTGTAGCTTTCAATAGTAATGACCAATTTTCCAAATCAATTCTATTTATACAAGCGAAAAAACAAAATCTAAAAGAAATACTAGTCTTTTTCGTGAATTCCAAACATAACCATTTACAACTGGTTTTATTATCAAAATAAAGGGAAAAACTAATTTACAAAAATAGAAAAGTAATCTTCTATGGAAAGTATTTTTTAAGGATTTTCCCATTAACAGGTAAAGATTCTCTTTTCCCTGCTAAATCCTGCAACATAAAAGTGGATGGACCTATGATTTCTGCAATTTGGAATGGGCCAAGCCACATTCATTGGAATTTCGTATGTTTGCCTTTTTCTTCGTGAGCCTTATCCCATTTTAAAACTAAATCTCCAATTTGAAAGTCCTTTCTGGATACCATGTTTGAATCAAAAGAAGCTTTTACTAATGCTTGATGATGAGCATGACCTATTTTAGCCTTTTCTCGTTGTTCTTCTAGCTTAAGAATTTGTAGTTGTCTTAGCTGTAAGGATGAAGTTGGTGTTTCATCAATAAATTGAACTAAGGCCAAAGAGGGAATTGCTAGATGAGTTGGGAGAACCACTTCTTTCCCATAAACTAAATTAAAGGGAGAAGTGCCAATGGAGGCTTTCTGCATTATTCGGTCTGCCCATAGAGCATACATCAAAGATTTGTGCCAATTCTTATGATTTTGGTCGATGGTTCGCTTAATGATTCTAATTAAGTTTTATTTTTTGATTCAGCTAACCCGTTTCCTTGTGGGTAATAATTGGCAGAGTATTTAAGTTTAAAACCTCTTTTGAGTGCAAATTCAGTCATAGCATTGCCAGAAAAATACGATGCATTATCAAACATTAAAGCAGAGGGTAAACCAAACCTGGTGATTATGAACTGATCTATGAAATCGATGATGTGTTCAACATTAGCTGTCTTGAGAGGAATAACTTCTACCCATTTAGTAAAATAATATGTAGCTATAAGGATATACCTATGTTGTTTAGAAGAGTGAGGAACGATCTCACCTATTATATCCAATCCCCATTGATCAAAGGGTTGATTGATATTGACTGGTTGCAAAGGCAATGACGGTTTCTTTTGTCTTCCAACAGTAGTTTGACAAACTTGACATTTCCTTACATAGCTATGCACATCTTTAAATAGTGTAGGCCAATAGTACCCTGCACGCAAGATCTTATGTGCTATAGCATCTCCAGCCTAATGTCCACCTGTTGGTCCATCATGGAGTTCTTGTAACACTTTTTTAGCTTCAGATTTCTCAAGACATCGAAGGAGAATAGAATCGTAATTCATCCTAAATAATACATCGTTTACGAGTTGATATTGCTTAGCCTTCAATCTTAGGGCTATTTTCTTTGTATAATCCAGGTTTGAAGGAGCATATCTGTTCTTTAGATAAAATATGATATCAGCATATAATGATTCAATATTGTTTAGGCTTACCTCATACATTTGTACTTCTAAAGATGGTATTTCAGAAATAAGCGATGCTCTGGCCAGCATCTTGCAAAAGCCTTCACCTTTTACAATATTTGCTAGTTTAATTTCAATGTCGTATTCTTCTAAGGCAGTAACACAATTTGCTCTTTTCTCACCCACGTCTTTCTGTACTAAGAGATTTCTTACCGCTGGAAACAACACTATGATCTTTGTATGGGTTTTAAGCAAAAGGGATCTAAAGTGCTTGATCGCTTTGAAAACAACATATGCTTGTTTCTCGACGTTAGAATAATTTAATTTGGCCCCTTGTATATTTGAACTAAAAATTGCAATTGGGGCTTCCTCCTTGTCTTGATTTGCTTGAGTGAGTATCGCAGCGTATGATCTATCAGAGGCAAATGTATACAGAATGAAAGGATCAGAAAAATTTGGAGTTGCTAAGGATGTGGTGTTTACAATCGCTCGCTTAATCAGATTGAATGCTTCATATTCCTCTTGGCCCCATTTGAAGATTGAATTCTTTTTAATCATTGATTGTAAGGGAGATACAATACTTGAGAAGTCTGGAACAAACCTGTTAACAAAATTAATTTGGCCAAGGAAGGATTGCATGGCTTTCTTGTTGTGAGGCAAGGGTATTCCAAAAATCTCCTTAATTCTATCGGGATCAATATGGATTCCAGATTTTGACACTATAAATCCAAGAAGTTTTCCTTCACTTAATGCAAAAAAGGACTTTTTGGATTAAGTGAAATCCCATACCTTTGGCAACATTCGAAGATCTGCTTTAATTCTTTGAGATGATTACCACGTTTCTTAGAGTATACAGTTATATCATCCAAGTAGATTACTACTGATTTGTTTACTAATCCCTTAAATGCGATGTCCATGGCCCTTTGAAATGTGGTGCCAGCGTTGATCAGACCAAAAGGCATCTTTTGATATGTGTAAGTACCCCATTTGGTTCTGAACGTAGTTTTTAATTGATCGTCGAGATGGACCAAAACTTGGTTGTAGCCGGAGAAACCATCCAAAAAGGACATTAATTCTGATCCTGCAACTGCTTGCAATATTTTCTACATGGGAGGTAGGGGAAAGTTATCCTTTTGGAAGGCTTTGTTCAGGTTACGAAAGTCAATACAAATTCTAATGTCTCCGCTTTTATTTCTGATGGGAACTAAGTTGGAAACCCATCTAGAATGTCGAACGGGAAAAATAATTTTGGCTTTCAATAATTTGTTGAGCTCAGACTTAATCTGGTTTTACAAATTAGGATGGATCTTCCTCAGCTTTTGCTGGACAAGTTATCATTGGGATAGTATGCTGAATGATAGAAATGTCATAAGTCTTTAGATCATCGTAGTTCCAGGCAAAGAGACTTTTGTATTGTTTCAAGAGACGAACATAAGCTAATCTTTCTTCTTTGGTTAGGACAAGGCCTAGGTTGATATTCTGCGGCTTGGTATCAGTTCCTAGATTTACTAATTCATAATTCAGAGTTGAGCTCTGAAGTTTTGAATTGGTAGATCTCTTGAATCGGTCTTTCAAATCATATAGGTCTTCCAACTTGACTATTGATTTTGGCATAACATTATTAGTGCTTTCTTTTTGCAACTGTTTGTCATGTTGGTCCTTGTCAATTATCTAATTAGTGTAAGATCCTGTTAGGCCCCTATACTACTAGTGTAACCCCTTATTGTTATTAGTACAGCCCACTTATTATATTAATGTACCCATGTAGTGCCCATATTGTTACTATTGTGCCCCATAGAAGCCCACTATTGTTATTATTGTGCCCTTACATTATTATTGTTATGTCGGCTCTGATTATGTTATGACCCGTTGGACTCCTATATATAGAAAGGAGGTCTTTTCATTTGTATCATCCAAGAATTGTTCATTTATGTAATGTAAAGGAGGTTGCCCCCTCGAAGAGTCTGAATTCTAAGGCATTGATCTATCTTTTCTATCTTTTCTTGATCTGGTTTCATAACAGATCCCTCTTATGTGAGGAAGCTTACAATATCAGGATCATCGTTGAAAATTCTCCAGTTTATAACATTGTCAGGAATTGAGGGTCTAAAGATTAATTCGATTGAGAATCTGTCTGGGCTATAGTCTTATGAGGGAATGAGCTTGGAAGCTACGTTTGCCAAGAGGTCAGCACTAGCATTTTGGAGTCTGGGAATTGATGAAATATTGAATGCTATAAAATGTTCAGTTAGGTCTTGCAATAAAGATTGATAATGCTTTAAATGACCTGATAGGCAATGTATAGTATTTCGTACCTGTCTAATAACAATTTCAAAATCTCTGAAGGCCTGTATATACTTGATATTTAATCTGATTGCCTTGTATAATCCTTGGACTAAAGCCTCGTACTCTGCAGTGTTATTGGTGCAATCGAACTCGAGTCTACAAGTTAGCATAGTTTTGTTTCCCTCTAGACTAACTAATATGCATCCTGCTCCTGCTCCATCGTTAGACTTAGAATCATCAAAAAATAACTTCCAAAATAAAGATTTATTTACAGGACTATCTATAAAATTAACACATTTAGAACTATCTGTTTGGGAAAAGTTTTCTACTTGAGACAAAACAGAATGTTCTAAGTAAGGCGAAGTATGAGCATTAAAATTTCCTAAGAAAGAATCAACAGAATAGTTGCCAATTATATTGTTGTTGTATGCTACAGGTTCATTTTCTCCTTCCAATTCTGTTACTATGTATTTTTTATGTCTTTCTCACTCAACCTTTATCTGATTCGGTTTACCATTGTAAGGGAGCCACATATGTGACCAATCGGTAGCAAAGTATCCATGAAGCTTTTCAGACCAATCCCTACTAAGAATTAAGCCATAAAATTCTGGAATGTCTGCAACTAGAATATCAATAACTTGACATACCTTTGGATTCAATGACAGCCTTATGGTAACTTGATTTAGTTCACCGATCACTTCAACCTGCAGCCAGTCCAGCTGAACTATGCGTACTGTAGAATTTTGTGGATGAACATTCAACTTTTCACATATTGATTTAGGTAAGATATTAGATGAAGCTCCTGAATCTACTAAACAATTATGCAAGTTTTTGTTGAAAACTTCATAAGTAAGAAGAAATGGGGGAGTATGAGATCTTGACCTTCCTCCAATTAAAGCGATATCATTTGGATCAACTTTATTAGTCACATTAGTTGGAGGTCTTCCCATCTCATGAGAAGCTTGTGAGATTACAGCAGCGAGCAGAGGTGCAACAGGTATCACGTGTAATTCTTTCAAAAGGAGCTTTTGTTGATGTTTTAATTTTCTCAATTCATGAAAGGTAATGTTAGCCCTAGTCTTCTTCATATCTTCTACGATATTATACTCCATCTCATCAGAAACAATCAAGGTTTTAGATGGAGTTGGTGAATCGGATTGGACTAGGCTTGTTTGAGTCACTTTGGGTGATGTTTTCTTACCTGCGACTTTATCTTTAGATATCGATCTTGCACTCTTCTGTTTAGGAGTTGGTTGTGGAGGATTGAGTTGATTTTTATTTCTGGTGCTGACTGGTGATGCCTCTCGATCCTCTTCGTCAGGGAGAATGAAGTCCCACATTCCCTGCATTGCTACAACTTCTTCTTCATCAGTGGGCTCTTCATTGGAAACTTCCTCTTCTTCTTCTTCTGATTCTACATTTGTAATAGGATTGGGAGGCTTTGAATCAGTTGAAGGATTTCTTCTATAAGGCCTATAAGGATTTTTAGAAGAAGTCTCTACTACTTGTTTCTTAATATCAACCATCTCATTAGACATGGTTTTCAAAAATTTCTGTAATCCTTCTAAATCAAATGGATATTTTGGTTGTTTTTTCTTGGGATCTTCTTTGAAAGCGACCTTCTTAGATTTTCTTTCATCAACAACGTTTTTCTTCTCTAAGGCTATGATACGTTTTTCTACCACTATTGCTTCTTTCATATTATTAGCCAAAGTTGTTTTGGCAGCCCTATTGACAAAGATCGCTATGTTTGATGGTAGAGCAGATATGTACCATTCACTTCAAACTTCTTCGCTAGGCTTGGAAGCGGTAGGAATTTTATTCAAAAGTTTATTGAAATGCGAGTTAAAATCTTTGATAGGTTCTCTTGATTTAGTCTTAAGATTCGACAGGTCATTGATCAATGTCACAGTAGACCTATCATCACCGAACTTAGTCAAGAATTTCTCTTGGAAAATATCCCAACTAGTGATAGATTTGGATGGTAATGAAAAATACCAGGATCCGACTACTCCTTGCAAAGTGTAAGGAAAGAGTTGGACAACAACATCTTCATTAGTAACTCCATTGAGATTTATAGACAACATAAAGTTGTTTATGTGTTCTTTTGCTAGCATGCCTGCTTCACGATTAAACTTAGGCAGCCATTTTTCAGGATGGGCCGGTAATTGACTCAAGGGCGTAGGCATTAAGACTGCCCCTGGGTTATTCCATGGGTTTTGGACCATCATTGAAATACTAACAGAAGAAAGCACAGAAGATGTTCCTTGCGGTTGGGAAGATGAGGATATTACAGTTCCAGATGATTGTGAAGCAGATGTTGAAGTTCCAGTATTCTGTTGGACGATAATTTGAAGTGGAGGAGTGGATGGTTGACTTCGTAGTGAAGAGGTCAAGATGGATGATGAAAGAGTCTCGCTATCAGACCCTTTAGGTGATTTCCTTGCTCTTTTCCTTTTAGGTAGAGGTAATTCAGTTGGTTCGATACCAAACTTTTCACTTTGCAATCTGGTAAGAGGATGAGAAGGGTTATATTGCGAAGTCACACTACCTTGAGATATTTTAGATTTCTGGGATGATATAGAAAATCCTTGAAGTTTATGGATCAAAGATTCAACTTCAGGAGGTTCAATAGACGATTTCTCTGAAATGTTCGGGTTTTTGGCAATGGTTGTTGTTTTATCGACTTCTCGCTCAAGGTTTAAATATTCTAAGTGTGATGGAGGAGTCGAGGGAGATGTTGAGGGCGATTTACTCTCAGAATGGTATTTAGATTTAGATTTACTAGCCATTCATAGTTCGGGCCCTCCTTCTAGCGCCAAATATGTTGAAGCCCCGAAAATCGGGTCTACAACAAGGGGGATACCCACCCAGTCCGAACCTTGGTTAGCAACTCCTTTTTTGTTTGGGATGGTGGGTCCAACTTGGGATAATGGGACTAGTTTCCCAATTTGTGTGTGTGTGTGTGTTGAGAATTGATATTTCCTTTCTAATAATTTCTAAGTAAAATGCTTTTATTCTAAATCTAATTTAACAACATGCAATTGTATTCTAATGAATAGAAATATCTAATTCTAAAACTAACCCGGGATTTAATCTTTCAATTATGCGATCTAAAATAGTTTCTAACAACAATTGGTAATAAAGATCATTCAATCGCTATGAGAAAAGAATTCAATAAAGATGAATTGTTTCGTATAAAAAGTTAGCCGAAACAATTGTGAAAAGCATATCGCATAATAAGTCATTCATATATTAAGCATAAATAGAATAGCCATCACCGTACAAAAGTGCCAAATGATAACTCAAACATTCAAGCATTCATATATAAATAACTGAACATAAATATCACTTAAACACATAAGCAGAAATCGTTAAGAGATAAAAGTACCATTGATAACAAGTTCTACTCATGAGCTTCAGCAATAATGATTTATCTCTTCTTAATTCAACATCTACTAAGAGTACAAAAGTGCAATTTCAGTAGCAGATATTAAACACAGATATCAATAAATCTTGTTCCATTCATTCATCAAAACCTCCTCCGAGGGTGTAAAAGTGCATGTTCTGAGGAAATGTTTTTGACAAATTTCAAGACCCTTCTCTAAATGCATGAGAAGGGTTGAAATACTACTAGCTAAATTCTAAAAATAGTTTATTACAAAAATATAGGAGGAGGTTTAAATGATCGTCCTCATCTAAGGCAAAAATAAAACTAAAACTGAATCTGGAAATTACTATCTATGTATCTGTTCTCTGTGGTCGCAAGCATTCAGCATCAGCTTGAGGAGATTTGGTTGGCCGACCTTCGACTTTAGTTGCCCTGCAAAAACAGAATTGGCAAGTGAAGGCGCTATCTTCTCGGCAGAGTTAGTGAGGGATTTGAGAGTCATGCATTGACTGTGTGGTTTAACCAAGTACTGCCAGTAAGAATCCCAATTCAACTTGCTTAACCTCTTGATGGTCTCTGCTCTTTCTTCAACCTTTTGTCTCCAGCTGGTCTATAGATGCTATGAATTTGGGAGAAATTTACATACCACTTAAGGATATCCTTGATAAATACCACTGTTTTTAGAGCTTGAGTTTTTCCTTTAGCCTTTAGCACTTTTTCCTACAATTTTTCGGGCTTTTAGGCGACTGAGCATTCAAAGGCTTTCCTTCTCAAGGGGTTTTTCCTGGCGAGGCTAATCGCGCATTAGAAACTGCTTCTGTTTCTCGATCCGCGCTTCCCTGGTGCCAGATTTCACCTCTTGCACGTTTTTGTTAGATGAATTCAGAAATCAGAGCTTCTCCTTCTTTTCCCATTATACTTTGAACATTGCTACGTATATCTTTCTGCTTTTTGCTCCTGCAATTTACAAACAAGGAAAGGGTAATGATAAGAAATAAGGTGACGGGAAAGCTTTAAATGCCAAAATCATATAAAATATACCACTCTACGTGAACTGACCTCTTGATCCGATCGAAACCTTATCTCAATGATGATCATCAACTAACATATTAAATTAACATTAATGCGCATAACTTGACATCGGATTACGAAAAACTTTTTTGAACGATGTGCCTTTCAGATCTGCGATAAAGCGATAAAGCGATTTGCTTCGCAATATCGCTGATCCGTTGTGTTTTGACAATCATCCATTACCATGTGTTTCTGTGAAATGCGATTTACGAGATGCATTATCGCATATCATCGGTTTTGAAGTATTTCACCTTAAGTGATATTTGTCAAGGCAGATGAAAACTGCGACGAACGATGAGTTTCTTAGTCGTTTTTGAACCTTTTGGTGGACCAGACCTACTCCAAAACTTTTGAAACTTTCCAAGGTGTATGTCGTCATCATGCTGAATCCAAATATGTCAACTTTTCCTCCAATGGATGCCCCAGGAAGAAGTGCAGCGCCGGTGGCATTGTGCTCCTGGGAAAAATTTCTGTGTTATAAATTACAAAATTTCAAAAATGCAAAAACTTTCCAAAATTTGCCCAAATTTGGCATGGAACACCACCATTAGCTACTTTGATGGACTAGGGAGGCTTCAACCAACATTTTCAATCTATCTCGCTTCTTTTTTCCTTCCAAAGCTCTCTTTAGCCTTGCCTTCAATTTTCTAATCCTCATGATACAGATTTTGTTGTGGGTCATGTAATGGTATGCCATATGTCGGAGCATTTTCTTTTCCCTATTGGCCTTATAAATAAGTCCGTCAAGATGTATATTGACCCTCTCAAGCCAAGTTTCCCTATCATTCTCAATCTCCTGCTCAATAGAAGTCAATGGAACACTATCCTCTTTGATAATTTTCCTATTTTCTTTCACTATTTCCAAATCCATGAGGACTTGCTTGTCACTCAGCTGTTCGTTTTCCTATTTTAAATATTTGATGATCAACTTCGTTGTCTCTAAGTTATCTACCAAAGCTTGTATTTGAGCTTCTTTTTCCTTTATGATGATGTCCTTGACAGTTCCCTGATCTTGAGCCTCCAAGTCAATGATATTGACTCCCTAATGAGTATGGTGCTGATGTGGCTCCTCATGCTCAACCAAGTCAAAATCTCTTTCCTCCTCATAACCAGGATCTTCCTCCTACACTTTTTCCTTGCCTTTGCTCAACTACTCAACCTGTACCTGTTTTGTCAATGTAGAAGGAAAAACCCCTTCCACACCTTATGGAGTTAACATTTTCCTGTGGACTGAAGAAGAAGGAAAGGTCCCTTCCACATTCCGTGGAGCAAACACTTGCCTAGCAGCTGCAAAAAGTTTTCTTGTGCCTATCTGATATGTCAAATACACTGGCATCTTAGCAGTTTTAGTTTCCTTAACCTCTTTCCTTGTTTCTTCATGGCTAGATGGCCCACCTTCTTCTTGATGTACTAGTGATGGGATCTGTGGACCTTTGAACATCTCATGAGCAATAAAAATCTCCCAAGGCATGTTGAGAAGACTAAGATGGTGAAGAACAATGATTTTGATCAAAGAGTAATGATAGATGTTGTTCAACTGTTGGTGGTATGGTTTCTTCTGCATAATGTAAGCTATTTTATCAATATTTATAAACAATAAATATGGGAGATTCATCAATTTTACCTGGTGAAGTGCATAAGGAGTCTGATATGGTAAGCATACAATTGAGAGAATCTACTTTCACAAGTGAAATACTTGATAATAATCCTCATCAAAGGAACATACCTGTTCTCCAAAAATTTAAAGGGGAGAAGCCTCTTCACCTGGTTTCTATATTGAGGCTTGATTCAAGGCTCATAGTAATCCTCATCAAGGTCCTGACCCTTGTACCATTTCTCACCAACATTAGGAATTCTATTGGCCTCTGAAATGATAGCTGGTGATATTGTGAAGGTTACTCTGGCAAGTGTCACCTCATTGTTATGTAAATGAGCCACAAAAGTCTGGCCAACTCATGGTGAAACTAAACTCTTTTCACTAGTTCACAAAATTCAAAACATGCTTGGTGTCTGAAACAAGAAACTGCAAGTGGGAAAGCCTGTAATTCTCTTAGACTGGTGGGCTCCTCCCTTATAATTTTTCCTCCCTTGTGAGGCTTTCTCTACCTATGTCTTTCTACTGAACTGTCACTAACTGTCTCCTCCTCATACTCCTCACAATCACTACCTCTGCCCATGATTTGGATTACTTTCTTAGTTTGCACAATTTGGGATGGATGGTATGTGAAATGGATTGAAGGAAGGGATGTAAGAGAAGTTATGGGTAAAATATGAGAGGGAGGAGGTTTGGGGAGTGATAAGTGAGTGATAGAGTGTGATAGTAGTGATGGGAATAAGAGTTTTAGCTTATGAAGTGAATGGTAGGAAAACTAGGGTTTTATAATAGAGATTAGGGTTTTAATTTTGAAGATGACAGACCAAGAAAAATTTTCACATGTGCACGCTAAACAATAAGAGGAGTAATAATACTTACTTGCTAAGAGTAAATTTGGAAGAAATTTGGTAAAATTTGGAAGCTTGGAGCATTTTTGGGCTTTGTTGGTCAAAGCGCAGCAGCGCCGATCCAGGAGCATAGCGCCCGTGTTAATTTACACTATGCGAAAATTCTAGGAGCTCAGCACCGGGCTAGGAGCGCAGCGCCACCACTCAAGAGCACAGCGCCAGGCCAAAATCTCCAAAAGCGCAACGCCACCCTGTTTTTGCTCAATAACACTTAGAAAACCGATTTTCTTCTCTCCTTGGTTTCTTTTGATTTGCTAAATGACACAATGGCATGAAAATAGAAAAGAATGAGTTTATATATGAACTCCCTTTTTAATTTTTGCTTTTGAAAACCCATCTTTGTAATGTCTCTTTGTCTCTTTCAATACTCTGTTTTTCAAGTTTATTCTCTTTTGCTTGCAAGTGGACTAATGCTCTAGATCACTTTGATTTTTTGCAGTGGCAGATGCTTGGCAACATCACAAGCTTAGGAGGAGCTTGGGAACAAATATTACATATAGAAAAAATAAAATTACATCATAAATGAAGATAAAGAAAAACATAATACTCTGTTTTCACCTCAAAACAAGTTTTGAGGTGAGAACTACATTCGGCTCTCAAACTGATAAATTATGATTTTAACAATCATTATTAGCCTCCTCATATCCTTGTTGATCATTATTGGCATGAAATAACTAGTTTTGACCATGATAAAACCCTAAAACCTAATGACACCAAACCCTAAGACCTAATGAGATAAACTGCAGAGTAAATCATGAACCATGACTGAAATATGAAAGGGGATCAGCAAGTACAGATCATGAGGAGAAAAACTGGAAGTAAATCCTACCATCAGTGAATCCATGACCTAATGGAATGAAAACTCATCAGTGTGGGACTACTACTCTGAAATGCAAAAGAGCAGATTTTGGTCATTGATGGTAGTGTGAAGACACTGACACTAACATTGGCTCCAATGGGGATGGTAGCTCCTTGGAGGTGCCAAGAACACCGTACCTAGTAGTCTTGTCCATTGTGAAATGGTGTCGAAACTTGCTAAAACTGAAAACTGACACTATGCAAATTGAAAATGACTCATGACTCAAACTGCGATTAGAAACTGAATTAAACTCACAAACATTACACAAATCATTTAACTTTATAGCCTTCACCTTGAGCCCCAAGCTGAAATGACTATGTACCTTGAAAACTTGCAATGAAAGGGAAAATGGTATGTACAATGATCATATCATGACTTCACAAATCACCTCAGAAGTAGTAGTGCTTCAGGAGCCTACCATTAACTGGCCCTCCTGGACAATTCTGACCATCCATCTCCTTGAGCAAAAAGGCATTCTGTCCTTTGTATGCTGCAATATTATAGGGTCCTTTCCATAAGTTCTCAAACTCATCGTGCTTTCCTTTATCCTCATTCCGAGCATCCCACCTCAATACTACATCCTCTAGCTAAAATTTGTCTGCTTTAGTTTTCCGATCATAGATTTTCTTGATCTCTTCCTGCAATCTGAAAGTGTTTTGAAAAACTTCATTCCTTGTCTGCTGCAGATGAATCATCTGATTGATTCTTCATTGAAAATCATCCTCTTCACTGTTGACCTCTTGTAACAATCTCATAACCGGAACCGCAAGAGATGTTGGAAAAAGTGTGTCAATGCCATAAACTAATTCAAATGGAGACATACTTGTGGATTTCTTCTGGCTCACTCTGTTTGCCCATAAGGCATTAACCAACTTCCTGTGCCAACTTTTCTTATTTGTTTCCAACATCTTCTTAATGATGTTTACCAAAGACTTATTTGATGATTCAACCAAACCATTTCCCTGCAGATAATATGTTGTAGAATGACCCAAAATATAAAATTCGATCATCCTCTTTGATTTGAATGCGGATGCATTATCTGTGATGATTTTATTAGGACAACTAAAATAAGATAAAATATTTGACTCTAGAAATTGGATGATTACCGTATATGTGGCTTGTCTGGTCAGAATTGCTTCAATCCACTTGGTGAAATAGTCGGTTACTGTTAGGATCCATTTGTGTTGTGTCGACGATGTTGGATGGATTTCCCCGATGAAATCGAGTCCCCACTGCTGAAATGGTGCATTGACTTTGACAAGTTTCAAAGGAAGAGGCAACAATTTTCTTTTCCCTTGAAAGACCTGACATTCATGACAGCTCATGACTGTTTTGTAAACATCTGAAAATAAAGATGACCAGTAATAACCTGCTCTCAACACTTTGTTTGCTGTTGTTTTCCAAAACAAGTGACCACCACAATCACCTTTATGAAAGTCATACATCACCTGCTGAGCTTCATCTTCAACCAAATAGTTAAGTAACACACCTCCCAGATCTTTCCAATAAAGGGCATTATTTAGAATATAGAATTTTGCAGCTTTGAGTTTGAGTGATCTACCTTTGTTCTTTTTCATTCCCGAAGGTGGTGAAAGGTGTTGAAGTACATACACTATGTCTGAATACCATAGTGACTGAAGAAACATTTCAGACACTTGAATGAGTGAGCCTTCTTCTTCATCTTCTGATATGGCTGCAATGAGATTGATATCTAAAGCATGCAGAGTTGATTCAGGCATTAATCTCGCCAAATTTTGTGCTTTGATCAACTTTGTGGGTTTAATCTCCAAATCATATTCCAACATCACGACAATCCACTTCCCTCACCTTCCTTCCAGATCAGTTTGTATCAGCACATCCTTTACTACTGCATTGGGAACGTACGTTATGATGTGTGGGTGTAGGAAATACACTCTGAAATCCTTCAACGCTTTGACAAGAGCAAGGGCCTATTTTTCAATTATATTGTACCGCAAGGCAGCATCTCTAATGGTCCTGCTGAAAAAGGCAATGGGATTCTCCAGCTGATCTCTCTTTTGCATCAATACTGTAGCCAAGGTATGCTCAGATGCAAATGAAAATATGATAAAATCTTGAGTATAATTAGGACTAATCAAGACCGAGGCTGTAGATAAAGCATACTTTACCAGATTAAATGACTTCATTGCTTCCTCCGTCCATTTTACCATGTTGTCCTTTTTCAAAATATTAGTTATTTCTCTTAGATGTTCAGCTAGATTGGGTATGAATCTGCGTAAGAAATTCATCTTACCATTAAAATCTTGTATCTCGACAATCTAGCTATCCATTTTTTGGCTTATGATAAATTGCACAAATGGAAAAATGTGCCTTCCATTTTTTTCGGACATACTCTATGTTTGGCACATTTTTCATTGCGGATAGTAAAATCTTTTTCCTTAGTTGTGGCAACTGTTTTTGCATATAGCTATATCTCTAAAAGTTTTAAATGAGAGAGTTTAAAAATTATCCAACAAAACACCTTTTACTAATGTGTAAAGGAGCTGTGTTTCCATACAACTATTGGCAAATGCATGTGCGAACAAGTTTCTCTCTGTGAGGAGCAAAAATCATGGTTGATTGAACATTGGTTGTTTTCCAGATTAATGATATGTTGCAAAATACATTTTCGATTTTCAATTGAGCCTGGACGACATCTCCAATCTATGTTTGTGTTTTTTATGATATTTAAAGTTCCATTCAAACCTGATTAAAATCTGAAGATGTGTTCATCTATGCTTTGGCGTCCTACGCAAATCCTCTATTATGCATAGATTCGAAGTTGTTGTGTTTATCTATGCTTTGGAATCATAATAAAATCCTTTATTTTTCATAGATTTAGAGCTCTATGCAATTTCTTTTTTTGAGTATGTGCTTTAAGGTTGCTCTGCAGGTAGCAGCGTGCATTCTCAATGTCATCTAGCTCCATATTTATCGTTTCTGTGTATAAGGACTACATGACACAAAAATGTATGACGTTAAATAAATATGAAATCGCGTGATACATTATACCGAATGATTGATGTTAAGCAGCTTCTATTGTTTACAAATCAGTATTATGTGGAAGGAAAGTGTGCATGAACTGTGGAGAAGGGCAAGTGAATACAAAATAACAAAGCTTTACAATGGAAAAATTGCACTTGTTATTTCACATACTGGTTCTTTGGCACAAATCATAAATCAAAGACTCTAATTTTTATGAAGCTTTTGTGAGATACTACTAATAATAATAATAACATGTCACTGCATTTTTCTCCTCAATCTAAGAATCATAAATCAAATGTTCTAATTTTATAAAGCTCTTGTGGCATAATTTTAACACATAATGTGTTTGTAGTTGCATTGACCAACTGTTGATGAATTGTTTTTTGGATGCATGTTGCCAATGCATATTGGCATATTTCATAGTTCTAGGTAAGGGGAGGCTCATTACGAATGGTTTTATTCTAGATATAAGTCTTTTGGATTAATCACATCATTAGGATTTGGTCGACGTTTTGAACCAACTAATGTGGTTCATCCTCAGGACAAGGTGAGAAATCAATAGATCTGAGGGAATAAATACAAAAGGATGCATCACTGCCCAGAGCTAGCCGTTGGAAATTAGTTGTTAAGTAATTTGCTGAATTAGTTAGAAATTAGCTGTTATGTAATAAATAAATATTTTATTTCGATATTATAAATTGATAATGTTAAATTTAGTTAGAAACTAGTTGTTAAGTAATAAATAAATATTTATTTCGTTTTGATATTATAAATCGAATATTAATATTAAATATTATATTATTAATTTTAGTTATTATAATGGTATTATCTAGAAATAATTAAATTTTTCTAATAAAGTTTGTTGGGGTTTGACTCATGATATTAGAAACTAGCTGTTATAAGTAATTAAATATTTTATTTCGGAATCATAAGTTAAATGTTTAATAGTAATGTCATCTATAAGTAATTAATTTAAATAATATAATTTGTTAGGGTCTGACCCATTCAAGGATGGGTTAGAGACTTACTGATTTAATATTATTAATTCCTCTAATAATATTATAGAAAGACTAAAATTTTGTTAGAGAATACTAAGTCGTATCCATAATATATTGGTGGTGTTCTTATCATTATTATTAATTTAAAGATTAATAATAGTGAAAATTATTATTTTAATATTTTAATTACTTATAGTTCAATATTATTAATTTCTATAATAATATTAGATTATTATTTTATTATTAATTTTAAATTAGAGGCATACTTCGATTGTGAACAAGGAGATTGATGAGAATTACTACAGAATAAAGGGGGATAAAGCCAAAAGGCGAGAAGGGAGATCCAGCAAGACTGAAAAGGGGAAAGGAGAGGGAAGGGAAGAAGAGTCAAGAGGAGAGAGCTGGAATCCAGCTTTTACTTAATTTCCAGCCATCATCCCTATTGAGGTTTTTGGCATGCCTCTCTATTTCAATTTCTTCTCTGAGCTTCCTGTGGTGGAAGTGATCAACCCTAGCAATGACTGTGGATTCCTCAATGCAGACATGGTGTTTCGATTTCATAGAGTGTTCGGCAAGGGCTGATGTGCGAGAGTGATCGTGTCTAATGTCGGCCACATGTTCATGGATTCTCTGCTTAATAGACTTATCTGTCTCTCCAATGTAGGGTATACCACAGGAGCAGGGAATAAGGTAGACCCCTTTCGTGTCTTTAGGGTCAATAGGGTCCTTAATGGATCTAAGGGAACTTTTAATGGTATTGAGAGGTTTGAATGAAGAAGATACATTACTCTTCTTAAGAATATGGGAAATCTTATATGTGGTTCCTTGGATATATGGGAAATGAACCTTAGAGATAGGATCAAAACAAGCAGGTTTAACCCTAGGCACTTTGTTGGCTCTGTGAAAGGCCTTGAGGCTCTAAGGTCTGCTATACCCATTATTTTTAAAAACTTCAAGAAGATGAGATTTCTCCTGTTCGAGGTGGCTGTCATCAGAGATTCTTAGAGCACGGGTGGCAAGAGTGCTGAGAACCCCGAATTTCTGAGCCGGGAAATGATGGGAGCTGGCATGAAGATACTATTCGATATGAGTCTTTTTCCTAAAGACTTGGTGACAAATAGAACCATCATCTCTCCTAGAGAGGAGAATGTCAAGAAAGGGAAGGCAACCATTCTCTTCAACTTCCATAGTGAACTTGATGGAGTCTAATTGAGAATTAAGGTGGTTAAGAAACTGATCCAGTTTCTCACGCCCATGAGACCAGATGACACAGGTATCGTCAATGAACCTTTTCCATTTTTTAGGGCAAAATTGAGCAGTGGCAAGGGCTTTGGTCTCAAAATATTCCATAAACAAGTTGGCGATGATGGGTGATAGAGGGGATCCCATGGCAACACCGCAAGTCTGTTCGTAGAATTTGACCTAGAAACTGAAGAAAGTCGAAGTGAGGCAAAGACCAACCAACCTGGCAGTGTCTTTGTCAGAGACATGATTTATGATGTCAATGGTTTTATTCTAGTTGTCGGAATCGAAACTTTGTTCTGAGAATTGTGCGTTTTTCTTGTTAGCATAAGAATTGTACACAATATCTATTTTTGAAAACAAATACATATTTTACGATATCCATATTAGGTATGTTGTGGTTCATTTGTTTTGTGACTCTATATCTCATTCATAGACAAGAGTTTTATGCAAATCGGTTGTATCTATATCGTTTAACTTGTTTTCTTGAGCATTGTTTATATTGTATCTGTTGTTGAGCAATAGTCCATAGTGAAATTAATTGCTAAAGCATCGATGAACCACTCTTGTGCAAAAAAAAAATGTTCAATAGGAAAAGAGAAGATAGACAATGGTATTTTTGTTTAAGAATTTTACGTTATATCTTGAACATAACTATATGCATATGGTCTATTGACACTTTGGCTATTGTGTCTAAATTCCATAGATTCAAGAAAGACAAAATGATATTTCATGTTATGCCTCTCAAAAAAATATTGCAACAAAAACACATTTCACGTGCTATTTAAACAATTAATGAAACATAACTTATAGAAAAATTCAATAAAAAACATAGTGGCATTAATATGTTTGACTTCAAAAACATGATTGTAAGGCTTGAACGATGAGCTATAATGATAAAAAAATTTATTCCCTATTATACAAAGTCCAAAATGAATAGGTAATTAATTTAACTGTTACAAGGAAATAACAATTTTAGATTTTTTAATTGTATTATTATAGCTCAAGCTAATTAGTAATTGCACAATTGCAAAACATAGGAGACAATGCATGAACGGTGTGCGAAACTTGCTAATGTGCGGAAGTGTTCTTGTCCTTTTTGTATCTACTTTTTTGCGTACATATTGGCTAGTTTGTATTGGAAATCCCTTGTAGATTCAAACTTCTTATGCAATATGATAAAACAAAAGACTTGAATCTACTCTATTCATCAGTGAAAACAATTAATCGATCGAGGAATCACGAAGCATACAAGAGAAGGAATTCAATTTACACATTACAAAATGATTTCCTAGGGGAAACCATAGCTAAAAACCCATGCTATCTGTATATTGCATTAATCATAAAATATGAGAAGATTACAATTCTTTTCTCAAGCGAGCAACCTATGCACTATCTCTATCTATCTCACTACTTCTTGGACAAGCCTAGGCCAATACTTAACCAATTTTCTGCTTCGACAAGTCACTATTTCCTTGCAATGTTTCCTTGGGAATTGGCCCCCTATTAACTAGGGAAATTCCTCAATATGAATTGTGTAATCCTCATAGGCCTTCCTCTGACTACATCCACAACCTATACAATTTATATGATTATACAACTGATAGTATACTGCCCTTGAACTCCAATCTCAACAGGTAACTCTCAAATTTGACATGCATGAGTTATTTATGAGTGAATCATTAGTTAACTAGTTGAACACATGAAGAAACACCCCACTTTCTGACCTCCTACTAGTTCCTCCATCAGTTGGAACTAGTTTAAATGACTTTAAATCAGTTAAACTAAATTAATTAATTACAACTCAAAATAAACTCAACTAGGGATCCTATAATGTAGGAGACACCCTACATGACTTTAGTTAGACCCTAAAATTGAATTAACTAAGACAACTAAGTCAAATTAACTTAGTTAACTCATACAAGTTGTCTTGCTATGTGGAATTATAATTTTATTACTAATTTAATTCAAGGAAAAAATAAAATTAGGATTTTCTTGTTCCATTTTCAACACTCTCTCTCAACAAGAAAGGCATTATGAGATACCCCAATCCTACCTCTATGAAACTTGAATTTGACTCTTGGAAGTGCCTTAGTCAAGATGTCTGCATCCTGTTCCTCTGTAGGAATGTACTCCAACAACGTTCTTCTTCTCTACACACAATCTCGTAGATGGTGATACCAGATGTTGATATGCTTGGACTGGTCACGAAAATATGGATTCTCAGAGAGTTTGATACAACTATAATTCTCACAGTAAATCACTGTAGGATCCATCTACTGACCAATTAACCCAACAAGGATCTTCCTCATCCAGATAGCCTCACAAGCTACTTGAATAGCATCCATGTCCTCTACTTCTACCGAACTAAGTGCAACTAATATTTGCTTCCTATTGTACCAAGAAATTGCTACTAACCCAATATTGAATATTCCCCTTGATATGCTCTTCGTATTGGATGGACTCCCTACCCAATCTACATATGTGAAGGCTTGAACCTTCACTCCCTCTGTCTGTCTATACCAAATACCAAACTAAGTGGTGCCTCTGAGGTATCTCATAATATGTTTAGTTACCTTCCAACATATTTTGGTTGGCTTAACCATTGCTTGAATAATTTGGTTAACTGCAAAACATATGTCCGGTCATGTGTTCACCAAATACATAATTGAACCCACAAGCTACCTATAAATATTAGCCTCCACTACTTCACCTGAAGTAGCATATTCCTTCCTCCATTTCCCTGCTAGAGGAGTCTCCATGGGTTTGATTCTCTCCATTTGGAAATTCTTTACTATCTCGTTGGCATACTTTCCCTGAGAGACAAACAATTCCTTATCTACTTTCCATACTTCCATACCAAGGAAATAATGCATGAGCCCCAGGTCTTTCATCGCAAATTCTCTTGCAAGATCCTCTTTCAAATATTTTAAAATCTTCTCATCACCTGTTAGAATTAAATCATCAACATATAATACTGTAATCAATAATTTACCTTTAACCACAATATGGTAAAGGTTTGCATCTACTTCAATTTTGGTGAAGCCAAACCTAGCGAAATAGTTGTTAATCCTGGTGCACCAAGCATGGGGTGCTTGTTTCAATCCATACAATGCTCACTTGAGTCTGCACACATGTGACTCTCTGTTGAAGGTCTCAAATCCTTCTGGATGATCAATGTACACCTCTTCCTCAATCAGTGTTGTCTTCACATACTTCTGATGTATCTTCCATCCCATATGTTCTGAAAGTTCTAGAATAGATATGATTGAAGAGTACCTTGCTACTTGAGCAAAGGTCTCCTTGTAATCAATTCCCTCCACTTGAGAGAACCCTCAGGCCACAAATATGGCCTTGTATTTCTCAACACTCCCATATGATGCTTGATTTACCTTGTAAAGCCATATGGAACTCACCACTGACTTGTCTACTAGTTTGGGGACCACTTCCCAAACACCTTTTATGATAATGGAGTCATACTCCTCTACCATGGCATAAACCCATACTAGTTACTACACTACTTCCTCGAATGAGGATGTATCAATCTTTACACTCTCACTTATCAGAGCCATGTAGCCAGTGTACCAATTTGGTGACCTCCTCTTCCTGCGTCATGATGTGGGTGCTCCCACATTCTCCCTAGAATCATGCATCAATATTTCAACTTCTCTCGTGCACTTACTTCCATCTCTGGAGGTCTCTGAATGAGTGTATGCTTCCACTCTTTGCTCCTCTGCATGTGTCTGCTCCACATGATCCTGAGGTTATTCCTTTGGAGCCAAAAGATACTCATCTGCATGTAACTGAAGCTCCCTCCCAAGGGAACATCTCATGGCCTTATCTTCATCAAACTTCACATCTCTATGAACCATTGTCGTCCTGTGAGATGGAAGGTACACCCAATAGTTGTGAGGTGTATCAGTGTACCCCACAAATATTCCCAACTCAGTTGTTGGTTCTAGCTTTTTTATTACACCCTTGGTAACATGATAGTAAAATGACGAACCAAAGATCCTGAAGTGTGCCACATCTGGTTTCTTACCTGAAAATGATTCTTCTAGTGTACGCATCACGAGAATTCAATGAGTACTTATGTTCAGCACATATACAATTGTGTTGCATGATTCAACCCACAAGTGCAACGATAGCACCTGATTATGTAACATTGCCCGTGCATCTCCCACAATACTTCTATTCTTCCTTTCAGGTGTTATTAACTCATGTCAAATGCTATTAACTCATGTTATCAACTCTCTTCCCTTTGAAAAGTAACAATATTGATGCTAGACACACTATACCTTCCATCATCTCCCATTTTAATGTGCATCTAGGGGTCCTTCTCCTCTAAGTCAATGAAGAATTCTTTATTTCCGGCCATATGGAATGAGGCTCTACTATCCAAATACCACACACTACCCATCACCGATGTCACCATGTAAACAACGAGGGTGAAATTCAACTCGAATTGTGAAGCAAGAGCTTCACCTGCGAGTCCTTCTTAGGGACTATTTCCAGCCTTCTTGTGTGGACACTTCGTGGCATCTTGTCCCAACTCATTATAGTGAAAACATTTAATCCTCGACAAGTCCTTCTTCTTGCTACCCTGACTAGAATCTCCTTTAGATTGAAATTTCTTTCCTTTCCCTTTCTTTGCATTTCCAGCTAAGGCACAATTATCCTCATCATCATGCTTGGATGAGGCTCCATATATGGTGCTCCACCTTATGTCTTCTTTCACCAAGTCAGACCAAAAACACTCCCACTTCGGTAGATGCTCCCTCTCATTTACCGAATCTTGGTAGTTGTGCATTCTCTTGGGAAGTCCTAGAAGTGGTAGGATGACCAAATCATCTCTAGCAACTGCAATACTAACACTCCCAAGCTCATCTTGACATTGTGTGAATCTGCTCAAGTACTGTGGTATTGTGTCGCCCTTCTCCATATTGATCTTCTAAAGATTGTCCTTCAATGCCAACTTCTCGTGGTCACTATTGTTCTGAAACAAGTCGACCAATGATTTCCACATTGCAAATGGTGTATCCTTTCTGTGGAGGTTCGAGAAAATATGATCTCAAACTCCTTCTAGTATGACCCTTCTTGCCTTTACAACACATTTCCTCCACTATGCCAGATCTTGAGCATAAATTGCTAGTTAAGAACATGGAAAATTTAGGGGATAGTGTTCACCGAGTGGGCTAATTTTCCATGATTTTTCCACATAAAAGATTTGCCAATTTCCAAGTTTTATAAAAGATGATTCACCCAAATTTTAGAATATAAAATTATTTTACCTTCAAAATCTCTAACATTATATAGAGACTATATATATAATCATTAAATGTGAATAATTTTACAAATATATCGATAAACATTTTATAGTTTGCATATTAGGGATTAGTGAGATTCGCCAATGTTTTTAAACTTCAAGAAAATTTTCCATCCTTAAAATTTTCCTTGATTAGGAATATCTTTGTCTATGAATTCCTTCAGCCTGTTTTCTTCCAACACTACCTCCATCATGTCCTTCCAAGAAACATAGTTCAAACTACCCTCAAGGGCATATTCGAGTCTCAATCCATAGAACGACATCATGTTGGATCTGAAGAATGATACTGAAAATTTGATTTCACCTGCAAAAGACAAACTCGTATTCTCCTCTCCTAGAGTGATTTTTTCTCTGATACCATGTAGAAATTCCTTGTAGATTCAAATTGGTTATGTAATATGCTAAAAAAAAATACTTGAATCCACTCTACTCATAAGTGAAAAAATTAATCAATTAGTAAATCACAAAGCATACAAGATAAATAATTCAATCGACACATCACACAATGATTTACTAGGGAAATCCATAGCTAAAAACCCCTGCTATTTGTATATTGCATTAGTCAGAAAATATGAGAAGATTACAATGCTTTGCTCAAGCCTGAGCAACCTCTGCACTAACTTTATCTGTCTCATTGCTTACTGGATAAGCCTAGGCAAATACTTAACCAATTTTCTGTCCAAGTCCCTATTTCCTTACGTTGTTTCCTTGGGAATTAACTCCCTATTAATTAGGGAAATTCCTCAATATGAATTCTGAAATCCTCATAGACCTTCCTCTTACTGCATGCACCAACTATACAATTAAGATGATTATACAACTGATAGTACACTACCCTTGAACTCCAATCTCAACTAGGTAACTCTCAAATATGACATGCATGAGTATTTATGAGTGAATCATTAGTTAACTGGCTGAACACATGAAGCAACACCCCAGTTTCTAACCTCCTACTAGTTCCTCCATCAGTTGGAACTGGTTTAATTGACTATAACTCAGTTAACTTGAGTTAATTAATTACAACTCAAAATAAACTCAATTAGGGCTCCTATAATCTAGGAGACGTTGCATCCTGAATTAATTAATTACAACTCAAAATAAACTCAATTAGGTATCCTATAATGTAGGAGACGCTCTACATAAATCTAGTTAGACCCTCAACTCGAATTACCTAAGCCAACTAAGTCAAATTAACTTAGTTAACTCATACAAGTTGTCCTGTGATGTGGAATTGCAATTTTATTCCTAATTTAATTCAAGGACAAAATTAAATTAGGATTTTCGTGTTGCATTTTCAGCATGCATATCTTCTCTACATATACCCTTTTAGGTTAATAGATAAAAGAGTGAAGCAATTCACAATAATTAGTTCAACTACAGATGTTTCCTAACTTTTTCAAATCTATGTTAGTTTATTCATAATTATTATCAACATTCTGTGAGATAGCTACCATTATTGTAAATAATTTATAGTCATATAGAAATGATATGCGTAATAACTGGATTGTAAGGCTCCAACGATACGTTGTAATGATAAATTTGTTTATTCGCTACCATATAGATTCCAAAATGAATAGGTAATTAATTTAACTGTTACAAGACAATAACAATTTCAATTTTGATAATTGTATTATTATAGCTCAAGCTAATTAGTAATTGCACAATTGCAGAACATAGGAGAAAATGCATGAACGATGTGAAAAAATTGCAAATGTGCGGAAATTCAGTGGTATTCTTTTGCATTTTCTTTTTTACATACATATTGGCTAGTTTGCATATGTTTTCTGCATATACCCTTTTAGGTTAACATATAAAATAGTGAAGCAATTCACAATAATTGGTTAAACTACATACGTTTCTCAACTTTTTCAAATCTTTATGTCAGCTTATTCGTAAATATTATCAACAGTCTGTGAGCTAGCTGCCATTATTGTAAAGAATTTATAGTCACAGAGAAATGAGATGCATAATAAATGGATGAGATGGTTTTGTAGTTTCGAGGTATATTTTCACTCATTTTTCATAAATGTTAGCTTTGGTATCTTCAATTACTATTTATTGACAAATGTTCTATGTAATAGATTTCAAAGTTTCCATAGTCAAAATCGATTTAACCTTTGCAAAAGTAAGATCTAATTATTATATACAAAATCAAAAATAAAATAAAATTGTGCAGTTCAGTGCTATTGAGAACATTATTGATTCACAAAGTGTTTTCAGCTACGAAACAAATGTGGTTAGCAAACAAAGCAAAGAAGCTATTTTCACTAATACCTTTAATTTACTTGCTACTTTAGATGAGAAATTCCACTGGTTGATTGCATATGAGTGTTATGTTAACGTGCCAACGAAAGAGAAGAATGGTAAGAAGATTTGGATTGATTGATTAGCGAATGTTGCATGTGTACCTACTATTTTTTATTTCAGAGAAATTGCTCAATTTTTTGCACAAATTTTTGGTTCAAAAATAAGAGCAATTATGCTACAAATGAAGATAATACCTTTGAATGAAAACACATTTAATCGAATATT
The DNA here is from genome assembly GCA_031772625.1 of Pinus tabuliformis. Lineage (NCBI taxonomy): Eukaryota > Viridiplantae > Streptophyta > Pinopsida > Pinales > Pinaceae > Pinus > Pinus tabuliformis. Next base: position 1,313,328,901 of record CM062819.1, read on the forward strand.
CAAGTTACCAGAGGCTAATATTTTCTTACAATTGTATGAAGCAAATGGTTTCATGAAATCATAAGCAAGTGAATCGATGTTATTGCAGATTTTTTTTTCCAAGTCATCAAGTTTCTTACAATTTATCTAGTATAGAAATATTTATGTTTAAACAATTGTTTAGAGACTTTTGTTGACCTTCCGCATTTGTCATGGGCTAAGAAACTACAACAAGGCTTCCAAAATGCATTGTCTATATGCTTTATCACACATAAAAAAAATTAGTGTGTATTCGAATGGGTTGATATCATTTCTAATGAATTAGATTCTCAGTTAACTAATTTATCCAACAACAAAAGGTTCCTCACGATGAAGTATCTCATAATAGCTATGATTTCAAGTTATAGCTTTAGCGGTTTTCCATGTAATCCTAAATTCAATGTGAATCAAGAATCAATGAAATTATGTTATCCTATACTGTGGAAGAATAACACTTCTTTAAACTTTTATCTAATTCAAGATTTTTTTGTAAGGCAAGTCAACTACATGATAACTGGACAAGAGCCTCATCGTATATCTGGATAGGCACAAGTTTTCCTATGGGGAAAAGGTATGCATGAAGAAAGAGAAAGTAATACGCTAATTCAAATATATGGGTTTCAAGATAAGCCATTTCTATTTCTGAAATTTGTTATAGACAAGTATTTTGTTGCTGAAGTCTATAGGAAATACCTTGACTAGCTAAATATGTTTGAAAGCAAAAAGACAAAACAATTCATTCCTTTGTCATTTACTATTGGAGAAATCACAGTAAAAAATGTGGCTCATGTTACAAAGCTCACACAGACTTTGAACCCTTTTAACTTAAGTAAAGATGAAGAAATTAAAGCCTTTGATGAGGAGGGTCTATTTCATGCACACTTGGAAAGAATTGGATATGGAAACTTGTTTCCAGAAATTAGAGAACAGAGCGAAGAATGTCAAAATGCATCGACAAAAAAAAAACGACTAATCATAAATGCTGAAGATATCATGGAAGTATCAAGTATCAATATTTTTGAAGATCAATTTGTACGTTGCATAAACGATACTCATGGAAATCAAGGGCTAACCATAGATGTTGAAAAAATCATCCATGAACTAGGTATCAGTATTTCTGTAGAGAAATCTATATACTACATAAATGATACTGATGCAAGTTCATTGTCAAGTGAAAACAGGATAACATATACTGTAAATGTGGAACCAATTCACGACACTTTATAAAATTATGTGAAGTACAAAAAGCATTATTGGAGTTTTTTCTCAAAAAGATGTGTATGTTGCTGAGTCAACCAATTTAAGAAGTCATATGGAAACATAAATGTTGATGAAACTATAAATGTAGAATTTGAAAACGTTAAGCTACGAGGTTGGATTAGTGTTTATTTTACTGAAAATCAAGAAACAAAAACACAAATTGCCAAGGAATCTGTTATTTTTTATGACGGTTCTATCACATTGCAAAATGAAAAGCATGAAAACAAAAATAAAAAAATGAAGATTGAGAACATAAATCTTCACAACAATAAATTTTTAGACCAAACAGAAATGAAATTTTATTTTTGTGAAGTTGCAACCACATAACTCATGGAGCTGCATCAAGCTATCGGTAACGTGCTTGCAAAGTCTCTTAGTCATACGAAGCATAAAACTTAAACATAAAAACAAGAATAAAGGACCTATAAGATGCTATAGATACGGGTCCTTTGTTGATGGCTTCATTAGAAATATGAAAAATAGTGCCCACAATTACTGTTCATGGCACATCGTATATATTTGCTAAATCTATCAGTTTTATTAATGTGATGAAGACATATTATTAGCAATATATGCCAACAATTGCACATAATTGAACATGCATGGCAAGAGCTTTTTGATTGAGAGCACTTGGGACAAAGAGATAATTCATTTGTTGAGTGCATTCAATGTGATCTCGAAGGAGATAGGTATTTTGTGAACAATGACTTATTTTCTTTCAGCGAGAGACTTGATTTACTTTTTGATGTAGAGAAAAGAGAGCAGGAACTACCAAATGTTAATTGAATGAAGAAAATAAAAGTTGCATGGTCTTAGAGAATCAGAAATATGGAGAACATTATTTTTTAACATGAAAACATAGAGAATCGAAGGGAAGATGCATATGTCAAATCTGTACAAATTGTGAAGAATATGAACGACCCACGTATCACATGTGACTCTAGTTTGATTTCAAGAAAAACTTTAACACTTGAATTTCATAAGCTAAAATAGCCAAAGACATCAAAATTCAACGATATAGGTGATTTTAGTACACATGAAGGTAGGGAATGACTAATTGGCTTTGTTAGTGTTGATGAATAGAACTATATTTTGGCTGCAAAATTACAAGAAGAAATCACAGAAATTGAGAAAATATATTCAATCAAAGTGTCAAATTACAAATTACAAATGTTCCTATAAAACATTGCATACATACAAAGTTAAAGAAATTGTTTCAAGAATGAAACAACTCTAAAAATAGTTAACAAGTAAGTAATAAGGACATATGCTATTACATAGTGTAAGTTTATTAAATATTGGAAAGTTTACTTTTCAGTTTACTAGCGATCAACATTAGTTTTTTATATATGTAACTATGAATTGAGTCAATCATTGGATGCAGTTTTTTGTATTTTACTGCAAATGAATTTTTCATAATTTCATTTAAGGGATTGTTGTGCATTTATTTCTCTGACTAGGTATAAATATTTTGATAAACTCTTCAAAAATCAAATGCTATTTTATGCGTGAAAAATACCGAGGTGGTTTACATTTGCAAATGGTTTTGCTTATTTTTTTCCCCACATAGCTTTGTTTCAGAGTCATATTATCATTTATGATACGTATTTAATTGATTTCAAAGTAATTGTTTCTATTTTTCCGAAATGTAGGAGCACAAAGTTAAAGAGATAAAAGAACTGAAATGGAAATCATGAATATGCTACTGAACTACAATATCAGAAAAAGTGTTTCTATCAACATAATAACTATTATGAGTACCCATATAGTATTATTGTAATTCAAATTTTATACCTTATTGTTAAAAACTCATTTCTTTATGTGAATTCTGACATTGTTTATCGGTTTTGTGAACAATCCGAACATAATTGTTCTTTTGTCGATAGAAATGAAAATGACTATTCAATAACTATTTTTTTATTGTAGGAAATCTGTTTCAACTTTAATGTTTATTTTAATCATTGCTATGGTATTTACAATTTGAACTTGAATATAGTTGTTGGTATACGAATGATGCATTTTAGTTTTTTATAACATAAATAACAAAGTCCATTTTTACTTTGAATATTGTCACATAAGTTTGACGAATCTTTGCAATTTTCTTTCTTCTCTTATTTGTAAACTTCAGAAAATTAACAAATTATTTTCACAAAATAACAGGAATTGACACCTAATGTCAGAAATCGTTATGTATTTCATATAATGAAACCTCTACTTTCAACTCCCTAGACCCCAACTGTCCCCGCCCCTTCGAACCCATTGTCTCTTTTGCAAAGAAATTGCAATCACCTTAATCATGTCATAATTGAACATATCATATATGAAATGACATTTAACTACTATCGATGTTAATGATATAAAATGAAATTTAGCTACTATTGATTTTAATGGTATTCATTAAGCAGTGATTGTCATCAATCTTGCAATTTTGGTAGTACTGATGGTAGATACGTTTCACACACCTTATAAATTGATATCAGGATAATATTTCATTTATATGCTAGGTCACATAATAATAAATACATTGTTTGTTTTTCTATTTATTAAACGAACTAACGCGTAGTTCGAACATTCATTATGTAAAATTGTTTTACTATTTTCAAATTTTGGATTAGATAATTGCACATTTGGAAATTGTACTTTTATTATTTAATATTAAAGGAACTTAGTTCATAACATAAATAATAATAAAAATTCATTTTGTAAAGTTTCTTTCAACAAAGTAAAAAAGCACTTCCGATTATGGAATTACAAGTTATCATATTTTCTTGCTTGCAAATTTTCCGATGTCTTGAAATATAAATGCAATGAGAATACGAGCTACTAATTATTGCATCAAGAATACCAACACGAGCTCTAGCAAAAAGGGGCACACTAGCACTATCACCAATAACACTTCTAGCCAATCCTCATTGCTTTTTCTCTAGTCCAGGATGACTTAATTGGATGCTAAATACTATTCTTTTAAAAGAAATATATACTTGAATTCACTGAATAGATATAGAAAGGATCATTTTATAATATCGATAGATACAACCTTATCGATATCTTTGCAAATAGATGTGATAACGTTATTGTGTGTGGATTTACTAAATGGATAATAGTAGTAGTACTTGATTTTGATTACTTTTTTTCATGCTAAGTGCGAATACCAAGTTTCTACATAAGGAACGTAGATAATTATTTCAATAGTTTATATGTTTTATGCTACTATTATGATGATTATGAGATACAATATGTCATAAAATATTAATTTGGCTACAATACACAACACTAAAATTGATAAATGAGATTTGATATCGTATATTGTTTGGATAACAAAGTACTTAGTGCAAAACAAAATGTTTTCACTTAAGAGCATAAGAGCATAAACTATATTAAAGTTAACATGCCCATACTCCATGAGGCTTTGTGTGTGGCTTTCACTATGTAGAGTGACATCAAAGTACATATGTATGTGAATGCAGAAATTTATGTTGTTCTACACACCATCCTTCTGCACATATTTGAAACACCATCCTTCTGCACATGTTTGAAACTATTATGTAGTCATTCCAAAGAAAGAAGACCGACTTCTAATCCAATTGTAGTAACAATTATTTAATAACATTGAATCTAATGACTATCATATATAGTGGAAGCTATGCGAAGCTATTTTTATTCTGTTGAGATTATTGAATGGCCTAGCTTCTATTTAGAGGAAGCGTGTGCAAAGGACAAATGCACATGTAAATTGCTTTAATTGTGTCCACTCAACCACGTTATTGAATACATAAGTAGCTACCCAGAAATGGTTATGCATATCCAACAACAAATGCATGTACGACAATGCTTTGAATTGATGCAAGTGAAAGAAGCTCTATGCCAATATTTAGCAACATATTTTAGTGTTAATAAAATAATTAATTAAGGGCCCTTATTACAAGATTAAATATAAATCGTTATGGCATTTTTCCAGCTGATCGATTTTTCCTTGTGTCTATACACGATATTCCTCTACTGTCGTATTGAATACTTATACAATAATGTACATGGTCACAATGAACTCATATTTATTTTATTTTGTAAATCCCTACTATTTAGTATACGTATATTGACAACATTAAACCAATAACCATTACCAAAGTAAAAAAGTAAATAATTTTTAATTTCAAAGTTTATTTCACCAGCTGCCATTAATAATCATTTTGAAATTTTCAATTGCTATTTATTGAAAGTGTCAAATGTGTCAATAAATCATATCTGAATCCAATGATGGCTAAGGAACAATGGCGGTGAGGACTACTGGAATCACACTATTAGTCATGATTGATGGCTTTAGTAAATGAAAACGCTTGTCACAAATATGGATTATAACTGTCAAACTTCAGGAAATTAACTTTGTCAGTATCAAAGAATAAAATCGTCAACGATTTAGTAGTGGGGGCCGACTCAGTAACTAAACCAAATCATGATATTCATTTACAATTGTTAACAATTATTGTTGGCAGTTTCAAAGTTAATTTTCATAATTGTCATTAATTTTTTTATTACTGCATATATGCACTTAGTCGTTTCGAAAACTTGTACAACTTAGAATCATGAATCTAAAAAATCATTCATAGATTTTGGGCAATTTAAGTTGAAAAAATGCACTGGAAAACCTTTTAGAATGTAGTACAGATAGACAATGACCTTATATTGTATCGCAAATTCCTATTTGTATGACACGTATTTCAATGATATTAAATCAAGAGTAGACTACACAGTAAGTGGAGAAAATGGTTTTGCAATATCAATACTTATATCCAATACTTGCCATAAACATTGGCTTTTGATATTTTCAATTTCTATTTATTAAGAGTGTCGTATGTGGTAGTTTCTACACGAAGAATAACAACAACTGGTAATTGTGACTACAATAGCAAAGTGAAAACTTACTCTACATTGGAGACATATATAAGTAGAAAATAAAGGAACCAAATTATTTGCACTTGCACAACAACCAAGAAATATTTGAATCTGCTAAGGTCAAGAATATAAACATAGCGAATACTTCCCTGGTCTCACTTGTCAGCAAACTTAGCAATATTCACCAATTCATTTTCCAAATTGCTTAGGTTCTTTCGCAATTATCTCTACAACATATTTCCTTTTTTGCTGAATGGTTTAGGTATTTTTTTTTCTCATTATGTACTTTATGAACACAGGAAATTTATAAAATATTTCAACACATGCAGTAGTCATTGCCTCTTATCAATTCACTATTGCTTTCTCTTTTGTGTCTCGTATTTGCATTTTCTTTGCCCTAATAACCTAAATTGCATGCGAACAAAGAAAAAGTGCAATTTTTGCATGTCATAATTTGCAAGCAAATAGTGTCTCTAAATCTTTGTCTAATTCCAAATATATTACACAACACATAGTTGATTAAATTTGCAAAAAATTAATTATCAAGTATCGACAATGGATGCTCAAAGACTAGTTAAGGACAAAAGAAACATAAATCCCTAAATCTTGCACAACAATCTTCACTTTCCACACCTGTTACTGGTGCAATGTCATCCACGACTCTAGGAAAGAGAAAATATCCTGGTTCTGGAAAACTAGTTATTGGTGACTCAACAAGTCACCAAGATGAGCAAGATAATTTTCGTACATAATTTCCATACTAAACACATATAGTTCAAACAACCAAGTTCAAAAGTGTTGTAAATAGAGAAATAATTCAACAGGCTATAGACATACAAAGTGATAGCAGTGAACAACCTAACTAGGTTGCTACTCATTTAGCATAGAATGAGAAAATAATCGAGCAAATTGTAGAAGAGGACATTTTTTTTATGAATGCCCTATCACATTTAAAAATGCAAAATATGACAAGACCAACAAAAAATTGAGAGTTGAAAAGGTAAAGTTTGAAAATAAAAATATTATTTAACAAGAAGACGTGGATATTAATATGTCTAGTGTTGATATGATGGGGCTCATGGTATTGCAACAATCTACTAATGATGAAATTACTCAAAGTGTTAGCAATGTGGTTGCAAAAAATTACATGCTGAAAAGGAAATTAAAAGAACTGCAAGACATTGCAAACCTATTTCCTCTGTTAATGAATCCACTAGCAGTATGGTCACCTTCATTGTCAAGTTTTGTTGCTGCAACACTACAAACATTTAACAAGGTTATGAATCTGCTTAATGCAGTGAAGACATATATCCTCGAGAACATATGCCAAAGATTAGATATATTGATGATTATTCTCAAGCAACTTTAAATTTAACATGTTTGCAAGAGAAAATGATGATATCTATGGACTTGGTTAACAATAATCCTACAGAAGACAAGAAATTTGTTCACAACGATTTGGATACTTTTAAGCGCAGTGATCAGGTGATCAAATTTTAGGTCAAAAATGAAAGTTCCTAGAATGTTTCAAAACTAACATCAAGTCGAATTGTTTGTCATTCTAAATCTAACAACATTCATTTCAGCTTGATCCAACATCATATTCTCAAGTTATCGCGTTCTAATCGTTTGGCCCAATAACTAAAAAAATGAGTAGGCTTGTTGAAGGGGCAACTGATTGGGCTACCATATTGATGACATCATCAGGCCCATTGTACAGGTACAAACCAACGAGGTTATGCCAAGTTGCAACCTCGTATTGGTCAAATTGTCATAGTTTGATTAGTTCATGATTTTCGTGGTGTACCAATTAGGGTGTGCCACATGGCCCAACCAAAAGCCACCACGTGGCACCCCACGGTGGGCCAAAATTTGTTAAGGGTTTGGATGGTTTGGGTAGGGCTTGAACCCCTGACTTGTAGTTCAACAATCAATCTCTCATCCAATTCTCCTACACAGTGTTGCTTAACACCATATGGCCACAATGCTAAAGTTTCATTGGCGCATATAAGGGAGGAGGGGTCGAGAAGTCAGCCCCGACCCCCAACCACTACATCGTATAAAACCCTAGGCGCAAAGGTTAAGAGGCTCAGGACCTTAGCCTAAACCCTGGTCACAAAGGTTAAGAGGCTCAAGACCTTAGCCTAAACCCTGGTCACAAGTTTCCCACAAGACCGTCAACACAAACCGACAGGCCCCAACAATATAGGGGGCTTCAAGCTAGCCCATGGCCTCGGTCACATGTTACCTGCACAGGACCTTAGGCAGGGTTTGGAAAGCGCTAGGTGGAGGGCACAACAATAAGCTCTAGGCTCTATGTGTATGATGACCACATGACTGCAAAATTTGAAGCGAGGGGCTCTAGCAAAAAGGGTGGGTTGTTGGCACGACCCTCGGCCCTGTGGGTATTAATATGACCACGACCTATAGGTTAAGGGGCCAAAGCTAGTGGGCATGGGCGGTTAACTCTGACCCTCGGCCGCATGGCCCATGTGGCCACAATTTTTGTGCTAAAGGTTTATTGGGCAATTTAATTGTCCAACAAAATGCACCTTCGGCCGATGAATTTTTCGACTTTGCAGTGGAAAATAGGGCAAATTTGTAGGACAATTAGGCTGTTAATCTGATTTGTAGGACGAATAACAAAGAAACTAAAGGGAGAATTTGTTGAAGCCATAACTCGGAGATTTTTTGGCCTTTTGGAGCTCAAGAAGATTCTATCTAGGGGTTTTTTGACATTCTGGATCTAATGGTGACCTCTATTTGATGATTAGAGCACATATGAAGATACTTTTTGTCGGTTCAAGTCCATGGGTGTATGGATCAATCAGTGTTTTGGAGCAATTCTTGAAGGTCTTTGAGCACAGAGAAGGCCTTGTAGGGGTTTTCTTACCTTCGGATGTTTCCTACAACAGCTGTTACCTGTAGGGTTCAACTCATTTATTCTTTTCTCACTATGTCTTGTTGAGGAAAGTTTTTTTTTGTATTTCAATGTGGAATTGAAGTATTTGTATGCTCATTTTCAGATGGAGTACTACATATTTGTAGGAGACACGTTTATTTGGTGATGGTTTCATGACTGACTATAGGTTGTCATGATGTTTATAGTGAGAGTTCTTTGCAGGAGAATGTTTCCTTGAAGGGGAAATTAGCCACTTGTTTTATCAACAAACTTTATGTACTCTTTTCCAATGAATATATGGAGTGGTCTAGCTATGTTGGCAGGCCCGGAGATGTAGTTGAGGAGTGGTGAAATATGTCACCAAATTATTTGTTGTTTCTATTCATGAATGCATGTATGAGTTAAATTATGATATGTTTCTTAATTTATAATTTTACATCAAAAACTAACTCATAACTTGAAGATACCTTTGAAAACATGTTTTTCATAACACCAATTTTTCCTTGCAAAGCGTTAAGAGAACGATCACTTTTAGGAAAGAGAAGTTCTCCTCCAATTTTAGATCAAATTGGTATCAAAGCAAGGCTTTACCAAGTTGCAAGAATGGGCAAGAAGAGTTTCCAAGAGCTAGAAGAGATGAATTTGTCTCTTCGAATGGAGAACATTGAATTGAGAAGAATGCTTGAAATTGTTGAAGAGGAGAAGAGACATATGTGCTTTTAGGTGCAGCATGTGCTTAAGGAACAAGTTATTGAAAGTTCCACTCCTGTGACAGCAAAAGAAACCTCCAAAGTGAATCTAATATGTGAGCATGGTTCAAATAGAGGTTAGGGACTATATGAGGAAAAGGATGCATGTGCATTTTGTAAGCATCTCATGGATTCTCATCTTATGCTGGTTGTTAGAGTGGGTGGCTAGAGCCATCTACAAAGTTGTCATCATCATGTGAAGCAGAAAAGGTGGATGGAAAGTTTAAGGAGGTAATAATATTTTCAAGTTCAAATCCTTCTATTTATATTCATAATAAATCTTTTGCAACATTTGAACAACATACTAGAGCAATTGGTATGAATTTGCCATCTAAAATGGGCTATGAAGGAGGATACCTCGACATCAATGACCAAGGGATAACCAATCCAATCATGGTACAAGAGATACCAAAATATCAAGGACTTTTATATGGTCAAAGAGAGTTTGGAGAATGCTCTAAATGGTTTGAGGAAAATCAATCATCAAAGGATGATATGTCACACCAAGATGGCGGTGACAATGTTCATTTGTCTCCTAAGAGAGATGAATGCTTTAAAGGCCCTTGCATGTGATCGTCCACTCCACATCTTCAAAGCTGCAGCCCAAGGGACATGCATAGATCTCTGGGGGTTTTCCAAATGATGGTAATCTTGACTATTTGTGGAACATGTATCCTTGCACATTTTATGATGCATTTGACCATTGTGTGGATGTTTGTGAGAAACACATGGTAATGGTCAAAATAATGGATCAAATTATTGGTATCAAGCATGATGAATCTCCTTCACATTTGGGGATTTCTTTGTTGGCAAGCAAGAAAAGTACTTTTGTACCCATTGTAAGATGCATGGGCATGGAAATGGTCGGTGTTGGAAACTACATCTAGAGCTTCGTTCCAAGAAGGGAAAAGATATTATGCAAACCAATGAAAAGGAAGCAAGAGGTGGAAAATAGGATTCAAAACATTCCTAAAGAAACCTTCAAGGAAAATTTGATGCAAAAAGAGAACCCATAAGCCTAGGAGAGGCAAAGATTGGGTAGACTGTTTGTATAGTTTGTTTTTGCTTTGTAAATTGTAAAAAATTGTTGTTGTTTACCTGTTTTGGGTACTTTTGTAAAGTGAACAAGAATAATCACTATGAACAACAAGTATGTGTTTTTCATTGACATGTTATGTAGTTGGCTTGTTTATAAGTCCAAATGTTTGAGGACTTTTGGAATGTACAATGTTTGTCATCCAAGTTTGTCTACAGTTTGTCATGTACTCACTGATGCAAGTGTTCAAGATGAAACTTGTTGTGAATAAAATATTTGTTTAAGATTGTACAAGATGACTATGTTTTTGTAGGAAAAGCCAATGGTGTCATTGAATTTTTGTAGCAATGTACTTTTGTGTACAAGCTCAGTTTGAGGATGGTAAAGCAAGTTTGTATTGCTTTTGATTTCCAAGATGGAAAATCAAGTTTGTCTTCAACAATTAAACTTCAAGATAAATTTGTTTGAGTTGTGAATGATGGGGTTAAAGAGAATGTTCAAGTTCCACTCATCATTGTTTTTGTTCCTCCATCAACAATAAGAATTTTGGCTCAATTCTTAACAGGACAATAAGTCTTCACGAAGAAAATAGGTGAAGTACCTTAATTGAAGCTTGAAGAGAACCAATTGAAAACAAAGGATTATGGATTGAGTTTTTGGGTAATTTTGAGTTTCAACCTCATTTTATTTACTAGGAAGTAAACTTTTGGACTCCAAAAGTTCCTAGTGGGGAGGTATGATCCAGTGGTCAAATTTGAGCTCAAAAATAAAAGTTCCCAGAATGTTTTGTAACTAGAATCAAGTCAAATTGTTCGTCATTATTAATCCAACGATGTTGATTTCACCTCAATCAGACATCAAATGCTCAAGTTATCACATTTTGATCATTTGGCTCAACAGTTAAAAAATGAGCAGGTTTGTTGACTAGGCAGCTAACTGGGCTACTGTACTCCTGACATCATCAGACCCATTGTGAAGGTACAAAATAATGAGGTGATGCCAAGTGGCAGCTTCATATTGATCTAATTGTCACAGTTTGATTGGTTCGTAATTTTCATGGTGGACCAATTAGGGTGTGCGACATGGCCCAACCAGAGGCCACCACGTGGCACCCCACAATAGGCCAAAATTTGTTAAGAGTTCAAATGGCCTAGGCAGGGGTCAAATCCCCGACCTGCAGTGCAAGATTCAAGCTTCCATCCAAGTCTCCTACATGGTGTTTCTTAACATCATATGGCCACGACGCTTTATAAAATTTCATTGGTGCATACAAGGGAGGAGGGGTTGGGCGGTCAGCCTTGACCCCTAGTCACTGCACCACATGCAACCCTCGGCGCAAAGGTTAAGGGGCTTGGGACCTTAGCCCAACCCCTGGTCATGGGTTTCCCACAATACCTTTGGCACTAACCAGAAGGCGCCAACATCAGAGGGGGCTTCAAACTAGCCCATGACCTCGGTCACATGTTACCTACAAAAGACCTCAGGCAGAGTCCGAAAGGTGCTAGGGGGAGCGCACGACTGTAAGCTCCAGGCTTTGGGTGCATGACACCCACATGACCGCGACAGTTGAAGCAAGGGGTTCCCACGGGGGCTTCACTCAATGAACCTATGACATAGCATGTGCATTCGTGGCATATTAAACAATACCCTTAATTTGACTACATGTTGGAAAATACCTCTAAAAGGCACATTATTTAACCCTCTACCAATATTAACCCCATACATCTTACCAATTTAAAAAACCTCTACTTTCACTAGATACTGTAGGTATCCATTTTTCCATTAATATTTTTCATACCCCTTTATATTTTTTCATTAACTTTGAGCTCCATTTTTTATTCCTGTGAATATAAAAACCCTTTACCGCTATTATATGCTCAATATATTATGTCATTTTTTTCTCAATAAATATCCCCTAATATGAATGCATTTGGTATGGTATTTTTCCCTCAGTGAAGCCCCCATGGGGGCTCCGGCGAAAAAGGTGGGATGTTGGCCCGACCCTTGGCCTAATGGGTATTAACATGACCACGACCAAAGGGTTAAAGGGCCAAGGATGGCGGGGGTTGGTGGTTAGCCCTGACCCCCGGTTGAATGGCCAATGTGGCCACAATTTTCGCACTAAAGGGTTATTGGAAACTTAATTTTCCAACAAAATGCACCTTTGGCAGTGAAAATTAGGGGAATTTGTACAACAGTTAGACTGTTAGTCCAATTTGTAGAATGGGTTATAGAGAAACTAAAGGGAGAACTTGTTGAAGCGATAATTAGGAGAGTTTATGGCCTTTTGGAGCTTAAGAAGAGTATATCTAGGGGTTATTGGATATTCGTGATCTAATGGTGACCTCTATTTGCTAATTAGAGCACATTTGAAGAGACTTTTTGCAGGTTAAAGTCCATGGGTGTATGGATCAATCAGTGTTTTTGAGTAGTTCTTGAAGGTGTTTGAGCATGGAGAAGGCCTTGTAGGGGTTTTCTTACCTTCAGATGTTTACTACAACAACTATTACTTGCAGGGTTCAACTCATTTATTCTTTTCTCACTATGTCTTGTTGAGGAAAGCTTTCTTTTGTATTTCAATGTGGAATTGAAGTACTTGTATGCTCATTTTTAGATCGATTACTGGGTATTTGTAGGAGACACCTTTATTTAGTGATGGTTTCATGATTGACTGTAGGTTTTCATGATGTTTATAGTGATATTTCTTTGTAGGAGAATGTTTCCTTGAAGGGGAAACTAGCCACTTGTTTTATCAGCAAACTTTATGTACTCTTTTCCATTGAATATATGGAGCGGTCTAGCTATGTTGGTAGGCCTAAAGATGTAGCCTAAGAGGGGTGAACTCTATCACCAAATTCTTTGTTGTTGCTCTTCATGAATGCATGTATGAGTTAAATGATGAGATGTTGCTTATGTTTTAAGTTTACATGAAAAACTAACTCATAACTTGAAGAGACCTTTGAAAACATGTTTGTCATAAGACCCATTTTTCCTTGCAAAGCGTCAAGAGAATGATCACTTTTTAGGAAGGAGAAGTTCTCCTCCAATTTTAGATCACACGGGATAGCACTACTCTATGATTTCAAAAAGCAAAACCAACAACTACCAAATGTTGATGAGTGAAGCAATTAGAAGTTGGATGGGTGGAAAGGGTCACTGCACTTGAGAATATAAATTATGCTTGTAGTGCACTAACCAAAATGAGAGATAATTCCTACTTTAGGGCATTAGATATTATAAAAGGCTTAGACGGTCCGCATATGTTGTAGGATTTTGATTTAATTTCAAATGACATGTTACAAACTCAATTGCAGGAGAAAAAACAAAAAATGGCAGCAGAGTTTGATAGCATCACTGGTTTTACTATAGAGCATATTGACACATGGATAATTAATTTTTCCAAGGTCAATAAGCAGAATGTTGACTCAATTGTCAATGTGCAGGAAGAAACTAGGGAAATTGAAAAATATATTTTCACCAAAAACGTGAAAATGGAAGTTACAGTTGCCCCTAACAAGGACTACATTAAAAAAAACACTCAACGTGTTTCTTCAACAAGTCATGGACTCATAATACATGTTACAAATTGTTGTTTTGTGGTTGTAGATGTCATTCAAGGAAGTGAAACACCAATTTCTGCTAAACAAATCCATTTACTTTACAATTTTCTTTGGACAATTGCGATTCTATTTAGCAATTTTGTCTTTTAAGACTATGTTTTGAATATGATCTTGTATAAGCCTGAGTTATGGCCACACTCATTGAAATTTTATTCTGACATAGTGTTTTCTATAAATTTCCAAAAATATGCTTTCAACTTTTCTGTTACATTTAGTGTTCTGTTGTTTCTTTAAGAGAAATTGAACATTTGGCAATGGTTTGGCATCTTAGACATATATCTCTTAATAATAGAATACTGACACAATGTCTTCAGACCTACATAAATTTCATTCCATGGAGTAATTAATTAGTTATCTTTCCGACACATGCTATGAACTAGTTGTTATTTACAAATTGAACTATAGGAACTATCTTGCATTCAAAACTACTTTCCTATATGGATTTTATGACAACGTTTTTTATTTGTATTTGAAAACGTTCTTTGAAACTTTATTTTATATCTCATACCACATTATTTATTAAAATAAAAATTAACATTATTACTAACTACAATACATCTGACTTAAGATTTGATTAAATCGTTTGAGTGCCAACTACAATTCTGTTCAATGATACGAAAATTGAACTTGCCAACAACAACTATGGCGCACAATGAACACTTTACTTATAACTAAAATAAAACGGAAAGAGAATACAAAAATATGCATTATTTATATCTAAAACATTACCAATAATATTAGCAATAAAAGCTTTGAGTGTGAAGTGCATAGTTCCATACAAAACAAATTCTACGTACATTAAACTTCCTCCACACAAATAAAGATTTTGCTCAATGAAATGTGGTTTTGTAGACAACTTTGTGTGTATTGCACACAACTTTTACTCAATTGACTATTGATATGCATTATCTATAACTAAAGTATTAGCAATACTATTAGCATCAAAAGCATTTAGTACAAATTTTGTGCGGTCAAAGCTATACGAAGGTGTATTTATTCTTCTGAGATTATCAAATTACCTATTTTTTACTCAATTGACTATTGATATGCATTATTTATAACTAAAATATGACCAATAATATTATTAGATAGTGTAGATTTCGGAAATCCGCACAAATAACACTTCCCCCCAAGAGCCTCAATAAACAGAAATTTGAATTATTCAAAAATAAAAATTATTTACAATTAAAATATTAACAATAAGTTCATATATGTGGCTAAATAAAGAGTATGTGGAGGAAGTTGTGCAGAATAAGCATGGGTTGAGATAGAAATGTGAACCAAATGCGGATCCCATTTAATTATTCATCGCTAAAATATTAGCAACAATATCGTATAAGTCCAACACTTGCTTTGGTGTTATTGTGAACAACAAATATGCATTGTTTAATACTAAAATATTAGCAATAAAATCCTTTAGTGCCAAGTGCGCCAATTTGCACATTGAAAGCTTTCTCTGCACAATGGACTTCCTTTGCACTTCTGCACATATGCCTTATCTAAAACATTTTCAGAAATACAAACATATGTGTTATTTGATTAAAATATTATTAATAATATAAACATAAAGTATGTATTTTTAATGCTAAAATATATAATCAATAATAATAATCAAATCATAGATAATGTTATTGAGCAAATATGCATTATTTAATACTAAAATACTAGCAATAGGCAACCCACATGCATAGAAGTAATCGTAAGTGAAACACATAACATAATAACATAAATAAATTTCCTCTGCACTTCCACACATTCCTAATTTGAAACATATTCTAAGATATGAACACATGTATTATTTACAATTAATATATTATCAATAATATAAACATAACAAAAAGCATTTAATGCGAATGTATTGACCATCAGGCGTTATTGAGTTCGAGGATAGCTTCCACTATGTGGAAATCTTTATGCAAAGAGAATCAATTAAATAGTTGTAGAGGCAGGGACTATGCGGCGATTTGCACATTGAAAACTTCATTTTCACAGTGGAACTTCCTTTTCACAATGGACTTCTTTCGCACTTCCGCACACATGCCTAATTTGAAACATATTTGGAAATATGAACTTATGCATTATTTACAATTAAAATATTATCAATCATATGTGCATAAAAAATGTCACTATCAGCATAATGGAAACTTGAAATATGTGGTTTTATACACAATTTGTACTAAATTGACTATTGATGTGCATTATCTATAACTAAAGTATTAGCAATAATATTACAAACAAATATTCGAAATATTCGAAAATATGAGAATAAGCATAATTTACAAATAAAATATTATTAATATTTTTGTATATGTCAATTTTTACTAAAATAGCTACTCGCTCTAGTGAAGACTAACCCAGAGCATGTGTGTAGGAAATGTGGCCAAATATAGCATGTGTGGAGGAAGCTCTACGAAGTCTTTGTGCAGAACAACAAATCCATAACAGGGATGGCCTGACACAAAAATGTAGGCAATCACTTAAATAGCAATAGTTATAACTAAAATATGAGAAATGATATTAGCAATTAGTGCAAAGTGCAGAGATCCACACAATTAGCACTTTCAAACAAGAGCCTAAAGAAACAAATATTTGAAATATTAAAAAAACGAAAATCAGCATTATTTACAATTAAAATATTAGCAATAGTTTAGTATACGTCAACCACTTACTAATATAGCTATTTTCTCTAGTGTACTCTAGCCATGCATTTAGATAGAAATGCAAGTGAAATGCAAATTCCACTTAATTAGCTATAGAGGTGGGGAGATACACATTATTTATCCCACGTTGAAATCTTCTTGCACACTTCTGCACATGTGCTTTATTTGAAATAATCCCACCATAGATATTGCTACTCATAAAATATGATTTACTTAATATTAGCAATAAAAATTGCTAAAATATTTTTGTGCTAAGTGAGATGATCCACACATTCAAAGTTTCCTTCACACAATACAGTTCTTTTGCACTTCCACACATATGCATAATTTAACAAATATTTGAAAATACAAACATATAAAATTATCAATGATATAACCATAACGTATTCATTTTTAATACAAAAATGTTAACAATAAAAAGCCTTTAATGTGAACATAGGCCGACGAATAGGAGTTATTAAGTCTAAAAATAGCTTCCACTTTGTGAAAATATTTATGCAAAGAGAATCAATTGAATAACAGCACAAACAGAGACAACCACACAATGAAAGGTGGAAAGATTCTTCAACATAATGGACTTTTTAATTATTATCTATGAACATTTTTGCAATCATGAAAGTAGTTGTATGAAAGGAGATGTGCAGAGATGGTTGTTCGTATGCATAATCAGTGAAGTGCAAAGGAGTCTTTTAATTGTAATACATTATGATATTGGATTTAATTCATGTGGTAAAATGAAGAAGTGCATGCAATGAAAACTTGAAAGCTAAAATGATAAAAAAGAATAGTTGTGCGAATGAGTAAACGTGCCGAGGACAAAGTATGTGTGAGAGAATGTAAGTATTTTGCATAAACAAGGGTGCTATAACACTGTGTTTTCAATTTCTGTGAAAAAAGTGTTGTGCGATAAAAGATTTTTTCTTTTTTAATTATTGTTTAGGAATATTTTTTGGAAATATGAAAGTAGTTGTATGAAGGTGGTTGTGTTAAGATAACTGCTCGAGGGTATCGTGTGCGGAGTTTTGAATGTCAATGACTAATCAAAAGGCTTTATTGAGTGCAAGAGTAGTTATGCAGAGATGGTTGTGCATCTTTGAAGACGGTAATAATGACATATAGCAAATGTGGAAAAATAAAAATGAAATTCAAATCTCACATAAACGATTCACCTTTGCTAATTTTCAGTTGGCATTTGTCAGTTTCTTAGTTGATGAATTTGTTTTGTAAGGTAAATACAAATGATGGCTCATTGTGTGGAATAACTTCCACTCTGCAAAAAGATTTACATAAAGAGAATCAATTAAATACCGATACATACAGGGGCAACTTGTTCCTCACTTTTAATTATTATCTAGGAAAGTTTTCTACGACCACCGAAGTAGCTGTTCGAAGATGGTTGTTCATGTGCAGAAAATACATGTGCGGAATGAAAGAAGTGAAAAGGAATCTTTTAATTGTAATGAGTTCTGATATTGGTGTTAATCTAGGTGGTTAAATGGGGAAGTGCATACAATTAAAGCTTGACGGTGTAAACGGCAAAACGATTAGCCATAGGACGAAGTATGTCCGAGGTATTTTGCATAAACAGGGGTGCTAAAATACTATGTTTTCAATTCCTGTGAAGAAAAAGTGTCGTGCAGTAAAAGGATTTGTATTTTTTAAATATTGTTTAGGAATGTTATTGGGAAATATAAAAGTAGCTATACGAAGGTGGTTGTGTGAAGGTAGCTGTTTGTAGGTATTGTGTGCATAGTTTCAAATGTCAACGACTAATCAAATGAAGTTGTGTAGAGATGGTTATGCATCTGCAGAGATAGTAATAATGACATATAGCAAATTGACTAAACACGTGGAGGATAGAGTATCTGCGGGAAAACCAATGTCTTTTGCATTAACGTGGTTGCTAAAAAATTGTGTTTTCAATCCCTATGAAGAAAAAGTGTTTTGTGGTATAGACCTTGTCTTTCTGTTGTCTAAAACTTTCAGATATCAAATGTGTGTAAGTTTTCCTTGTTCAACGTTTCAAGTGGAAATTTCACCTATCTTCAAGGACTAGAAAGAAAATAGATGGTAAGCGTGAGACTTGATCAAAATATGAATGGTCAAAAGATAAATGATGGTCAAAGAAGGACTTAAAGGGTTAAATGTAAAAAAAAAATAGTTGAATGCTAATATAGAAAAGTAAATTTTATTTTATTTTATATAAATATAATCATTGTTAGTTATTATTAAATGGTAAAATGATTAGAAATTTTATTTATTGAGAAATTAAATTAAATTTTAAATGTGAAATTATTATTATTATTTTTTTTAATATCATTTTAAAAGTAAAAGGTCAATAAGATGGTTTTATTTATATATTTTAAAATAATAAATAAATAAATATTATAGTTAATACAAATTTATTTATTTAGCAGTAAAATGTGATATGGTTAATGATATATCACAAAGGTTATGGTAGTTTGATATTATCTTATTTTAATCTTTACAATTATAATATATTGTAAAAGGGAATATATATATATATATATATATATATATAAACTTAATATTAATATAAGATTTTTTCTTTTTTTTCTTAATCAAATAATTTCCTCTAAAATCAACTCCCCTGGCTGTCACCTTATACCATTCTGTACATTTGGATTTCATGTTAGACCATTGAAAAGCATTAGGTCCTTGGATCACAACTTGAACTATCAGTTATTGGTAGGTGGAACTGTCCCGAAACGGTGTGCTTAAGTCAATTGCAGATTCCCAGAATATTCCAAGATCCGAGGGACATGGGTGCAGTCAAAAAATTGACCATTCCTATGTTAGTGAGATCCCGAAATATTCCGTAAACCTGCAATGGACTTAAAGATGGCCTCCTGGAACTACTGAAACTACGAATACCTCTAATGGCGAGGATAATAGATCTACTACATCTATTACATCCATAACCTGCGGAAAACGAAGTAAAGCAACTGTTTGATTCTAGTATCCATTTATATGGGAACTGCGGTTATCGTTTTTTAGCATTTGTTGTTTATTTTCTCCTGTGGAGGACAAGGAGTACTGGTGTGGTTCACAGGGGGTTCTCCATCAGACTCCAAATTTTTGATTGATAGGTTTGTGGCAGTGATTCTGCATTTCGTTGAATAGTGCTAAATTTGTGAAAAAGATTGAAGCTTGGTTCAGTGGGTCAGTCGATTGAGAGTGGAATTAACATTAATCCCCAAATTTCTTTGTTCTTATCAAAATAGAAGATTTATAGACTCTAGGTGATTTCCTAGAAACTGAGAATTGATTTGTTTTCTTTTACGTTATTGTAGAAGATATAGTAGAAGATATAGAATGGATTCGAGATGAGGTGTTTTGTACCATCTTAGTGATGATTTCGGTTCTCTTCTATTTTGCTAGTATGGTAATAATCACCAGAAATTGTAAATCAATAATTATGATTTTTAATCTTTTTACAGTTATTTGTAATATATAATCAATGATAATGATGATAGTACTTTTTGTTATATTTTATTTATAAATGAAAATTCATAATTTTTTTAATAATTATTTTATTATTTTTTCTTTAATAATAAGACATGTGGTCATAATTTGTGCATATAGGGTAAGGTTAAACATAAATGAGATAGATAATGGTAAATAATAAAGATAAATAAGAAGATGGAAACTTGTTTGTTTATTGGGCATGCTGTATTGATAAACCATGGTATTGTAACAAAAGCCTATTTTGATAAACCATGGTATTGTAACAAAAGCCTATTTACAAGTTAATGATATCCCTTATAAAGTAGGGGTAAATCTCCTTGTTAAGAATTTTGTTCCATTTTTTTAATATATATATATATATATTAATTTTTTTCATAATTAATAATAATAATAATAACAATTTAGAATAATGAAATAATAAAAAAATAATGTTTTTTTTTTAGTAATGGGAGATTTATAAGTGTTTTGATGTTTATTATGAATTGA
Source organism: Pinus tabuliformis (assembly GCA_031772625.1). NCBI lineage: Eukaryota > Viridiplantae > Streptophyta > Pinopsida > Pinales > Pinaceae > Pinus > Pinus tabuliformis. The sequence continues at coordinate 1,313,350,011 of CM062819.1, forward strand.
TGTCTATAGATAATTTTAGCTGTCATTTAATTTATAATTTTATTAAAATTATTGTTTAATGATTTCCAAAAAAATGAATATTTACACATAGTTATCATGCTTTCCATAATATGGATATGGTTGTTAAACTCATCATATTTTATAATGTTTTTATAAAAGAACACAATTTGGTGTATCTGATATATTCTTTCTTTTATGAATTGCAACTTTATATTACACAATAAATAGATATCCAAATCACACAGTTCATTCATAGCTAGAAAATAAACTTCTTGTTACCATAGCACGCAAACTTGTGAGCTAAGAACCTCTAACATTGCATCAAAATAATATGAACCAGAACCATATAACCATTATAACCATTAGTAGAAAGAAACCAACCAACCATAATACCAAACAGACACGCAAGCCTAGTTAGCATAAGACTCAAAACATAACAGAAATACCACAAGTACACGCAAGCATGGTTAGCATAAGACTCAAAACATCACAAACATACCACAGGTTTCGAAAGCTATACATTCTCAAAAAGACAAATAACCATTAGCCAAGCATAACAAAAACAATTTCTATGACATAGCCAAGACAACCAAGACACTGAAAAATAAAACCATATATGAAATAACAAGAAAATCTATATAAAAAGGTGAAGGCAGTATCGAGTGAGCTATACCTCAGTAGAACTGTAGGCTCGAGCTTATGGGTTATTTCCATGGTACTTACAAAAATGAATGAGTGCAAAAAAACCTAAATTTAGTAGAAACTCAGCAACAGAAAAACACCAAGGAAAAAAATAATAAATGAAACCTTCGAAAATAGATTTCAAAACATTGTTTTTATACAATTTGTTTGCTAAAGTATTCCTTCCTATCCTCTTTAGGAATGTTATTAACTTCCAATCGAAACTATAGTGATGAACTTATCGAAACTTGGAATGTTATTAGCTTCCCATCGAAACTATAGTGATGAACTTATTGAAACTTGGAATGTTATTAACTTCCCATTGAAACTATAGTGAAACTTGGAATGTTATTACCTTCCCATCGAAACTATAGTGATGAACTTATCGAAACTTGGAATGTTATTAACTTCCCATCGAAACTATAGTGATGAAACTTATCGAAACTTGGAATGTTATTAACTTCCCATCGAAACTTTCTAAGTAAAATAATGTTTTTATACAATTTTTTTGCCTAAAGTATTCCGTCCTATCCTCTTTAGGAATGTTCCATACTTTCCATACATCCCTGTAATCTCAAGGTGATTTCCTGGAAATCAAGAGTTGATTTGTTTTAAGAATGGATTCAAGATCGGGTGCTGCGTGACCATGTTATCGATGATTCTGTTTCTCTTCTATTTTGGGAAGAGAAATTATACATCTACGATTATGAATTTTATTTTTTTATTTTTTTTTTTGCGATTATTGGTAATATATAATATATAAATAATGGTAATGAAGAAGTTATGACTGGAAAATTATAATTTTTAAATTCCATTATAATGAGTTGGCAATCTTTTAATGATTTATTATCATTGGTGTTGACAAACTTAATATTATTGCTTTGACTAATCGTGTTAGTTATGACTTGGCAATTATAATTTTTAAATTCCATGGTATTGAGTTGGAAACCTTTTAAATGATATAATAACAATGATTTTGACAAGCTTTACTATTGTATTTTGACTTTCTTAGTAGGCACATAGCTTTCTCCAACACATGTTTTTGCATTGGTCACCAACACAACATTTAATTTGGTTAAGATTTAGTTCAATACATCACAAATTCCAAAGTTTCCTCATTCAATTAGATGTTGTTGAGCCTCACATGCTTCAAGATTATTCAAATGTTTAAGGTCAGATAATATTGAGCTTGGATTGAGCACTTGGGAAGGTAGTTGCACATGCCTCTGTTTCGAGTAGATTGGTGGATTGTATTACATTTAACATTAATATTTTTTTTCACTCAAATGGACTATAGTGTTTTTTTTTGTAAGCTTGGTAGATCCTTCCATTTTCATTATTATATAAGCAAGTTACAACCACATAAAATGGGTTAGGTGGCTTTAACTTGCCCAACAGGAAACCAAGTCTGTTGGCCACCTAACCGCATGATAAGTCATCTAATAGAAAAAAGTTATGTATTTCTACCATCTATATGAGTTTGTATATCATGTCCTTGTCCATACTCTATTTGCCTATAAACATATACAACTTCAAACTTAAAATTAAAGGCTATCTGCATATGTATTAATCAAAAATTAAAAACCAGTTATCATCTTATTCATCTTGCTCAGCAGAAGCATATTCGACTGGAGGCGGGTCCTTAGCATTGGAACCAGGAAACATTGTGTGTCAGAGAAGACAGGGAGGGGCTGATTCTTGATGTGGCCAAGGCGTCCATCTTGTTTTTGTAGTTGAAATTGTAGTTTTTGGAAGTCCTACTTGTAGTTGGGGAAGTCATGTACTGTTGTTGCCATGGTCACTGAAATTTGCTCCAATGTCGTGCCCAAGAGGCTTTTCATGGTCCAATACAGGTACAGGTATATTTGAACTGGGTCACCCGCCCGCGAGTATACCCAGGATCTAACACCATCACTCTCTAGTCCTCCATTTCTATATCTATCGTGCTCACTTGGCAGTTCAGGTTGGCTTCCCGTTCCTCGATTAGTCTCCTAATTTCTTCACTGGTCCCTTTGTAGTATGCATTGGCCACATCATTAATGAGGCTGATGACCGACTTACAACCTCTTCTTCCACCCGAGGAACTAGGATGTTCACCTGAGGCCTCCTACCACGACCCCTAGCCTTCGCTGCCCTTGCCATCACAACTCAATCACAGTACTTGGTGAGAAAATGGATGTTGCCAGATCCCTGTGTAGGTGGGGGTTCGAGCCCAGAAGCCCTTTGCTCCTAGGTGAGCCTACCTCCCTGCACACCTGCCATGGGATAAAGAAACCATAATTTCCTTAATATTAAACTTTGACTCTCTGCCACTCACAGTCCCTGCATCCAATCAAAGTCCTCCAACCCACCTAGGAATTCATTTTCTTTACCCCCGGGCCCATTTGCATAGCAACCAGAAATAGAAATTAAGAGCCCACCATAGCCAACTCTATGTCTCATCTCGTTCGTCGTCGCATCATGTCTCATCCATATATCTGTATCTGCAACCACTCATGACGAGACAACATCAAATCCAAAAATCTCCTAGTCTACCATGATGCATTATCATTCGTTTTTAGATGCAGGTGACCAGGAGAGAGAACAAGGCTCTGACACTGCGTAAGGCAAATTTCAAGTCGGGATGCGGGCTCTAAGCACTACTAGTGAAAATTGCACAAAGGTCACTCGGATACTGAGATGGACAATTCAGATCAGCAACGATTGTCCATGGGATCTGGCTCGACTGGAGGGCAGATCTGCGCAATTTTTTCAAGGACGTAGTGTAGGAAGCAGAGGGGGACAGGCAGCAAAAACTGTGCAATTTCTATGTGGTGCTAACAGCGAGCTACAGGAGGCTTGCTTGGAAAATTTATGTAATTTTTCTGGGGAGCTGGTAGTGGGCTATGGGAGTCTACTAGAAAAAACTACGAAATTGTTGGGAGTCTCGCCTGCTGAACATCCCATTGTAGTTTTTGAGCTGAGTGGGATGCTTGACAGTTGGGAGACTGCTCATGAAAAATGTGCAGTTTTCTGGGTGAGCAACAGGTTGGCTGATTCGGTGACTGGATGGAAAAAATGTGCAATTTTTTGAGGGTGACAGTGATGGACATAGAGTGCCTATCCAGCATGTCTACGTAGTTTCCACAGTCAGCTGAGCAGGTAAACCTTGCAACTTTTGCGAATTTTTTTGGGGGAGTGAGTCTTGAGGTCACTGCCCAGTCAAACTCTCTGATTGACCAGTTGGAGGCTTGGCTGATGTGCTTGTGGGCAGCGCAGATTGAAATGGTTTTTTGAGCAACTTCTGCATTGTTTTGGGTGACAATCAGTCTAATTGATTCCAGGATTATGCAGTGCAAGCTGCCTGGGAGACAACCTCATGCTCTGCATAATTATAGGCAGCAATACATGATCACTGAGGGCAAAAACTACGTAATGCAGCTCAGCGAAGGTCCGGCTATTGGAGGGTGATACAACCATCAGAATTTTAGCAAAATGACTAAGTGTGTGGGTGAGTGAACTTGTGCATAGATGACCTTGCGAACACACACTCAACATGACTCGATGACAAGACACCTCAACCCATCAAGACAACATATACTTAGTGTGACTAACCGATGGTGCGAGCGACAAGTGAAACACTTGTGATAGATCATTGAATGACTGCGACGACGCTTGCACAATAGTGCATACAACATCGTGTGTGAGTGTGATAGATGTGCACATGGTGAACAAAACTCAGACACAACCTTCATCATTACCAGAACGAGGTCGCAAGCACAACATAGAAATCAACATGCAGAAGATGAAAGTTGGTCGAACAAGTGACAAAAGAAGCAAGACATGTAGAAGAAACACATAAGATGACCTTTTGTATTTGCGAACATGCGTGTTACCGAGGACAGGGTGATATGACAATGACAGGTAGTCTTGCAAACTCAACTAAGAGGTGTACTTCTAAAGATTTTCCTTACTTACCATATTTACGCTCAAGATGATCATGCATTTGACAGAGTTTTCATGCAGTCTTGATCTTTTCCATTACTCGATTCCTTGGTCCTTCTCCTCAACTCCTTGGACTTGATTTCAACATGTCACCTTTTCTTGTAGTCACTAAGAGGTAGATATGCACAATTTCAGCGGACAGTGATTGTTGCCAGAATGAGGCCCAGGGAGGCCCGTTTGCACAGTTTCTGCATGCAAGACCCACAAGGCAACTTGGACAACACTGCGCAGTTTTGAGGCTGAGAGCACTATTGCATTACATGGGTCTTAGGAGGATACCTCTGCGCAATTTCTGAGTGCATTGTAGCTGGACTGCTCTGCGCATTTCTAGAGAGCAATGTTGGCTACTTGACTGCTCTATGCATTTTTAGAGAGCAGTGTTGGTTGGGGTCTCTATGGGCTACGGGGTTTCAGAAAGTAAGGAATTTTGGTGTCTCTGCACACTGTGGGGTTTTAGCGGGAAAGGGAGGAAGCTTGATGGTTATAGAAGCAAAACACACAGTTCAAGGAAGCCAGATGAGGCTAGGTTGCTCGGGAAAATGGCTAAGTGTGAGACCAATGAAACATATATAAACATGATAGAAATTGACTATGATCGCACACGAACACTTAGTGACACAACGTAGACCATCCAGAATACATAAGACATACTTTTCTTGATGCAACAACCTTCATGATGTGAGTGCATGAGGTGAGTGTGAAACATGTCTATGTGATGACAACCACTCATACACACACAATTCTCTTGAGGCAAGACAAAATTACCTTTGCATGACAAACAACAACCCCTATGCCCAAATATGACACATGCTGCATGAAGATGAGAACACGGACAACTCTTAAGATCAAGGAGGGTAGCTTGAAATCATCAGATTACCAACAAGCAACCAAGGATAATTGCTTGCAGGATCTGAGGTAGGCTCCAAAATTTTCATGCAAGCCAAAATTTTGGAGGGGCATTGTAGCCGCTACAACATGTGGATATTTGTATGGGATCTAGATCAACTAATACGAAATTCATGAAACCCTGCTCATGGCCGATGAAACTATGAATGACACTCTTGATCTTGTAGAGGGGACGATTTTACGGCTGGAAGCACAAGTTGCATATATAAGATGTAATAAGATTCTCCTCATGTCAGCCTTGAACAATAAGCTCATAATATTTGGAGAATATGGGGGTTCTAATGCATAGGACAAATCAAAGGAGAGATCAAGATATCGAGAAGAAACAGAGAACCAGTCGAAGAAAGGACCCAAAAAAGATCAACCCAGTTTGAGTGTCATGAAAAATTCATAGGCCCTATTCAAAATGGAAGAAAAGTTCAATATCAAGTTGTACCAAGGTGATATCGACGCTTTGAAGCTAAATAAATGGTTGCAACAATTATAATTTTGATCAGATTCCATCACGTTGAGGAATAACAACAAATTTAATTTTCTCGGTTGAAATTAGAGGACCATGCCCTTAGTTGGTGGGAAAGTTGCATGAAGACCTTGAGGTCGGAGGGAGAACCTCCTGTGACTAAGTGGGAGGAATTCAAAACCCTCATAAAGTCACAATTTTACCCTATTGGGTATGTATAGGGTCAATGGAACCAATGGCACTACTTCAGGCAAAAGCAAGGGCAGAGCATATTGGAGTACACCACAAAGTTTAGAAAGATGACCATAATGTTGGGTATATACCCAATGAACCTATATGTACTCCTCAAGTATCTAGGGGTTCTAAATAGGCATCTACAAAACCAAGTGATTCTTTTCAATCCTAGATCGGTGGATGAGGCTTGTGTACAAGCACAATACCTAGAGAAAATAGGACTGAAGAAAGGGAAATCAAGTGGATCCAAGTAGAAGGAGCAACAAGACACTTCTAAGGAGAGGAAGAGGTGGAAGGGGGGAGAGAATATAAAAATATAGCAGCCACAACATACCAATGTAAATATCCCAACAACCACTACAACTACTTTAACTTTGACGACTGTAAAAAGGAAAAGTGTTGGAAGTTGCATCCAGAGCTTAACCTTAATAACATCCAGAAAGACAATAATAAGAAGAACCTCATTTCCACTAATTTGAGTTGTTATCACTCAGGTTGTCCTTAAGCTCCGGAAAAGGATACGGCCGAGGTAACCACAGACCAACTTTGGACTGCAGGTTCTAGCCAACCTGCAATCAGAGAGGGCTCTCTCTTTATGATTTAGCTTTGTTGAAAAGGATTTTAGACTAGGTTTTGAGTTCAGAGGGTTTTGTTTTGTTTTTGGTGGGAAAATTGAAGTTTTCAGACAGAGAGGCAAGGCAGAGTCTGGAAGTTTCAAACCATTGGGCGTGGAGTCGAGGAGGAGAACTGCTGGTGCATTTCTTCGGTCACAAAAGAGGGAAAATGGAGCAAGATAGCTGAGTATGAAACAATATTTCAGGTTTAAATGATGGAAAGAATGCTAAGTAATGAGAGGCAGTTAAGAATCTCTCAATCAGCTTAACAGATGGGGGTAACAGAGCTCTACCTAGCGGCAGTAAAGAATCCCTAGATAATTGGAAAACACAGGTGAATCGAGGTAAATATGAGCCCGGGGGAATTCACATTCATAACCAATTCATTCATTCAGAGGAAAACATAAAGAAACAACAGAAATTGAGCATAGAGTGTACTTAAACAAATTCTAAGCTATTCTTTCTTTCTGCTATTTAGATAGTGGTAAACAATAAACAGAGGTAAGATGCACTTATTGCTTCAGACTGCAGCACAAGAATTCCATCTTCATATCTCCAAAAACATTCATTTACAATAGACAGTTTGCTCTCCAAGCTTTCAGCAATCTTTGATTATAGAAAAAGCTCAGGTATACAGTGCGAGTCTCTAGTGAAAATTCTCAATTTACCAACCCTTGAAACAATGTAGAGGGCGGTATATATAGGGAAAAACTCTCTACAACTGCTTTTATTACAACTTGACCTAAACAGGTCTGAAAGAAAGATGATTACTTAACCTAATCCTATCAAGAAATAAATGCAAAAAAATATCTCGGGCTGCGCTCAGGGCTGCCGTATCAAAACTGAGTAAATGATGTAGTCCTTGGCGGCTTGGTGCGGTGTTTTCTGCAATAAATATGTATGGGTTTCTGCTTTTTTGCTGTCTGTCTGCATTTAAATCTTTAACTATGATTTGAGGGCAAGGATGGGCTTACGCCTCTTGATTTGACTTTCTGGGGGGCTCATCAATGTTCAGGTGCTTCGAGCCCCTAAAAAATCTTCGGCTGATACTCTTTGGCTCTTCTTCTTCCTCTGATACTCTTTGGCAATAAACCAATGTTGTTCTCACGTGTTGTGGGTCTAATCACAAATTAATGGCCGCTGTTCGGCCTCTGTTTCCTTCAAAACTGTTTTCTGCTCCTTTCTGAGTGCTTCGCGAAGAAAAATGGTTCATTCGGCGCCTTTCGGGCTTCCTGGGGGCTGCAAAATGAAAAGATTCCCTAAAGATTCCTCATTTCAGCCTAAAAAATCTAGCGATGAGCGATATCGCTCATCAAAAACTGCCTCAGAAACTGATTTCGGGGCTCCGAAGTGCGATTTTCGCCCTTCGCGCCAAAAAAGTGTTGATGACGTCAGCATGACGGGACGTTGTACGGCGGGTGACGTCAGCATGATGACATGGCGGGATGACGTCAGCAGGTGACGTCATCATGTACGGACGGTGACGTGGCATGTACAGTGGCAGGGTACGGTGGCAGGAGGCCATGTGGCTGGTGACTCGGCGGTATGGTGGCAGGGGGCCACGCAGGCGGATGACGCGTGATGGTGACTGGGCAAGGGGGTGACGCGGCAGGTGACGTGGGGCTTACGTCGCAGGGGAGGGCGGTAAGCAGTTTTGGGCGCACCACCTTAGCGCCTGGGCGGTTTTGGGGGGAGGGGCTCCGCCACACCCCAGAGCTTGACGCGTGGCGGGAGTACGATGGCAAAACCGCCGAACTCCCAGACGCTAAAGCTCGGGCAGTTGGCGCGCGAAAAGGCCCGCCCACCATAGATCTGGGACGGGCCAGATCTAACGGCTGGCGGGGCGGACAAAGAAACGGAGGGTTAGGGCGGGGGAATATACAGGGAATATCCCGTTTTTAATAATGCGCGCGGGGGTTTAGACTTAGGGAAAGGGGTTTTATGGGTTTAAAATGAGCGCGGTTAATGTATTTACAGTTGGGGCTTAGGGATAAGGGGTAAAGCATGGTTTTTTGCGCGCGGGTTTTAAAGATTTATGCACAAAACTTTGGTTTAGGGGCAGAAAGAGGGTTTTTGAGGGTTTTTAGGGCTATGGGAGAGGTTGTTAGCATGACCAGGTGTCATCTAACCCCTGTTATGACTCGGATGGGCTAAAAACAGCCCCAGGTGGACCATTTTTTCCCGGACTTGGACAAAAATATGGCTATATTGCCAAGGAGGGGATATTTACATAGGGGAGTTCTATATACATAGTTTAGTAGGAGAATGGGAAAACTGATAAGGAGTTATATAATGCTGTTAGTAGTTAATATGAAGGTGATCAGCAAGCGCTAAGGTTAGGGACCTTAGGCTATTTTGAGGAAAATACCTTGAAAAGAAATAAAATCCTTGAGTGAAGCAGATCTTCACCAAGGCAACTGATACGGATGATGATGAGATGGAAAGGAATCAAGTAGATCTTGACCTCTTTGGGAAATTAGTAAGTGACTTGGGGAATTAGAAGAAGGGGGAGTTAGTAATACCCAGCTTTGAGCTCTTATGAATGCAAAACTGCCTGCACTGTGATCTGTAAAGATATAACACTTCAAAACACAAAATTTATCATAAATTGCCATTCTGCAAACACACAGCTACCTACCCAGCCTACTCTCCTAACATTTTTTCTTCTTTTGAATTGGGTGCACTTAGACTTGCAAACCCAGATTTACAATTTTTCTTTTGAATTTTTCCTATCTAAATCTACACTTATTTCTGTCAGGGCCCAGATTAAACAGTTGGGTCCCTTTGATTCTCTACCTATCTACAGATCTGCCAAGATTAAACTGTTTGGACAGATATCATTCTCTATATTCTAAAACAGGAAATTGAAACCTAGGGAGACCAAGATTAAACTGTTTTGACCTCCCTTAAATGAAAACTCTTCAAAACTGGAACAACTCATCAAAAATGGAATACAGCAGTGCATTTGGACTAAGCATACTTCATGGCACCTCGTGGAAATATGGAACACTGCAGCCTGCAAAGTATGACATATTTGGCATGTAAAAATGTCAATCATGAAAGATGATACCCTGTTGCAACAGGAGGCTAACATGAGCAACAAAGTTGAAAGAACCTTGGATGTGGATGATAAGAGGAAGAAGGTGGCAAAGGCTGATCTTTGGAAGGCTGTATTTCTGTTATGTCTTCTACAGTCACTTGATGTGGGTTTGGAACAGGTATATCAGCTGGTTCTGTTATGACAGCCTTGCCTTTAGTCTTGTTGGGTTGTTTGCCTTCCTTTGTTTTACTAGGCTCGGAAATGTCAATGGTCCTAGTTCTCAGCTTATATTGTTTGTGTACTTCATACACAGCAGTATCATAACCTTGTTTAAAATCAAAAGACTCGCCAGACCTAGTCTGAAACTGATTGTAATCGGGTTCATTTTGGTCTTCTTGGGACAGGACAGTTTGGTGCTCGCCCTTTAGATCGATTAAGTTCATGTGAGTGTCCTTTATGGGTTCACTAGAAGTAGATCCTTCAACATAATTATCTTGGAAAGGGGGTCTTATATCATGGTCTTGGTTAGGCCTACCGGCATTTGTGTTATGTGTTTTCCTAAAATTTGGGTTCCTTATGGTATTAGACTGTTGTCCTTCCCATGATGCTTTTCTCTCAACATTTTCTACTCTTTCTCCCAGCCTTTGCAGGCCACTGATGATAGCATCAAGCTTTTGATCAAAAGCTGAGGGTTCTTCCTTAAAGGTGTTTCTTCTTTCCATTCTAGCTCTATTTCATTTGGCAATTAAATTGGCTTCCATGCTAACAGCAACATTTTGCATGTCCGCAAGGGTTTGAGGAGCTCTTTCTTTTAATTGGTATGCCATATCCAGGTCGAATCCATCGGGAAATTTGTACAAGGCAAGGTCAGGTGGAGGCCTTAAGTTCTGTGGTATTGCGTTATATACATTATTGAATCTTGCACAGTACTCCAAAACAGTCTCTTGAGGACCTCGTTTGATCGTATCATATTCAGCTAGTATGTGCAAGGGGTCTTTCTTTTTCTCCCATCTGTTGGTAAAGGATTGGTAAAGCTCATCTCGGGTGGTTATGGAATTTGCAGCAAGTGATCTGAACCAAGTTCTTACATCACCTGTTAAACTCTGAACAAAAATTCTCATTCTTACACTATCATCATCTATCTCGTAGTTTTCAAAATAGTCTTGCATCTTTTTGGTGTGCTGAAGGGCTGTGAAAGGACCGGTGCTGTCAAAATTTGTGATTTTAGATTGGTACTCTTGAGGTAAAGCCCCAGCATTAGCAGGTAATTGCAGGGGTGCATATCTATTAGCCATATTGGTAGGTATAAGTGGAACAACGGGGATAAATGGAACAACTGGAGTAACGGGGATCACAGGAGTAACTGGAACGCTAGAAACAACAGTAGTGGTAGTATGTACAGTGAATGAAGGTGTTGAAGGAGTACTACGAGATGTAGATGAGGAACTAAGGGAAATAGGGGTTGAACGGAACAAAACCTTGACAAGAGTCGGAATACAGCTAGGGTACGCTGTTTCAGGGCTCAAATCAGCAAAATTTTCCTGTCTTTCTTGCTTCCTAAGGATTTTCGAGATTATGTTAGGGTTTTCAAAAACAGCTGGAGGGTTGGGATCTGGATTTGACCTTGTATATCGTGGATTTTTCTTAGGAGCCAGCTTCCGAATTGTTTTTTGGGTATTTTTACTGGGAATGTTTTTGTAATCAACAAGGGACTAATTAAAATATGGGACAACTTATTTGTAACTTAAAACTAGCATGAAGATTGACTGAAGCAGCATTTATTTACTCTTGTTAATGCAAAGCAAAAAAACAGTTTCAAAGGCTTCCTGGCTGACATTCAGGCTTCATCTGTAGTTTAAGAGATAAGCAGCAATTGGAAAGTTTGATTTATGGTCTCAGCGGAGCTTTCTTACCTTCTTTGTGAAATTATCTGAGCATGGTCCCCAGTGGAGTCGCCATTATGTTATCACTCAGGTTGTCCTTAAGCTCCGGAAAAGGATACGGCCGAGGTAACCACAAACCAACTTTGGACTGCAGGTTCTAGCCAACCTGCAATCAGAGAGGGCTCTCTCTTTATGATTTAGCTTTGTTGAAAAGGATTTTAGGCTAGGTTTTGAGTTCAGAGGGTTTTGTTTTGTTTTTGGTGGGAAAATTGAAGTTTTCAGACAGAGAGGCAAGGCAGAGTCTGGAAGTTTCAAACCATTGGGCGTGGAGTCGAGGAGGAGAACTGCTGGTGCATTTCTTCGGTCACAAAAGAGGGAAAATGGAGCAAGATAGCTGAGTATGAAACAATATTTCAGGTTTAAATGATGGAAATAATGCTAAGTAATGAGAGGCAGTTAAGAATCTCTCAATCAGCTTAACAGATGGGGGTAACAGAGCTCTACCTAGGGGCAGTAAAGAATCCCTAGATAATTGGAAAACACAGGTGAATTGGGGTAAATATGAGCCCGGGGGAATTCACATTCATAACCAATTCATTCATTCAGAGGAAAACATAAAGAAACAACAGAAATTGAGCATAGAGTGTACTTAAACAAATTCTAAGCTATTCTTTCTTTCTGCTATTTAGATAGTGGTAAACAATAAACAGAGGTAAAATGCACTTATTGCTTCAGACTGCAGCACAATAATTCCATCTTCATATCTCCAAAAACATTCATTTACAACAGACAGTTTGCTCTCCAAGCTTTCAGCAATCTTTGATTATAGAAAAAGCTCAGGTATACAATGCGAGTCTCTAGTGAAAATTCTCAATTTACCAACCCTTGAAACAATGTAGAGGGCGGTATATATAGGGAAAAACTCTCTACAACTGCTTTTATTACAACTTGACCTAAACAGGTCTGAAAGAAAGATGATTACTTAACCTAATCCTATCCAGAAATAAATGCAAAAAAATATCTTGGGCTGCGCTCAGGGCTGCCGTATCAAAACTGAGTAAATGATGTAGTCCTTGGCGGCTTGGTGCAGTGTTTTCTGCAATAAATGTGTATGGGTTTCTGCTTTTTTGCTGTCTGTCTGCATTTAAAGCTTTAACTATGATTTGAGGGCAAGGATGGGCTTATGCCTCTTGATTTGACTTTCTGGGGGGCTCATCAATGTTCAGGTGCTTCGAGCCCCTAAAAAAATCTTCGGCTGATACTCTTTGTCTCTTCTTCTTCCTCTGATACTCTTTGGCAATAAACCGATGATGTTCTGACGTGCTGTGGGTCTAATCACAAATTAATGGTCGTTGTTCGGCCTTTGTCTCCTTCAAAACTGTTTTCTGCTCCTTTCTGAGTGCTTCGCGAAGAAAAATGGTTCATTCGGCGCCTTTCGGGCTTCTTGGGGGCTGCAAAATGAAAAGATTCCCTAAAGATTCCCCATTCATCAAAAACTGCCTCAGAAACTGATTCCAGGGCTCCGAAGTGCGATTTTCACCCTTCGTGCCAAAAAATTGTTGATGACGTCAACATGACGAGACGTTGTACGATGGATGACGTCAGCAATGATGTCAGCATGATGACATGGCAGGATGACGTCAGCGGGTGATGTCATCATGTACGGACGGTGACGTGGCATGTACAGTGGCAGGGTATGGTGGCAGGAGGCCACGTGGCTGGTGACTCGGCGGTACGGTGGCAGGGGGCCACGCAGGCGGATGACGCGTGATGGTGACTGGGTAGGGGGGTGACGCGGCAGGTGACGTGGGGCTTACGTCACAGGGGAGGGCGGTAAGCGGTTTTGGGCGCACCGCCTTAGCGCCTGGGCAGTTTGGGGGGAGGGGCTCCGCCACACCCCAGATCTTGACGCGTGGCGGGAGTACGACGGCAAAACCGCCGAACTCCCGGACGCTAAAGCTCAGGCAGTTATCGCGCAAAAAGGCCTGCCCACCGTAGATCTGGGACGGGCCAGATCTAACGGCTGGCGGGGCGGACAAAGAAACGGAGGGTTAGGGTGGGGGAATATACAGGGAATATCCTGTTTTTAACAATGCGCACAGGGGTTTAGATTTAGGGAAAGGGGTTTTATGGGTTTAAAATGAGCGCGGTTAATGTATTTACAGTTGGGGCTTAGGGATAAGGGGTAAAGCATGGTTTTTTGCGCGCGGGTTTTAAATATTTATGCACAAAACTTTTGGTTTAGGGGCGGAAAGAGGGTTTTTGAGGGTTTTTAGGGCTAGGGAAGAGGTTGTTAGTATGACCAGGTGTCATCTAACCCCTGTTATGACTCGGATGGGCTAAAAACAGCCCCAGGTGGACCATTTTTTCCCAGACTTGGACAAAAATATGGCTATATTGCCAGGGAGGGGATATTTACATAGGGGAGTTCTATATACATAGTTTAGTAGGGGAATGGGAAAACTGATAGGGAGTTATATAATGTTGTTAGTAGTTAATATGAAGGTGATCAACAAGCGCTAAGGTCAGGGACCTTAGGCTATTTTGGTGAAAAGACCTTGAAAAGAAATAAAATCCTTGAGTGAAGCAGATCTTCACCAAGGCAACTGATACGGATGATGATGAGATGGAGAGGAATCAAGCAGATCTTGACCTCTTTGGGAAATTAGTAAGTGACTTGGGGAATTAGAAGAAGGGGGAGTTAGTAATACCCAGCTTTGAGCTCTTGTGAATGCAAAACTGCCTGCACTGTGATCTGTAAAGATATAACACTTCAAAACACAAAATTTATCATAAATCACCATTCTGCAACCACACAGCTACCTACCCAGCCTACTCTCCTAACATTTTTCTTCTTTTGAATTGGGTGCACTTAGACTTGCAAACCCAGATTTACAATTTTTCTTTTGAATTTTTCCTATCTAAATCTACACTTATTTCTGCCAGGGCCCAGATTAAACAGTTGGGTCCCTTTGATTCTCTACCTATCTACAGATCTGCCAAGATTAAACTGTTTGGACAGATATCATTCTCTATATTCTAAAACAGGAAATTGAAACCTAGGGAGACCAAGATTAAACTGTTTGGACCTCCCTTAAATGAAAACTCTTCAAAACTGGAACAACTCATCAAAAATGGAATACAACAGTGCATTTGGACTAAGCATACTTCATGGCACCTCGTGGAAATATGGAACACTGCAGCCTACAAAGTATGACATATTTGGCATGTAAAAATGTCAATTATGAAAGATGATACCCTGTTGCAACAGGAGGCTAACAGTGGCTCCACTTGGGGATGGCTTTTCCTTGTGAAAAGCCAAGAACAGCGGGTCAGACTGCCTTGATCTTCTGTGGTTGTTATAGACTGGAAACATTTGTTCTGGCTGCTAAAAATATAAACTTTGAACTATGAACAACCTCCTCCTCAACTTGATTACTATAAACTGTACAGCATCGTCTTCTGCATGCTTGATAATTATGTACAATGCTGCTGGAACATGCCTTTGATTGCGGATAATTCTTTTCTACCATGAATTGCTTGTAATGTGATAGTTTTCCTTTTACTTTTTTGTGCATTGGTGCAAAGACAAAGTTTTCAGAACTGGGGCACTTGCATCAGCTACGTCTTCACAGAATTTACTGTTGTTCTTTAAACAATCGGCTTGCTTATAAAAATGAAAACAAAGTGCTGATATATACAAATAAGACTGTACAAAGATATATACAAAACTGCATTGTGTCCCTTTAAAAGGGGTCATGGTAATGCTTCAGCATACGGCCATTGACAGGGCCTTCTTCAGCAGAACAATCCTCTACAGATCTGAGAAAATAAGTGTTATTTCCCTGAACAGCAGAAATAACCAATGGACCTCTCCATAGAAAATCAAACTTGGCATGTTTACCCTTGTCTTCCCTTCTTGAGTCCCATCTTAGAACTTTGTCACCAACATTGAAATCCTCAGCCTTAGCTCTCTTATCAAACATCTTTTTGAGCTTTTCTTGCACAATTTGAGCTCTGTCATAAACTTGTTATCTGGTTTGCTGCAGATGGATGGTCTGATTGATTCTTCTTTGAATGTCATTCGGTTCAGCCTGAATCTCTTGTAACAGCTTGATAGTAGGAATGCCCAGGGATGAAGGAAATCTAGCCTCCATGCCATATACTAGCTCATAAGGGCTCATCCCAATTGATATTTTGCTCGAAAGTCTGTCTTCCCATAGGGCATTTACCAGCTTTTTGTGCCAGTTCTTCTTGTTTTCTTCCAGCACTTTCTTTATGATGTTGATGAGGCTTTTGTTGGATGATTCGGCCAAGCCATTACCTTGAGGGTAATAGGCTGTGGAGTGGCCCAAGGTAATATGAAATTTGTGGCAGAAATTGATCATTTTTTTGGACTTAAAGGCAGCGACATTGTCAGTGATGATTTTCTCAGGGCAGCCAAATCTGGAAAGGATATTGCACTCAAGGAATTGGATAATGATGGTGTCATTGGCTTGTCTACAGGGAATGGCTTCAACCCACTTAGTGAAATAGTCGGTGGCTGTTAGGATCCATTTGTGTTGGCCTGAGGAAGAGGGATGGATTTCTCCAATGAAGTCAAGACCCCATTGTTGAAAAGGTTGTTCGGTTGAGATGGGTTTAAGGGGCAGGGGTAACAACTTTCTCTTGCC
This sequence comes from Pinus tabuliformis, assembly GCA_031772625.1. Lineage (NCBI taxonomy): Eukaryota > Viridiplantae > Streptophyta > Pinopsida > Pinales > Pinaceae > Pinus > Pinus tabuliformis. The sequence continues at coordinate 1,313,366,486 of CM062819.1, forward strand.
CTCAAAAATTTGGCATTTGTGACATGACATGGCAAACTTCTTTACATCTGCAAAAAGAGAGGGCCAATAAAAACCAGCCCTTAAAATTTTATCAGCAGTGGACTTCCAATATAGATGTCCTCCACAGTCACCTGCATGGAATTCTTTCATGACATTATTAGTTTCATTCATGGTTAAACAATTAAGCAATATACCTTCATGATTTCTCCAAAATAATGCCCCATCTATAATACAAAACTTTAAAGCCTTCATTTTCAAAAATCTTTTCTTGGTTCTGGACAATCCTGGGGGAGCACACATGTTTAACAATACAAAGCATATATCAGCGTACCATGGGGATTGTAAAAAGATTTCACTGATCTGTGGAGTCGCCAGCTCCGGTTCATTGTCCAGCTGGTTAATCTCTAAGGCTTGAAAATTTGTTTCGGACATCAGTTTAGCTAAACCTTGTCCCTTTATCAGCTTGGTTGGTTTTATTTCTATGTCATATTCAAGGATGTTTGCAATCCACCTGCCTCTTTTTCCTTCTAATCCCTCTTGAGTCAATATGTCTTTTACAGCAACATGTGGGACATAGGCAATCACGTGTGAATATAAAATGTACACTCTGAAATCCTTGATGGCCTTAACAAGTGCGTAGGCCTACTTTTCCATTATTGGGTATTTCAAAGAGGCGTCTCTTAGAGTTTGGCTGAAAAAAGCTATTGGATCTTCAACTCCCTGTTCATCGTTTTGCAAAAGGACAGCGGTTATAGTGTGATCAGATGCAAACGAAAATATGATAAAATCTTTGCCAAAATGTGGGCTAGTTAGGACAGGGGTTTGTGTTAAGGCTGATTTGATACTCTCAAATGCTTACTTGGTTTCAAGAGACCATTTTACCTTGGCATCCTTCTTTAACATGTTGCTTAACAATCTTATCAGCTCAGCTAGATTTGGAATAAATCTTCTCAAGAAGTTGATTTTTCCAAGGAATGCTTGTAGCTCTTTAATGTTTCTTGGAAATGGGATTTGGAGGATGACTTGTATTCTTTCGGGATCAATTCTGATCCCATCCTTTGATATGATGTGGCCAAGTAATTTTCCTTCTTCGAGGCCAAACAGAAACTTCTTGGGGTTCAAGGAAATGCCATATTTCCTACATGTCATGAAAATTTGCCTGAGATGCTTGAGGTGTTCTTCATCAGATTTGGAAAATGGGGTTAAGTCATTAAGGTAGACAACTAGGAAGTCATGTTTTTTTTGGCGAAAGCAATATCCATTGCACGTTGAAAGGTAGCACCAGCGTTTTTAAGACCAAATGGCATCTTTACATACTTAAATGTTCCCCGGGGTGTAGTAAAGGCAGTTTTGTCTTGGTCGTCCGAGTGAACAAGTATTTGGTTGAAACCTGAAAAACCATCTAGCAAGGAGATTCTAGATGACCCCACTACTCTTTGTAATATGTGGTCCATTTTAGGCAAAGGGTAATGGTCTTTTAGGGAGACTTGATTTAAATTTCTGAGATCTACACAAAGTCTAATTTCGCCTGTCTTTTTTCTCGTAGGAACAAGATTGGACACCCATTCAGAAAATCTGATGGGTGCTATTATGCCTGCTTCAAACATCCTCTTTACTTCCTTCTCAATCGGGGGAAGAAGCATAGGGTTAATTCTTCTAAGTTTCCGCTTGAAGGGTCTCTGGTTTGGTTTTAAAGGAATGGTGTGTTGGATCACCGAGGTGTCATAGGATTTCAGATCCTCATAGCTCCAAGCAAATACATCTTGGAACTCTTTGAATAAGTCAATATACTTGGGCTTTTGATCAGGTGGTAAATTTTTGGACAGTTTGATCATTTTTGGCTTTTCTGCTGTCCCGATGTTGTGTTCCTCTATATCAGTGTTTATGGGCTGTAATTTTGGCCTTTTGGGAACATCATTGGCATCAAACATATCTTCTAATGGGGTTAGGCCAGCAGGCAGGAAGTTATCCTTTAAGTCAATGATGTCTGCCTTTGTTTTGGCTATATCTTCCAAGTGTATTTGTTTTAGCTGTTCTATGTTTTCTTTGTCAAAAATAGTTGGTTTCAGGATTTGCTTGACTGTTGCAGCTGTTATATCTTGCTGATTTTTATTTGTTTGGTGTTGGGAGCCATTCATAGCATCCATGTCAATGTTAATATTTGAAAACTCATGCTCAAGGGTGAGGAAGTTATTGTCAGGCCAGGTTAGCTCAGAAATTAATGAGCGCAAAACAACTGAGTGATATTATTCATTCAACTATTATTATTTATACATATACAAAAATGGATCAGTTCATCTTCTAGATGACTGTCCGGCTTCACCTCATCCGTTTCGGATTAGGTGTCAACATTCCCCCCCTTAATCTGAAGGGATGTTGGTGAGTCCAAGCATCGTTCTGAATCTTTCAAGCTTTTCTCTTCCAAGCGCTTTGGTGAAGATGTCTGCAATTTGCTCGTTTGTGGAACAATGATGGAGATGAATTGTTTTGGCCTCAACATGATGTCGGATCAGATGATATTTAGTATTGATGTGCTTAGTACGATCATGGAACTTTGGATTCTTGGCCAACTTTATTGCAGATGTGTTATCAATCATGAGTGGAGTAGATTGTATTTGTTTTACTTGCAAATCTTCAAGAATTTTCCTGAGCCACACAATTTCTTTCGTTGCTTCAGCTGTTGCCACGTATTCTGCTTCTGTTGTGGAATCTGCTGGTACTGATTGTTTGCGTGATCTCCAGGAGACAGCTCCTGATCCAAGACTCATAGCATATCCTGAAGTAGATACCCCAGTTTCTTTGTCTCCATCGAAGTCTGAATCAGAGTATCCAATCAAGTTGAAGTCGTCCACCTGTGTATACTTGATTCCAAGGTCTTGAGTTCCCTTCAAGTACCTTAGAACTCTTTTTGCAGCAGACCAATGTCCCTCACAAGGCTTTTGCATAAACCTGGAGAGGATTCCAACAGCAAATGAAATGTCTGGTCTGGTAGTAGTGAGGTAGATGAGACTTCCTACAAGTTGTCTATACTTTGTTGCATCCTCAAATTCTTTTCCTTCAGTAGATGTGAGCTTCAAGTTTTGTTCCATTGGAGTAGAAAGGGGATTGCACTCTGTCATGCCAAATCTGTATAACAAATCTCCAATGTATTTCTTTTGAGAAAGAAATATGGACTTTGGATGTTGGGTTACTTCAATGCCAAGATAGTAATGAACATAGCCCAAATCAGTCATTTCAAAAAATTTTCCTAATTCTTTCTTTATGGATGCAATATAGCTTTCATTGTTCCCTGTCATTAAAAGATCATCTACATATACCACAAGATATACAACTGTTTTGCCAACTTTCTTGACAAATAAAGTTGCATCATCAAGATCAAAATGTTTGAAGTTGAGTTTCAGAAGATGCTCAGTTAGTTTTTCATACCAGGCTCGTTGTGCTTGTTTGAGGCCATACAAGGACTTCACAAGTTTGCATACTTTGTGTTCATGTCCTTTCACAGCAAATCCTTCAGGCTGGGACATAAAAACATTCTCTTTTAGATCTCCATTCAAGAATGCAGTTTTTACATCCATTTGATGGACTTTCCAACCGTTCTGAGCAGCTAGTGCAAAGAGTGTCCGGATGGTGGCCCATTTTGCTGTGGGAGCAAAAGTTTCCTCATAATCGACCCCTTCCTTCTGTGCAAAACCTTTTGCCACAAGCCTAGCTTTGTGCTTGTCAAGTGAGCCATCAGCTTTGTACTTGTTCTTGTAGACCCACTTGCAGCCAATTGGTTTGGTTCCAAATGGAGGATCAACCAGCTTCCAAGTGCCATTCTTTATGAGGGCATCATACTCCTTCTGCATCGCTTCTTTCCATTCATCATGAGAAGCAGCTTCTTTGAAGGAAGTTGGTTCAAAATCTGTAGACAAGTTCAATTCACAATCATAAGTAACATCCATATCAACAGGTGAATTAGAGTTATCTACATCACCTCCATCTTGTCGGTTTGAATTTCTGGTTCCTGTTTTTCCAATTTCATCAGGATGAACACTTTCAAGTGTCTTTGTCAGCCACTTTGGGGGACCTTTCTGAGATGGTCCAAGCTGTTCTGTTGATTGAGTTGGGTCTGAATCAAGATTGAGTCTCCCAATTCTATCAATTACATCACTTAAAGCATCATCCGTTGTTGGAGTGTCATGCAGGGGAGATTGTTCTTCAGAAGAAGATTCCACATGTTGATCTAGTATAGGAATCCCCCCTTCAAGATGTGGAATCTGATTATCAAACTCTTGAAATGATTTTGGTTTTGTGAATCTATCCAAGCGATCAAGTTTCCGCTCAACAACACTGTCAGATTTGGATGATTCAAGAAAAATGACATCTCTAGATAAAACAAACTTTTTATTTACTTCATCATAAAGGCGGTATGCTTTAGATGTGTTTGAATACCCCAGGAAGATACACTTACGACTTCTAGCACCAAGTTTGTTTCTATGTACCTTTGGTATTAAAGCATAACAGGTGGAACCAAATATCCTGAGATGTTTTACCGAAGGAACATGTCCATACCACAATTCATAAGGAGTCTTGTTTCTTATAGCACTAGATGGACATCTATTCTTTATATATGCAGCACATAGAACAGCATCAGCCCAAAACATTGTCTTTACATTTTTGAAGAAAAGCATGGATCGTACCATATTCAAAATTGTTCTGTTCATTCTTTCAGCTACACCATTCTGTTGAGGATTATAAGGCACAGTTGTTTGATGTTTAATCCCATGTTGGCGAAGATAGTGTTCAAATTCATTTGATGTATATTCTTTTCCATTATCAGTGCGAATAGACCCAATATGAGATTGTGCATCATTTTCAATCCATTTATGAAAATTCTTGAATGTTTGAAAAGCATCAGATTTGTTCTTCAAAAAATAAACCCAACACATTCTGGTGTAATCATCAATAAATGTCATGATATATTTATTTCCATTTGCAGAAGGAACAGGCATTGGACCACATAAATCTGAATGAATAAGTTCAAGCTTCCTATGTGCTCTTGAATGTGAATCATGAAAAGACTGTTTGCTATGCTTTCCTAGAATGCAAGCATCACATTGTTTATGTTTTCTAGGAATTGTAGGCAAACCAGCAACACCATTTTTCTTCAACAAGCGGAGACTATCATAGTTTAAATGTCCAAATCTAGCATGCCATAATAAACTTGATGGAAGTGCATCTTCTTCATGATGAGAAATATATGAGAAATGTTGTGCATGAGCAGAGGTTCCTTGCAGTTTAAGGAGTCTTTCTTCTTCTATACCCCTCATGACAAGTGAGTGGTCAGATGCCTTTCTTACCTCAAGCTTGCCATCAAACATGTGAATGGAGTGACCTTGCTGGCGGATGTGGACCAGGGACAGCAAGTTTCTCTTCAGCTGTGGGAGATATAGAACATGATCCAGAAGAAAGTCTGGAAGACCAGGCAGTTTAAGCCTGATTGTGCCAAGCCCTGATGGCTTGATTTTTGACTGATCTGCAAAGTATACTGCTCCATCAACATTGTCAGTGAAATCTTCAAAAAATTCTTTCCTATAAGTCATATGACAGGTTGCTCCTGAATCAAGCAACCAGTCATTTTTCGAAGAAGCAAGTGAAGCATTAAACAAGTCTTCATTTACTCCAATGTTACATTGTGCCTCAATATAGTGAGCGGATTCAGGTGCTTTACCTTTGTCTGTGTCATCAGTTTTACCTTTCTGCTGGTTTCTTCTCTGCTCAACTTTGTCCCATGGTAGCTTGCATGTAGAAGCATCATGTGATCCATTTCGTTTGCAGCGAATGCAATGCAGATCTGCCTTTTCTGCTTGAGGATGTCTGCCCCCCCTGCCTCTGAAGTATCTTCCTCTTCCTCTTCGTCCACCTCTTCCTCTTGTAGAATCTTGAGCAGGCTGCTTTTCTTTATGAGCAAGACAAACAGTCTCTTCAGAAGATTCAGGGACTGTTTTCTTTCCAAAGGCTTTCTCTCTTTCAGCAAACTTTTTCACAAGAGTGTCAAAGGTTATATCTTTAAGATTTCCATTTGCTTGTAAAGACTCAAGATAGTTAGAGTAGGTAGGATAGAGTGCTTTGAGAAAGGCAATAAGAGAGATATCCAGCTCAACCTTAGTGGATTTAATATCATGCACTATAGACTTTATTTCAGAAGCAAGAGTAAGAGGATCATTATTTTTCAGTTCAAGAGTGAAGAGTTTAATCATGAGCTGAACAACTTCAAGTGCAGAATGTGTATCATAGAGTTCTTTCAACTTTTGTAAAGCTTCAAAGGCAGTGGAATAGGATGAAATATGACGACTTACTTCCACATTTATAGATGTTGCGATCAATGCAAAGGCTTTGCTGTTCTTGTTTTCCCAAATGGCGAGTTCTTTGTCTGATGTGGGCTGCACAGGGTCTCTGTCTTCTTCTCCGACACACACACCTTTCCACAGCTCATTGTAGATGAGGGTGTGTTTCACCATCCGAGACCATTCAGGATAGTTCTCCTTGCCAGTGAGAACTATTCCAACCATTGAAATGATTGAATGCATTCTGTAAAAAAAATATCTCTGCCAAAAACACTTCTGTTGAGAGAGAAAAAAAATCCTTATATGATAGCCTTATGCATTCTCCATATATATATATATCACTGCTCATATATATATCACTGTTCAACAAAACTAGGGTGCACACTGCTTACATATATCAATATCTCAACAAAAAAATAGCGCTCACATATATATGACTGCTTACATATATCACTGCTGAACAAAAAAGGGCGCTCATATATATATATATATATATATATATATATATATATATATATATATATATATATATATATATATATATATGTCATTGCTTACATATATCAATATCTCAACAGAAAAATGGCGCTCATATATATATATATCATTTCTCACATATATATCAATGTATATCACTGTTCAACAACAAAGGCGCTCATATGAAAACGCAGTATTACATTAGAAACGCACAGTCATCTAGAAGGCACGTGGAGGCACCATTAACGCACCAGAAACGCAATCATGAGGAGGGCACTATTAACGCAGTGGTCAGTGGTTATTTAAAATAAGGACGCAGCAGCCAGCATTAAAAACGCAGCGATACCATTAACTACTCTCAACAGTAGATACCATGTATCAGTCTTCAAGAAAACGCAGTCACCATTAAAATATATCAACGCAGTCTTCCATATACACACTCAACCATTAACTACTCTCAACAGCAGATACCATGTATCAAGAAAACGCAGTCAGTTTTCAAGAAAACGCAGTCACCATACATCAACCACAGTTCTTAAAAAAAACGCAGTCACAGTTCTATATACCACAGCGTTTAATAAAAGGCGCAGGCTTCAATACGTTTAAACCAGCTCTTAATATATTAACGCAGCTTCAATACATTCAATACATTAACGCAGCTCTCAAACGCAGCTTCAATACATTCAATACATTAACGCAGCTCTTCTTACAATAAAACGTTACCGTTCTCTTCCTTGATAGTATTGGTAACCGGGCGGAGACCTTTGTTCTCTTCCACGACTTCCACATACAGCAACGGACCTCAACGCAACGAAAGGGAGGGCGTATGCAGCGATGTCAGAAGAGCAGAGAGTGTATGCAGCGCTGGTGCGCCAGGGAGCAGAGGTTTCATGAGGCAGCAGAGGAGTTACGCTATTTCTGGAACCTGGGACCTGTGCTCTGATACCATGTCAGGCCAGGTTAGCTCAGAAATTAATGAGCGCAAAACAACTGAGTGATATTATTCATTCAACTATTATTATTTATACATATACAAAAACGGATCAGTTCATCTTCTAGATGACTGTCCGGCTTCACCTCATCCGTTTCGGATTAGGTGTCAACATTTATTAATCTGGGCATCATTTTCGAATACTTGCCAATCTTTAACGTTATTTGGGACAGCGGGCCTATGTTTTATTTCAGCTGTAAAGTGATGGTTTGGGTCAAAAGGAAGCTTGCATGTACTAGCAAAGGTGGCTAGGCTGTGTGCATGAATGTTGTGATTTCTGGAAATATTGTCAAGCTTGAATTCAGTGAATGCCTGGAGTATATTAGTAGCAGCGATCTTATAGGCTCTCATTCTATTGTCATTGGTTACAAAATTACCTTTCATTTGTTGTATGATTAAATCAGAGTCTCCTAAAATAGAAACTTTTGCAGCTCCTAGAGCTTTGAGGAGTTTAAGGCCTAAAAGCAGAGCCTCATACTCTGCCATGTTATTTGTGCATTTGAAGTTCAGTCTGTAGGCATGGCCTTCTGCATGGTTGTTATATGTTGTGAATCCATACACCTGCCCCTGCTCCTAACTTGTTGACAGAGCCATCAAACTCTAAATACCATGTGATTTCTTGCTTATGGTCAGTATCAAGAGATTGAGCTGTTTTAGGATTGGGCAGATTTAAAATTTCTGTTTGGGGAATTTCTTTTGGTAGGCTGGTTGCATCAACTGCTGTGACAGTTTCGTGGGTATGTGCAACCGACTCTTCGTTGATGTGTGCTTGTTGCTCTAGAGCGAAGGGCTCATTATCAATTGAAACATTTGTATCATCATTAAACAAAATAAAGGAATCCATATCAGAGTGGATTGAGTAAATGGGAAAATTTTCAGGCTTGCTCTCACTACTTACCACATATTTCATGAGCGTTTCTCTATACAGTCTCTTTGGTTGCCCAAAGACTGAAATGGTGGCATAGGAAAGGTCTAATTGAAGGGATCCTTAGAGCTTTGCTCCCCATGATCTTGACAGGAGCATACCGTACTTTGGTGGAATGTCAGCAACCACTACATCCATGAAGATGGTCTTGTTGGGATATTGGACTAAGGAGACACACAAGTCTTTGATGAGGCCTAAACATTTCACTTGACTTGAATCAAATGAGTACAGATCTTTGTAAGGTTTTGTAACATCAAGATTCATTTTTTCCATAACTGCTTTGGGCATAAGATTGTGTGATGCCCCTGAGTCAAACATAGCGTTGTGCAAAACTTTGTCATGTATATGCAAACTGACATAAAAGGGTGGGACCGGTCCATGTGTTGATTTTCCGTTAACTTCTGGGCCAAATAGCAGCTCTGGGGTGTCGTCTAAAACATTTACATCATCCTTAACCTCTGGCATTTGAAGTGATCTTTGAATTTGCTGCCTATATACATCGTGTTTGGCAAGTTCTGAGAGGGGAATGGATATTTTTAACTTAGCTATTTCTGTCTCTAAGTTAAATGGCTTTTCCAGTGGAGTCTTGGTGTTGATAATGGCAGTTTTTTCTGTTTCATTTGAATTGTCTGCGTTTTGCTCTTGTTTATCAGCGTTATGGGAAGTTTTTGCTTGCGGTTTTTCAACTTCAGGAAAGTTTTTTGGAACCCTGTTCGAGCTTTCTTTCGAGGAAGAAGGTGGCAAAGGCTGATCTTTGGAAGGTTGTATTTCTGTTATGTCTTCTACAGTCACTTGATGCGGGTTTGGAATAGGTATATCAGCTGGTTCTGTTATGACAACCTTGCCTTTAGTCTTGTTTGGTTGTTTGCCTTCCTTTGTTTTACTAGGCTCGGAAATGTCAATGGTCCTAGTTCTCAGCTTATATTGTTTGTGTACTTCATACACAGTGGTATCATAACCTTGTTTAAAATCAAAAGACTCGCCAGACCTAGTCTGAAACTGATTGTAATCGGGTTCATTTTGGTCTTCTTTGGACAGGACAGTTTGGTGCTCGCCCTTTAGATCGATTAAGTTCATGTGAGTGTCCTTTATGGGTTCACTAGAAGTAGATCCTTCAACATAATTATCTTGGGAAGGGGGTCTTATATCATGGTCTTGGTTAGGCCTACCGGCATTTGTGTTATGTGTTTTCCTAAAATTTGGGTTCCTTATGGTATTAGACTGTTGTCCTTCCCATGATGCTTTTCTCTCAACATTTTCTACTCTTTCTCCCAGCCTTTGCAGGCCACTGATGATAGCATCAAGCTTTTGATCAAAAGCTGAGGGTTCTTCCTTAAAGGTGTTTCTTCTTTCCATTCTAGCTCTGTTTCGTTTGGCAATTAAATTGGCTTCCACGCTAACAGCAACATTTTGCATGTCCGCAAGGGTTTGAGGAGCTCTTTCTTTTAACTGGTATGCCATATCCGGGTCGAATCCATCGGGAAATTTGTACAAGGCAAGGTCAGGTGGAGGCCTTAAGTTCTGTGGTATTGCGTTATATACATTATTGAATCTTGCACAGTACTCCAAAACAGTCTCTTGAGGACCTCGTTTGATCGTATCATATTCAGCTAGTATGTGCAAGGGGTCTTTCTTTTTCTCCCATCTGTTGGTAAAGGATTGGTAAAGCTCATCTCGGGTGGTTATGGAATTTGCAGCAAGTGATCTGAACCAAGTTCTTACATCACCTGTTAAACTCTGAACAAAAATTCTCATTCTTACACTATCATCATCTATCTCGTAGTTTTCAAAATAGTCTTGCATCTTTTTGGTGTGCTGAAGGGCTGTGAAAGGACCGGTGCTGTCAAAATATGTGATTTTAGATTGGTACTCTTGAGGTAAAGCCCCAGCATTAGCAGGTAATTGCAGGGGTGCATATCTATTAGCCATATTGGTAGGTATAAGTGGAACAACGGGGATAAATGGAACAACTGGAGTAACGGGGATCACAGGAGTAACTGGAACGCTAGAAACAACAGTAGTGGTAGTATGTACAGTGAATGAAGGTGTGGAAGGAGTACTATGAGATGTAGATGATGAACTAAGGGAAATAGGGGTTGAACGGAACAAAACCTTGACAAGAGTCGGAATACAGCTAGGGTAACCTGTTTCAGGGCTCAAATCAGCAAAATTTTCCTGTCTTTCTTGCTTCCTAAGGATTTTCGAGATTATGTTAGGGTTTTCAAAAACAGCTGGAGGGTTGGGATCTGGATTTGACCTTGTATATCGTGGATTTTTCTTGGGAGCCAGCTTCCGAATTGTTTTTTGGGTATTTTTCCTGGGAATGTTTTTGTAATCAACAAGGGACTAATTAAAATATGGGACAACTTATTTGTAGCTTAAAACTAGCATGAAGATTGACTGAAGCAGCATTTATTTACTCCTGTTAATGCAAAGCAAAAAAACAGTTTCAAAGGCTTCCTGGCTGACATTCAGGCTTCATCTGTAGTTTAAGAGATAAGCAGCAATTGGAAAGTTTGATTTATGGTCTCAGCGGAGCTTTCTTACCTTCTTTGTGAAATTATCTGAGGATGGTCCCCAGTGAAGTCGCCATTATGTTATCACTCCGGTTGTCCTTAAGCTCCGGAAAAGGATACGGCCGAGGTAACCACAAACCAACTTTGGACTGCAGGTTCTAGCCAACCTGCAATCAGAGAGGGCTCTCTCTTTATGATTTAGCTTTGTTGAAAAGGATTTTAGGCTAGGTTTTGAGTTCAGAGGGTTTTGTTTTGTTTTTGGTGGGAAAATTGAAGTTTTCAGACAGAGAGGCAAGGCAGAGTCTGGAAGTTTCAAACCATTGGGCGTGGAGTCGGGGAGGAGAACTACTGGTGCATTTCTTCGGTCACAAAAGAGGGAAAATGGAGCAAGATAGCTGAGTATGAAACAATATTTCAGGTTTAAATGATGGAAAGAATGCTAAGTAATGAGAGGCAGTTAAGAATCTCTCAATCAGCTTAACAGATGGGGGTAACAAATCTCTACCTAGGGGCAGTAAAGAATCCCTAGATAATTGGAAAACACAGGTGAATCGGGGTAAATATGAGCCCGGGGGAATTCACATTCATAACCAATTCATTCATTTAGAGGAAAACATAAAGAAACAACAGAAATTGAGCATAGAGTGTACTTAAACAAATTCTAAGCTATTCTTTCTTTCTGCTATTTAGATAGTGGTAAACAATAAACAGAGGTAAGATGCACTTATTGCTTCAGACTGCAGCACAATAATTCCATCTTCATATCTCCAAAAACATTCATTTACAACAGACAGTTTGCTCTCCAAGCTTTCAGCAATCTTTGATTATAGAAAAAGCTCAGGTATACAGTGCGAGTCTCTAGTGAAAATTCTCAATTTACCAAGCCTTGAAACAATGTAGAGGGCGGTATATATAGGGAAAAACTCTCTACAACTGCTTTTATTACAACTTGACCTAAACAGGTCTGAAAGAAAGATGATTACTTAACCTAATCCTATCCAGAAATAAATGCAAAAAAATATCTCGGGCTGCGCTCAGGGCTGCCATATCAAAACTGAGTAAATGATGTAGTCCTTGGTGGCTTGGTGCAGTGTTTTCTGCAATAAATGTGTATGGGTTTCTGCTTTTTTGCTGTCTGTCTGCATTTAAAGCTTTAACTATGATTTGAGGGCAAGGATGGGCTTACGCCTCTTGATTTGACTTTCTGGGGGGCTCATCAATGTTCAGGTGCTTCGAGCCCCTAAAAAAATCTTCGGCTGATACTCTTTGGCTCTTCTTCTTCCTCTGATACTCTTTGGCAATAAACCGATGTTGTTCTGACGTGCTGTGGGTCTAATCACAAATTAATGGTTGTTGTTCGGCCTTTGTCTCCTTCAAAACTGTTTTCTTCTCCTTTCTGAGTGCTTCGCGAAGAAAAATGGTTCATTCGGCGCCTTTCGGGCTTCCTGGGGGCTGCAAAATGAAAAGATTCCCTAAAGATTCCCCATTTCGGCCTAAAAAATCTAGCGATGAGCGATTTGCGCTAGGCGCAAATCAGCGCAAATCGCTCATCAAAAACTGCCTCAGAAACTGATTCCGGGGCTCCGAAGTGCGATTTTCGCCCTTCACGCCAAAAAAGTGTTGATGACGTCAGCATGACGGGACGTTGTACGGTGGGTGATGTCAGCAATGATGTCAGCATGATGACATGGCGGGATGACGTCAGCGGGTGACGTCATCATGTACGGACGGTGACGTGGCATGTACAGTGGCAGGGTACGGTGGCAGGAGGCCACGTGGCTGGTGACTCGGCGGTATAGTGGCAGGGGGCCACGCAGGCGGATGACGCGTGATGGTGACTGGGCAGGGGGGTGACGCGGCAGGTGACGTGGGGCTTACGTCACAGGGGAGGGCGGTAAGCGGTTTTGGGTGCACCGCCTTAGCGCCTGGGCAGTTTTGGGGGGAGGGGCTCCGCCACACCCCAGAGCTTGACGCGTGGCGGGAGTACGACGGCAAAACCGCCGAACTCCCGGACGCTAAAGCTCAGGCAGTTGGCGCGCGAAAAGGCCCGCCCACCGTAGATCTGGGACGGGCCAGATCTAACGGCTGGCGGGGCGGACAAAGAAACGGAGGGTTAGGGCGGGGGAATATACAGGGAATATCCTGTTTTTAATAATGCGCACGGGGGTTTAGACTTAGGGAAAGGGGTTTAATGGGTTTAAAATGAGCGCGGTTAATGTATTTACAGTTGGGGCTTAGGGATAAGGGGTAAAGCATGGTTTTTTGCGCGCGGGTTTTAAAGATTTATGCACAAAAATTTTGGTTTAGGGGCGGAAAGAGGGTTTTTGAGGGTTTTTAGGGCTAGGGGAGAGGTTGTTAGCATGACCAGGTGTCATCTAACCCCTGTTATGACTCGGATGGGCTAGAAACAAGCCCCAGGTGGACCATTTTTTCCCAGACTTGGACAAAAATATGGCTATATTGCCAGGGAGGGGATATTTACATAGGGGAGTTCTATATACATAGTTTAGTAGGGGAATGGGAAAACTGATAGGGAGTTATATAATGCTGTTAGTAGTTAATATGAAGGTGATCAGCAAGCGCTAAGGTCAGGGACCTTAGGCTATTTTGGGGAAAAGACCTTGAAAAGAAATAAAATCCTTGAGTGAAGCAGATCTTCACCAAGGCAACTGATACGGATGATGATGAGATGGAGAGGAATCAAGCAGATCTTGACCTCTTTGGGAAATTAGTAAGTGACTTGGGGAATTAGAAGAAGGGGGAGTTAGTAATACCCAGCTTTGAGCTCTTGTGAATGCAAAACTGCCTGCACTGTGATCTGTAAAGATATAACACTTCAAAACACAAAATTTATCATAAATCACCATTCTGCAACCACACAGCTACCTACCCAGCCTACTCTCCTAACATTTTTTCTTCTTTTGAATTGGGTGCACTTAGACTTGCAAACCCAGATTTACAATTTTTCTTTTGAATTTTTCCTATCTAAATCTACACTTATTTCTGCCAGGGCCCAGATTAAACAGTTGGGTCCCTTTGATTCTCTACCTATCTACAGATCTGCCAAGATTAAACTGTTTGGACAGATATCATTCTCTATATTCTAAAACAGGAAATTGAAACCTAGGGAGACCAAGATTAAACTGTTTTGACCTCCCTTAAATGAAAACTCTTCAAAACTGGAACAACTCATCAAAAATGGAATACAGCAGTGCATTTGGACTTAGCATACTTCATGGCACCTCGTGGAAATATGGAACACTGCAGCCTGCAAAGTATGACATATTTGGCATGTAAAAATGTCAATCATGAAAGATGATACCCTGTTGCAACAGGAGGCTAACATGAGCAACAAATTTGAAAGAACCTTGGATGTGGATGATAAGATTGTTTGTACGTAAGTGCAAAAGGAGGTGAATCTAAGTAGCTTTAGAGAAATTAATGACAAAACCCTTCCACATAAAGATACAAGTCGACAAGACAAATATTGATGCTCTATTTAACTCAGGATCGAAGATGAGTCTCATTGCAACAAAGATGGTCAAAAAATTGAGATTTGAATTTCATGATCATTTAAGCCCATATCCATTAGGATGGGTAAATAAGGATGCATATTTAAAGGCAACAAAACAATGCAAAATTAGATTGTATATCAGTGTTGATTTTATTGATGAAGTATAACTAGATGTGGTTCCCCTTGATGTATGTGGATTAGTGTTTGGAAGTCCCTACATATATATGTGAGATGCAATATTCATGTGGAAATCTAACCAATATTGTCTCATCAAGGGTGGAAAATAATTTACCATCAATGCACACAAAGGCAAGTAAAAAATTTCACTAGTAAGTTCCAACCAAGCCAAGAAATTAATCAGTTCCAACAAGAAGTATGTTTTACTATTTTAAAGAGAAAAATCGGTCTATAGAAGAGTTTGTAAGAGGAAAGGAATCTATGGAAGGGTGTACTAAGAAATAGAATCAACAACTAGAAGTATTTCTACATCCATATATGGATGTCTTCTGGGAGCCTAAAGGGTTACCACCCAAGAGGGAAGTGCAGCAGAGATCTAGCTGTTGTCAGACTCCCTATTTCCAAATATTGGGTTGTACAGGCAGCTTGTTATAGAAGCAAGTGAGGTGAAGAGACAATTGCAATAGATATTGGAACAAGGTTTCATTCAACCAAGTAGATCACCATGTGGGTCACCCATCATCATTATGCCAAAGAAGGATGGGACTTGGTGGATGTGTGCTGATTACAAGGAATTGAACAAAATCATGCTCAAGAACAGGTTACCCCTACCCAAAATAGATGATCTATTGGATCATTTTAAACAAGCTATGTACTTCACAAAACTGAACTTAAAGTCTGGATATCACTAAGTTCGAGTCAAATAAGAATATATCTGGAAAATTGCCTTCAAAACGAGGTAAGGTTTGTATGAGTAGTTATTCATGCCATTCTGCCTATGTAATGCACTAGCTACATTTATGAGGTTAATAAATGATATATTGTGCCCTTTTATAGATTCATTTGTTGTTGCCTTTTTTTATTATATATTGGTAGACATTTCTACCTACGAGGAGCACAACTCGCATTTGACGCAGGTATTGGAGACATTAAATACGCATCAACTGCTATCACATATCAAGAAGTGTGTGTATTGCACAACACAATTTGGTGTATCTGAGGTATCTGATAGGTGGAGGAGAACTAAAGATAAATCATTCCAAGATGGAGGACATCATGAAATGGTCAATGCCTACTTATGGGTTTCGTTGGGGAAGGACAACTCTTAAGGAAGTTTGTAGCCCCATTTCAGCACTAGCAATGCCAATGCATGCCATAACAACAAGTGGCAAGAGTTTCATGTGGGAAAATGGTCATCAGAGGGCCTTTGAGGAGCCATTCACCCATGATGCATATAGAGAAGAATATTCAGAGGATGAGGACTTCAGTGAGATGTTTCAACAGTTGTACATTCAAATTCATGTGTACGATAGCAACAACATCGTTGAATACCATCTCCAAAATGGGTTAATCTATAGGTTGGATGAGTTATGTGTTCCTAAAGGTGAATGATTGTAGTTGATTAGAGAGGCTCACACCTCCAAGGTTGCAAGGAAATTTGGTGTAGGGAAGACAATGTCCAACTTGTAGAGGTATGTGTATTGGCCCAAGATGCAATAAAATGTAGCTAGTTTCATAAGAGGATGCATGCTTTATTGTACCAGTAAGCCTAGCAACATGAAATAGGGTCTATACCATTCCTCAAATGTATCCACTCATCCTTGGGAAAGCATTTCCATCGAATTTTTGGGAGGTTTACCAACAACCAGGAAGGGGCATGCCTACATGTTTGTGGCAGTTGACAGGTTTAGCAAGATGTGTGCTTTGATGCCCTATAAAAGGACCATAAGTGAGCAACAAGAAACAAACTTGTTCTTCAGAAAGTTCTGGGTGCACTTTGGGATACCAAGGAGCATTGTTTTAGATATGGACATGATATTTCTCATTGCATTTTGGGCTAAATTATGGAAGAAGATGGACACAAAGTTGAATAGGTTTACAACATTCCATCCTCAGGCAGATGGAAAAACAAAAGTAGTCAATGGGACTTTAGTGCATCTTTTAAGGGGTCATAATCAGAAGCACCCAGAGACTTGAGATGAAAATATAGTATATATACAACACTCTTATAATAGAGTAATCCACACTTCCACTGGTAAGTCCCCATTTGAAATTTGTTTTGAATATTTGTTGCCTCTTGGATATTGCATATGGGTAGTAAGGAAGAATGGGGGAGGATCATATAGGGGATGCCTTGAGGGATAAAAAATTGTTGAGAATATTAGGAAGATCCATATACAGGTACATGAGAAACTGCAAAAGTAATAGGAAAAATACAAGGCCAAGCATGGCCAACACATAATAGAGAAATTGTTCAAGGTGGGAGATAGAGTATGGATACAATTGAACAAGGAGAGGCTACAGGGTCTTGGTAAGAAAATCAAGGCTCTACAGTATGGTCCCTTCAATATACTGGAAAATGTGGGTGATAATTCCTATCAACTCATTCTAACACCATACATGTGCATTTTCTTCGTTGTGAATGTAGATAATCTGAAACTTTATGATCCTTCCATGCTAAAGCAGGAAGAGGAACAAGTCCTACCTTCTGTGGAGGATTTGGCATCGGATGCTCAAGCATAGTCCACAGAAGATACAATTTTGCAGAATAGGTCTAAAACTATGAGACAGGGGAAACATGACCTTTGGAATATTTGGTTGAAGGGATAAATTCTAGGAAAAGCTAAATGGTACACTCAAGAGAATGTGGAGGAAAATTTTCCTCACCTCATTCAATAGAAAATTTTAGGAAAAAATCCTCCCAAAATGGGGTGTGATCTGAATTGGATCATTATATTATTTTTCATCCATATCAATGCTTTCAAAGTGGAAAAAGTGGAGGAATCAGCGCACAAGACCACTTTTACTGTCAGGACCCAGTTTAGAAAATTGGGGTATGAAACTTTCTAGGAGAATTTGGAGGCATCAAATGATGTTTTTTAGGGGTGAATTTTTTTCACTCTATCCTTGCACTTTTTTCATGTTCCAGACACATATCCCTTTCCAACGACGTAAGAATCATGTCAATCAAATTTCGTATGCAAAAGTTATGTCACTCAGAAGTTGACTTTCCTGTTTTCACCACCGTAATTCGAGAGGATGCCACATCACCCCCAATTATTCATGGAAAAGGGGCTAGCCACAGGATTATTATGAATAATACTCTAGAAGAACCCATATTTTAAATCTAGTTAAGGCTTGATATAGTCAAACCTAACCACTAGTAAGTTATCAAATTGTGTTATAACTGATCCACTAGGAGGAAAAGGGGTTCCATTCTTTCGAATGCATTTGTTTCATAGATGAGAAAAAATAGTTGCGAGGGATAGGAGATAGATCACACACAAAGTATTTGTGCATTGGAGTAGCTCAAAGATCACACACCACACTTCTTTATACTCGTGACCATTTTTCTATTCAAAGAAAGGGAGTAGAGTAACCTCATCTTCAAGCTGGGTTTTCTCCTGAAAACGTATTATGTTAATGACAGTTTGTGAGTTTTTATTTTTTTTTTCTATATTTTATGCATAAATTTAATTTGCATGCATATGCAATTAACAATAATCTATAGATCCAAAAATCTAAAGAGAAATAAAACCTTAATAGTGTATATTTTGGATTTTTAAATATAATTTTATCAGATTTGTTGTGGTGAATTGTCCAGTGGAATATCCACGGGAGTTTATAGATCATATAGGTAGAACCATAGGGAAAAATTTAGCCAGAACCTCTGTGCATTTTAGATCAGAGGAAGATCATGCTCCAGAATCAACTAATTGAGCAGGTTAAGGTGTAGCGGAGACACTTTGGACTAGAGAAAGCCACATTGGAGATGGTTGAGATAATGAGGGTATCATACACATTTTTGTTTGCTAGTTAGGAAAATCTAAATATGATTGTAAATGTAATTGTAAATAGAGTTGTATATATATAAATCTCCTGCAAATAGTGTGTTTTTTGGAGTAGAACACTGAGGATGGTGTTCCTCTAAGGGGGTGGGGTCTGTGACAACCCTTTTTGTTAACCCTCTTGTAAATATTATTATGAATTGTAAATTCATGTAAATGATGCTTAATTAAAAATGATGACTGGTTTAGATGAGACACAGATTCAAAGGTTTACTGGAGGAGGATTTTCTTGTAACCATGCCTTGCATTTAAGTTACCACCTAAATCCATATTGGGAGGGATGGCCCTATTATGCAATAAATTAATGGAGGAAATGGGCTCCTAAGCAGAGGATGACTCCACAGGCTACCTTGCAAACTGCATTGACAGAGTCAACATGCAAGAGGAGTCTGGGTGGGAAATAAAATAAGGAAGAATGATGTGAGGAGGATCTGTAATGGAGGGAGGAGAAAGTACACACGGAGTAGCAAGAGAACGAGGAACTAGTTTTGTCTCTTGTCTGTGTATATTTTGTGTTTGTGCATCCTTTTATGGTCGCCTGTGAAATCCATGTGATAAGGGATCCCTGTAGAGGTGCACGAGTATTCCCTATGATCAATAGGCCAATAGTTGTGTCTGTGTATTTCTTGTTGAGGCCTAAGCATGCATGTGTGTTTAAGTGCCATAAGAGAGTTCAACAGAGTAGGGATGCTTTGTGACAAGCTGAGAAACCTATGGGAATTGTTGGTTGAGAATCATCAGGGACATGGTTGTGTTCCTGGGGATGAAAAACCACTAAAGACTATGTTGGTTGAGTACTTACTGAGAGGTTGAGGCACCCTAGAGCTAGTGGGTTGATAACACCTGGTGTAGTATTGGGGGCTGAGAACATAGGTGTAAGCATCATTGTGAAGTTGCTAGCAAGTGCACTCTTATTCCTACAGAAGAAACACATGAAAAACCTCCTTTTTATTTATACATATCTCTGTCCAAGACTGAACAAAAACTCTTTGTGCCTTGCTTGACCCCTGTGTTGTTTTATTGTTGGATTAAAATCCATTGTGGTGTAATAGCCGATATTTGTTGAGAACACTGGAGAAAACGGCGTTATTCATTGTATGCAAGTGAATGGTTGAGAAATCCTGAGAAAACTATCTCCTTAGATTTTGAATCTGGCTCGAGGGTGGTTGATTTTAATAAATATCTGCAGTGTAGTCATCCTCTGGTTGGGTGGAGATTTAGAGTCTCAATCTTAGTTGCCAGTGTTTCGTATACTACAAGATAAGTGGTTTAACTTATGTTTTTGATGCCATTACTTCATTTGTAATGGGTGAGCTATGGTATTTTAGTATGTACTATTAATATGGAAATTAATATGTTTTGTGTGTGTTTTAAGTTGTTATTATGAATGAAACATACATACATGTGTGTGTGTGATATTGGGAGTTAGTTGAGCCTCCCTATAATTCTATTGATTCATCTAATAGCTTGAACTCTAGTGTGAACTCTTAGAAACATGGAATGGCGTAGGTTCACTATGTATAATCAGCGAGATGAACTGATGGCCCTATTGCAAAATTTGAGTTTTCATGGCTAAGGAAGACCAGGGAGCGGTTGGGATGGTTCTGGACTTTGGCCCACAAGCCTATAAAATTTGGGGTGAAACCTCAGATTGGCATCCTTAAGCATGAAATCTATGATTCAATGAAGTTAACAAAAAACTTAGCCAAATTTCTATAATGTGAAGGATTCACAAATCAACATGAAACCATGGTGGGACCTAGGCCATGTTCAAAAGTTCAAGCATGTCTTCTTTGTAATCTCAAAGGATGACCCAAATGGCTAAGGGCCTAAATGGCCTGAATATCTTGAGGTTGGGTCCAGTGGAGTTTAGGGTCCAATATTGATTAGGTCCCACTGGGGATTGGATTAGTGTTTCCTTTTTCGCGACCAAAGGCCTAGATTTTATTATAACATGATTTCATCATTGAACATGTGGTCAGGTTAGGTGGGACCTAAGACGTGGCCTGTGTGACTCAGTGACATGGAAGGGAGATAACATGGCATACAGAGGGTATGACATGTGGTAAGTAATTTTGGTTTATGTGGAGAGCCAAATGGCCTAAATTTGCATGAGACATGGCATCCTTGGAGAGGACGACGTGGCTAAGGTAGCATCAATGTCATATGTGTGGAAGAATCTAGGGCAATCAGAGTTAATGAGATTCTTCAAGTCATGATAACTATTTGTGAAGTGTTTTTCAATTTTCTTCTTATTCCAATCTTCACTTATTATTATTAGAGTTTGTCTTATTTATTTAATCAAATAGCTACCAAAACAAAGAGACAAGAACAGAAGAAGTTGGCATTCTACCAGGGCCAAAACCTCTCCCTCTTGGAGAGGAAAACCCGCACAAAAATTATTCTTATAGAGATTCGAATTGATGAATACCAAGACTATGACCCTTGACCTACTATGCCACTCCAAGACCAAGACATCAAACCTCTTCTTTGTCACTGCTGAGATCATCATCATTGTTGTACCATGATTGATTCTTCAGCTAGATCACTGCTGCACCATGACTGCACCTTCTTCATCACTGTCTTGACTTTGTCTTCATTAGGAATGAGATCATGACTATGATATGACAACACCTTGATGTATGTTGAGATAGAGTATGTTACTCATGAGATCCTTTCATCATAATCATGTCAAGACTGTGATCATCCTTGACTGCATTGAGAACTTCTCCAAGAGTATGATTGTGTTCTTTCCACCAAGATCATCCTTGTCACTGTCATGTCATGAACATATCATTGTAATACTTATGATGAGAGTGTATACTCCTGCAATATCCATCTGAGAACCATAGGCTCTTTCTCCAACCGAAACACTGTAATATCATCTCCATCCGAGATTCTTGTAACACTGAATTTGTCTGAGATTTCAGAGAGGAATGCAAAGGTGTCACTGTAATTATGACTGAGATTTCAGAGGTACTGTACTTGACCGAAGTTGCAGAGCTTGTTCGAGATTCTAAGCTTCTGTGGTGACCCTAGTTGGGTATATATAGTTGTCACATCTCCATAATTAGCTGACATGTTAGGGTGAACCGATGTGTCTTTATTTTTTAGCCGACTTGACATTAATATTTATTTTAAGGCCAACTTAACTTTTCTCTTCATCGTTTTGTGGGAAAACTTCTTCTAGTGCTTGTCTTGGAGGATTGTGCTTGTCTTGGAGGGTTGTTCTAGACTTGTATACATTTTACATATGCTCAAGAAGAGCTCCTTATTCATGAGTTTGACTCTTTGACCTTAAATATAAATCTTAAGGCTCTCAATGGGAGCCATCTATAAAATAAACATCTTTCTCATGAAAGCCATGTAGCAAGGCATAATAAATTCATTTTCTTGTTGTCATGAATACTGAACCTAGTTACGCATTTTCTTTAACACTCCCTCTTAACTAGGGAGGTATTCATGATAGTACTTGGTCATTTTCAACCTGAATAATTTCTCATAAGAAGAATCAGATTGGTAACCCATTTGTATAGAATCATAGTAACCAACATTGTATCCACAGAAAGGCCTTGATTGACAACTCTATCTCTCATTAGATCATAGTACAATGTTGGTGATACCAATGACTATAGACACCTTAATCATTGTCTCTTGATGCAGGAGCATTCAACCCAAGAGAAAATCATTGTATTTTAGTAGACATAGGGGGGTCATGTGTTTTAAGGAAGTTGGTTTCCTAAGTCTCAAATTAATGTAATATTTAGGCTTTTAAGTAATTAGAATATGAATTAATTAGATGTGTGAGGTTGTTTGTAAATACTCTCAAATAAAGGAGAACATGAGTCGTTACTAATGGTGAGAGAGTTAGAAGTCAATTATAACTCTCTAGGTAGTTTCATGATTCGAGGAACTAGAGAGAGTTCTTAAGAATTAAATGAAGTTAGAAGTGGAAATAGAGGATTTAGGAGTCAGTTCAATAGATTTAGGATTGGAACTAGAATTAGTTAAAAAGAACCTTTCTGGTATAAATGTAAGCCTACGGGCAGAGTGAAGGGAGGAGGCCACAGATATTGAAGATCAGACCTGTGAGAGACATAGATCTCATTCTGTAATCATTGTGTATATTTATAAATACAGAGGTTAATTTCAAAACCTGTATAAGTGTGTTTCGAGTGTTGAATCAAAATTCTGTAATAGTTGTATGCAAGCAGAGTCGAGGCGAAACACAGAGGGGAGAATGATTCAAAGGAATCATAATGGATCATCGAATTCAATTGGAGATTCAAAGTAACGCTCTGGAGAGGCAGCGATTTGAGAATTAGCAAAATTAAGCTCAAGAAGAATCCAGCAAAATAGCGGAAAGCTTGAAACCCTAAAGGAAAACCCGAAACCATAGAAACCTAGAGAAATGGTGTAGAGTTTAAAGTGAAGCGGAAGAGCGAAGAAGTGGTTTTATAACAATGGAAGTGGATTTCGGGTGGAAGAAATATCGTAAGTGGTATTTTTCTATTGGCTCCAATTCCACTCATCATTCAACACGTAGCATAAAGTTGGAGAGAGGAAACCGCTTTTTGGGCAATTAATCCTCGTGCTACTTATCCACCCGAAATCCCTGTCAACCGTCAGATCAGGAGGAAGGAATGGATGGCGGAGATTTATTCGCATCACAGTTATTAAATGGACTTGCATCGGCGACATGCGACAATGCAAAAGGCCGATGAGCAGACCCGACAAAGTATTGAGGTGCGGCTTTTATACTTTTGAGATCCGAAAGGTTAATCACATGTCGGAGGAGATGGGGAACACAAGTTAATGTAACCCGCGGAGAGTTGCGATTGTGATCAGCGATAAAGGGGAAACATTGGAAACTGTGTAAGGGCTTTAAAGAGTGCGAAAAAGGTAAGTTTATGAATGTTTGTGTGTATTTCTATTATAAAGGAATTATAATAGAAATAAAGTGTCAGGAGAGGGTTTTATGGTTAAGTCCGTATAACCTAAGTTAAAGAGTGGGTATGGTTATATATATATATATGCGGCTAAGGGTTAATGAAGGTTTGTAAGGGTTGATGAGTCCCGATTGAAAGGATAAAGGGTTTATATTGAGTAAAGCCTCGATAGAACGGTTAAGCGGGGTGATTGAGTTTCGATATAAAGGAGAAGGTGGATTAATGATTAGACTTTGTTAGTCTATAAATCATTCTGCATGAGACTATTAAAGGGGGCCTAAAACCTTAGTGAATGGAGATTTGACTCCTTTGTGAGTTAAATTCCTAAGACAAATGTATTTATGCATTTTACATGCATACTGTGGGTGTAAGCAGGGGGTAACCCTGGCATCATCTCTCAAGGTACATACCCACCCGAGTGTTCACTGAGTACGACCTTCTAGGACTATTCTTATCTTGGGTTCTCAACCCTCAAAGAATATTGGTCATCTTACCTACTCTTGCCTTGGATGCCCTACACATCCACAAAGAGCATCAGATGCCAGATGATTACCAAATCCTCCATTCTTTCTTCCAAAGTGAAGACAAGAATGTTGTGTCTATCTCCCCCTTTCAACTGGGGAAGATATGCCTAAGTTTACTCTAATCAGAAACTTGCCCCAGCTCTCTTTTAATCAAGAACTTGTCATAGCTCCCTCTTAGGTAGGGACTCTTCTATACATCAACAACTTCTTCTTCATGGGTCCTTCAGCTGCTTGATCAAATTCTCTTCTTGATTTCATGAAATTTAGTTGAGCTTCTTCCTTGTAGGGCTTTAGCCATCCATCACTTTCCTTCTTGGTTCATCATGTCATTCCTTTCTTCATGGAAAGTGGCTTTCTTGATACATATCTGGAACCTTCGTCATATGGCTACTTCCTCATCATGTTTCTTTCAAGAATTTCCATCCACCACATGAATGCTAGTTGTACTTGTACTTCCAACTTGTGTGCCAGTACCCCTGCATGAACTCATCCAAATATTATTCAAGAAATCAAAACAGAACATTAAATCAAATTGTACCTTTCGAGATGGCTCTTCATCATGAGATCTTTCTGTAGGTATCAACATCCTACATACATGTTGACACATCTCCCAAAGATATCTATTGTCAAGGGTCTTCATCTTTTTCCATCAAAGTCTTCATATCTTTCTGGGAGATTTCCTAGTTAAGTCTTCTTGGTCTTTTGGATGTTGATCACCTTCATCAGGGTTGCATATCTCATGATCTCTTCCTTCCTTTTCCATTCCCAAGTGCTTTTAATCATATTTTCTTAGTTGTGATCATCCACCTCATACTTCATATGAGGACATATTATGTTGATTTCATCTAGTGTGTCTTATGCCTTCTTGTATCCTTTCAGAGGAGGAGATCATTTTTCTCTTGATCATGCTTCTCAAGATAGAAGTAATGATCCATGTTACCTGCAACCATATGACATGTCATTATAATATTAAACACAAGCATACATACCTTATTTTACCTTCAGGTCATTGAGGCTTCTTCCAACAACTTCCTTGATTGAAAATATCTTCAATCCCTTGATCTGCTTCATGTCATCATACCATCATCTCATGGATTCCATAAGTTGGAGTTCTTGTTGAAACACTTGCTTCCTCTCTAGATTAGTGAACCCTACAATGAGGATTCCATCAGAGAATTTTGAGGATCTTGTATATCCCCAATTGGCATATGTTTCCTTTTTGACTTGATGTATGATGAGCCTTGTCCTAGATGACTCTTTCCTTCAATGTCCACTGAGTTTTTCAAGAGCTATATCCTTCATGTTTTGTTTGTCATAGATTTTGTCCTTCATGATTCACATGGTGATGTCACGAGCTCTTATTTCTAATGTTCCCATGATGCCACGATGCATATAATCATCATTTTCATATCCTATAACAAAATCTTATGATATGACCCTTTTGTGAGGGATACCATCTTACTCATAGGAGAGATTCGATTCTCCCTCTTTTCTTGGCCCTTTTCTCTAGCGTCCTTCATTTATATGGTGATATGAGCTTCTAAAATCTTTCCATAATATTGAATCTTAGCTATATTTATTTTTTCTTGCTTGAGGACCAACCTTGCCTTTCCTTTGTGCACATGGTTGAGTTCTTTTAACCTTTAATATTTTTTCCATCAACTTGTCTTTCTCTATCTAGCATAGATACCTAACATTGTTGAATGAGGTAACCTTCTTGTTCATGGACATTTGTTACCTTGCCTATTAGTTAGAATGATGATGATTATCTTCCTTCCTAGATCTTGTAGATGGGATCTTATGAAGATATCCTACATCCCTTGATACCCTTTTACTTTCATGAAGATCATAGTTTATGTCACCTTCTTCATTGCACCTTCGTAGAATGAGTTTATCATATAAATCCTTTTGATGTCTTCAATGTTTCTATAAGAGGGGATATTTCATAAGTATCCCTTTCCATAAATTCGGAAGGAGACCTTTTGATATGTTCAATGACTTCAACTACTTAGAGAACTATGTCTATCCTCCTTTTTCATGCAAGGAATTTTGATGACCCTTCCAAACTATGGATGTCCTTGCAATCATGAAGTCATTTAACCAAACTTGATTATAAAATGAGAAGATACTTACTTGTCATGTGAAGATGAAATCTTCACCTTGTTGTTTTCTTGAATGATCTTCTTCAATGAGATTCTTGCTTGAGCTGCCTAGTACACCTAAGTTCCAAGACTTTCCTTGAGACTTCCTTGCATTGTTCAGCACCAAGCACTGTTAATTTTATAATATGTTGAGATTAATTGATCCCTTGACTGTCGCATTGTTTGATTGAGAGCATTGTTATGATGCCCATCCAAGATGTGGCATTGTGTTTTTCTTCTGAAGTGATATCAATGTAATGTATGATGTGATTGTATATCCTTGTGGTCTTGTTGTGATGCTCCTTGCTGGAG
Organism: Pinus tabuliformis; assembly: GCA_031772625.1. Lineage (NCBI taxonomy): Eukaryota > Viridiplantae > Streptophyta > Pinopsida > Pinales > Pinaceae > Pinus > Pinus tabuliformis. The sequence continues at coordinate 1,313,393,189 of CM062819.1, forward strand.
TAGAATCTTGTAGATCCTTGCTTGAGTTGACTAGCATGAACAAAGATTTCCTTTGAGACCTTAAATACCAAGCACTGAAACTTCTTCAAACTATAATTTATTGAGATTTTTGTGGTATGACATAGGTTGTAATGACACCCAATCTTGAGGTTAGCACCAAGATTGCGAGAGGTATTGTGTTTTCCTTTTGTTGTAGATCAAGATTGTTTCTCAGATTTTCACCTTCTCCAAGATCATGATCTTTGACTTTGAGTTCCTTTGAGTTATCTTGCTTTGTAGACATCTCGATGAGGTTCTTGTTGTTGTAGACTTGATCCTTCAATCTTGACAAAACCCTTTAACTTGCTTTGATGCTCTTCTTGAAGACTAATCCTTGTATGTCTCTTTTTCTACCCTTCCTTTGACTTCAACACCTTAGCTCTGATACCATGTTGAAGAATCTAGGGAAATCAGAGTTAATGAGATTCTTCAAGTCATGATAACTATTTGTGAAGTGTTTTTCAATTTTCTTCTTATTCCAATATTCACTTATTATTATTAGAGTGTGTCTTCTTTAGTTCATCAAATAGCTACCAAAACAAAGAGACAAGAACACAAGAAGTTGGCATTCTGCTAGGGCCAAAACCTCTCCCTCTTGGAGAGGAAAACCCACACAAAAATTCTTCTTATAGAGATTCCAATTGACGAATACCAAGACTATGACCCTTGACCTACTATGCCACTCCAAGACCAAGACACCAATCCTCTTCTTTGTCACTATTGAGATCATCATCATCATTGTTGTACCATGACTGCTTCTTCAGCTAGATCATTGCTGCACCATGACTGCACCTTCTTCATCATTGTCTTGACTTTGTCTTCATTAGGGATGAGGTCATGAATATGATATGAAAACACCTTGATGTATGTTGAGATAGAGTATGTTACTCATGAGATCATTTCATCATAATCATGTGAACATTGTGATCATCCTTGACTGTGTTGAGAACTTCTCCAAGAGTATGACTGTGTTATTTCCACCGATATCATCCTTGTCACTGTCATGCCATGAACATATCAATGTAATACTTATGATGTGAGTGTATAATCCTGCAATATCCATCCGAGAACCATAGGCTCTTTCTCCAATCGAAACGTTGTAATATCATCTCCATCCGAGATTCTTGTAACACTGAATTTGTCTGAGATTTCAAAGAGGAATACAAAGGTGTCACTGTAATTATGACCGAGATTTCAGAGGTACTATACTTGACCGAAGTTGCAGAGCTTGTCCGAGATTCTGAGCTTCTGTGGTGACCCTAACTAGGTATATATAGTTTTCACGTCTCCATAATTAGCCGACATGTTAGGGTGAACCGATGTGTCTTTATTTTTTAGCCGACTTGTCATTAATATTCATTTTGAGGCCAACTTAACTATTCTCTTCATTGTTTTGCAGGCAAACTTCTTCTAGTGCTTGTCTTGGAGGGTTGTTCTAGACTTGTATACATTTTACATAGGCTCAAGAAGAGCTCCTTATTCATGACTTTGACTCTTTGACCTTAAATATAAATCCTAAGGCTCTCAATGGGAGCCATCTATAAAATAAACCTCTTGCTCATGAAACCCATGTAGCAAGGCATAATAAATTCATTTTCTTGTTTTACAAAAATCATAATACAATGTCATGAAGACCGAACCTAGTTACACATTTTCTTCAACAATGTCATCTCTATCATTTAGTGTTCAGGGTTCGAGAGTGGTTGACAAGTGTTTTCCACTTTGGGCCTGAAGACGTAAGTAAGCTAGTTCGGGGTTGAAGTCACAAATAATTTAATAAAACACAATTTTCATTACAAAAACGTTGCAAGGCCGACTAGTGGGGCCGTGCGGAGAGGTAACATGGTAGGTGCCATGTGGGCTTAGTACTGATGCGTGGCATACACATAATGTGATAATGTGGACCACCCCAGGTGTGGTGGGGTATCACATGGGTACCACATGGGAGGCCACGTGGTGGTGCTTGATGACGTGGCATATTAAAGGGGGCCAAGCTTTAGTTGTCCTTAACTTTTGATTTGTAAGTTGAATCGAGGCAAAATTTATATCGCCATAAAGCTCTCAATGAGCTGAACATGATGATGATGTTTATTCCTAGGTTTGTGAAAGTTGTAAATTGAGAAAATTTTGTAACCCCATTTCCTTAATGGGACCTTGGAAGTCGGTTGGGCCCAAGTAACACCTTTCACTCAACTTGGAAGGTATAAGGGGGTGGCAGGGAGTGTTACAATATTCTATCATTGCACAAAATTCATCTTGAATTTGGTTGAGTTATTTGACAAGGATTAATTTAAATTGTGAAGAGTGGAGATAATTGCATCTTTGTCTTCCACTACAACAAATCTTCCCCAAAAGGAACATACAACCAATCTAAAGTCTTTTGTGAATTCGACAATTCAAGTTGTAGCTACAAATCCACTTTAGGATTTCACAATGCCACAAAAGATATTCCTATAACATTTTGTTCATATTGCTACAATACCACAAATCTACAATAGAATAATGATTTTTTTAACTCAAGAAGGGTTGCTACAAAATCTCAATTTTTTTTTGCAAATGTGAATGTTTAATGCTCAGATTCGGCCCTAAAATTCACACACACACACACACACATAATTTGTCAACATAGAGTGGATATTACACCAATTAATTCATTCATATTTTGATAATGATATGGGTGAGTGAATCACATAGCCAAGGCATGAAGCTTTTGAGGTATCTCCATGGAATTCTAAGCAATAAATCTCTCCATGAATCAGTGGGCATCTAGGTAATTCGAGTTACAAATCAATGGTACTCCTATAACAATGGAAGGGTCATCTTCATCATTAATAAATCAACAACTAAATAAAAATATACACCAACAGAGGAGTGGATTTACCACAATAAAGTTGCTAGAAAACAAAGGCTCTTGTAGTTTAATAAAGGGTTCCTTCCACCATAATATCACCACTAAATCAAACTTTTTAAAGCCATGAAAACTAGACCTATAGTGTGAAACACACATTCTAGTGCCTTCAAGCTATAGATTAGCTCCTTAGCTATAGATTTGTTGTAGCTACAAATTCATATTTCTTTGGCTACATATCTATTATAGCTATATGTAAAACCCCAACATCTTTAAAAGTCCCCTGTATATTTGTATTCAAATTCAACCAATGTGGTTGCATAGAGGAATCTAATGGTGGATCACCTAAAATAGGAGGTGGGATTTTCTATAGATCCCTCATATGAGTGCATGGGAAAGAAGAGTTTCAAATTAACTCTTGCAAAATTTGAAATTTTTGTCATAATGAAAACACTTCCTCAGATTATGTTAGACTTTGATACCATGTGAGATTCCACAATTAACCCATATCCATATTTTTGTTGTGGAACCATCCAAGATAAAGAGTTTGAAATAAGAGAATGTCAATAAAAAAAGTGAACCCAATTTGGTGTAATAATGTGCTATGCTCATTAACCCACTAGTTTTCTCATTGACTAATGATCATCGAAGCAATACAAATACATTGACTTTCTAGATAGAGATTTGAGAAAGAAAGTCATGCAATGACATGCCATGAATCTCTCCTCAAAGCAAAAAACAAAAAATAAAAATATAGCTAAGTAAGCTTAACTCCCTATGTGCACGGAAGCAATAAAACTTAAAGAAATGAACATGAATACTTAAATAAAGCAACACATGCAAGTGCACTAATGTAATCAAAACACACACAACATGCCCCCAAAATAATAATGATAATAATAATCTAATAATCTAATTTCCAAGGTCATTTTGAAGTCCAAATTGGTATATAAGACCCCCCTGTGTTTTAGGGCAAGAGGCCCACCTTAGCATGTAACATATTCTAACTATATTTTTTAATCTCAATGGTGTGTTTTAAGTTTATTGTAAGTTACTTTTTTATGGATCTAATTTCTCTAACTTTGTAAAAGGATTTTATAATGTAAAATATGCCAAAAATATTTTAACTTCAATATCAATATGGTAGATATAACTATAAAGATTTTTCCTTTCTACATATTATATTATATTGTGCATTTTATACATATTACTTAACATTCCTAATAAACCTAGAACCAATCAAATGCCTAACTACATTCATTGGATACCAAGGGTTTAACTGACTTTTTGTTTCAAAAAAACAAAAACAAAAAAAACAAATGTAATTTTCAATTAATGCATTTAATTATTTTACAACAATTACAACTTAAATTTAATAGTATTTAATTTCAAGTAAACCATGATTAAAATGATATTTTTAAATAATTTCAATGCTATTTAATTAAATCTAATAAATTAAATTCAAATTTAAGAGTATTTATTTTAAAGTAAATAATAATTATATTGTTCATGGGTTTTGGGATTGATGGTGAATAGGTGTATTATGAAGGCACTCCTTGCAATAGGCCATTTGTTCAAAGTCCCATGAATGTTAACCTGAAAAATAATTAATGTTTAATTATTAAAAAAAAATCACATAAAACAAAAATGTTAACAAAACTATACAATATTATCTAAATTTAAGTTTAATACATAACTTAAACTAAATAATAATTATATTAATGTTTGGTATCATTTTAAACTATTTAAATAAAGAATACTTTTATTTTTATTTCAAATTTATTGTGTTATAAAAATGTTCATTAAAATTATTTACAAACTAACTTTTATAAATAAAATTCAGCGTTTTTTGTTTTTAATTTTTTATATCTATATCTCAATTTTCACAGATTTCACATTACTTTGATGACTAATTAAGCGACTCCTGAAACACAATTCAATAATTTTAACAGGTTATATATATATAACGTTTCAATAATTTTAACAGGTTATATATATATAACGTGTCCCAAATCTATCTATCCATTCCCTCGAGCGATAATCTCTTTAGCCACTCTAGATATTATCTTCTTGGGTTACTAGAATCAATGAATGCATTTACGTAACTATTACAGAGCGTCATACATTGCGCCGCGAGAATCATGTGATCTAAGAAAATATAAAAACCCTAACATGCCAACTAACTGAAAAAGGCCAAGGAACTCAGCATGCCTATTGAAAAGGCTAAAGCCAAAAGTGCGCCCAGCCTTTTGGAAAAAGCATGGCGTGACTACTACTATTTTGTCTCTACGTGCTGACCCCGAAAGGAGACAAGAAACCTGCACAGTAAAAATTATTTTTATGTATCCACCATCAACGGGAATGGCACAGCAACCAGATCCAATAAGTTCATTGACTGCAAAGGCACAGAAAAGTGAAAACACCTCACCCCTTCTCCTCCACTTCTTCTGGATCTGGTCTGCAGCCTTCACGAGGGGCTGCCCTGCCATGTTGTATTTGTACTTTCTTCTGGACATGCATCCCATTCTCTGACAGGCCCTCCACCACACCACACAAATCTTACTGCACATTCCACCCTATACTGCCACACTTTGCCATATATCTCTATAAACCCTCCAAAGCTGATAACATACATCTGAACCTCCCTGTTGGGAACCAGGCGCATGAGGTGCCTGTGATTGTTCCACTTTGTGTCCTTTGCAGGAGTCGCCACCTAATACACGTTGAGTATGCATTCGTTCCCAGGGTGGTGCCTCACCATACCCCAAGTGCCTTGTTTCAATCTGACAAACTTGATTGGGACAACGCACAGGATTGGACTTTCCACACTGTCACTGGTGAACGAACCATCATTTTAAAATTCAACAATCAAATAATGTCTATCTATTATTTTCACTTAACGAGATTTTGATGGGCATATATCAATTATATTTATTAATATAATCATGCTGGTATTTAATATTTAATTCAGAGAAATATTATTTGTAAATAAGTTTTAAGTAATACATTGTAACAGTAAATCCAACCAACTATTTGGCAAAAACTAACATGGTCTCAGGAATATAATCATGCTAATATTTAATTGAGAGAAATACTATTTGTGAATAAGTCTTAAGTAGTGTATTGTAACATTAGATCCAACCAACTATTTGACAAAACTAACATGGTATCAAGCAGAAAAGTCTGGCCAAAGATGAATTCTAAGTTTCTTAACCATTTCTTTTACTTGGACATCCTGACATGACATGTATGTCACAAGGGTATGTATTCTATGTTTATGAACCTATGTTTATGAACCATTTCTTTTATTTAGACATCCTGACATGACATGTATATCACAAGGTATGTAGATCTCTCAGTTTTTATTAATTTTATATGGAAAATACTAATCACTATGTAATAAACTACTTGTGGTCTTATTGTTTCTATCTATTTCTTTTACTTAGACCTCCTGACATGACATGTATGTCACAACGGTATGTAGATATCTTGGTTTTTATTACTTTTATATGGTGAATATTAAGCACTATGCAATAAACTACTTCTGCTCTCATTGTTTCTATCTTAAGCAGTGCATAAGAACTATGTAATAAGTTACTCATTGTCTTATTGTCTTTCTGATCCTGTGTTATTGTTTTTTCTAATCGTACTTGTAGATGAGAATCATTGTCTCATTGTTTTTCTATCTTATTTTTATTAAATAGACAAAAAAAAGGTAATATTTAAACTCTTTAGTTGTCTTTTCATCTTATTTATCTTATTTTATTTTTACTTGATAAATGAAAATCATTTTCTTATAAAAAATAAGAAAATAAAAAAAAACAATAAACCCATCATAACTTTATGGGTGATACAAACATTTACCATATTCTACCAATAATTTCCTCTCTAAAAAAATACACTTAACCCTCTCTACTCCTGTAAAATATTGTTATGGTCACAACCTAAAATATGTTTTATTGAGCCGAGAGGCCCATTCTACAGCCCAACGTGATGTGCAACCCTGTCCGTCAGTCCTTCATAAAGTTGAAATTTTGCTCATGTCAGCCAAAATAAAAATTTTGAAATATCTACAATACATTTAAATAATGTCTCCTCATAAAAAAAATTGCACGTGAAGATATTGTATCCCTCTCAGCTCATGTTAGACACCACATGGCTATAAAGTTCAATCTACAGCCCAGTATGATGTGTAACCCTGTCAGTCCCGTCAGTCCTTCATAAAGTTGAAATTTTGCTCATGTCAGCCAAAATAAACATTTTAAAATATCTGCAAAACATTTAAATAATGTCTACCCGTAACAAAATTTGCAATTTTGCTCATGTCAGCCAAAATAAAAATTTTAAAATATCTACAAAACATTTAAATAATGTCTACTCATAACAAAATTTGCAAGTGAAGAAATTAGATCCCTCTCATCTCACGTTAGCTCACGTTAAACACCACTCATACTAGACACCACATGGCTATCGCTATGAACGTTAGCTCACGTTAGACACCACTCATATTAGACACCACATGGCTATAAAGTTCATGTAAACAGAAACACCACACCACTCATATTAGACCCACATGCAGAAACACCACATTGCTACACCACATTGCTATAAAGTTCATGTAGGCAGAAACACCACATGGCTATAAAGTTCATGTAAGCAGAAATCCAGAAGCAAATGAACATGCTATCCACCCCTCCCTGTCAACACGTACTGTTTTGTTCGGTTTAAATTAATTAGGTAGCTGTAACAACGCTGTGACTGTTTTATTGTCGCCCAATGCTTCACCCATAAGATGAACATGAAAAAGAGGCCCAATAATTGATTCTGGTGCAGAGAATTTATCCCTTTTCTGTGAACGTTTACTGTGCATATGACCACCTTGTTTTATCGTATTCAAGCGTGTAAGAGAGTACTGATAGGCTAGCTGTATTCCAACCAAATTGTTGTGTTATTTCAGAAAGCTCATGATGCTTGTGGATTAAGTGCTGACCAGCATGATGGCTTGCTTTGATTCCAAGGAGAGTCGTGCTCGACATCTTTACACTTTTACCATTTTATAAGAGACACAGGCCCATTTGACAGCGACTGTGAGTCCCTCAATAATGTGATGTCTGTGTTATACATGATGTCATTGTTATTTTAATTTTATTTCCAATAAATGGACAAATTGGAAGATTATTGCACAATATGGACTGCAAATTTTTTTCCCATTGTGAAATTTATGCACATTAGAATTTATATACAAAAGCTCCAGGAATAAAAATCTTGAATAATTAACCATAAGCCCACAGGCAGAGATATTAACAATGTTTGGAAGCAGTTGAACAATAACCAAGTTGCTCCACCTCCCAGCTTTGTCTGGGTGCAACGCACTCATGCGTGGGAGCATATTCCTGCCAAAAAAAATCACAGATCATTATTAACCCCAATTTTTTCTCTCAAAATATAAAGCAGCAACAACAAAACTATAAACCCTCTCTGAAAGTTGATCCAGTTTTATTATTAGAGCTTAGCCTCATCAATCTAAAACTCGAAAATAAAAAACAGAGACAAAATTGTTTAATATGAGATCATTTGAACAATGACGAAACTGGTATAAGGCCTTACTTCCATTCTTTCTATCAGTTCCTTAACTGTTGTAGCAGAAACAACAATATGCCGCGCCGCGGGCTTGATAAATCCTTCTTCCACACCTTTATCGAACAAGGCAAGCAAGCAATTGTAGTATCCATCAACATTCAGGAGACCCACCTAGAAAACAAATCCAAGCTACTATTTTCATCAAGTACATAGGATGCCATTCTGCTTATAAGTTCCTTTAATCATGCAGTAGGTATTCAGCTTGGAATTAGCCTTTAATTATGGAATATTATTTCCGATATGAATTGTGTGAATTTGCAGGAAACGTCCAACGTCATTATACAGCTTCTCAAGTCCCTGATGATGGTGAAGTGAGCACCTACCCAAAACGTTGGACGTTTCCTGCAAATTCACACAATTCATATATTATATACAGCTGTGAAAACTTATGTACTTTAATATTTCAAACCATCTAACCCTTTATTCCACTGCCTACAATGGCAAATTCATGCAGGCAAATTAGGGAAGTTTCGATTATTATTATGGATAGATACCGGCTTCTCATGAATGCCAAGCTGTGACCATGTGATCATCTCTAAGAGCTCTTCCATTGTTCCATAACCACCTACAATCAGCAGTAGGTTGAAACAGCACTACCTTATTAACAACTCTTTGTGATTAAACCAGGACTAATCTGAACTTCAAGAATCTTGGATGGAATTGGTAAAATTCCACATGTGCTATCGATAATTGTTCGTCGAACATTCCTGAAGACTTATATTAAAAACACACACCTGGTAGAGCAATGAAAGCATCTGCTTGACGTGCCATTTCTGCCTTCCTCTCATGCATGTCTACAACAATTTTCACTTCACCAACTGTCTCCCCAGATATCTGTTACAAAAACAGACCACCAGATGGCACTTCAAGTGAGATCTAGACGAAAGAGGAATCATAATTATAAGCGCATCCTACTAAAATAACGAGCCAAACTTGCCAAAAGTGTATCAATATTTATGAACTTTTGCAGCAAATTCATCACTATATATTTGCGATAATTGGCATCAGTGTATGCATGACAGAGTTCATACTCTCAATTTTATACAAATCAGGCTACAGATTGAATGGATATGGAATAAAACGTTGGTATGGAGAAACCCCTTTTGCATCTCTATCTAGGCATAACCAGTGTCCATGGACGTTCTGCAAATGCTGCGGTACTTTCTTTCTGAACTCCTTAATGAACATCGGGGTTAGATTTTTAAGACGTTGGGCCTCGTCGTAATGCTATCTAAATGCAGAATTACAATTTTCAAGACGAATTACTAAGCTTCTATATCTATTTTAGTTACCGAATGAGAGTAAACTTGGGTCTGAATAAGGATTAGATATCTGATTTTGGTTTGAAGAATTTCCGCTGCATCCCATCTTGAGAGGTCCTAAGAGGCTCTTTGTTATTACTGCATCTACACTGGACTTTCAACGTGGAAGTTGCATTGATTTTCTATTCCTCAAAAACCTTAATGTGCCACCAAGTTTCTGAAACGCCTAACCAACCCGGATTTCCTGTGTTTTCACTTTTAATTAAACCATAACCCAGGCAAATGTAAAGAGTATAGCCTCCAGATTGTTACTCTCGGCCTTTTGCAATCCTAAAAACATAACATTCACAAGGGCAGAAAGACTACAAGGAAATGTAAACATATAAATTGGCAAGAAGGCAATGTAATATGATATTAGAATTGCATTTGAACATTCTCCAATTGTGTACTAATTATATTGAAAGTATTCAAGATCGTTGTAAAGAACACTGAACTGTTACGTGTACGGTTAAACTACCCCAAATTTTGCAAAAAAGTGAAAGAAATGGGGAAGAGAAAAACAAGCAAGTAAAAAGAATCATTATGCTGTACTGTAATTACAGCATAGAAGTCAATGGTACCTCGTGAGCGATTAGTGCGGTTGGAATAACCCTGCCAGAACAAAACGGCAATATGTTTAGGGTTAATGGAATAAATTAATTATTGAAAACGAAGTAAACACAGATAACCACATTATCTCGTCATTACAGGAGATGCCAATTTTTGTCAGTTCAGCAACATCAATGCTATTGTAAAAATTAATTTTACTCCTAGAAACCAGAATTGAAACAGATAACACTGTAATGATCTGGATAGCCATAGGCCCCTTCTTATGAAAGGGCAGAAAGATCAGAAGAACCAAACCTAACAAGCAATTTATCTCTTACCCAAGAACATGGCAGCCACCATCATGCACAGTCCGAGAGACCAATCCCATGAGCCCCACGCTGCCCCCACCATACACCAGGTCAATTTTTCGCCCCACCTGCACCATAGGGGCATGAAACCACTTGAATCCCACAAACATGCAGAATGCAAATTCCAATTCCAGCACACACAGCAAACTCAGCATATTTAAAGCCCTGCAACAATATAACTCATGACTACTGTCAAAATTCAATTAAAGAATTCATAAGCCCAATTTTCCTTTAATCAAGCAAATGCGCCATGGCACAGTACGCAAATACGTTCAGAAAACAACAGACACAGAGACACACTGTCATACCCAACACAAGCTACATGTGCTTCAGGACAAACTGTAATACACCCAATACAAAATTACATCTGCTTCTGGACAACTGCAACACCCAATACAAAACAACATCTGCTTCACAACACAGGCAATCATACACACACAAAGACACACGACATGTAAGACAACTCCATTTATGTTTGCAGGGATGTGGGTATGAACACACAAATCTGTACCAATTCCTTCCCAAGATCAAGGGCGGCCTCGCTGAAAAGTTCCTTGTAGCCTGATCGACTCCCACAAAACACACAAATTCTCTTGAACTTGCTGCCACCTTGATTCTCCATGAGCCCTATCCCTATCTGTTTGATATATGACTGAGGTGAGGAACAGTCCCACAGGGAGCTTTCTTAGTCCCTCCCTCCTCCTCCTCCAATAACCCCCTCCCCACCTCTTTCTCTTTTCTTTTCTCCTTTCCCCACCCCTAACCAAATATGAAAAACGTACTTGGTGTTGTAAATCATTCCAACAAGCGTTGCCCACTTCAATTATATCGTGTCCATCACCCCTGCACATCCCTTGTCCGTTACCCTTATCCTGGCACTGTTACCAGTACCATCCGTGCCAATCACCTCATTGCGTTTTTCACTTTCGACAAGTTAAACCTACACACCCAACCTTTTTCACCCTTCAACCAAATTCCATTATTCTGCCGGCATTCCAAAACCCTAACTCTACGCCCGACCCTCCGACCACAGTTAACGGTATTTATATAAATATGATCTTCCCCTGTTCATGGCCGGCTACCCTAGTTCAGTCCACGTGAAACCCTCTAGGGTGTCGTACCTACTTTCCCTTAATTTGAGCCTCTCGGTATGGCCTCCCTGCTTATATTATTCTGATCCCACCCACCAACGGGGATCGATCTCGTGTGTCCACCTCACCCAAATGGTACGTATTCAAACCCACAACGCAGACCCTGTCGCTGTTGCCCTGCAACTTCCGTTGGACACCGTACATATTACTGCTAAACTAGGTAACCAAGCCCATGCCCTGTGCCTGTGCATGTGTATGGACCTACACGGTCTGCCCAGGGCCACTTACAAGCTTCAGTTGTCTACTCTCAAGGTAACATCCCACACCAGCATTCCCACGTGACCACAATCACATGCCTTTTTTCCACTCATCTCTGCTTCACTTTCTCTTCTGCTTCCAAATTTGACACGCTACCCTCATTTTCTTCATAAAATTCATATAATATGTAACTTGTCGTTCCAGAAAACCACACAGGGTTTTCCGGACTTTCCAATAACTAGCACGCACACTCACAGTATCCTCAAAATTATAAACCTATAGCTCCAGATTGTTGTAGCTATCACGCAACTGTACTCTGTGAACTGCTCTGTTTCTTTTTCAAAATTCTACTCTGTGAACTGCTCTGTTTCTTTTTCAAAATTCTACTCTGTGAACTGCTCTGTTTTTTTTTTCCAATATTCTACTTTGTGAACTGCTCTGCTTTTTTATATTATTCTTTATGCAGACATCTTCTGAGTGGCAAGGGTAAGTTACCTGTATTATCATGGCCTTTTTCAAGGTGGGTAACACTATGCAAGGGTTGTCTCTCTCGGCCCTTTTGTGGGCTTCCAATTTAGGCATCTAATCATATGCTTTTACTTAATTCAGATGGGATGAATATAAGTGGAATCCACACATTCCGCCTTTAACTAAATTTGGATATTCTGAAACACCTGCTTTTAACTAAATCAGGGCGAATATTGTCAAATACAGAAGTGCTGGCCTCAGATTCTTATTTCTTTTCAGGATTTAAAATCGCTGAGATCTTGTAGCCAAATCTTTCTTGGCCCGTTTCCAAATGGATAAGTCTATATTGTATGGATTTTTATTTATAATTATACTAATTTTATATTAACAATCGAATTGTGGGCATCTGTCAAGTTTATCTAAATCTCCAAAATTAATTTAAAATTTGGCATTACAAAGAAAATCACGGATACACGAATACATGGGCATCTCTGTCACATTTATCTAAATCTCCTAAATTAATTAAAAATTTGGCCATCTCTGTCACATTTATGTAAATCTCCTAAATTAATTAAAAATTTGGCCAGGCACAGAAAATCACGAATACATGCACATATAAAAAATAATGTTAAAATAAATCATTATGTGGATTAGAACATGGCATAAGATTTTGGGTTTGGAGTATCTTTTATAACTATTTTTGTATGCCTATAAGTTTGTGTTTTTGTGTTTTTTTTGTGGTTTTCAAATATAGGGATGACTTAAGATTTATAAAAAAGTTGGCTGAGTAAAAGTTTATTTTTTATGGATGGCTAATAAATAAAGGTGGTTTAATTTTCTTTGAATAATATTGAAAAATTAGTTTGTATTAGCAGATAACAGTGAGTAATGATTATCCTAGGGATTGATTTGACAGCAAAATTTTCTTTTACCTTTTTATGGATCGCTAATGAATAAAGGTCGCCTAATTTTCCTTGAATAACAATGAAAAACCAGTTTGTATTAGCAGATAACAGCTAGTAATGACTATCCTTGACTGATTTGACAACTAAATTTCCTTTTAGGGACCACTAATGAATAATCCCACTTAATTTTCCTTGAATAACAATGATGAGTCAATGTGCATTCGCAGATAAAACCCAGTGATGACTATCCCTCACTACTGATTTGACAACTAAATTTTATTTTATGGACCACTAATGAATAATCCCAGGTGGCTTAGGTTTCCTTGAATAACAATGATGAGTGAACTTGCATTAGTAAATAAGAGCCATGACTATCCTCACTACTGATTTGACAACTAAATTCTCTTTTATAGACCGCTAATGAATAATCCCAACCTAAGTTTCCTTGAATAACAATGATGAGTCAACTTGCATTAATAGATAAGAGCCACGAGTCAACTTACATTAGTAAATAAAGACCCACAATAATTATCTATTATTAATTTGATAACTAAATTATGATAGATTTTCTGTTATATAAAAACAAATTATTTAAAAAAAATTAAAAGTTAAAAATTATTTAAAATACACAAAAGTACGGCTTCCTTCTTTTCATTGTCAAATTCGGTGGTCTCGTGACTCTCTCACTTTCTCGGTTTTCATGTTCTTTCGTTTTCTTTTTATTTATGCCTCGGTCCTTGATGGAGAGCACTTGATCATTCATTCAGTATAATAAAAAAGTTAAGATTGTAGTATTGATAGAGTTTTGTGTAATGTTGGTCAATTTAATTTGGTATAATTTTAATAATATTTTTTTATATTGGAGAGAATTTAATAATATATTTACTAAATAAGAATAAAAAATTGTATAGTTATATTTGATGAAATTTTATATGACAAATTATTAATTATTTAAATATTAAAATTATAATAAGTCTAAACTTTACCTAAACGGTTAAAAAAAATTAAAATGAAAATAAAGAAATCATCCTAAATCCTGTTTTGAAAAGAGATCTCTGTATTAGTTAATATTTATACTTTCGTTATATGTTCTAAGTTTTCTCTTTGTTTTTCTCCGTTTTAATTTATTTTTTTACTTATACTGGTGACGCATTTCGTCGTATTAAATTTAAAGTGCAATTTATATCACTCATGACGCATTTCTTTCGTATTGAATTTAGAGTGTACTTTATCTCTACCGTGCTATAAAATTTATTCATATATTTAATTTATTGATTATATGCCTAAGAATTTATTATTATATTAAATAAAATAATGATATAAAAAAGAGTACATAATTTTTCATTTAATATAAATTTATGATTTAAATTATTATAAATATAATTATAAAATATATGAAATAATATTATTTTTTTTATTTATAAATATAATTATAAAGTTTATAGGGCATTTTAATTAGTGATCATTGTGTTATGAAGTATTATGTAAACAATATAATTTAGGGTTTAAATCTCATGGGTCAAGCCAATAAAAAAATATCAAACTATAATTTAAATTAATAGAGAGTGGGTATTGAGGGGGAAGAGGGCTTGGCAAGTGGAACCCTAGGTGTCGCAGCCCTCTTCATCGTGTTGCCTTGCACTGTTTCTTTCATCACTTCAATGGCCTGGTCTTTGTTGCTTGCCTATCGTGGAACACTGTCATCTGTAGGGTTTTTGTGTTTTCCCACTATGGATTCACTGTTAATTGCTTGTTCGTGGTTCTGCAAACGCTGGGGGGAGAAGGGGGGAGGGCTCAGATGCTGGACCCCTAGGCCCCACAACCCTCTTTTTCATGTTGCCTTTCCCTATTTCTTTTGTCATTTCGAAGGACTACTCATCATTGCTTTGCCGGTCGATGGACATTGCTCGCAAAAGTGTTTCTGCCCTGGTTTGGTTGTTGCTAACTCTTGTTTCATGTGTCAGATTGTTCATGGCTCGACGCGGCTTTGTTTGTGGCATGGCTCAGTTTGTCTTCGTCGCTCTTATGTCCTTGCTTGTCGGTGGAGGTATCAATGTTGCTGCATTATTGGCTTGGTGTCGTATATTTATGTTAACCAATCCATTTTCTGGGTTGGTTCTATGAATGTTACTTTGATGTCTGTCGTTGGGGTTTTTCTACTCGAATTTTTATGTAACCCTATGGTTTTGCATGTGGGCCTTTAGGCTCATTTTTTTGCTAATGATTATTTTGGGTTCAGTATGTTTTCTCTACTAGGTTTTTTTTGGAGCTTTTGAGGTATCTAGTCATATCCTTGGTAATATCTTTTCTCTAAAGCGAATATGCAAAATGTAATTTTGTTTATTCTACATAAATAAAATTATAGTTTTTTCCCCAAAAAAAACTAATTTAAATTATTAAAAATATCAAATTAAAGTATTTCATGGTGAGTATATCTAAATTGTTTTTGCTTGGTTAAGAGTTAGATTTCTTTGAAGAAGTTTATCATTTACTTGAAGGTGAGGAAACGGGTTAAAGGCCCAAGATATGGAGTAAAAGTTTACCCCTTGTGGATTACTAGTTTTTCCTTAAATAAAACTGATGAGTAACTTACATAAATAAATAGTAGTGAGTGATGAGTGTCTCCACCACTCATTTGACAACTAAATTATGATAGTTTTCCCATTGTTTAATTAAAGTATTTAAAATATACATATTTATTATTAAAAAAATTAAAATTAAAATATACTATAATAAAAAATTATTAAATAAATAAAAAATAATAATTCAATATCATTTTCATATAATCACATTTAATTTTTAAAAATTTATATATGTAAAGATTTTTGTAACAAAGAGTATATTGGAATCCTAGAAGGATATTAGAGAGAGATTTCTATGATTACAAATATGTAAAGATCGGAATCATGAAAGGATATTACAAAGAGATCTGTCCCAAAAAAAAAATGTGTTTCTAAAATCACAATTTTCTAATTGAGAATCCCTAATTTTTAGGCAAAAGATTGTTTAAACAAAGTTATCTATTTTTCTCTATGATTTTTTAATGTAAATATGGTAGATACTATAAGATTTGAAAATTATTTAAAAAAATAGAGTTTAAATTAAAATTAATAACACACTAATTTAGAAATACAGAAAAGATTGATTTTACATCACATTTTTTAAAGCTTTGTGGAAGGATTATAGGTGGGGATGAAATGAAAAGTATTAATGACTACGTGTTGGATGTTATTTTACCAATGGTTATCATCTTAGGATAGATACTTAACAAAGTTTGGAATATTAAGTTAAAAGAGAAGACAAGGTTATATTTATTTAAATTTATTTAGAAGATTTAACTAGAATAAAAAAATATTATTTTTCTTGGCCTTTGGTTCATGTAGGTCTCTAAATTAGTGGGCCCCTAAAATACTTAAGGGTTCTTTAGCACAAGTGTCACTAGAATAAAAGACAAAATCTTTTGCTTGGCCTTAGATTCTTGCTGGTCTTCATATTAGTGACCCCATAAAATACTTAGAGGTCTTTCAATGCAATTTTCCTCTTTGTAGAAATGTGAAACCTTAAAATACATTTTCCAAAGTTGCAAATACACCAATCTTCCCAGGATTGGCTTCATAAGCTCGACCACAATTTGTTTTCATCAAATATCACTTGCAAGTATGTCCTTCTAGGAGACTCTCTCCCATGGGTCATGGAATTTGACATATCTATCACAATGTATTGAATTCATATTTTGTATCATCTTTCATAAAACAAAGAATGAATAGATATCACAAACATACAACGCACCATTATTTTTAGTTGGTAGAATGGATCTCTAGATTGTACCTATCTCTACAAATCTAGGTGCAAATGTAGAATGTCGATAGAAGTGGTATGTTATGTGATTTAATGAATTACTAAACTAATGTATGATGTACCATGAGTATTAGTAAAATGCCTCCTAAAAGTCACTCAACCAGTGACTCTACACACTTTCGTCCCTAACATAAAAAAGACTATATACTAAGAGAACATTTATAAAAATAAAAAAGATGATTCTCATCAAAGTCCATGGAAGTCTCTAGATTTAACAAATTTTCCATTGATCCTTTGGTGATATATAACCCAAATTGTATTTAAAAACTATAAAAAAAAATAATGAATGAAAATCAATTATAGCAAAGCTCAAACTCATGGTTTAAAGATAAAAATCTCTCTCCTCCTTAAATAAGTTTGGTTCCAAAATAATGTCTTTATTTATCCTTTTATTATATCTAATTAAATTATGTTACCTGAAATATCATGATATGCCATGATTATTTACTTTTTATGACTTTTTTAAAAATTAATATAGATAAGTGTTTTTTATTTGGATACTTATATCATGTTTATTATTTATCTTAAATGTAAGACAAATACATTATCAACTTTATTACTCATTTTTGATGATTTTAAATTTTTATTTTTTAATCAAATAATTATTTCTTAAAATTAATAAACAAATTCAATTTTAATGTATTAATCATTATTATTATTATAAAAAAATCAAAATCCATATCTATTTCCCCTAGTTTTTTATATTATACACACAATCTAAACAGTCTTAAAAAGTTTAGGCAATGATCCCATGATTGTACTTCATATATAAAATACATGATAACGGATGAAACACGCTAACTTCTTAAATGTTTGGGAACGTTAACACTGGCACAATTAAAAATAGTAAATTAAAATTGGCACAATTAACTAAGTTTGACTATTTGGCTATATTTATTTGATTTATATTAATAAATATTTATCGCCAACCTGCGGGCATACACAAATTAGGTGGTTTGGTGGTATCTCCTTCAGTAATTTTCTAATTTTTTTGAACTTTATCTGATCTCATTAAACTTTCTACGAGGATAGTATTAATTTTTAATAAATTTATTATAAACATATTAAAATTGATCACAAACGTATTGAAAACAAAAAGTATGGTTAGGTTAAATTAAACTATTGAAGATTGATAAATATAAATTAATAAATTATATTTACAACATAAACAAGTATCCGATATTCTTTTAATATATGAAGGTGTTAGTGGTTCATGTTATATTAATCAAGTGTAAGGAATAAGCAACAAAATTGTTCTCACTTTTTGTATTTTAAATTAAAGTTGTTGGGGGGTTTGAATTGAGTTAATGATTATAGTTTTATTTATACAAAACTGTGAGGATGTGAATTAATTTAAAAAAAATATTTAATCGTTAAAGGTTTTTATTTTCTAATTATTTTTTTATTTAATTTAATTATTTTTTTTCCAAAATTTAATTCATAAAAATATTTTTTTTTCAAAATTTAATTTATAAAAATAGATTTTTACAAATTATAAATATAATTGAATTTGAATGTAAACAATACATATAGTTGAAATAAATTTATATGTTGGTTATTATTTTTGTAAGCTATTATTTATTATAGTGGTTTTTTTTTTTGAGATTGTGATTTAGGGAAAAGTTCACTTTATTTGTGGTTCTTTTTTTATTTCTAAGACAGGGTCGCAAGGGGTAGCAATGGGTATTTGACTGATTTCCTAAAGAAACAAAGAGGTTTTGGGTGCTTCTAAGGCCTTGGAAATAAGTGGTAAGGCTTCCTAGGGTATTTTTTTTACTAAGGATTCCTTGTTGATTGGTTAGTAATCTTTCATTTTCTCTTTCTTATCATAAGGCCAAATAAATCATTTGGTGATGACACAATTAGGGTGAAACTTTCATTATTAAACTCCTTGATATAGGTCTCATAGTAAATTGCAATATTCTCACTTTTTGTTTAAATATATTATTTTCTTTAAATAAATACCTTAACATAATAACTTATTATTATCTATAGAAAAAATCAATAAATCACACGCCACTAATTACTTTAATATCACTTATTGATTGTAATACCATTTTTAACATCAAAGATTTAACTTTGATATTATTTCTACATCAACAATGACTAATATCAACGCAATAATTAACACTAATACAACACCATTATAATATTATATTAAACTTAACAATACTAAAACAATATTTAAATGTTTTTTTAAGTATGATTTAGCAAAGGTTTTTAGTTTTAATGTATAAAAATATTTCCATCATAAAAAAAGTGAGAAAATTGTTTAAATATATTACCTTAACCTAATAATTTATTATTATCTATAGAAACAAACAATAAATCACATGCCACTAATTACTTTAATATCACTTATTGATTGTAATACCATTTTTAACCTCAAAGATTTAACTTTGATATTATTTCTACATCAACATTGACTAATATCAACGAAATAATTAACACTAATATAATACCATTATAATATTATATTAAACTTGACCATACTAAAACAATATTTAAATATTTTTTTAAGTATGATTTAGCAAAGGTTTTTAGTTTTAATATATAAAAATATTTCTATCATAAAAAAAAGTGAGAAAAAATAAGATTCTATATATTTTGTATTTTGTGAAAGTTTATGTAAAAATAGTTTTTATATAAATATAATATCAATAAAATAATAATATAATAACATTATCAAGATAAACTAATGATATATTCTAATTAATACCATAGAATATCCATAGAATATCTAAATGTATCTCATTAAACTATAAGTGTAATATTAAACCAAAAGACCTAATTGCTCTTGCACTCTTGAAGAAAAAATGTTTCTTGCTCTACACAAATCAAATATACTACCAATAGATGCTCCCCAAATATACACAATCACACTAAATACTCCCCAAATATAATATACATGAATCAACCATACTCTTTTGATATGTTAAACACCAGTGCCCACCATACTCTTTTGATATCTTACACACCAGTGCATCCATAGTACAAGAATGATTTAAATGGGAACTTATATTTATAGGTTCCATGTGGGGATTAACAGTAAGTGCACTATTAGGACAAAAGACCTAGTTGAAAGGATGCTTCCTACTCTACATGAACCATTAATGCTCCAAAATATACTCACATAGATGCTACCCAATCACCCAGTTGAAAGGATGCTTCCTACTCTACATGAACCATTAATGCTCCAAAATATACTCACATAGATGCTACCCAATCACCCATGCTCTTTTGATATCCTGCACACAGGTGCATCCATAGTGCATGAATGATTTGAATGGGAACCATGTAAATATGAGTTCGATCTGAGGGTTAAGCTATGTGCTTTACTTTATTGGCGCATATTTAACATAGCACAATGACTATGGTAAGCACTAGTGTAAAGCTATGGTGGAGTATTTTATTAAATAACATGCACAATGACTATGGTAAGCACTAGTGTAAAGCTATGGTGGAGTATAGGTGCATCCATAGTGCATGAATGATTTGAATGGGAACCATGTAAATATGATTCGATCTGAGGTTTAAGCTATGTGCTTTACTTTATTGGCGCATATTTAACATAGCACAATGACTATGTAAGCACTAGTGTAAAGCTATGGTGGAGTATTTTATTAAATAACATGCACAATGACTATGGTAAGCACTAGTGTAAAGCTATGGTGGAGTATTGATGTGATAGATATAGTAAAGCATTGGTATAGACACTATGGCGAAGAATCAACATTCTTGATTGATAATAGAGCACAGTTTTATTTGGTGGAGCACAAGTGTGTTATTTTAATGTGTAATGTAAAACTTTTAATAGTATGTTTTAATTAGTATCATTAATTAATGTTTTATTATTAAAAATGGTTAAGTGATATTTTTGATGATTTAGTTATCTATTTAATTGAATAATTTAAATGTGATATTAAAACAAGGTCGTATAGCTAATGTTTTTTGTTTCTTAATTTAATAAAATATTTTAATCTGATGTGTTGTCTATATTCCAAACAATAATAAAATTGTAAAATAAGTTATATGTATATTTGTTTAGTTTTTTTTTTAAATTTTTCTTAATATAATTAAACATTTTTTGATAAATGAAGGCTATATATATATAATTGACATTGAAGAGAAAGATAACAAGTTAATAATTATTTATTTAATATTGAATGATGGCAATTTTTTTATATAATGCTCATATTATAGTACACATGTTATGTCATTAGAGTATAGATTGATATAATGAAAGTTTTTTGAGAAGATTTTTGGGCTTAAATCACATTCAAATGCATTTGTCGACGCGTTTGGAACCAACAAGTGTTGTTCATCGTCAGGACAAGTTGAAGATTTAGAGCCAGGCTGCATGTTAAATAAACAGAGCAGAGCATCCAACGACTATATTGATCTGGTCATCTAGAAGCTTAACAACTATATTTCATTGGGAAACGGCTAACTGGACAGGACCAAGTAATATGAACAGGAGACCATAATGGTTAAAAAGTAAGAAATTCAGTTAAATGCCAATTACCATATTTAAATATAAATTAATTAATGGGAAATAATTAGTTGTTGAAATAACCTCTATAAATAAATCTTTAGTTAGTTAGTTTAAAACTAGATAATGTATTTATTCAATAAGAACTAAAAATATTATAATTATATATAAAGTACATAATTAACTAATTAGTAAAACCTCAGTAAGTTAGTTTTATTTATATTAAATTAAAAGGGGGGCAATACTAAATTACATATAGTTAATGAGAAATTTAGTTTAATATTTATATAATTAAGGTAACGAATCACTTAAAATTAAAAGGTTTGACATTAAATTATATTAGAGCTATATAATTAAATATTTAGTATTATAATAAAATCATATAATTAAACATTTAGTTAATAAAATGTAGGTTAGTTTTTATATTTAATTAAAATCTATATATAATTAAAAATATAATTGTAATTTAGTATGGTTAAAGTTATTACCATAATTGAATGTTGTTAAAATCTAATATGGATCTTATTAATAAAGCTATAAACCTAATCCTTATCTAATTAACTATATTAATGAAATATAATAAGAATAATACCTGAAAGGATAACTCAATAAGTAAGGGAATAAGGGACCAAGGATAACAATTAATAAAATCAATGGGTAAGAAGATTGTTTTAAAGTAGGTTAGTTATTAGTTTTTACAATAATTAGGTAAAGAAAGTATATATAAAAGAAATTTTATTTCTTAATAAAGATTATAATAATTTTAATCGAGAGAAGGGAAAGAGAACAGGCGAATAAAAACATAAAATTAAAGGGATGATGAAACAATGATGTTCCAAAAATTGAGGGGGAAGAATACCAAAAGGAGCAGCTAGGAAGAGAGGGCAGGGATCCAACAACTGCTAATTTTCCAGCCATCATCTCTATTGAGATTGTTTGGCCTTTTCTCAATCTCAATGGCTTCCCTAAAGTTCTGGTGATGAAACTGAGCAACCCTAGCAATAACATGAGCCTCCTCAATACCAATGTGATGCTTTGTCTTTTCAGCATGTTCTGCTAAGGCGGAAGACCACGTCCTCCAATGTTTTAAGTCGGTTGAGTGCTCATTAATCCTCTGATTAATAGAAAAACCAATTTCGCCAATGTAGGGGGTCCCACAAGAACAGGTAATAACATAGACACCTTTCATGTCTTTGGGGTCAACAGGGTCATTTATCGACCGGAGGGAGTTACGGATCGTGTTAAGGGGTCTAAAGGTAGAGGGAACATTATGCTTCTTAAGAATCCTGACAATCTTATCAGTAGTCCCTTGGATGAAAGGGAGATGAACCCCTGAGATTCGATCTTTAGGGTTTTTTTTATCAATGAATTCTTGCCCGTTTTAAGGAAAGCTTTCTTACTGTTGGCTTGTATGGGCCTGACCAGGTTCAGAGATGATTTAGCCAAACAAATCCCGGTATTACTGGCCCTTTCGGCAGCAGTCTGCGGAGCGTGGATTAAGGTCTCACTCGAAGTAGTTTGAGAGGGTACTAGAACCAGGTTTCTGCACCCTAGAGATGTCTGATGGTTTTAGGTGGTTTTGAGATTTGACCCTGCGCGCACGTTGCTATGG